>CM047513.1:28872959-29472959 GCA_026122265.1 Ammodytes dubius | reverse complement strand
TCCTGGTTCAATTCGTTCACACACAGTCATACCGGTGGTGGTAAACTACGAGAGTAGCCACAGCTGCCATGGGGCAGACTGACGGAAGTGTGGCTGCCATTCAGCACCAACGGCCCCTCCGACCACCACCTCAAACATACAGCAATCATACACATTCACACAAGGCAAGGTGGGTGAAGTGTCTTGCCCAAGGACACAACAACCATGACACAGGTGACCGGGCGGGGATCGAACCGCCAACCCTTGGATCGTTGGCCAACCCGCTTAACCACCTGAGCCACAGTTTTAAGGACACAGAAGCAACCAAAATCTAGTAAAATTGTGATCATGCAAATCTGTCCAAAGTTTAAACTAAACACTAAAATAATTACTTTTATATATGTACATTATAAACAACAAAAACAACTGTTGCTCAGCTGTGTTTAAAACCAAATACATTTGAATTGATTCAGCAGAATGTGAATATGTTTGTTTTTCCAGGTGAGAGGTATCCAGCCTGCCACACATGGCCGCATGCAATATTCATACTCATGTTGTAGCATATAATGCATATAAATGATGCATGAGTTGTCCTACCCCCTGTAATGCTGGAGAGCCGTCCAAGAAAATACTGGGTGTTAATCATTGCTCCTTACATGTCATGTCTTATCTCTTACAGAGCTTCCAGCAGCTCCCACATGACTTGTGTCTTATCTTCTATATGTTCTGACTGAGCCCTTATACACTTATTAACTATAATAAGTAAGTTAGTTAGTATAAGGTAGATTAATACATACATTTTATTTTTGTGAATCACTTCAAATAGAAAACAGTGTGCAGCAATCCAATTTCACTGTGGGGAAAGGTTGTTTATTCGGTTATGAAATTATACCTTAGAAAATGTTCCCTTCTCTGACACACCCAAAGTTACAAAGTGCACCTTTAATGCTTGTCTAAGCTCAAAATAAAAGTCTATGGTACTCTGATCTCTGTTGTACTTTTTTATTTTGTTTTATCAACCAAATGGTATGACTGGGTGAAAAATGAATAGGATTATTATCTTTTATGATCAACATCATCAATGCTCGAATAGTCTGCTATAGCGCTCCCGCTAGATAACAGCGCCAAACTCCTCCCCTTCCTCTTCCCCGCTGTAGCCTACCGTTAATGCTCCGCTCAGAATCAGAAAGGGAGACAACAGAAAGTGTGCACATGTGTTTGATACGGTTTGATAGTATCCAGCTCATAATGTTGCTGCATGTATCTTTTATAATAGGTCCATGGTAAGCACCAAATTGCACTATTTTGAAAGGACACGTTGTGGCTTCTTTGGCTTAGCTTCGCCCAAGACAATTGTGATTGGTTTAAAGAAATGGAAAGAGGCCAGCCCAGTTCTCCCCCCTATACTCAAAACGATATAGCTTGGTTCAAGACCATACTACTAACTGTAGTTTGGTCTGGCTGTGAGAGACTAATGCTCCAATAGACACATATAGACAAATATAAACATGCAAATGTATGATGGTGCACCTGAAGGCAATTCTCCTAAAATCAATATCCAATGGGCTCTCTCTCTCTCTCTCTCTCTCTCTCTCTCTCTCTCTCTCTCTCTCTCTCTCTCTCTCTCTCTCTCTCTCTCTCTCTCTCTCTCTCTCTCTCTCTCTCTCTCTCTCTCTCTCTCTCTCTCTCTCTCTCTCTCTCTCAGGATGGAGCCTCTCAGTCAGAATGTTGAAGTGCTGATTGCAGTCTAGAGAGGCCAGGATTTTCCCATCAACAGGAAGATGGGTGGATAGCGACAGATGAGTCCCATAGAGTGGGGCTAACGACTAAACACACATACACACACACACACAAACACGGCAGGCACAAAAACACAAACACGGCAGGCATACAAACGCAGAATTAATCTATCCATCATCGCAATCTATTTTATCCATCAAGCCACAGCATTTTATTTCTCTCTCGCTCTCTCTCTCTCTCTCTCTCTCTCTCTCTCTCTCTCTCTCTCTCTCTCTCTCTGTGCTATTCTACAGTGATGAAATAGTGCTTATGATGGCCTATCTTTTTCCAAGGGGATGGAAAGTCCTTCACTGCCAGTCAGATGAAGTCAATAAGTAAGAAGAGAAATATTGTAGCAAAGGAAATGCAACCAAGAAAATAATTTTTAACGGTGAGTTGTTAGTGAGGTTGTGACGGATCTGGAAGGTGCTGATGCATCGCAGCCAAAACAAGAATCAATGTTGTGGTTGAAGGCTGGTTTCTGACAGTTAGTCATCAACATCAGACAAAGAAGCCCCAGCTGCCTTGCTAAATTCAGGGAAAGGATGTTTTTTGCCGACAGACTGAACAAACAAACATTATACACAATGGTTTATATTCTAGGAAACTAAATGTTTGTTATTCATGGTCAACAGTGTTTTACAGACGCCCTGTTCTTTCCCATCATAAGGCTGACACGTTCCCAAGGAATCCACTGACAAAGCACACCGTTTTCCCTGAGCCACGTGGGAATACATGGGGTAAACACAGAGGACAATGAGGTGGAGGGGGGGTTGGGGGTGGGGGTGAAGAAGGTGAATAAAGCTTTTATTCATTTCACCCTTGATAATTCCTTTATAGGCAAAATGATTGACTATTTTCTCAATTGTGTTCTACTGACAGCTGTTCAGCAAAATAGTTTTTTTTACAATGGAAATATGTGTGCTTTCAAATTAAGGCTAATTGGATTGAATTAATTGGATAGAAAATGTGATTTAGAGAATCGGTGATAAAGGATTTAAGTGCAGCCTCTCTCCAGTGCTGTCTTTGTCTTCCAGCTCAACAGGAGTTGTCTCTGTCATGTCTTATTCATCACATGTTGCTCTGTGTGGGTCATCCTCTGGGAATGTATGCCACTGTGTAAACAATAACCTCACACACAATACGTTTGACTTATTGGGTAACTTGGTTTCTTGTATGCAGAGGTGGAAAGAGTACACAAATATTCTACTCAAGTAAAAGTATGATTACTTGGATGAAATTTTACTTAAGTAAAAGTAAAAGTACTGGTCTAAAAATCTACTGAAGTAAAAGTGAAAAAGTAGCTGATTTAAAATGTACTTAAAGTACAAGTTACTAGTGACTTTTTAACAGCGGGAGGGGGCAGGGGTCTCTTCAGTGTAGGGCATTCTATATATAGACAAGGGAATATAAATCTCAAATGAGTTTTGTTTAATTAATACAACACTTACAAATGAAAGTGCACAAATTAAATAAATCATGTCACCACACATGTATGGATGTATACTGTGTCATTATACTTTAGATAAGCAAATATGGAGCAAATAGTCTGTTAATGGGGGAATGGGAATGTAACCGGTCTACAGACCTAAACAGACTGCAGCTGCAGTTCTAATAATGTAATTGTGTACAATTGATCTATTCTAAACCATGGGAATTGCAAGGTTAGGCTGCTCGATTTTGACAAAAATCATAATCATGATTATTTTGATTGACATTGTGTAATCACAATTATTAGACAATTATTCATTGATTTAAGAACTGCAACATGCACTTATTTAACATTTGAAACCATGACTTTAAACATAGCCTATCCTAATTGAACTGAAAACAAGGAAAATGCAAATAGCCTAAGTAAAACATATTTTTTATAATTAAATTAAATAAGTGTCAAAATCAAAATAAACCGTTGCAAATGTTGTCGATAGGGCACGTCTTTTGCTAGCAGGAATGTGAGGGCATATTTTAATGTATATCTCATGGAGCTGGCTGGATAAGCAAGTTGCATTGTAGGCTACAGTGTTCTTAATTGATGACTGTTGTGGTGGCAAGAGCCAAGGAGCTTTAAACTTCCTGTGTTTTTATTCCTTTATTGCTTGGTCATAGACCACTATGATTCGACTTAACGTGAGTAAACTAATTGGTCGTGATGTTTTGAGGTGCAGCTCGGTCGCATAGCCTATTACTTTTTCTCTCTCTCTATCACGGTCGCGCATGTCATCTGACTCGCGTGTCCGCGCATAACATATCTTGCACATTGTTTTAGTCTATTACTTTTACCTTTCTTCTCGACCAAAGGCTGACTTTCTGCCGTCTTCTGGAAGTTTTTCAAAGCTCCCGGCAACACGCACCGTGTCCATCCTACTCTGCAGTTAAACTGGAGAGTAGGATGGTGAGGGAGGGGCCGATCGCACGGCTGCATGAAGGTTTGCTGCATTTAAAAGCCTTCACGTCTTCACGTGCGGTACAATGACAGTTTAACTAGGATTATTTTGTTTTAATGATAGAGGGAAGCAATGTTTGTTGTTATCATTTAGTCGCAATGATCCTGTCGATCATTCTCTGTGTTAGTTTCCGGTATTGTGCCGTAGAAATAAAAGCCCCCCCGATATTTCTTTTCTTTTCTCTCCTTTCCCTATCTATTTTTTTTACTCAGTAACGCAGGTGATATAAAATGTAGCGAAGTACAATACTTCAAAATAAACATACTCAAAGCAAAAGTAAAAGTATAGGTTTTAAAAATCACTTAAAAAATTACAAGTAGGCCTACACGAAAAAACGACTCAATTACAGGAACGCGAGTAAATGTAATTCGCTACTTTACACCCCTGCTTGTATGTTGTTTTGTGACAGAATCAAACCAAAAATGAATCTAGCAAGACTATAGGCTATTTCTTAGAAAGTTCTGGGAAACCATTTGATTTCATTTTAGAAGTTCTGATTAAAATTCCACAAACAGTGATGTCTTTCCGCTGTTAAATGAATATTAGCTGTAAGGATTAAGTAATTAATCTGACATGTGTGCATGTGCAAACATTACATACAGTGTCCTCTTGTGCCGGTTCTTGTCTTCTGAAGCTGCTCCGATATGTGCCCGTGTCATGTCCTATAAATCATTTTCAAATGTTCTTGTCATTTCAATTCAGAATAGGAATGGTAAATGCAAACTAATAAACTATAGGGGAGAACGGGGTTATCTGAGGCATCGGGTAATGTGAGCCACCCCCTGTATCTAGGCAACGGAAAACATTTGTGGTCATGTGAGATATATGTTTTCAAGCCCCTCTCATTTCCCCATAGCCCTGAAAGAGAGGACCTCATAGTGCTGTGGTAAGCATGTTTTTTTCAATGTCAAATAAAATTCAGACAATTAATTAATACTAAAGAATATACCATTACCATGCATTGCTTCAAAATTTATAATTGGGTGGGCAGGACAGCCTGCCTCTAAGTTACCCACCCGCTTATAGTGGTCACTGGTCAGCAGAGCCGGCCCGAGGCATAAGCGAAATGAGCGGTTGCTTAGGCTCCCGACTGCCAGGGGGCCCTCCCAATTTTCAACATCATATTATGTAAATGTAAATTAACATACAATAAAAGGAATACAATGTTTTGGTAGATAGTTAATAGCTTAATAATTTAATCAGTTCATCTGGGAGGTAATCCGAGGTTAAAGGCCTACTTCACCGGTTTGAATATGAAGGTGTATTGAATTCTGAGATCCTATGTAGTATAAATGTGCGAAAAAAATTGAAATCGGTTCATCTTAGCCTGAGAAAAGGCAGAAAGAGTGTTTTTTTAACCCTATATTTCTCTTTCTCGTGACATCACAGAAAGAGAAATATAGGGTTAAAAAAAAACTTACTTTGTAAGTCTAGGATGAACCGATTTTAATTTTTTTCGCACATTTATACTACATAGGATCTCAGAATTCAATACACCTTCATATTCAAACCGGTGAAGTAGGCCTTTAACTGATCACGTCACGTTCAAGTCCATGGCATGCACAGTGTGTATTGAGTTTATTTAAAAATATTTAAAAATGGGGCTGGCCTCAGTTGCCCATGCACTGTGTATAGTCTATAGCCTATTTCAGCCTCGTCTGTGGAAAAAAAGATAACTGGACAACAGAGTTCTTCTGCTTCGTTCCTCTCACTGCATTTAAATGAATTAATTATATTACAGAGAAATATGTCCCGTAAAAGAAAAAGAGCACCAAGCCCATCCCAGAGGACCCTGCATAATATTTTATTTCAAAACTATATTTCTATGGAAAATCCATGTGTCTTTCTTCAATAGCTTCTAATTCATCCGACACAGTGTCTCCAAATTATTTGTTCACGCAAAATTCCTCAGATTTAGCCACTTAATTTTCTTCTCAAAGTGCACCAGATTCATGCATTTCACTTTAATAAGGGGCGCGCTCGCATCTTTGGTCTCTCTGCCCAGTGTGCCCACCTAAAATTTCTACAGGCCCACCCTAATCTAACTGTCTAGAACCGGGCCTGTGGCTGATATGACCACAATATCCATGGAAACAAACTAATCACCGTCAGTGGCTTACAAGTTCTCTCCAGAAGTAAAGACGGGCTTCTCAACTGAAAAAGAGATAGTGAGGTAAACAGATTACCTTTGATAGACAGCCATGTGCAGGAGAGTTCAACAACAACCTTAATGGTGCTAAGAGGAACTTTAAAATATTTCTGAAACAGTGTCATTTTTCCTCTGATGATCATGAATGACATGTAACAGCACACGAGACCATCAGTGCAAAGAATGCTATTTTTATATAGTTTTTTTCTTAATGCCTTTGTCATGGGTACACTCAGGGCCGACGGACTGGGGGGAAAAGTGATACAGTCGTGGGGGGGCCCAAGGCAGAGGGGGGCCCATAATTTTTTTTTTCAAGCTAAATGTGGGGCCCCGATCTTTGAAGGCCCTGAACAATGCCATTCCAAAAAAAGAAATAATTGACTGGCTCGTGATCGGCCCCTGACCCTTGCAAGGAGATCAGGGGCCTGCGCATGACTAAGCCATGTATGCGGGAGAGTAAGCAGGAGCAAGCCAACATTGAATTGAACTGGTGGCGGAAATAAACGCAGCGATGTTTCTATGGGGATATTTAGCTGTACAGAAATAAGTGCTGGCAAAGCTAGGACAGTTTAAGACTCCACATCACTGTGGCAACACAAGTTAGTTAGTTAGTTAGTTAATTCTTTATTGTCCACAGTGTGGAGATTTGTCTTTGGTCTCATATAAAAAACAACAAGCAGGACAACACAACAACAACAACAACAACATCAACAAAAACAACAACAACAACATTTACACACAGACATCTTCAGGGCAAGAAGCAGGGCAGCAGTGGCAGTATACACATCAGCGGGACATGGTGTTCAGTACCCCAATCGCTTTAGGAGTGAAGGAATTTTTAAAAATGTTACGATTTGCCCTTGGCACTCTGTAACGCCTACCCGAGGGAAGAAGTTCAAACTCCCTATGGAGTGGATGGGACGGATCGTTTGCTATTTTAACAGCTTTTTTCCTCAGCACTTCCTCGTACATACAACTTAATTGTTTCTGTTTTGTCCCTATGATTTTTGAGGCAAGGTTTATTACTCTCTGTAGCTTGCTTCTTCCTTTTACGTTTAGGTTACCATACCACATTGCCATATTGAAAGTTAAAATGCCCTCAATAAGGTTCTTATAAACTGTTTCCATAATGTGCTTGCTCACTCTGAATGAGTTGAGTTTGCGCAGTAGATGGAGACGTTGGTTACAGGTTTTAAAAATATAGTCTGTGTTTTCACTGAAATTTAGATTGCAATCAATAAATGTACCTAAATATTTGAAACTGTCTACTACCTCTACAACTTGTCCCCTAATTGTAAGGGGCTGCACATGGTCCTTTTCATGAAAAACAAGTTCCTGTGTTTTTGTGACATTCATCTCTAAGGAGCTTGCATCACACCACTTCTGAAGAGATGCCACATATGCTCTATATGTGGCATCAACCAACCTATCTATCAGCTCAGACAGTGCAAAGAAAAGTCTGATGAATACATGAGAGTGATGGCCCCTGCAAGTTTCAGTAAGTTTAAAGAAGTGCCACACTGTTACTGTCTTTAAAAAGCATTTAGACATTTTAAGGGGAAAACACATTGTATTTATTATTTCAACTATTGAGTTATTTGTAGAACAGCATGCTAGTGTAGGCCAACAAGATTTATTTTCTGAATTTTCAATGCTGCTCTATTTTTATGTTTTAAATTGGGAAAGACATGTTCCAAAACGACCTGTATTTAAAAAGAAATCAAGCAAGTAGGCTAATAATAACCATTAATGAATTATAGGCTATCGCATCACAGTAGGCCTATTGTCCACAATAATCACAGCCCCCCATCCATAAAGGAACTTTAAAAAGTTTACAGTTTTTGCCGATTGCTAAAGCACAGTGGGCACAACTAAAACCTCATGTGCAAAACACTTAACACAGTGTGCACTACAGAAGTCCATGGGTTCCAAACTGTGTTTCCTTTTTTATTCATTTCACGCAAAATGCATTCAGAAACCTCATTGACCAAAACTCAAGAACTCTTCTCCCATTCATAAACAACAACCTGCAAAACACTGTGTATTTCTGGCAAAATGTTCAATTGCTAAGACACTGTGCTCAAAACTCTTAGGAACTCATACAAAACAAAATATGGGATTATGCATTTACCTTATCGAAATGTGTTGAAATCGTAGGAGAATATTACCGATATGTAAAATAAAAAAGCTTATTGAATTTCAGCTAAAAGCACAAAACTTGAAAATACAGTTTTTGCCGATTGCTAAAGCACAGTGGGCACAACTAAAACCTCATGTGCAAAACACTTAACACAGTGTGCACTACAGAAGTCCATGGGTTCCAAACTGTGTTTCATTTTTCATTCATTTCACGCAAAATGCATTCAGAAACCTCATTGACCAAAACTCAAGAACTCTTCTCCCATTCATAAACAACAACCTGCAAAACACTGTGTATTTCTGGCAAAATGTTCAATTGCTAAGACACTGTGCTCAAAACTCTTAGGAACTCATACAAAACAAAATATGGGATTATGCATTTACCTTATCGAAATGTGTTGAAATCGTAGGAGAATATTACCAAGAATATTACCGATATGTAAAATAAAAAAGCTTATTGAATTTCAGCTAAAAGCACAAAACAAAATAAAGTAGGCCTATTACAATTCTTTTTTTTTTTCACAGTTTTTGCCAAATGCTTACACACATGTTGCAGAATTTGTCTCACTGTATTCAAAACTCATAGGAGCACATTCAAAACAGAGTGATGGCTTCTGGCATTAGCCATATTGAAATGTATTGCAAATCTTAGTAGAATATTACCAATATATAAAATAAAATACACAGCTGATAACAATTTCTAGTTACTGTTGGACCTATAAAAAGGGACAGGTTCACAATTTAGATCTCTTGGGAAAAAATTGATCCAGAAAGACAGGTCGGTGTTCAGAACCCCATAGAGGAATTCTTCTCTGCTTGGAGGTGGAAGGTCTATGACCACCTGCCACACGACCAAATGACCTTGCTAGAGGCCATGAATGCCGCCTGTGGGCAAACGTCTCCCGAGGACTGCCAGGGGTGGATAAGGCATGCCCGTCGATATTTCCCTCGGTATCTTGCAAGGGAGAATATACGCTGCGACGTCGATGAAAACATGTGGCCCAATGAGGAAGATAGGCAGGATTAGATACTTTGAAAGTGACACAATTTAAGTTTTTTTGTTTGATTTTTACAGCCCTGAAACTACAGGAGTTTTTGTTGCAAAGTTTTATTTTTTAGTAAAAAATAAAAGATACTGTATAGCACCAAATTGCTGTGTTTGTCATTCATTCTTGTCATATGGTACACTACAGTCATCAAATTTCATCTTATTTTCTCATGAAATATTGTTTTACATGTGTATGTGAAATCACTCGGATCATTTAAACTTCAAAGATTTGACTTTAAATATCAACAGTTCATCTTTTATATTTTGCTGCTTGTTGTTAGTGTTTTTTAGGTCTGTGTGTTGTGAGTGTCAATGTGTGTTTTTCATTGTAACATGTTGCCAGTGTTTGCACCAGTGAGCTTGTTTTGAGACATGTATGAAGAGTTTTGTTGCTGTGAGTGATTTTTGGAGGTGAAATTAACTGAATTGCACAGATGGGTTTTAGTGATGAACACTGTGTTAAGAGTTTTGCACATGTGGTTTCAGTTGTGCCCACTGTGCTTTAGCGATCGGCAAAAACTGTAATTTGCACTTGATGTGCCTACACAAGTGTATGGTCTATTATTTGTATTTAGTGTGTCTGCATAGTATTGCACCAACACAATAGAAGATTTCTTTAATTGTGTTTTGTACTGTCTGTAAAATTATACCTGCACACAGCAAACAAAATTGCACAACTGTATTCAAATAAACAGTTGTTCATTTCTATAGTGCACATTGCCATCTTTGAGCAAAATACCCCCAAAATGTACATGACTCTGGCCAGTGACCACCTTGACTAAGACATATTATGGGGGAAACACCGGTAAAAGTAATGATTTGGTCATTCATCAGATAAAATATTGTGGAGTTGTCTGGCTCAGAGAGCCATGTGTATTGTAAGACCGCTTTTCAGGGGGCCCATCAGGACTTTTTGTATAGGGGCCCAGAATTTGGTGCTACGCCCCTGGGTACACTCACCCAGGAACTAACTGAGAGTTGCTCGCAGCACCTTTAATGTAGCCCGGTGCTACCAGACCATCGTACTTAATTTCATTTGTACAGAAGGTCTGGAACTGCTCTATTTGGCAAACGTTCATTCACTTATAGGCCTTTCACACCGCCGCAAAATCGGCGCTAGTTCTGGGCTAGTTCGGAGTTAGAGCCAGTGTTTTGGTTTCACACCGCCAGAGAGCCTGCTCCGGGCCGTAAAAACCGGTTCAACTCAAACCCCAGGACTGAGCAGGGTTTGAGAAGAACCGCTTGCGCCAGCGGCCGGGGGAGGGATTATCCTGACCAACCAGACCAACTCAAACCTCATGCCCGCCATATTTAAAAACACCGCTACTACGAGACGTAAACATAACATAATTACCGAACGTAGCGATCAAATTGACCGGCGAGAATACGCTGTATGGGTCCTGTTTGGTTAAGAAAGCAAAGCGAGAGCCAACACGTGTAAAATAAGACGTATTCGCCGCTGTTGTTGTGCTAAAAGCTAGCGGTAGCTTTAGCGTTAGCCACAAGAGCAGCGGCGTCGGGCGACGTACACACGTTTACAGTGACGTCATGACGTTGCTCTCTTGCCGGCTCCATGGCTGTCTCCGGTCGATGTGAAACCAACCGGTTCATAACTGGGATAAGGCTGTAACCAGTTTTGAACTGACCCCAACACCAGCCTGGAACTGACTCTTGGTTCATTTTGGTGTGAAAGGCCTATTAGAGGCGGGTGTCTGTTGAAGTTTAAAACTATTGGATCTGCCCAGTGCCACTCTGGATCAGCCAACCAATCGCATAACGTTTGGTCGCAGCATTCAACTGAAACTGGAGCGCGACTTCGACGTCATCGTTCTCAGCCACTCGCTCTGTTCGCTGATTGGACGGCCGAATTTTCCTGAGCTCAAACACGTGAATTCACCGCAGGCCAAGACTGACTACTGAAGGGAAAATGAAGTTTGGGCGGAAGTAGGTAGGCGGGCGGAGCCAGGCTACCTTTAATGAGCACTAAATGCCAACATAAAAGTGTTATGGTACAACAAATACTTATTTCAAAACATCTTAATATTGACAGATAAGCAAGGCACAAAGTATAAATAACAATATGACTATTTTTTTTTTAAATTATTTTTCAGCATTTTCAAGCTTTACTTGATAGGATGGAGAGAAACAGAGCTGAAATGGGGAAACAGAGAGAGCCCCCCTCTCTCTGTTTCCTCATTTGCAGTAAGGGTCCACAGGTCAGATTTGAACACGCGACCACTGCAACAACGACTGAGTCCACATGGTACGCGCTGTACCCACTACGCAACCGGAACGTCATTTTTAACATCACTATGTCAACATGTTGTCTTAGCAAATGTGTATGTGAGCAGACTGCCTTTTTCAAAGAGACAAGATGGAAAAACTATAGTTTCTCAGTATAAAGCGGAAACACCTGGCTGTCATAGGAACAGTGTGACAGTGATTGGAGAGCTGTTGCCCTCCTATAGGCTTGGAGCAGATAGCGTAGGTCTGTGTTGCATGTAACTGCTGTTATGTGCCCTGCTTCCATAAATGATACATGGATGTCAATGGATGTGCAGAAAGGCAGCCTGGCCCGCGCCCTGCTGAGACCTCAATACCCGTAGCCAGAGGAAAAGCAGCAGAGGTACAATAGAATGCTTCGCTGTCTGGCGGAAACATCGTATCTCCATTTATTGACATTTTTCTCTTTCTTCATAAATCAGTGGTATTGGTCACGCTTTACGTCCGTGTGTGGGTTTCATACATTTTAACCAATGAAGAGTATTTATAAGAGCTTGTGAATTGACAACGCAGAGTTCATTTGTTTTAAATATCCAATGTTCTTGTTTATGTTTACTGAAAAGTCACCGTTTTGGACATACAAGGTTTCTGCCCAATAGCAACGAGAGGTGAATGGAATGGATTGATGCTGCACCAATTGGAGCGAAACACAAAGGAGGGATGAGCTACATCGATCAACCTGCCCCGCCGCCAGTATTGTATGGCACCTGGGGTGGTCAGATGGAAACTGGATTACAAAAGGAAGGTGTATTCATACTGAGGTACAAAATGAGAGCAAATTATGATGAACAATCGATGACCTTATAGTGGCAGCATTCAGAGGCCCAGTCCAGGGGGAGTAAACAAGGCACAGCAGGCAAGCATGCAGGCAAATACAATTCCTCTCCTTTATTCTTCATTTCACTCAACTTTAACTTTGTTAAATTTCTTTTTTTTGTGTTTTTGTTGTGAACAAACAGACAAATATAAGACAATTATACAAATAATTAATAACACACAGCCAACTCAGAGATGCAAATACAATCAAAATTCCATAATAGCCGCAGCCCAGAAACACACACTTATTAAATCAAAGGAGACAGCCCGGGTTTGACACATGTTTAGCACAAATGCAAAACTACTTCCGTGGCATCGCAGTGCTTGCCACGGAATATCTGGAAAATGAGTTACATTCGTTGCTCAGTGTGTCGGTATACTCACCTGTTAAACACTGAATCCAAACGAATAAAAAATCTATCAGTTATGTGCACAGCCAAGTCCTCCTCAATCTTCTCCATGCATAAAAATTTCCAGTCCATTCAGCCTCTCTGAGCCGCCATATCCAATCCAGCTTCACTAATCTCCTGTAAAGTGTTAAAAGATTTTGAGCTGAAGGTGCACTCTACAGTAACAACTGACAGCGATTGTCATAAATCATAGAAGATGGTGCCAAGGACGGCTACTGTGCCTGGAACTCTTCCTCAACTCCGCTCTGTTCTCTTTTTATATTGTTAATTATAGTTGTCTTTTTTTGCAACATATACATGGCCCAGGTGAGCCCTATCAAAGCACATGTTGTACACCTTGTTTTCAACATTAACGAACGAAAGATAAGAAATATCCAATACCTCTTGCCGTACAATGAAAATAAAGGATACAAGTGGCGCTTTTCCACTACATGGTACTAGCTCTACTCTACTCGCCTGTTTTGGTTAAACACCTTGGACCCACTTTTTTGGTACCTACACCTACTAAACGGTGACAGAAAACACAGCAGACCACTGATTGGTCAAAGCGTCTTCAATGCACGGCACCCTATCCTGCACAACAAACAGCCAAGCTTCTGTAGCGGTCGCTGGTTTTGAGTCTTCTTACTGTGGCAAACAGCCAAATTCCAAAGTCTTTATTGTATGTATGTGTGTATGTGGTTGTGTTGAAGATGACTTCACCCCAGCTACACACAGGCGGTATTATCATGGGTAGTATGTTGTAATGGAAAACCACCTACACAAAATTACCCAATATCAATGGAGAGTAGGCTAAAGTAGAGTAGAGTAATTCTGGAAGATGATGGGAGTCTGTATGTGCCTTATGATCAGTCTCGGCACAGTTGTGGAGATCATTTCTATAGGCTGTTCTCCTCCCCGGGAACGCCAGGCCTAATGATCGGATGTCGTCCTTAATATCTCCAGAGGGACTTCACGTTAGTTGTCCTCACAGCCATGCCCATTCATCCACATGCTAATTCAACTGGGCTCTGGAAAAGCCATGTGGAGTTATTAGGAGTATAAAGACTACAAAGTCCAGAGGGCAGAAGTGTACCAGGACTCCTCAACTCTCCCTCTGCCTCTCTCTATCTGTCTTTTGCTACAGGCTCTGTGAACCAATAAGAGGCTTGCATACTGCCAGGTGGACAGGAGCCAAAGAACAAGTCCAGTTGTAGAGCACACACAAAGACATGCACATTAACTGCCACTCCAGGCGAATGCTGCCTCTCCAGCACACAGATTGGCGTCTTAATTGCCTTGTAATCACATTACTTATAATTTCCTCGCACTATTCTGTGGAGAGGGTTATATCAACTATGTTGTGTATAATTTTTCTGTCTTTGGGCTCTTTCTTGGCGTATAATTTAACCATACATCGTCCCAAATAAGTCAGAGTGCGGATGAGGGTCACAGCTGCTGCCTTCACAGCTCAGATAGGGATAATGAGGGTTGTCAGAAGTAATGGTTCAAATGGGAAATGATGCATGAAAGAGATACAGTGAATGCCACCATTCAAGCAGGATAAGTGTGTGAGTGAAAATATAAATTGTCACATTGTGTAATGGCAAATGATAGCCCTCAGGATGCAGGGTGACAGACATCTGAGGTAAAAATCCTCATCTTTACAGTGCGTCTGTGTGTGTGTGTGTGTGTGTGTGTGTAAGAGGGTACAGTAGGGAAAAAGACAGCGTTAACTTGCAGATGTTTGAGAGAAAGATATAGCGAAAGGGACAGAGAAAGAATGGAGCGAGAAAGGGGAGAGAGGAAGTGTAGAAACAGAGGGAGAGAGATCGTCTGCAAACATGTCTAAGACCAGATTTTCCAATTATCCACGCTGGTCTTCTGATCAATATTTTTGATTGCAGTTTTTCCCCTAAGGACCTTACTGGGGGATGTTTAATGCACTTCCTGGCACATAAGAGTGCCTTCAACAACACACAAAGGTTGATGATGCAAACAACCTATCACTGAGGCCCCCTGGAGGTTTATGTGGTGACAGCAAGTACCACATTCTGGGTTTGAATCTCAGACAGAACCATGGTTGAAAAGGATGTTTTTCTGTTTTATCAGCTTAAGCTGCACTTAACATACAGTATACCATAAAGAAATGATTTGCATATTTTTGCAAGTTGTCCTTGTTAGTCAATTTACATTGAAATTTGTCTTTTTGCATATCCCCTCTCAAGTAACCACAATTCAGAGGGGGTCAGAGTGCAGGGTCAGCCATTTAGTACAGCGCCCGTGGATGCACTACGTCTAAGGTAAAAAAACTACAACAACGGATGTTTTTCCTACGTAAGCTGAACTGCTTTCAGGTGGACTGTATTGTTTTAGAATTGTTTTACAAAACAGTCCTTCAGAGTGTATTGTCCTCTGGCTTAGTTTGTGTATTTGGCAACATGCGCAAAAAAGACCAAGATAAATTACAGCGTTTGGTAAAGACAGCAAGCAAAATCATTGGATGCAGTCAGACGTCAGTCACTCAGCTATGGTCAGATCTTGTTGTGAATAAAGCTGAGCAGATACTCAGTGATCCTTCCCACCCCTTATATGCAACCGTGGCAGTAGCAGGCTGCTGCAAAGGTCAATCAGAACCAAAAGGTTTAGCCAATTGTCATTTGTCCCCTCTGCTATTAGACTTTTTAATGAAAGACACAGGTCAAGATCATGAACACTGTGTTTTTCTTTTACTGTTTTTAACTTAATCTTTGTGAATGTTGTTTTTAGGCCTGCTACTGATTCACTGATGAACTGAACAACTTATTCTTAAATGTTGTTGTTGTTGTTGTTGTTGTTGTTGTTGTGTGTGTGGCATGCCCACTTGTATGCCTATGTGTGCTAAATGTGCTGCACTTTTGACCACACAAATTTCCCAACTCTGGGATAATAAAGTATATGGTAAATGGACTTATATAGCACTTTATCTCCGTTGTTCACAGACCCAAAGCGCTTTACATTGTTTTGTACACATTCACCCATTCACACACACATTCATACACCGATAGCAGCAGCTACCACGCAGGGTAGGCTTAGCACTAGGGTGCTAAGTTAACTAAGCTAACTATCGGGAGCAATTCGGGGTTCAGTGTCTTGCCCAGGGACACTTCGACATGTGGCGGGGAGACGGGGGATCGAACCTCCGACCCTGCACACCAGAGGCGAACTCCCTACCACTTCGCCACTGCCGCCCCTATATATACTCTGTATACTTTGACTTTGGAGCAATTCTGGGTTAAGTCTCTTGTTCAAGGACACAATGATAGAGGATGGAACCAGGGACCTCTTGATTATTGGTCAGCCACTCTTTCCTCTAGGCCAGGGCTATTCAATAGGTGGAAGGAATATTTACTGGCCCCCGCCTTCACTACCAACCGACCCCCCCCAAAAATAAATGCTCATCAATTTTAGGCATTTTTTTCTGGCCCCTCATTTTGGATCATTTCCACCAACCAACCCCTATTCAAAACTAATTGAATAGCCCTGCTCTAGGCTATCCTACCAATGTCAACTTTTCTTCTGGGGTGCCAATGGAACCCAGTCCATCTAACATGTGTGCTTCAGTGAACTGAGTCTTACAATACTTACAGCATCTTGAGTTTAGTTTGAGGGGGTTGCCTTTGGGGTTTGGGTGGGTAGGTAATTTTATCAATGGAAAATATTTTGTTTCTTAGTGTGAATGCCAAATTAGATTGACTGTCACCGTTGCACCGTCTGCACCTCCATTCCTTGTGTGAAATGAAACTCATGCACCTGTTACCAAATCTGGCCGAGCCAATTATTAGGCAGGAGGAAGGGATGGAGGCGGGAGTAGATGCAGAGGTTGTGAATGCTCTCATAGTTTTCTTTTATTCTGAAATATTTACTGGAAGTCGTGCATTCATCGCGTCCATGATTTTGGCTTGTTAGTGATATTTGTTTTGGTACAGGTGACAAAATGTTGCTCGGCTTCACAGCGAGCCGACAGCTGCTGTCTCTGCGGTGCTCTGCTACATATCTCATATTGGATTTGCTTTCTCATAGGCTGTAACATCATACCATTTCAACAAATAACATAACATGTTTACTTTAATTGTCTAACTCACACTAACACTTAAACAAGAAAAGTCATAAAATATCAAATATAAATAGGGGAGAACGGGGTAAGTAGGCACAGTTTTTACTCTAGTGAGAATTGCTCATCACCTAGACATCTTTCAATAGTCATTCCTACATTAAATTGAAGCTTAAGGTGTTGGCTTGAAATTTGTACCCCTCACTTTTTTTTTCTTATTGTAATAAAGAAGAAATGAATTTTCAAAGACACCCTTACACATTGTGACGATGGGGTCGGTTGTCACAGACTATGGGGTTGTTTGTCACAATGTTATCTTAATGGGAATAACCTTAAAAAGAAGGCAAGAAAGCAGAACTAAATTTGAAAGTTTCATTGCATTGTCAAGTTGGCAAATAGGCCTACATAACTTACTGTAGCCTTGACAGCAGGTCTAGTTTGGGATGCACTGGGTTGTTTTGATTTTGTGCCCTTTTTTCTTTTGCATGCTTGCTGCCTTTTCCTGCTCTATGCTCTCCTTCTCTGGGGTGTTTTGAGCTTGACAATTTATTTCGTTATTGGTTTCCTTTTCTAGCTGCAGCCTTTGGAATACATGTGACAACAAACCCCCAAAAATTGTGAGAACCAGCCCCAACTTGAATTTCTTGCTATCATCAAGGCCAACAACCATCTGACAACTAATTAGCTTGCTAACCACAATCTAAACTATAGTTTACCCTTCACACTTTTTATGGGTAACAAGTGTTTTGTTATAAACCCATTGTGTAAAAGCCTATAAGAAAAATACTGAGGAGCTAAATATTTTCAATTGAACATGAAAAACACAAACAGTCCTCTCACCTCAAATTCAGCAGCCTAACTCCAAATAAGACTATGTAGGTGACCTCTGATCCCAATTCTGGACATACCAAATTTGCACAGACATCGCCTTCTGGTTCCGAGATATAACGATTGTGACAACCAACCCGTGTGACATATTACCCCGTTCTCCCCTAGGCCTTACAGCTGAACTGCTGATGTGTGTGTCACAATGTCATTTTAAAATGTCCATTAAAGAAAACTAAAATTTCAAAACTAAAATAGCATGTGTTGTTATTGTTTAATCAAAAGAAAAAAAAACACATTTTTTGTATATAGCTTTTTCACATAAAGTTTAGAGGTTTACATTCTGGTTAATGTTTAACACAGTTACTGTATTTGTGTTCATGATGTGATCCTTCACCATGTTATCTCTCTGTACCTCTGTCTAGTGTGTTTAATTGTTTATTTATAACCAGGTTATTGTGGAGCTATATTTTAATCAGCAGAACTTTAGTCTGAGTTACACATAAACCAATATGAACCTGATTTGAACCCTCATCTTATTGCTGTGAAGCCACAGCAGTGAACTCTGAGGCACCTGTGCAGCCCTGTAAGCCCTGGAGCCCTGTGTGTCATATCCAGGTTATACTCTGAGCGTACAAGCCAAACCGAGGCTGGTGGCACAGAGAATAAGCTAGACATGATTCGGGATTACAGGCCCCAAAATACCTTTTTATAGCAGAGATTTGGAATGCTGTTAAAAAGGACCCTACCCTCCCAACCTGACCACTGATGATTACAAATCGTGGTCACTTCTGAAGCAGGCAGAAAAGGGTTTGGCCATGGTGTTAAAAACAGATTTTATGAACCTGTTAATGGCGCTCGTCTTTTTCGGTGTCACCATGTGCAGTTAGAGAGTCTCAATGATGTATTGATAGACTAAGGGATCCTGTGACAGGAGATTCATCCTTAGCACCCTGCACTGCCCATCTTCTTGCACAGGTCCTTGTGCACCGCCCTGATTGTCCTCTTAATATGGCGACCATTTGGTTTGACAGCAATGTCAGAACCTGCGATTTCTGCACAAAGTGCTTCTTTCAATCTATTGATTGTATTTCTCGTGGTATTACCGGATAGATTAATGGGCTGATCTCTACAAATCTGATTGACCAGCCCAGACACCATACTTACACAGCTCAGTTCATCCCACTTATGGACAGGGTGTACTGAGGGCTTATATGCAGATGGATCGACTGCGGACTCACATGCAGCTGAGTCTACTGCAGCCTCAGCCTTGTCTTGCTCAGCCTCACATGCAGCCTCTTCATTGACAGCTGATTCATCAGTAATAAAAGCCGTTGCAGCTTCAAGCACGGGTTTCAAAGCATACGTTTCCATTGCCAGTGCTTCTGTTATTGATGTCAGACTTCCTAACACTCCCTTTATTTGGCTGACAGCAACAGTCACCTGGTCCCTCTTTTCCTTATGCTGTAGTGACTGACGAGTGAGCCACTGCCACACCTTCCTCATGAAACTGTCCATTTCGGTTTTAATTTTGCCCAAAATGTTCATCTTTTGTCCATTGTCCTCAGGTTTCAGATGCTGGTATACTACCTCACTCAGCTGTTTGGAAACACTTTCGTGCTGCCCACTGGAAATCCCTTTGGCCACTCTGGTGTAAAGGCACTGTTCATCTGTGCTTGTGCTTGTCTTTTTATCTTCATCTGGTTAGATCATGTCATCCACCAGGCATTGCACCACGTAAATCAGCGACTTAACCGATGCATTTTCTACATTTCTCGGGGGGCTGTCAAATATAATCCTCAATTTTGCCACAAAGCTGAGAAGGGTTTCCTTTGCATATTTGTGGACAAAAAGGGCTTTGAGTCTACTCCCAACTCTTTCCCACCAGGAAGTTTTATAAGAGGTTATCTGACTCCAAATTAAGTTCTTCCAAAATAACTCTGACAATCTCAGAGGCTGCTGCTTCTGTGTCCTTAGAGGTGCTGGACACAAGCTGGTCAAATTCCTCTTCTAAGATGATTCCATTAATATCAATGGGACTGATACTGGTAGTTTGTTCCTCCAGAATATTCTTGACAGCTTCTGTCTTTGTAATAACAGCACTTTCCTTCTAATAAACTTTTCAAAATGAGTGACATGGGTTTGACATGACTCCTCAGCTGGGTCGTCTGCTGCCTCACATGGTGCTTCAAACACAGGTTTTGAAGCGTAATTTGCCATTGCCAGAGCTTCTGTAACTGATGTCAGACTTCCCACTACTCCCTTTATCTGGCTCACAGCAACGGTCACCTGGTCCATCTTTTTCTCATGCTGTTTAGATTGAAGGGAGAGTCACAGCCACATCCTCTTCATGAAACCGTCCACTTCAGTTTTCATTTTGGCCAAAATGTTCTGCTTTTGTACATTATCCTCAGGTTTCAGGTGGTTGTATACTACCACACTCAGCTGTTTGGCAACAATTGTGTGCTTGCCGCTAGAAATTTATTTTGCAATTCTGTCGTAAATGCACAGTTTCTCTGTGCTGCCTCTTGTCTTTCTGTCTTTCTCTACAGGGATCATGTCCCCCACCAGGCCATCCACACCGATAATAAAAGACTCAAATGATGACTTGTCTACATTTAGTGGGACGCTGACGCTGTCGAGGCTAATCCTCAGTTTTGCCACAGAGCTTAAGATTGATTCTTTTGCATATTTATGGACAAAAAAGGCTTTGACTTTACCTACTACCGTCTTCCAGCTGGAAGTGTTGTAAGAGGTTGTCTCTGATAGGGATTTCATCTTGGGTGATCCATCTGTCTCCAAATGAAGGTCTTCCAATATTTCCTTAACAATCTCAGAGGCTGCTGCCTCTGTATCCTTTAAGGTACTGGAAACAAGCTGGTCATATTCCTCCTCTGAGATGTTTTTATCATAATGAATGGGATTGCTATTGGTTGATCGATTCTCCAGGATGTTTTTCACAGCTTCTGTAGTTGTATTGAAGATGCTTCCCTCTGAAGAAACTTTTTTTGATGTCTCCTCTTTCAAAGGAGTTAGACGTGACTCCTCAGCTGGGTCGTCTGCTGCCTCACATGGTGCTTCAAACACAGGTTTTGAAGCGTAATTTGCCATTGCCAGGGCTTCTGAAACTGATGTCAGACTTCCCACTACTCCCTTTATGTGGCTCACAGCAACGGTCACCTGGTCCCTCTCTTTCTCATGCTGTTGTGACTGACAGGTGAGCCACTGACACATCCTCTTCATGAAAGAGTCAACTTCACTTCTAATTTTTGCCAAAATGTTAACCCTTTGTCCACTGCCCTCAGGTTTCAGATGGCTGTATACCACCTCGCTCAGCTGTTTTGCGACAATGTTGTGCTGCCCACTGGAAATCCCTTTGGCAATTCTGTCGTAAAGGCACTGTTCCTCTGTGCTGCCTTTTGGCGTTCTGTCGTCCTCTTGTTGGATCATGACCTCCACCAAGAGGTCCATCCTGCTAATCAGAGACTTAACTGATGTCTTGTCTACATTGTTGTTACGGTCGGACAGGGAAGACACAGGCGCGGAGACAGCACTAGTTTAAGAAGGTTTATTGAACAAGAATCAGCTGGGGGTTGGGTCGGAATCTGGGGTGGGGAATCCAACTGTCCTGTGGAGGGTTCCAGGGAGAGGGCAACGGAGAATGTCCAGGGCTTGGGTGAGAAGAATCCAGAGCAAGCGGGTAGAAGAGTCCGGGGTGGGAGTGCTTGCTGGTGCAGGTTGGAGCCGTGGGGAGTCAGCCCGGGAGAGCTGTGGCAGGAGAACAACAAAAATGAGTACGGGGAAAAAATGCAAGTGGAGCTGCAGCAGGTAAGTAATGAGAAGTAGAGCTACTGACTAAACAGTAGCTCGTGAACTGAAACTACAATCTGGCAGTATCTGGAAGGTCGGACCGGGTATATGAGAGGCGGTTGATTGGTGATTGCTGGCAGCTGTGAGTGCTTGAGCTGCCAGCAGAAGGGGATTTTCAATTCAGAGATACTGTGATATTTCATCAAGTTTTGAGGTGTCTTTGTGAGGGTGTTCTGCAAATTATTCTGTATATTTTATCTATTATTTTCTAAGAAAATCAGAAAATTACATATTTAGCCTTTAAACGAAGGTGGCAGATGGTTGTTATACTGATGAGGAAAGCTTCTGGTAGCAGTGCTATCATGGTAAACCCCCCTACTGCATTGGTGTGTCTAAAAGCATGCATTACAGTAAATGTGACAAAAAGCAGGTGCAGAGATCTTGCAAGAGCAAAACACTTCTGCTTGCGCCCGAGCATTATCGGTGTCTCTGCCCACTATTATTTCTAGTAGCCCACCCTAATCTAACCGGCTAGAACCGGCCCTGTGTACGGGTATGTGTTTATGTAGGAATAAGCGCATCATGCACATTGATACAAGTTCAGTATGAGTAAAGGGGGCCCAATAACTGGACCTTTTCAGGGGCCCAGTCATTTGTCTGGGCAGGCCTGTGTGGTGTGTGTGTGTGTGTGTGTGTGTGTGTGTGTGTGTGTGTGTGTGTGTGTGTGTGTGTGCGCATTCTTTCTGATGACCTCATTCAAATAGTGTTCCATGACACAAATTTCCTACCCACCACTGCTGACCATGGTCTTGGACTCAATCGTATGTCTGCAATTCTGTATCAAATATATAGAAATCTTAACATTCAGTTCAGCTTCACTGAGCTGCACTTTGAATCAGTTATTGTTCTACGTTGTACAAAGATGTCAGTCCCACACTGCTCCGAGCCGTAGTAAACAGCCTTCCAGCGGCACTCAACCACGATTCAATTATAGAAACATGTCAAGCGGAGAATTTCTTAGGAATCAGACTGACCTTGATCGTGGTTTCTCTCCACACTGATTACTTGAATTTAAAAACACTTGAGGCATAAGTGCTGTTTTTAATAAAATCTTTATTCTGTTTTCTACCTCTGTGCTAACCCATTTCACCTCCCTTCACCCTCTCTCCATAATTCGGTTTGCTTTTTCAGTAAACTGAATTTTTTTTTACGCAGCATCCCATGGGAGACAAGAAAGACTATTATTGATTTCACAAATTGGGCAACAACGGGTGAAAGGAGGGACAGGAAGAGTCTATAGAATACAACACTTGATTTTTCTTTCTTTTTTAAGATAATTCTTTGGCATTTTTAAGCTTTATTAGACAGTACAGAGTTGAAATGGGGAGACAGAGAGAGAGGGGGGATGACCTGCAGGAAAGGTCCAAGGGTCGGATTCAAACCCGCGACCAGAGCCGGCCCGAGGCATAAGCGAACTAAGCGGCCGCTTAGGGCCCCCGACTGCCTGGGGGGCCCCCCTCCAAAAAAAAAAAAAAAAAAGTTAGTTTGTGTGTTTGATATTAACATCATATTATGCAAATGTGAGTTATCATATAAAAAAAATAATACAATGTTTTGGTCTAGATAATTAATAGCCTAAAAATGTAATCATTCATCTGGGAGGAAATCCGAAATTATCTGATCATGTCACGTTCACATCCATGCACAGTGTGTATTGAGTTTATTTAAAAACAATTGGAAATGGGGCTGCCCTCAGTTGCCCATGCACTGTGTATAGTCTATAGCCTATTTCAGCCTTGTCTGTGGAAAAAAAATTACAGTAGCTGGACAACAGAGTTCTTCTGCTTTGTTCCTCACACTGCATTTAAATGCATTCACTATATTACAGAGAAATATGTCCCGTAAAAGAAAAAGAGCTGCAAGCCCAACCCAGAGGACCCTCCATAATATTTTATTTTATATTAATATTTTTATGGAAAATCCATGTGTCCTTCTTCAATAGCTTCTAATTCATCTGACCCAGAGTCTCCAGATTATTTGTTCACACAACATTTCTCAGATTTAGCCTCTTAATTTTCCTCTCAAAGTGCACCAGATTCATGCATTTCACTTTAAAAAGGTTAAAAAAATCTCCCGGGGGACATACCCCCGGACCCCCCTAGGAGGGTCTGAATCTCGGCTGTCTAATATTTTCGCACAGCCGCACAGTGGAGGCACTAGTGGAAAACACTGGGGGCCTTTCCGAAAAGTATTTCTTGCATAGGAAATTTCCTTTCCTATCGAGATGAACCGGAAGTACTCGGCGGATAGGTGATCCGAATTCTCAAAATGCTTAGGAAAGGCATAGGAAAGGAGCCTCGATTCATCCTTTAACCCTCCTTTAGCATAGGTTACTCCTGACCAACCTATGCGAAAGGAAAGGAGATAGTGGTATCCCATAATCCTTTACGGCGGCAATATTTAAAGCAACAGGCCACCGCCGTAGTTTACCGACTCTACACGAATACGAACGAGAGGTAAAACAGAAGAGAGGAGAGGAGAAGAGAGGAAGATTTAACTCGGCTAATAGCCTACCCCCCTCCCTCCCCCATAAAGATAATAAAGAACTCATAAAAGACCAACATCATAATAGTTATTTTCGTAGCACATAATTTACACCATAAGAAAAGAAAATACCAACTTCACATTTAATGAAGTTACTGGGGGCAGTTCATTTCAACATCAACACAAGTGTAGCCTCTTTTTATTCCACGTGTGGATAGCTTATGGAGTGATTCTCACTCTGATGGCGACAACTTGATTAAAATCAATATGAAAAGAACGCATGGATCAAACGAGCGCTTGTTGTAGTCAATTTTCGGAGAATAGGCTAGTGTAGTTTCACGCTAGTGACTCACGTCAGCACTACTCGCCGTCGCGCAATGACGTCGGTTAGGAAAAGTGGAGTCGAATTCATTTGAAACAGCGCTGTCCTTTCCTATGTTCGATAGGAAGCACCTTTCATCTCTCCTTAACCCCGATGACGTTTAGGGGTTAAGGTATAGGAAAGGAGGCTTATAGGTTAGGAGATTGGACTATTCGGAAAGGCCCTGGGTGTGTGAATGATATTTAACAAAGATCTATAGTTTCAGCAGCGCTAACATTGGAGAGGGGCCCCCTAATCATATTTCGCTTAGGGCCCCCTGAAGGCTTGGGCCGGCTCTGCCCGCGACCACTGCAACGAAGGCCGGAGCCAATATGGTACGCGCTCTATCCACTACGCCACCGGAGTGCCCAAACATTTGATTCTTCTGAAACCAAACAAACAGGAAAGCTCCAGGGTCTGATGGGAAGTAATGGGTAGTCCATCTGTCCATGTCTGTCTAGTCAATTGTTCGTGAGCCTGACCTGCTCTGCTACACTGCATCAGTTTTTCAGCCTATTCCCCCTCCTCCCTTTTCCTTCTTATGTTCATATATGTTCTCTAATAAACTACTTTGGCAAAACATATGTTTAGTCTGTTTTTAAGATGAACCATAGGGAGTCAAACACTAGTGATGATTCCATCTGAATACCACTGCTCTGCTGACACTTATTGACAATGCCACAACAAGATACCATGGCTGCATTATGTCATGGTGAAATTAAAGAGAGATAGGGTCATATCTGAGTCCAAGATGGGAGCCTTAAAATACAATTTAAGTATACAAAACAGTAACAATACTATTTAAGTATTGACTAGATTTCACTTTTTAACTGGCAGCTGTGTTATTGGTATGATCAGTCAGTCTGTCTGTTGGTCGAACATTTTAGCCCATTGTTAAAGCAACATTGTTGTTATTTGTAATTTAAGTCAACAAACTTCAAGCTCATCGTGATATATTATCTCATTGACCTCAATGAGATAATACATCATGTTGAGCTTGAAGTCTGTTAGCTGTGAAGCAAAAGAGATGTAACATGGTACAACTCTCCAGTTCTTGTTGCTGTTAGCAACAAGTTCACAGTTACCTTTTTTCCATCTCAATTTGTGTTGAGCAACCTGAACAATTAATTTATTATTTCTGGCTACCTGTACATTCAGTATTCACTCTCTTTTTCTCCACTAACCTTAACTACTGTATTCAATCACTGAATGCCCTTAGATGCTAAATGCTCCACTATGCTCACTAGCTATGTAGCTACTTTGTCTGTTATTGGTTCTGGGCAGATGGTGGATCTGTCAGAGCCTTTTTTGCTGAGAGCAGCTGCCTGGAGCAGATAGATAAAAGTTGATGAGACAACAGTAAAGTTGTGTTTTGTTAAACTGAAATAATTAGATGTAAGACTTTACAATTCTCTGTAGAGCTGAGAGGACCTGTGAGTCAGGTGATTCTGAAAGCAGCATTTTTCACTCAATTATTTGATCCATTATTTATAAAAAAGTTTGCGGAATTAAACATCTTGATAAGTATCCCATTACTTATGATCTGGATATTTCTACTCATACAAGCTAAGCTTGTCCAGGCTTGACTGCACATTAGGGTTGCAAAGGGGTGGAAAGTTTCCTGTAAATTTCCGGAAACTTTCCACGGGAACTTTCGGGAATATTCAAAATTGGGAATTATAGGAATTAACTAAATGGCGGTCATTTAAATGATTTTTTTTTCATTTCCAAACATAAATCTAAACATATAAACACTATGTTTTGTCATAGGCAGACATCCATGCAAACTAATACAATAAAAAAAAAACATTACATTTGAACAGATTTATTTGAAAGTAGAACTTTATCAAGTTTTGATTATTTTATGAACAATCAATAATTTCACTGAAAAACACAAATGTGAATGTTGTGTAAAATATAACAAATATTTCTGACCCCACCCATTCAATAAATTAAGTAACCCCCCTGTTCTTTCTTTTCATCAGTAGCGATTACAGTTGGGACGTGACAGGTGACAGCTGTCACAGTTCGGATATCGTTGCAGACTCGCAGGTTAAGCTTCTCACAGTAGATTCATATTTGTCCGAAAAATACAGACTACAGGTTTTTTAATGTAGGCCTATTGGTATTTGTAAGATTCAAATAAAAGGCTAATAGTTTAAATCAAAATTGTATTCATTATGATGTGGCCCAAAACTAAAGTGATTTTCCATAGGCTATTCATTTGGGGACAGTGTCAGACTTAAATTACATTCTTAAGTGTGGGACTATAGGCGTAGTAGCCTATATATATTAGGCTAAATGTTATAGTGTTTAAATCCGAGTTCAACATTTCATTGTTTTATAATGTCACGTTACGCACTGCGAGAACGATCGGCAAGATAAATAAATAATTTCCATGCTGGCAGCATTCCACTCTCCTTAGCCTATTTGCAGTAGGAGTTTTTTTTCGGCTCTCTGATTTCTGCTGTAATTATTCAGACTGACAAACTCTTCCTCTTGAATGAAGTTGGCGACACACTTTTGTTTTACTCAGCTGCTCACAATCAGTTCGTTTGTGTAAAGTTAGCGGCACAAGATCAGTCCATTTTGTGCGGATGCAGAGTCAAATGACGGGTCAAACGCCCCCTTTCATGGGGACGCGCACAGAGCCTGAAGCCGAAACCCTCGTTCAAGAGGTTGATAACTTCCTTCGTGATACCGGTTAGCTCTGAGCGAGGGTATGTGTTATGTTGAACCAGATCAAAAAAAGAGAGCCGGGCTCTGTTGAGTTTGTTTCGTAGTATACCCCTCTGGTAGAGTAGAAATCAATATATGATATCAAGTTGGGTATCTCAATAACCTTTAAAAAAATCTGATTTGAAATTAAATGTTCATAAATACTATACAACTTAGTTGAAAACACTGCTTTTTACTGTCTAGAACGTTTGATACGGACTGAAATAAATTAGAAGGATTAAGTGCATTTGGGTTGCTTCAAATTTAGTTAATTCCCTTTTATTCCCAATATTCCCGTTAATTTCCATAAATTCCTGTTAGGGTCTATTCACACATGCCGTGTTTAGTTCGGTTGAAACGAACTCAGATGCACTTCTGCCTTCGGTGCGCATCTTTCAGGCAGGTGTGAATACAGCAATCGCACTCGGGGGCGGACCAAACAAACGCTCCGAGACCCAGCTGAAGAGGTAGTCTCGGTGCGTTTCTAAACGCACTCTGCTGCAGTTCGTTTGTGGTGTGAATTTGGCCGGACTCGATCCGACCCAAATGCTGGAAGCACTGTGCCTTTTCTTTTTTAATAAATTGCAGTCAGCCTCACATTATGGGAAAGTGTTGTTGTCGCCATTGTTAGGACGATAAATTGTGGTTTGACCGGGAGCCCAGAACAATATATTACATTTGATCGAGAGGACGCGTAAAAATGCTGAATGTGTTCAGCGATCAGATGAAGGAGAAGGGAGCGTCTCTCGCACAGTGCCAACAGGTTCACGCTGCGCAAGAAGTGTGTTTTTATTTTGCTTCCCATGTACGGGACCGTCAATACTATCCCTGTGTCAGTTTGGAGCTGAACTGCGCCGACCCAGCTGATACACAGTTTAATCAGCTGAGTGTCGGCATGAGCCTATTCTTCTCGCGAGCCGCACGTCCAGTAGCAAAAATACAGTAAAAATTATGTTTCACATCGTAGACTACAAGCCACATAACGTGGTATTGTCATAGGGCTTCATATTATAACCATATGAAACAACAATAATTCGATTTTTTCTTCTTTATTTATAGGCTAGATGTAGGCATTTTTATTATTTTTAACCCCATATTATATCAATGATATATTTCGCAGTTTTTACTTCGTTCTTCCTGCTTCTCTCCACCCCAGAATGTCTGTCCAATGAATGAATGACCTCAGATCACGTGTGGTTTTGCTTCGTAATTCTGGTTCACTTACAAAAGGGGCAATATGTACGGAAGAGGATTAGGGCCACACATGAAAAAAAAAAAAAAGTTCTGACTTTATTCTCAGAATTCTGACATTAATCTCAGAATTCTGACTTTTTTCTCAGAATTCTGACATTAAAGTCAGAATTCTAACTTTTTTCTCAGAATTCTGACTTTTTTTTTTTTACTTTTTTTATATACATGAAAAAAAAGAAGAAAAAAAAGTCAGAATTCTGAGATTAAAGTCAGAATTCTGACTTTATTCTCAGAATTCTGAGATTAAAGTCAGAATTCTGAGATTAATGTCAGAATTCGGAGAATAAAGTCAGAACTTTTTTTTTTTTTTTCATGTGTGGCCCTAATCCTCTTCCGTAAATATGAATGTGTACCACACCAAACAAAAAAAATCTAAACTCTATTTGGTCTGGACCAAAGCAAGTGAACTAGCGGACTTTCCCTGTGTGAATACACCCTTAATTCCCATGGAAAGTTTCCAACTTTGAAAATTCCTGGAATTTTGAAACCCTACTGCACACACTTCTTGACTGACAGGAGGCCATCAGGAACATGGCCATAGTCAAGTTGAAGTTTGGAAGCTGACCAAGTAGGCTGATGCAAGACATGGCAGAAAACTGAAACACAGCAGCCATGGAGTGGCGTGGCATTGGCTTTATTTGTTCAAAAAGTCGAGGGGTACAACCATACACAACTATATGCTGATGATGACACACTGTTTCCGTAGAATATGTTGTTGTTATTCTAGACTGGCTGTTGTCATCTGTTAGCTTCTCAGCTTGTGGTAAAGACAAACTGTCAGAGAGACTAGTACGTTTCACTGCACGTCCGCTTTCCACTGATGGAAAACCAGATCCATGAATTCACAAC
Organism: Ammodytes dubius; assembly: GCA_026122265.1. Classification (NCBI taxonomy): domain Eukaryota; kingdom Metazoa; phylum Chordata; class Actinopteri; order Uranoscopiformes; family Ammodytidae; genus Ammodytes; species Ammodytes dubius. Next base: position 29,443,482 of record CM047513.1, on the reverse strand, counting down.
AAATGGGTATCAGTGCAGTCAATAATAACAACTGATTCAATATTAATGACAATACAACACAAGGTATCATCTCAATTGTATTATTACACTTTGATCAGGATGAATGTGGATGTCAGCATTTGCGCAAATGATAAACAATGAAACTGGCTATAATAAGTTAATTTGTTAACACTTGAGGGTACATTAATTGACTGTTAGTTAATGGGTTTTAAGCATTTACTAACTGTTAGTGCTCAGTTATTAACAGTTAATGCTAATGTCAGTTAATGCATGGTTAGGCATCAATTATGCTTAGTTAACTAATGCTTACTTAAGTATGTACTAAGCTTACCAGTTAGTTAATGCTTAGTTAATGTCTATTAGTAATTACTCAATAATTTATGAATGTTAGTTAATGATGAGTTAATGTTTAGTATGCATTTTCTAAGCATTAACTAAAAGTTTATTAATGGACTCTTATTGTAAAGTGTTACCGGTAAACCGTTTATTTATTATGAAATAAAATGTGTTTGAAAATACTTCTTACCCTGAAACAGACGATTGTTAGGTGATGCTCTGGTAAAATGTGGTTTGAGAGACAGCATTGACACTTGGGTGAATGCTGTTATTAGGCCTGTGTCTTAGGTCAGTCCTAGATAGACCACTACAAGGCCTAAATACTATAAACGAAATCATGAAATGTAAGATTGTGTACATTATCACTTACACGGTAGGTCCACCACTTTGGCCTGGAGTGTAATGTATTAAAAAACGTGAATGTATGTATGTATTCCAGTGGATAAAGCTTAATGACTTCGGTGATGCCGTGACTTTTGCTACCCTGAGGTTGACATTTCGGTTCTGTTTGAATATGGCTTTTCTATCTTTTCATCTCGTGCTACCAAAAGATCAAGTTGAAGGTCATAAATTGAAATAATCTTCTGGATATATTGCCATGACAATTTGTAAAGACCTTCATGTTTCCTAGATATATTCTAATGATGTTGGTGATCACCGGGGCTTTACTTTAAAAAAAAAATTGAAGCAGGAACAATTTTTTTTTGCGTTTATAAGAACACTCATGAATGATTCCAAAAGTACCTATAGTCAACGGCTGCTCTATAATGTACGACAATCCTCTCCCAATAATATGATTAATGTCCTCTTTATAAGGGTGTTCATTTGTTTAGCTGTTGTCATACTTTGCGGTTGTTGGCTAAGCGGTTTTAGAGACCAGTGATATGACCGGTTGGTTGAGAGTTTATTTATTTAAATCAGCACACCCTCCAATCTAAATACACCATTACTCAGCCTTTCAGCATGAAATTGCCTGTGTGCTTGGAGATGCCCACACAGTCTGTGTACCGCATACTGGCACTTTGTGCTAGTCATTGAACTTGCACATTTAAAAGAGGGTCCTTAATCCTTCTTATTTAAAATGACCACTCAATTTCTTTTTTCAAATGTCAAAGAGGTTTCCAACTATTATAATTACCAACCATAAATCCACCTACCCTCTGTCTGAGGATAGCAGCAGACTGTACGTTGCCCACTTTTTGTGCTAGTGTATACTTAAGCACAGTGAGCGCTCTTCATTTAAATAGTAATCATTACCGAGGGTCAGTGATTAATTGACCCTGACCGCATGCTGTGGTAAATTCATGGTCATGTGAAATAGGGGCCTGTGTGATTTGAATACTTGACATTAACAGCACTCTCAGGCGGTGAGTAATGGAGGATAACTGTAGGCAGATACGCTTCAACACTTCATGTAATATCTCATTTCACACTTGCGTCAAAACAACTCTCTGATTGTAGCATGTTGTAAGGTTTATGTGTTCATTCCATTGCTTTATTTTGCATTCGCATCATATGTGAAAGCTAGACATTAGATGTAAGAAGAAACAAATGCATTTCACCTCAATTTTAGACCATCACGTACTGTACAGATAATACCTGGGGAAGACATTAATTACATGTATGCCTTGGTATCAATGAGGCCTAACTTGCTTTTCAAACCAAACATTTAGCCTGAGTATATAGCAAGATATAAGTATTACTTAAAACATCTACAACACTGATTAGTAGAAGTTTTACCAATTGGAATGAAACCGAGATTTAACATATTGTATTTAATTCTTTTTTCATGCAATCCTTGGGCATTCTGCCTTATTGAATGTTGTCTGTTAAAGAGGAGACAAGAAATGGGGCAAGACAACATGGCAAGTAAGCTTTAGTGAAGGAATTTAAAGATTCAGACAATAATAAATATATCCATACATTTACATCTCCAGTCGTCTTTACAATAAAATCATAATTTGAGCCTTCTGTCAATAATACATTGCCATCAGAATTACATTGTGGAGTTAACCACCCAACCAATTGTCGGGGGAAATTCTATATTCCGACATATCTGTAATTGAAGACTAAACTTACAGAGAATTTAAGAATTGAATTACATTATACAATAAGACAAAACAACAGAGTCACAGAGTAAAATTGATTCTGAACCTGCAGGGAGACAGCCCAGGAGGGGACTGCCTCCTGATCAGTATTTTCAGAGACCCTTTATGCCTCTTCAGGAGAGGGGGGTGTGTACAAACATTGGCCTCTGGGTTACAGGATAACACAATAAACATTCCACATGCACTACAGTTATCTAAGAATCTCTTGACTTCTTAACACATAAAGACTAGAGCAAGATTACAAAGGAGTAGTTGCAGAAATACATTACTACAAATAATTCTGCCCTCACCCTGTCTCAGTGTTCCCCTCTACATGTCCCCTACATGGAGGAGTAAAACACACACACACACACCCACATTTTGACATCTTTATTTGTGTTCACATTTTCACAACAAAATCTGAAACTAATATTCAGTTTTAGTCTAGGGATAGTGGAAGCAGCTCTGGACTAACACACCCGCAGATCGCGAGGGGAAGCACCAAATGGAGGAGGTAAATGTTTAGTTACTGTTTAGTTTTACCTTCACCATCGCTATATTACCATTATTTATTTGACATAAACAAATAAATTAACTCATCGCGATGCATCTGTAGTCTCTGATTTTGGACGTATTCAGACATTTCCCAAACAAACCACCAATGCACACTTGGGCACTGGTTTTATAAAACACACTACCGCTTTTATCCAAAGGTGCTGAAAGTTCCTCACAGCTACTTTAATGAACTTCTTATATTAAATGAAGATGTATTAAATAAGGAAAACCTGAACAAACATTATTGTAATGAGACCCAGCTGTACTTGTGTAACTAGACCTGGTACATGCAGCACAAAGGGCTCAAGTAAGAAATTAGATATCAGAGGACAGCTTTATTGCAGCTTCTTAAATAATGTCATGTCATGTCATGTCATGTCATACAATTACTTCAGTTGGGCCACAGGGCTGATGCAGCCATACAATAGAATCCTGTACTGTGTCAAAATGAATCTCATCCCCCATTATTAGTCGGTTTGAGTGTAATGCCATATAATTCAGCCTGAAGTTTTTAATTTTACGATATTCAGTTCCATATTCAGAGAGGCCATGAATGCCTCCCTTACAACGACTTATTTGAATATTTAGGTATTTTCCAATTATGGTAATTGTACACTTTAAAAAAATGTTGAACAGCAGTGCAAGGAAAAGGAACGATAACAAAAACAGAGGAATTTTTAGTTCTTTGTTGGACGGTCAGCCCATAAAAAGCACAAAAGCAGCCAAATGTATTTCATACTGTTTTCCCTTTTAGTTCATCCCCACTGTCACTTTATTTTTTGCCATGCATATAATAATAATGATTTTAAATATATTTTTTGGGCTTTTTTATGCTTTATTGATAGTGCAGAGAGACAGAGGTGAAATGGGGCAGAGAGGGGAGTGACATGCAGAGAACGACCGCGGGTGGGAATCGAACCCGGGTCTGCTGCTGGGCCCGGCCCGGGAGGGGGACGCCTTACCGACTGAGCTAAAGGCGCCCCCAATAATAATGATTTTAAATAAACTGGCAAAAAGAAGTTCAGTAAGTTGATGTGTAGGAAGTATATCAAGTCTAATAGATGTGTGTTGCAGTGGGTGACTCATGCTATGGCTCCTGTCTGACTCAGTGTACATCCTTGTTAGTACCACTACAGTGTACACATCCAAACTGCAGCTTTGACTATGACAACACGCTCCACAACAAACCAGACAGCTGCGTTGACAACCTTTGATGTAGAAGTCTGAAAAATGGTCAGGAGGCACGATCACGGTTGGGCTACATTTTGTCTATCATTGTTTGAAAGGACACCTGTGTTCTTTTTACTGATGCCAGCCCAGTCACCAACAGACTGAAGTCTCCTTTCCAAAACCACGCAAAACATTACCTATCACCATCCACCTCTCACTGTATATAATCCAGAGTCCAGTTTCCAATAACGGCCTTATTTCCATAGCTTATTTTTTGGTAAGTGATATTACTGTATCATTGCACTCAACAAGGAAAATGGTCAATTTTACCAGTCCCCTACACTGTTTGAATTTTCCTCAAAGTCATTGAGTGTGGGCCCCGGGAAGAAAGATCTGGGGAGTATATTATATTCTGTATAATAACATTATTTGGCAAGCAAATTTACTGAGGTCATCATGATTATTTGCTTGAGAAGGAAATAGCTCCTTTAGTTATATACAGTATATATATATATATATATATATATATATATATATATATATATATATACCCTATGTATATGTGTATGTTTTTGCGCTTGTTGAATTTACATTCCACTGGGCTTGACAGACAGGGAATCAGACATGGAGTGTTTTGGTTTCAGAGGACACACGGCCCCATTTAATGTCTCCTTAATGAGAGATGACATGCCATTGGATCAGTGTCTTTCACACTTAATGGGCAGGAGAGTGATGCTTGAATTATGAACAAACATGTAACTCGTATGACCCCCCACCCCAACAATTTATAAAAATAAATAAATAATTAAATACCTGGACCAAAAATCTCACACAGCTGAGATAGAGAGCATCTGTATCTCACAGAGAGCTTCATGAGAGCGAAAATAAAAATTTGAATTATGCTGCTCTTTATTTATTATGAACATCATAATAACCCTCTGTCCAATCTCACATGATAACAATGCAGCAGTAATAATGTTCTCCATTGAGGTAAACTGAAGCAAACATTCCAAAGAGTTGTAAGGGACAAGTTGATTTGAGTGTGTGTGTGTGTGTTAACTAAGGAGTTGACACAATGATTGATACACCTACAGTACTCTACCAACAACTGGAGCATTGGGAAAGCACGGCAGAGTCTGCGCTGCGTGTCTGCAAATGTCAAGTCAAGTCAGCTTTATTTATACAGCCCAGTGTCTCAAATACCAAACTTCTCTCATGGGGCTTTACAATGTGCACAGCATATGACTCAATTCAGGTTAGGAAAAGCTCTCCAAAAAAGAGCTTGCCGTCTCTTCACTTTTTCTTCCCAAAATAGGAGACATTTAAATTACATTTGTGAAGTGCAGAGTGTAAAAATACTGCAATTTTAAATTGGTCTATTTAGCTCTGCCAGAAGAAATCTGTCCAACATTGTATGGGTTCCATTAAAGTTAATGTAAGAAAAAGCCTCTAAGATATTTTGGTTGATATGGTTTATAGTAAAAATGATTCAAACATTGCATGTAGTTCTGCAATTCAGGCACCAAATCTGTGATGAAGCATCATCAGATATCACTGAAAAGACATTAATGTTTCTGTCATTTTTTCAGAGTTGAAAACTACAAAATTCTCATGGGGTATAACTGTTCTTAATGTGTTTTCCACTCATTTAGAACACAACACACTTCAAATGAAAACATAACGTATCTTGTATGAAAGTGCAGACTTCTTTTAAAAACTAATACAAATGTGAACCATCCCAAAAAAAAGACATTTAAAATGACACAGCTCTGGAGAGATTTCCTCTCATGACTTTACACCTTGACAGCAACAACAACTGGAGGAGGATTCAGAATTTTTGGATTTTTTTTACTGAGAAATGTGTTATTAATAATATACATATTTAAAGAGATTTGGCTAGAGACACAACTCCAAATAATTGTTTTTATGTAAAAAAAAAAAATACCAGTAAATGTTGTGTTGTGCTCTGTGTGCATGTTAAAGAACTCTGCATGAGGTTTCATTAGAAGTCTGATTCTCTTTAACCCGAGCGGAAAACTACCACAGAGAGAATCATTATTGTCTCCACTGGGGAAGGTGGCAGTGAGTGTGTGTGTGTATTCATGCTTGCCAACAGACACCTAGCCATTAAAAGTGGGCTATAAAACAATGACTGGATACTTGTTTGTCCAGACCTGGTTAAGGCCATGACATCATTACCGTGTCCAAGGCTTTACCTTGTTTCTAGCTGACACTGGGGCAGGGAAAGAGCAGCCAGATAAATGATAAGAACTGAGCAAACAGGATGGTCACTGATAGAAAACATATTGTCCACATTCTGGTTAATAGGAAATAAAGTGTGTCCATGCACATCAGCTGAGGTAATATTCCTCTCTACATGTCAATCAGCATATTCTGAATATACCATCGACGATCACTAGTAGTGGTAGTAGTGGCATGAGTAGTCAGGCAATGGTGTGTTCTTTTCCAGCAATAAGTCTCGTCCCATCCAAGGAAAATAAACACTCTTTATGTCATTACCTTTGTTCTGCATTGTTTGTAAGCCAACAAACAACACCTCTTCTTTTGGGTATACTCCAAGCACACACAGTTTAGAATGTAAAGACATCCTGATTTTAAACATCTCTGACAAACATTTTATAACTTCCTTCCAGAAATCCCGGATCCTTGAACATTCCCATAAGCAATGGAATAGAGTTCCTTTCTCCTCTATACATTTAGAACACACATCTGGGATATTAGCAGACATATGATGGAGCTTGACAGGAGTTATGTATGTTCTCATCAGCCACTTATATTGAAATAGCTTAAATCGAGTATTTATGGTTGGTTTTGGTGCCTTTAAACAAGCATTATTCCAGTCTATTTCAACTATATCTTTTTTATGTCTATTTTCAAAGCGTTTAATTTATTTGGTGTTGATCCATAGTGTTGACTATGTGTAACTAAGATACTGATATAGTTAGATATATGGCCCTTCTTTCCTAAGTTCGCAAGTGTTACTTCTCCAAGTTTTGATAAAGGGGGTGGGTCCATTATCTGTTTATAATTTGTTGACATGTAGCTTTTTAATTGTAAATACTTGAAAAAGTGTTTTTTGGGATTTGGTATCTGACATAATTGATCATTGATCATATAACCCTCCATCCCTTTTGACAGGTGGAAACATTACAGATAGGTTTGGTCATGTTTATTCTTAACATTTCTGAAAAATGTATCATAAAGTTAATAACAGCAACAACTATCACAAGGCAAAGAAAGTTGATTTTTTTTACCACATTAAATACACAGAGGTAATTCAAACTGCTTTACAGAAAAAACGCAAACTAAAATTAAGTTTTTACAACTGGTTTCACACAGATGTAGTGAAATATTGTGCTACAGAGAGGAAACTGTGGCCTTAAGAATTGAGTAATAACAAACTGCTCATATCCTGTAGGGATTCCAATGCAATACAACTCCCCTATTTGTCCATGTTACTGTGTATGAGCAGAATGCTGAACAGCGTGCCGGATGACAACATATCAGCCTCTGGGGTACTGTACATACATATACACCACATGCCTTCTCCCAGCCTGTGCACACATACATATATGAGACAGGATGTGTGGGCGTGAATGGCTGAATTGTTTCGACGCAATTCGAGCAATGCCTTATCAATATAATGTGATGTGTATGTGGGACTCTGGTTAATTTACAGCATTGTATTGGACATTATGGGAAAAAGGTGTACTGTCCAGTGCCGGGAATCATCCACCCCCACCTGTATATTTTATTTGAGGTTGTGTTTATTTATTTATTTCAAGTTAAGCTGTGACTGTATACTTACGTGCAAAGTGAAAGGAATTAAGACATAGTTATTGTGGAATTGTTAGGATTCATGGGGAAGCCACGCACAGGCATGTAGGGGCAGCCCGCAGGGGGTCTTAGTGGTCCTGAGGAAAGCGCGAATGTTGATAAAGTTCCCTAGAGAGCTGCATAATGAAGAAGTGTGGTTTTCCGACCGTATGTTTAATGTGTTGCAGACCGACGACAATAAATGCCACGTAAAATCATCCCAACGTCTGATTAATCCAACCATAAGTGTGCCACATGTGTGATGTATTAAGACAACCCAGATCTGACACAGCAACTTGTATTTCAATTCTGTTATTTAGATTTGTGGTGCACTATGTGGAATATGACGCTATATATCGCAACATGCAGCATATTGCAATGTATCGTGGTATATCATATCCTGACCCATGCATGTACAGTATATGCGCATCAATTCGAGAAGTCCTTGCCAATTACCCAGGACTAGGTGTAATACAGTATGTCGTTTTTCGGGCTTGTTGGATTAACATTCCACGAGGCTTGACAGACAGGGATTCAGACATGGAGGAGACACACGGCCCCATTTAATGTCTCCTTAATGAGAGATGACATGCCATTGGATCAGGAGAGTGATGCTGGAATTCTGAACAAACATGTAACTCTAATGAACCCCCCCTCTCCCCCCCCTCCAAAAAAGAAAAGAAGAGGAAATACCTGTTTTGAGCAGGAATGCTCCGGATGCCAACATATCAGCCTCTGGTGTGCTGTGCATACACACCACATGCCTTCTGCCGGCTTGTACACACATATGAGACGTAGTGTGTGGGCGTGAATGGCTTTGACATTTCTCTGTCGCCGTGGCATCGCGGGGAGCTGCTCCACTGCTGATTAAACATAATGGTGCTTTCAAAGAGTGCAGGAAAAGAATACATCAGAAGACAGCGTGCGGGGAAATCTATGTCTCGGGCTCTCACATTAACTTGTTAATGTTCTCCATGGCAACCACAGGGAGCTGGGGTAGGCGGAGCTGTGTGGTCGATTATTTCTTTATATAAAAAAAGCTTGCTGCAGATATCGCTTAAAGACGCTGCTCTAGTGCTTACACTTAAACTACAGCCCCTCAGTCCACTCATTTCACACATCAGCATGGATCATTTCATACATAGACTAGAGTTATTATTATTCCAATCCCTATTCTGCTTTTTGCAATTGTGATAATGACAATAATAGATGTAACTTATATAGTTCTAGATGAACCCATTGAGAATGGTTCAGTTGACAGCCTTTATACTTGAGGCGTACTCTTTATTCTACCTGTGTATTTGCTAAGAGATTTGGTTGGATGTGGCTGTCATGTGCTATTTGCCACAGGTGGTTCATGTCAAACTAAAGCTCATTGTTTGGAAAGTCATGTCAAACCCATTGTTAAAAAAATATTTATCTCTGGGGGATAATAGAAAAGCACTCCCCAAAACCGCCCATTAAAAAAAAAAATCGCAGTATGAACAAGTTCTCATGCCGAATTCCTCTCCACCGTGGAGACTTAAGGTAAGTGGACAGACACACACCTACACAGACAGACAGACAGACAGACAGACAGACAGACAGACAGACAGGGGAATACACCGAGAGACAGGGCATTGTTAAAACCAGGGAGGGAGGAGCAAAAAAGGAGAGGTTAAATCTCTGACAGCCAGGACAGAGAAATGCAATCGAAACCAGAAAGTTAGTTTATTTAATGTATTTTTTCTCCGGAATTGCACTAAGGTGGGCCCCTTTGTTTACATACCCAGTTTACAGAGCTTAGGCTGTGTATTAACACTGGATTATTTTCAGCGGCTACACATCACAGACAGGTAGTGGATTGGGAGGAGATGTTCACTGACTTAAAGGTGATTTAGACAATTCCAGAATTCCTGACTCCACCTTTAAGTGTAGATCTAAACACCTTGTCAGACTAAGATTGTCAGTGTTATCAGACTAGGAAGGTAGGAAGGTGCAAGCCCATTGACAGCTTTAGGTCAGAAGCAGCACCTTAACGTCTGATCAGGGCTGGACTGGGACAAAAAATCGGCCCTGGCATTTTTGGCCATGGCAGCCCACGGTTTATACGATATGCGGAGGAAGGGGTGTTGCACCAAATTCTGGGCCCCTATACAGAAAGTCCTGATGGGCTCTCTGAGAGGCGGTCTTACAATACAAACATGTAAAAGCTTTGTTTGTCTATAGTCCAAAACGTATGAGTGACTGGTCCCTCTCTGAGCCAGATAACAACACAATGTTTCTATTGATGAATGACCAGATTATTACGCGTACTTGAACACAACCCCTGGTCTAATGACTCTTAATAAACATGCACACACACCGTGTTTCTCACAGGAATTTGGGAGACTGTGTCGTGGATCCTGGACCTTCTAGGGGGGTCCGGGGGAATGCTCCCCCGGAAGATTTTTTTTAAAATGTTAAAGTAAAATTCATCAATCTGGTGCACTTTGAGGAGAAAACAAAGGCTAAATCAACTGTTTCCTATGTAAGCTATTTAGTACTATTTTCTGGAATGATTCAAAGACACAGAATGACCAAAAAGCAGAAAGAAGAAAGTTTAAAAAATCCAGTCAGCTTCGGGAATTTTTTCCCTTCGTTTGTATTTTTTAATGGCCCAATATAGGCCCCTGATCTTCATAGCCCCTAAATAAAAAATGTCGGGGCCTTCAAAGATCAGGGGCCTATATTGAGCCAGTAAAATTAATATAAATCAAAAAAATAATTTATTTTTTCTTGGGGTGCAGCCCCCCTCTGCCTTGGGCCCCCCCAAGCCTGTCCGCAGTCCGACGGCCCTGAACGTAAAACTGACCATCGTCAGATGCTCATAATTACTGAGTACAAGTTGAATGCGTGATAATACAACTCAATGCAGCCTCTGAATGGGCGGCCCTCTGCTGTGTGTGTGATTGGGCCAGGCCTAGCCTAGAACCAATCATAATGAGTAATGGCCTGGTAACTTTCAGGTGAAGTTGACAGCCTGCACGCACATTTATATGTCCATGGCACTCCCGAGAGGGAAGGGACCTCGGCCCTCGGCTGTGTGACTTGGCCGGGCCGGGCCGAGTCACACAGCCGAGGGTCCAAAAAAAAAAAAAAAAAAAAAAAAAAAAAGATTTTTTTTTTTTTTTTTTTTTTTTTTTTTTTTTAACCTCACCGGCCCAAAAGGCTGCCGGCCCCTCGGGCATTTGCCCGGTATGCCAGATGGCCAGTCCAGCCCTGCGTCTGATCTGACATGGACAGGGAGCCAGTGAAGACAGGCTCAAATTGGTGTTATGTGGTCAATTATTCTAGTTCTACTTATTCACCTAGCTGCAGCTTTCTGAGCCTTTTGTAAGCTTATAGTACTTGCACTTGGAAGTCCAGACAGAAAGACGGTATAATCATTAAGCCTTTATGAAAAAAAAGCTGTGAATCAGGATATTCGCATCAGCCATGGACACAAATGACCTTATCTCAACTATATTGGGTAGTTGAGGAAAAAGTGATCCTGGGGATTTTCTTTAATGTGCCTAATGAGAGAGTATAGGACAAAACTTAAAGGAATAGTTAAAAAAAATGATTTGTAGCTTTTTGGCTCGCTCTCCGGCTCAAAAATAGGTGACCAAAACCATTCCTGTAACTGTGTGTGCATTTTTGTTAAAGTAATGGGCATAAGTTGCTCATCCAGGTTAGCTTAGCTCAAACACTGGTAGTCAAAGGGAGCAGGTCAAAAGATAGACTCTACAACATCACTTAACACTCCTGTGTGCTTGTTGGGACTTGTTTATTTGCCACGTTGTGTTGCGTTCTTTATTTGTACACGTTATGTAATTAAAAAACTTAATACATACTGGAATCAAACCCGGAAGTACCAGTGATGGTCATGTATGTATTTGATTCTTAAATTACATAACGTGTTACGGGTCAGTAATGTGTGGCACAATCCATATCCACAGTTTTTTTAAATGGTTAAATGTGTACACATTAACTTTGCCGTCGCAAAACTATTTAGAATTTTCTGTTAACATTCACACAACTAAAACTAACATCACATACAGCAACTTACATCTTTGATAGTTTTGTGTGGGGATTTAGCCATTTCACTGCCAACCTCTCACATGCAAATGTACGCCCTCTCCCCCCTCTCTATCTCAAATGATAGTACGTGCTGCCAGACCATACTGCTAGCTGTAGTGTGGAATGGCTGTGTGAGACTAATCAACCATTAATAATTCTGATTATTGTGTAATGACAACGACATTAAAGCTATTCTGGTCCTACCAGACCATCGTACTTCATTCAATTTGTACAGAAGGTCTGGAATCGCTCAATTGACACACGTTAACTCACTTGAAGGCGGGTTTCTGTTGAAGTTTAAGACTATTGGATCTGCCCAGTGCCTCTCTGGATCTGCCCACCAATCGCATTACGTGAGAGGGCAAACACAGCTTTTATATCCTGCTGTTTGTTGGAGGAAACATTTAGAATAATAATCACTCTTTTTGTTATCCCCATGTTTTAAATGTTAACCAACACAGCAGGTACAGTCAATAAATGTTAACCAACACTGCACAAACAGTAACACACCAGCAGAAAAGAGAATTTAAAAAGGTAGTACTCACACTGCACACTAATATTTTTCAGCTGGGGCCTTGTTTATAACATAACTCAGCTGTGGAGACCACGCCCCCTGTTTTGATTGGCCAACTATAGAAACCAATCTGAATGCCCAGCAGCTAATAGCCAAAAACCTGACAAAACCTTGCCAAATAGCAGAAAAGTAACCCTAGTTGTAATTATATGTAACCCTAACTTGACAACGTTAAATACAAGTTTAGGCAATGCAACATAAGGTCCTTGCTTAATCCAGACAGATAAGCAAGGTAGTCCAAACAAAGCAGTCAAAATATATATGTTGCTGTTTTGTAGATGAATTGGGAATGCTCATGAAATGCGTAAAAGTAAGAATGATGCATCAGGTTGGTGGACAACAATGTATGCCTCAGTAGCAGATGTCCTGTAATTACTACATCCCAGCTTCACACTGGGAGAGCAAACTGTCTGTGGACTTTCTATATTTTTGTAATTAGAAAATCATTTCTAGTCAGAAAATAATCCTCCAGATGACTGGTCATTCGGCTCCCAACAAGGGCTTTCCGATTGAACTTTTGCCACAGGCTTATGTTGTGCAGTCATGCCTTTTACTATCTGTGAACGTTTTGGAACATTTGAATTACTGCTATTCTCAACTCACTCATAGAGAGATGGTCAATCCATCTGCATTGATTTTCAGAAAAACCCTCAAATGTATCTGTAGTGAGAGATAATACCAGTACAGGGGAAATGGAGGTAACAAATAGGCATTTTGAAGGAAAGGATAAATATATACATATATACAGTATAATATGGGGTCAACTTTTGTTAAAAATGCTAGCTATCCCATGTATTCTGCACTGCTTAGATTAGTAGGACTACATTAACAATCATTCTTTCTTACACGAAAAATGAGATGAACCCAAGTGTATGATTTTCATTTCTTACTGTAATTACCATCTCTAAATAACTGTAATTAAACAGTAACACATGGCTGGCATTTTGAACTGTGCTGTAGGAGCAGGCCGCTATACTGTCATTAAAGCCATCAGCGAATATAGACGAGAGCTCCGCAGCCAATCATACCATCTGTCACAACTGGCATTACGTACATACTGTATATGGAGGAGAGGTGACAGGAGCTGACAGGTTACCCTTACATAACTTATAACAGTATTAATCTTTCACTCCACCATGTTGACAGTCTATATTCCTCCCAACGACAGATATGAACTCTGTCCCCTGTAATGTTATTCTGATTTTAATGGTGTGAGAAGCTGAGAAGCAGGTTTATCAGTCAGACATGGTGTGGTTGGCAGTGACTAACTCATACAATGTGTGGGTGGGTGTTGGTGAACAGTTGTTAGGGCCATTGGGATTGACTTGAGTTGTTAGAGTTTACAACATGCTGTGTTGTCTGATCTGATCCTAAAAACTGTCCGCTTGACAAGTTTATACCAGAGAAAAAAAAACTTCTACTATTAAATATGATGCACTTGCATGCAATGACTTCATGTTCGTAACAGGCAAAGATTATGAAGACATAAAATAATAAAAAAGGTTGTTATAGGTCCGGATGTTATTTAGGGGTTTTATTTGTGTGTGTGTGTGTGTGTGTGTGTGTGTGTGTGTGTGTGTGTGTGTGTGTGTGTGTGTGTGTGTGTGTGTGTGTGTGTGTGTGTGTGTGTGTGTGTGTGTATAACGTTGAAAGAATGACAGGCAGCAAAGACCAAAGACTTCACTGAATATATGAAATCAATAATTTTCTACCTTCTCAACGTTTTCAAACAAAAAATGTTCTTAATGTTTTCTTTCATTCTCTCTTTATTAACATCACTGGCATATTATCCGGGAAACCTTTACTCTCACACACGCATCTGTTCATCAAGCACGATGCACACGGACAGCCATTTGTTTAGCCTGGAAAGTAAAAAGCACTCTCACTAAAGAGTGACCTCTTTAGAATAAAAGTGATGAGCACAGTGGAAAGGAAGAGAGTCGAAGGCAGACTGCAGTGTGAATATGAAAAGACTTCACCAAAAGCTGACCGGCTACAACACATCAAAGTGTGTTTTCAACCTCCATACACCAGCTCAGCCACTATGGACAATTCAAGGTCCAAGGTCTTATTGTAATTATAAAATACAGCATTGCACCATGATATAGTTATAGCCCCCTTCATGCCACAGAGCAAAATTAGAAACAGAAAAAGCAAAGAAACAATAAAATAGCAACAACTTGTGTAAGGAAGAAAATACAAAGGAAAAGTGATATACTGTATATATATATATATATATATTTACAAAGGAGTATATGGGTTATATTTGCTAAATGTGTAATATGAGTGTTATATAAATGTTTTAAATATTGAAAAAAGACTTAGTTATATTGGCAAAACGGGTATAGTGCAAAAGGTATTGATATGGTAATGTGCTAAAGCAGCATAACAGAATAAACATAACAAGTCAGTGTTGTGTGGCTTGGTCTGGGTGTCCTCCCCTAGAAAGCTTTGAGCATCAAACACTTCATTTCCTGCATTTGGGTGACATTCTGCCTTTTCTGAATTCATTTATTGCAGACACGTCTTTATTTCTGTAGAGGAAAAGACCACATTCAGGTTCCCACTGACACAAATATAATGGAATATAATGCAGTAAGGGTTCAGGTCTTCTGGATTGAGCCACACTATTTATTCTCCTGTATTGTTCAAATACAGCATATAGTTATAGGTAAGAATGATACACTGTTAATGTTTCCACCCCCTGAACGGTTGTTTTGACCTCTGTTGGGGAGAAGGGGGTTATCTTTTATATTCTTTTGAGGGGAACATATTTACCTCTTCTAGGGACATAGTTTTGGTGTTCAGAGCCTTTCCCTTGGACCTGCTCTAAGCTAAGGGCTGCAGTGACTAACTAACAATGTGTGGGTGGTAAACAGTTGTCTGGACCATTTGATTGACTTGAACTTGGGTTGTTCTAGGGTATGCAACCGGGCTTCAGGCGAGAGCAACCGAGCCACGGTGCGACACCGCTAGAATAATACAGTGGCGGTGTAAAACTATGCCGCCCACTGGCAAGCAAGTTACAGTAGGATAGGCAATCGAGCTTTAGGCGAGATCGCACCCAAGCAACAATGCAACCCCCTAAATAACACAGTTCAATTGAATTCAGCTTATTTAAGAAGGGGACAGTGTCAAATTAATAAAACACATGATCATACATGGGTTAAAAAGATAGAATTAGCCAAATGCTATTCTCTATCTGTAGTAGTCCCCTGGCAGTGTCAGCGGCTCTAGGTAACCCCAGCCGCCCACTGGAGAGCAAATCAACGAAGGCTAGGCAATCGAGCCTCAGGCGAGAGCCCACCCAAGCAACAATGCGCCTTAAATAACACAGTGACAGCAACACTTGGATCCCAAGACGTTCACTGGCGAGCAAATAAAGTAGCCTATGCGACCAGGCTAAGGCGCGAGCTACCGTGCAACGGTGCGACACGGCTATAATAATACAGCGGTGTGAAACTAATTAAGCTGCCAACTGGCGACACACTACAGCAGCCTACACACGTGCAACAGTGTGACACGGCTAAAATAACACGGTGAAGGCGATTTAGGAAACTAATTAGCCCACCGGCGAGCAATACAGCAGCATACAGTGTATACAACAGCATACTAATGTGTGGCACGGCTCACCCACTGGCACTAGCAAATAAAGTAAGCTATGCAACGCTAGGCTTAGGTGAGAGCACACGACTGGTGCGAAACAGCTCAACTACAACAGTGACAGAGACTTCTGACCAGAAGCCGCCCACTTGACGAGCAAAGTAAGTAGCCTCTCGCTCTAGGCGATGCTACAAAATACTGTGGCGGCGGCTTGGACTCTTTTTCTTCCCCAAGCCGCTCGCTGTCGATTAAATCGAAGTAAGCAACCGGTCGGGGCACGTAGCACCCGAGCAACAGTCAACAATGCTAGAAAAACAATACATTCGAGCATACAATTAGCAACCGGGCTTAGCGAAAAACACAAGCAAGGGTGAGAACAAAAGAATAACACAGCGACTGTGAAACCAGCCGCCGCTTGACAAGCTCAATTAAAGCAAGGTGGAAAGGTGATATTAGCTTCCGCGATAGCCGCCGGCTACGTGTAGCCTTCACACTTTACTCACCCCCTGACCGGCCACAGCCGAAGTCGAACGAATTGCAAGTGGCAGCCTTTGGAGGACGAAGTCAATCGAAGCCCCAACCCTTAGGTTACAAAGCTACTTGCGACAAGCTGATGGTATACACACAACAATGTGTGTGACCTGCTTGTCCGCGAGAAGATAGAAGGAACGGATACATCAGGTCGGCAATACGTCATCTGGACGGAACTCTCGTGACCACGCCCCCTTTGGGGGGAAAACAATACACAGCTCTCCATTCACTTTGTATTGAATGATACCCGTATTCGGCAAACAAACTTAATAAAAACGTAATACGACATGCCTTTCACAAATACACGTTACTTTCTTTAAAGCCACGGCTCTTGTCTGTCTATACGAGCTGTTTTGGTGAAAAAGTATTGAGTAATTTTCAATATCGAGACAAAACTCTTAACTAATGTATGCTGAATGCTAGGCTAATGTTAGCCTTCTGCTGTAGGCTAACCATAGGCTAACCCTCACGGACGGGAAAAAACACCTCAATATTGAAAATTACTCAATAATTTTTCACAAAAACAGCTCGTATGGACAACAACAGTCGTGGCTTTAAAGACAGTAACGTTTTCTTGTTAAATGGATGTTCGATTACGTTTTAATTAAGTTTGTTTGCAGAAGACAGGTCTTTTCAATACAAAGTGAATGGAACGGTTTTCAACGGTTTCCCCCACGATGGGTCCGACCGACAAAAACACCTCAATATTGAAAACTACTCAATTATTTTTCACAAAAACAGCTCATATAGACAAACAAGAGTCGTGGCTTTCAAGAAAGTAACGTTTTTTTCTTAAATGGATGTTTGATTACATTTTAATTAAGTTTGTTTGCAGAAGACAGGTCTCCTTCAATACAAAGTGGATGGAGCGCTGTTCAATGTTTCCCCCCAAAGGGGGCGTGGCCTGATTGCCGAACTGATGTATCCTAGAGTGACTTCCGGAATATATACATATTCTCGGGTCACCCAGGGTCACGGGTGACTATTTTGGTATAAGATCTCGACCTGCGCATGCGCGCGATGGAACATCCAGTGCTGAAAGCACCGCCTCTGGCGGTCAGTAGGAACGAAATAGAACAAAGTTCTATTCATCTAAGATCCAGCCAATAAAAAGAACGATTCCTCATCACGTTTGACGTAGGGGAAGTAGAATGTCAATTACCAATTCAACAGAGAATGGAGCCTATGATAAAATAAATATCTAAAAATATATATGAAAATAAATACAGAAATAAAAAGGCTTAATCATATAGAATTGATTAATGCATTTATTTATTTGTCTGTAGCCTATTTATATATTTGAGCATTAAGCCAATTTATTTATTTCAACATAAATCAATTAATTAATTTCAGAATGTTTTTCTGTATTAATTTCAGCATTAATATAATATAGGATACCTATATAATATAGGATACTTCTATTTCTTGATTCATTTTTAGCATTCCATTCATAAGGTAGGCTACTTGACTGCAGACTGAAATTGAGGGCGCGGAATGGTTTCCTTAGATTTTTCTTTAAAAAAATAATAATAATCACTGCGCAAGTCATTATATTTTAGAAGTTTTCCCTCATGAAATGAGGCAACAGGTGCGCAATAGGCATTCAATTAGCCTAATTGAGTTGCTAAAAAGTATTAGACTTTATTGATCCCGAAGGAAATTCAGACTGAGAATTAGGCCAAATGTAGGCTACAACTCACAGATCCAAATTCCTAAGTGTAAAAAAAAAAAAAAAAATGCATTGAAGCATCCTTAAAACAAAAAAGAGGCAGCGACGCGTCACGATTTCACTGAGCTCTGGTGCCGGAATAGTACAGTCAACAAGGCTCATTTAGTGTTTTAGCTGCTAGCACTGTGTGTACCCCTAGACAAAGTCCCTTGGCTGCTTTCACCGTAACACCAGAGCTACAGCCCAATCTGCTGCCTACAATGACAATCAACATTCCACGATGTATTTAAAGGCCTCCGTGATCCCGCTCGTCTCACTCAAGGTGTTAACGTGTGTTCACTGCTAATCTTCATGTCTCACACACTCTCCCTCTCTCACTTACCTGCCAAACACTGTTTTCACATTGTAAATCGCTGTACTTTTCAAATTATTGACTTAATTAGCCTATATATCCGAGGTTGCCCCGTGGAATTATGGGTAGCTGCAGATACGGCCGTATTAATTGGATTTATTCATTATTGTTATGGCATATCCATAAAATAGTCCCTTTGATCAGTTCTATGGTGATTGGTGAGGTGTCTGGTGAGCCTTGACACATTTCTCCTAGACACATCTGTCTGTTAAACAATGTTTAGTTGTTTTGTCTGCTGGAAACATGCGCCGTCAGTGTTCCATCATTTTGTTATTTTTTAACGTCACCTGTCCTCGCTCAGAATGGAATATAACTCCTTAAGTTGCCTAGGCGATATTTAATTGGCTGCAGTACCATTTCCAGCCACTATACAGATGTTGGCGCTGTTTGACCATTTAGGCTGCTGTCGGGAAACCAATGCATTAAATGTGTAGAGACAGGATGCGTAACTTGACTTTAGCGGGACACATATAGGAGGATTTCATGATGATTTTCATTAAGTTATTACAGAAATGTCTCGTAAACACTTTTCGATTCATTTTGCTTTATTTATTACGGAGCATTCTAGTTGACAACATTGCTGTGATGATCTGATCAAACAGGTGGATACATTTTTACCAGTGAAAGATGAAAATAAATAAATCGCAGTTAGCCTATGTTAAAAACTAGCGAGCCCTTTGTTCTTCAGTGATGTTACCTTAAGGCACTATTGTTGCGATTCGGTGCAAGTAGTAGTCAAAATGCTGTTAAAGGTGCATTAAAAACAATATAGGCTAATGAATGCTTCTGAAGAGTGGTGAGACAACATTTGCATAGGCTAACTTGTATTGACTCTGTAGGCCTACTCTTTACACCTGGTGCAGTCTTGAAGATTCTCCATTATTCATAAGGGACACTGTTATCAATATTTAGCCTATTACATGGCACTTAGAGAATCCTATGTAAATCACAACATTCTACAGGTCTGTTATTTCCAGCAAGACAGACCGCTGTCAAGGGTTTAATGACCGTTGCTAAGGACCTACGTCATAGTTTTGATGATAAACAAGTTCAGCTTGTCGGTCTTTATTTCTAGCAAGTGACCCGTTCGCTATACATTATCCCTTACGTATTTACAGTAGGCCTACCATTAACAGACGTGGAAGCAGATGACAAACTATAAAGGAATGTAGTAGAAAAAATGACTTGTGATTTGATTTAGATTCTTCTTGCCCTCTGCGTTCCCTTCCCAGACCAGTAGCCTAGATATTTATTGGAACAGAGTGGGTAAAGTGTGTGGGTGTGCACTTTCAGAGCAGAGCATCAGCAGTTGTAGCAGTGAGTGAGTTAGCTTCACTCTCTTTCATAATGATTAGTCTCCCTTTAGTTGCACACACAGGCTTTCCTTCTCATTGTATAACTTCAATTTATGTTGCCCATCATCATATGGCCAGTCACAGTATATCAGACACTGCACTTAAAGGAATACTTCACCCATACAGAACCGGCGTTCTCTCATTGTAAAATTGCTATTATAATATAATGAATGAGGTTTTCCTTCCCTCAGTCTTTCCTCAGTCTTCCCTTGGCCCAGCTGTCCTGTTTATCCTAACCCTACTTTTTTTACCGAAGTGATGTCAGATTAGTCAAATGTAGGGTTAGACAGTGAGACCACAAAACACAATTTCTGCCTTTTCTCAGGCTAGGATGAACCGATTTCAAAAATGTTTGCACATTTATACTACATAGGATCTCAGAGTTCAATACACCTTCATATTCCCACAGGTGAAGTAGGTCTTTATGGGAAACATGGGAGAGAATAACTTTTTTAGGCCTATGTAGGGATTTTTTAGCAAGTGGCCTTTGTTAGAACATTTCATATTTAAAAAAATCAATGACCCCAGACCCCCCTACATGGATTTGGTTTTCTGACATGTCACCTTTGTCAGGGCTTATGAAGATCATAGAATAAAGATACTGTTTTTACCATTAGACAAAGTGGGAGTACTATGTTACAAAATGTACATATGCATAATGAAGTTTAGAAATGATCCATTGAAAATATTATCTTTTTAAAATATGTTTTTAGGTGAAGCATCCCATGGTCCCTTCTCTTCTAAGGCTGTTAAGTTTGTCCTTTCTGGGGCGCCCTTAGCTCAGTTAGTAGGGGGTCCCCCCCTCCCCGGGCCGGGCCCAGCAGCTGATCCGGGTTCGATTCCCGCCTGCGGTCGTTCTCTGCATGTCACTCCCCTCTCTGCCCAATTTCACCTCTGTCTCTCTGCACCATCAATAAAGCATAAAAATGCCAAAAAATATCTTAAAAGAAAATGAAAATTGTCCTTTCTGTTCTACTGTAGAAACATGGCAGCCTCAGTACCCTGCTCCTATGTATATATAAAAGGTGCATGCCAAGGTAATCAAAAACACGTTTTATATCCAAGCAATAATACACAAATTAAAACATACTCTTGAATATTATATTCCATTTCCTCCATGTCTGGTTCTGAAAAACACCAATTCCCTTTACAAACTGCACCTTCAAAATATGGCTTATATTGCAAACTCATTAACATATCTAAATGTAAGTGCTTACAGGGGAGCAAACCTCTCGTGTAGTGAGGACCACCAGTAAAAAGTGTTTTGCTTTTAGCCCTAAAAATAGCAACATCATAGTATGTTGTCTCTTCTGTTGGCTGCTTCTTCTGAAAGTTATCCCCAGAGGGATAACCACTAAATCGCTAATGCGAATATGGGGAAGGGGAGTAAACAGCTGAAAGAATAGACAAATGACTCTACAGTTATCTTGGAACTCTAAACACAGAGAGCACTCAGAGAGAACCTCTCACTATCCCAGAGGGTGAGACAATGAGCAGCACAGAGCACTGGGGTCTCAGGGCAGATATAACCTCTTCACACCTGGGCTCAATCAGCCAATCAGTGCCACACACACCTGTTTGCAGTGAGTGAGCATTAACCATTCTCACGGAGCCAAAAGATTCCGTGCCCTCACCGGGATGAAAGAGTCCCGTGTCCTCACAGTATTAGGTTCTTCTTCATAGTTAGTGTGTTACTCTTTAGGAGATGGTGATCAGCACAGTCATTTTAGGGAGTTTGGGAGAGATGTCGCTGTAGCAGAAGTCAGCCTTGTACTGTTGCAGAAAATTGGTTTTTCGACAAATACATGAATAAAAAAAAATACTCTTGGAAATTGTGCAAAAATAAAAGGCTGTCTGCCGGTGCAGTGCAGCGCATCAGTCCACAAATCAGTCGAGAAAGAAATCCCTTCATCCAGCGTACGATTCTCAAGGTAAGCATTTATAATGAAGAAGAAAAACAAGTTTTTCTGCTGGCCCTCTCAGCAGTAAACAGTACCAAGCCATGCTAATCTCATAAAAAACTCATGAGCCCCCACTTCAAAAAATACTGAACTATCCCTTTAACACAAACACATGTTAAAATAGCTTCCATCATCCCAGCTGGGTGTATATGGGGGCACTCCTGTTTAGATGCACTTATGCTCTTCAGATGTTTTATGTTAGGTCTGAATGCTTTGTCAGTTTTTATGTCCTGTTCTAGAAGAAACAAATTTCAGATAATGTCTCCTAGGAATGAAAGCTTCACTGAAAGGTGTGATACAGGCTGGGTTGTCTTGTTGAGATATTAAATCATTTGAATAGCTAAACATGTAAATCTACTTTAGGCAAAGAGAGCACTGTGTAGCTGTTGTAAATAAGCTTGGTGTAGAGACAAATCTGATTTAAATAGTGTTGGCACAGACTGTGTTGACATATTTTAGGCTATTCACTAAAAAGGAAATTCGGAGACATGAAAAGACTTCATCCTTGGGAGAAATGAAATGCTGCATATTCACTTTATGACTGTTTTTTACAGACTTTTCACAAAGCAAGCTAGCTTTTGGTTATTTGAGATACTGTTGCCTTTCTATCATCTCGAACCAGTCTGCCCATCCTACTGTGACCTCAACAAGGCATTTTAGTCCACACAACTGCCGCTCACTGGATATTTTTTTTGTTTGACCATTCTATGTACAGTAAACCTTAGAGATGGTTGTGTGTGAAAATCCCAGTATATCAGCTGTTTCTGAAATACTTAGACCAGCCCGTCTGGCAATATCAACCATGCCATGTTAAAAGTCACGAAAAGTATTTTCCATTTGCTTTTACCATTACATAAGGGGACTCGAACCTTAGGTTAAAAATGTGCTTTTTTAGCAAAAAATACCATCAGCTTATACTGTTTATGAGGCTATGTGCATCTTTTCAGGATTTTATTTTATATGAAGTTAAACTTAGAACTCAGCCCTGAGGCTTAAGGAGAAAGGACACTTTCACTATGTGAATCAGCTATGAATCCATCTCACTAATCAAGTATGGAAGTGTCTCTGCCTGCACTGCATTTGTCTGATAGAAACTCATTATAAATGTATTTCTCATTCATAGATCTCATAAGACAATAATAGAGCCCCCATTTCATTTTTTTCATTTAGTTTTGCATTCCTTCACTGTGGATGGATTAATCAGGAACAATCATGACAACAATCTGTGGATATCATATTGAACAGTAGACGGGGCCCTGTCCTAAACCTGTCCATACTCAATCAGCAATATGCAGTGTATTAAAGGAGAAAATGACCATAGAAAAAGAGATACTATGGAGGGATTATAACTGTATGCTTCCCTATTTCCACAACTTCTTCACACTCATTTCAATGTGCAGCTGAAATTTAGCGCAGGGTCAGCCATAGTACAGCGCCCCTGGAGCAGTTTAGGGTTAAGTACCTTGCTCAGGGACACAATGGTAGAGATGGTGGGCACCGTAAATGAAGTTTTGGGCCGTCAGGGCCAGCAAAGCCTTCTCTGCTTGTCAGAACAAGGAAAATATAAGATTCAAGATTCAAGGATTTTATTGTCATTGTAGCCACAAACGAAATTCAGTTAGGCACTCTCCAGCAACAATGTCTAAAAATGACAAAACAAGACAATTGACAAATAAAAGGATGACACAACAACAAAGACCAAATGACAAAAATGGTTTAAAAATAAATATATAAACAGTGATATGTAGATTTAAAAATGATCCCTATACATATTGTGCCATATATGCAATTCATATGAAGATAAAAAATTATAATGATTAAAAATGTAGATGTGCGTGTTGGGAGCTACTGCTACAGAGTTGTTCTCTATGCTTTGTTAGGGGGTTGGGGGTTGAGGGGGTGATGGAGGCTACAGCTCTTGGAAAGAAAACTGTTCCTCATCCTGGTGGTGCGGTACCTCTTCCCCGATGGTAGGGGAACAAACAAGGTGTGTCCAGGGCGAGTTTTATTGACCTTGCCTTCCTCTTCAGGTGGTCACCACACACAGTGGCTGTGTCTTGATTCAGGGGTTGCGGTCTTGGAACCGGCCTCGTAGGCTGCATTTGAAGACCGATTGCGTCATAGCGGCGCGCAAAGGCTGTCCCATTTGCAAGGCTCCTCGCAAGACTCCTCATATGCGGTCGTGAAATGCAGCCTTCGTTTCACGGTTTTGAAGCAGTTTTGAAGGCTGCATCAGATGTATCCTTCGCAGCCTAACATATCCCATGATTCATTGCGTTTTTTTCAGAGATGGCATACAATACAATAAAAAATAACAAAACAGCAACGTGTTGCTCCATCTTCTTAACTTTTATCTTCCTTTCTTTTTTTCTTTTCGTCTGGTAGGCAACTTCTTTTTCTTTTTTCCTCCGTTGACAGGGCTGTCTCCGTTGGCAGCAATCAGGGTTGCTAGGCAGCACAGGAGCGGGAGTCGTCACGCAAGGTAACGGCTTGTTACGTAAACCGGAAATGCTCGTAAACCGAGACCTGCGGAGACCGTCTCGTTTAACAAGGCTCGTTGGCCTTAAAACTGGCCTTAAAATCGGCCTTCATAGGCTATAGCCTCCATAGACCGCGAGACCGCGTCCTACCAAGTGCGTGGTCTCTGTATTGAGACACAGCTACAGAGTCCAGGTCTGGGAGCTCAGCTCTGATGATCTTTCTCGCCGACCTAACCACCCTGGCCAAGTCCCTCTTGCTCTCCGCTGTGCAGCCTGAATATCACACACAGCAGCCCTGGCAGAGAATGCTCTCAATTGTACTCCTTTAGAAGTTTATGAGCAGGTGTGTGGCTAAACCAGCCTGTTTTAGCCTCCTTAGGAAGAAGAGCCTCTTCTGGGCCCTCTTCACAAGACTGGATATGTTGGTAGCCCATGTCAGTGATGTATGTCTCCAGGAATTTCACAGAGTCTACCCTCTGCACCTCTTCTCCATTTATGGTGAGTGGGGTCTGCATGGTCCTCTTGGATCTCCTAAAGTCCACAATGATTTCATTGGTGTTGGTGGTGTTTAGGACCAGGTTGTTATCCACACAACCTGGTATAATATGAATGTAATGTATATTTTATAAATTAAAGTATATATATATGTTTTTTTCATTAATGCCATATATTAAACAACGTTTTTTTTCCTTTTTTCTTTTTCAATAATCATATTACAATCATACAATCATATTGGATCTTTAATCCGCGGGTCCATACTGCCTCCAAGAAACAGCCTCTGAGTAACCATGTCAACTGAACATATATATAGTCAACTGAACATATATATAGAAACATTACAGTGTCATTATAGTGATACAAACTTCACTCAACTTTATTACTTTCATCAGTGTGGGTGGTGACTGACTGATTCATAATGTTTCTTGCTGGGGGCTAACCACTGCAGAGGCCGCTCACTGTACAACCTGTGTACTGGGTATCACTTCTGCTCATGCCAGCTCTCTGCTATAGCTGTGTGCCTGAACCACCACATAGCTCAAATATCCAGCAACAAGATGACCATCAAGTTATTGTCTGTTAAGTTCCTTTTCTATCACATACTGAGATAAAACAAAAGTGATCAAGCATATTTCTAATATTTGGTGACAGGGGTTAACTCCCATATTTGCTGACCCTGACCAATTCTCGTGGCAACGGCAATATGAGTTTGTCTGGTGCAGATTCATAACTAACTAAATACAATATGACTCAATATTTTTGACTTTCAATAAATCTTTTATTGATTGCAAGCGAGAGCCTTCAGAAGAGAGCATTGTTCTAATCCGCTGTTATCAGACATTACAGGGTGCAAAGGTTTTCACCATAGGCTTTTAACTCAAGGCGTTCTCCATGAAGCCTCAAACCAGCTGTGACTGCCTTACAAATGTATGAATATATTAGAAGAAAAAATCCCATAATTATACATTATACATGATTATAATATGAATTGCCACAGACTTCAATAATTTGACATGACTCACAAATGGTGGCACGTCATCGCTACAGCCAGCCAGCCAGCCAGCCACGGCTTGAAGTCCAGTGAACACAAATGAGAAAGTCTGTGGTGCCTTGCGGAGAGAGACAATCCTCTCAGTACTCGGACAATGCTCGGTTTGACAGAAAAAATCCTTTGTGGGATTATGTTTTTTTTTCTGAGGAGAATTTATCACTTTGGAATACGCCCTGTGTCTTCTTTTAGTTTCTCTGCTTCAAAATGTGGATCTGTTTGAGCTGAACTAGAGTCAACATGGCAGCCTGAAGATGACAACCTTCCTCGGAACACTGTTGTGGCATTTGAGGAAGAGCTCTCAGGGAATAGCTGACACACACACACACACACACACACACACACACACACACACACACACACACAACACACAACACACACACACACACACACACACACACACACACACACACACACACACACACACACACACACAGAAAAACTGCCATCTCTCACATTAGCAGACACGATCCCTCCACTGAAGCGGTCACACCTCACTGCTCCTGTGGACAGCTGGCATTGGCTTGCCGTCCTCTCTCGTCACACTTTGCCACTTTTGGCATCAAGAATCATCGATCAAATTGACAGTGGCCGCGTTCCAATCCCCATACTTTCTTCAGGATCTTTCTCTGAGATTTAGGATGTCCCAATGCATATGGTCAGATGCAGTATGCTGAGAAATACCCAGATGTACTACTACAACGGGGTATGACTTTTAGGCTGTGTTACAATACCGACACTTCCCTGCTATTTAGTATGGTAGAACATTATTTAAGTTGTACCAATTCTCGTGGTCAGGTGCAGCATGCCCTACTAACATCCAGTCGGGGTTTTTAGTGTGGACATCAGCATGCTTTTTTTGTGTTTCTGACCCACAATCCAGTGCAGCAGAAGTTATGTCACATGAAAACAACCAAGGATGCTACGCATATACAGCATAAGCAAGAGGCAAGTTCAATGCGCAATGTAATGAAGAAATAAATAAGCTACCTAGTGCAGGCTTTTTATTATCAGCTGTAGTATGTAGAATAGTACAAGTGGTGAGTGTGTGAGTGTGTGTGTGTGTGTGTGTGTGTGTGTGTCTATGTATTTGTGTGTGTGTGACCATGGCTTCCCCTGACCACATGTTCCTTCCCATAACACCTTCTAATTCCTTCCCTGTGTGAATCATAATGTGTGTTCACAGACTGACAGCTGCTAACTGCTATCGTCCATCGGAAAGATCAGATAGAGATTGAAAAGGCCACAGTGTGCATGGAAAGGCTGGAAAGGTCCTTGAAGATGGTCCTCTTTGAAGACCACCCAACTGTGCTGGTGCAGATTTAAAGACACACATTAACTGTATACACACACACACAGTATATACTGAGCGACAGAACCCCTTTTTTCCTCATTAGAGCACACAGCTGCATTCAACTGAAAAATACATCCTCCCATACTAAGAATGGATTTGCTGTGGGGTTGTCAAGGCTAGGCGTCGTCAGCCTTTTCGAAATCATCCGTTTTTCACCGTACATTTTGTGCCAGAACATACCTTCTTTAAATCTGAAGCACCTCTTTGGGTTATTCCAAAATATCACATGTATTCAACATCTTCCTGGCAGTGGTGTTAAGAGTAAGAGTAGAGATTCTTTACAAGAGAAATGACTCTGTTAATAGATACAAGTGACCAATTAGAATACCACTAGAGTAATAGTACAAAAGTGTCTGATTATAAAAGTTTTAAGTATCAAGAATATTAAGGTGGTATGGAATGTGTGCTATCAAGATTCACTACTGCCTAATCAGTGGTGAAGTAAAAATAAATACTAATTATTATTAGTAGTAATTATTAGTAGTTATTTTAATTCGGTCCATGACAGCAATGCATAGTGCATGCATCGTAGGTAGATCAATAAAACAATGTCCGGAAAGTTGTAGGCTGAAGCCGAGGCTTATTGTGCAAACAATACCAACCTGTTCAAATACTATTGAAAATGTGAAGACACGCAAGTATAATTGGGAAAATGTACTTAAATTATTCAAATTAAAGGTGACTGCTCAACTATTGTATACTAGTTTGAGAATTTGGAACAGTGCCATTTTTTGGCATTAAAAATAACTGTTAACAAAATCTGTTTATACGGGTGCAGTGCCTTGCTCAACTGGCACCTCTCCAGCTACCAGTCCACACACCATGACTCCAACACTATTAAAATGATTTTTTCTGAAAATCTAGTGCATTGTGACGGTACTGATCCTCCTGACTCCAAAGTGAAAGCCTGAGAGTCCTTCACAGACACATACAAAAGAAAAGAAAAGAAAATTGACAGAATAAAATGTCCCCTTATTATTAACCAACAAGTGGAACTTTGGATATAAGGAACACATGCCGCCTTAAATATAACCAAAAAATGCATCTATATAATTTCCCCAAAATGAATGGTTCCCCTAAGTTGTATATACAGAAATCAAAATACTTACGTATACAAAATAAATACGAACTCCCTTGGACGACCCTATTTCCCCTAAATATTTCTTTTGATTTTAAGGTGTTGAGATTTAGGTCTGCTGGTCTATTGTCAGTTCGCAATGGGCAATCTACTCTGGACGTTTACCAGTGCAAAGGGCCCTTTCTAGAAGGTGAGCTTGCGTGTTGCCTGGATGTCCCATTTCCCACCTATTTTATGCCTTCAAAAAGGGCACTCCCAGAGGGCAATTCACCCAGCCATTCCCAACTCAAATAAAGGAACCAGGCTCCCTGATTGCACCACAGGTGAACAGAATCCCAGGCCAATCACTTCCAGAGCCAGCCATATTGAACAAGAAAACACACAACACAAAATAATTCAATGCCCAGAAAATGGGTGACTGCCAATGCTCTGAGCCATAGTGCAGTATCATAGTACATATATTCATTTGTGTAAAATAGAACAAGTATCTGCCGACATGCCAATATTGCGGCATCTCATGACCCGAAATGTAGGCTATATATAGTGTTACATTGATGTAAACATGACACTTTGAAATGGTCCCAGAACATACACATAGTGACTGTATGAAACAGGGGGACGTACAGTAAATTCACATGCTATAATTGAAGGGTTAAACACTGGGTGAGAAAGCCAAGGGGAAATGTAGCATCAATTAAGCTAGTTTCTATGGAAGCCAAAGTGCTTCTGTGGGTGCACTCTGCCATTGATTGGAGCAGCCTTGGAGAGAAGAGAAGCTTTTCTTCGTACAGGTGCTATTACTCATGCACATTACTTCAAAATAAAAGCAGATGATTTATTCAGTCTTTCATCCAAAGCCAGTATCTGACAGAAACAGCAAACTTGAAGCTTTCTTTTGAAAGGAACTGATTAATAAGTGACAACACAATCAAGCACCTTCAAATGTCAAGGTCTCCCACTTCATGATAAGAGTCGTGCATAGGCATTCACAGAAAAAAACACAAGTATTTTTTTTAAGCCCCTAGATTAAGAAGAACAGTCACACTCTTGATCAGTATCTCTCAGAACTTTTTTTTTATTTATTTCCCATGCATAGTTTGGACAAGAGTGTAGTGGAACTGAAATGAAAAATAATGTTGACATTCATCATGGTTTTCTCCATTATGGGACTGGACATCAGAGGAATCCAACAAAACAAAACAAAAAAATTTGCAACTAAGAAACGAAAAGTTTTATGTGAGGGGTTCAAATCCTTTCAGAAAGTCCTTCAAAGAACAATGACGCATTTTGGACGAGGGAAAAGTTCTGTAGAACATAAATACATTACAAAAAGAACGTCGCTAAAACTAAAACATTCAGCACATTTTTATACAACACAGTGCAATTAAATGGGGATAAGTTCAAAGGATGATTTTTCCAGCGTTCACTTCCTCAATGTGTGACTATTTGACATGACTCTGAACTTCTTCTCGGCTTCTTTTCTCCCTTTAAGAACTGGGAGCGAGAGACCAGCACAATTGTAAACACTTAGTAGGATGTCTGGTACAGTGCTGCTCCAAACTACAGCAGAGCAGAAAATCAATCAAGAATGATGAATTATGTATATATAAAAAAAATAGTAATCCTTCACTTTTACATTTTGGTTTCCAGTTTTGAGGACTGATTGGGTGAACATTAATAGGGGTATGTAAGGGTATTTCAATGCTACTTCCGAGTAAACAGAGGTCCAGATGTGTCCTGTGTTGGTACATTTACAGTTAACATTTTTTCAAAATGTCTTTTAGGATATTTTCCATGTGCTGACCAGGATAATCTCTTAGGTATGGGAGGTTTGGCCAAGGAACTTGAATTTAAGATGCTGTCACATCACCTTATGTATTTCCTAACTCTGGAGTTAAAGACGTAAGGTCGAGCCATACAACGGTAAGGGAAAACAATCGTTTCACAGTTTTAACTAACACTGTATTGCAGCTGCAACTGCAGCACTGGAAAATGTGGCGTAACCTGGGTGTGTGTATGGTGTGTGTGTGTGTGTGTGTGAGAATGTGTTCACAAGTAAGTGAACAAGAGCACACACAAAAGTGGTTATTACACATGTGCTTACTCTAGCCTACTATGTGAGGTGTTATACTAAGATGTGACTATTCCCTGCTATATGCCTTCATTGCCGGACAGAAACAAAATCATAAAAAAAACGAAAAATGAACATCTTTTGAGATGGTATTAGACACCAACACATTGCTGTGTTGTATGTGTCTTAGTCTGAAATGGCAAGGAATGTAAAGCTGTGTGTCCTCATAAGGTCATACTTTACATATGGAGGCTGGTAACTTACAGACAGACTTGGATTTCGTACACCCTAAAATCGTTGTCACCATCGTAGAAAACACAATAGTATCAGAGTCACTCTCTTTAGCTTTCTGGTGTGAAATAAGTGAGGAAGCTGTTGTGGTCTAATGGTGTTGTTGATGGGCAAAAGTACAGGAGGTGCTAAACCCAGCACTGGTGTTCAGACCCCCACCACCACATGAAACAGAACACCAAACTGCTAACGTGATAATAAAAGTTCAGTGTGATCCCAGTGATTACTGTGAAAAGATATTACATATCTACACTTATAAAATACACTTCAACACAGCCCAGATCCAAACACTTTCCTTCCAACAGTATGAAAAATATACAAATAAAAAATACAAATACTCTCAGACACCAGGTAGGTAGTTTTCTGTTGAACATGAAATCAGTGAGGACTAAGAAGATAGAAGATAAATATTTCACATTTCTTTTCTCCCCTTGCAATTTTAAAAGAGAAAAATAAAAAATAAATTGTGTGTATGAAAGAAAAGAAGAAAAAAACTGTCCATTTTTGAAATATTATCCTTCAGTTATTAGTAACATTGTGATACGCATATTTCTTCTTTTTCTTTCAGCTAAAAACGCTTTAGCTTTCTCTAGTAAGCAAAAAAGAGCCAGTGTTGAAACCAAAAGCATTATAGAATTTCTTTTTTTCAGACATCATACACTATGCACAGATAATAAAAACATTAACAATGATCAAGTCTTTTATCCACACCGGAGAAATGTGTCCTCCGCTTTAGGGGTCCCAAACATTTAAGAGCTCAGGAAAAGGACTGGAGACTCATCATAATCCTAACTCTACCATCCTCAGTCACAATCTGATTACTGCCGTTATACACTTCAAGTTCAACGGCAAGACGGAAAAGGAGGTCGTCGACATAGATCTTTTCAAATATCCCATAATGCAACATAGGGTGAGGCCAGGGAGAGTGGAGGGTGTTCAATTGGGGTTACAAAGAGAGTGATCCAGGGGACGGGGGTCACACCAGTCAGTGTGTGTAGGTAGCATTCGACCTCAGCTCTTAGTGTACGACATACAAACTTTGACCCATAGGAGGAGGAGCATCAGTGAGTAGTATATGTTAGTAACACCACCTTAGCAGATTGTGCTCTGGAGCACATAGGGGCATCTGGGGCCCGGGCTAGGTTGAGTAACAGTCATTCATTGTCATTCATGGGGGCCATTTTGGCTGCCATGTGGGGGTGCGAGGCGATCATTTGAGCTTCTGAGGGACTTAGAGAACGAAAGCTCATCCACCGAAAGAAGACAAAGGGAGAGGGAAAGAGAGGAAGATCACTAGGCCATCTTGACATGTTCGGCACTGTGGGAAGAGCAGTAGTATTTCTTGTGAGCGATGAACGTGGACAGGCTGCTGAACTTGATGTTGCACAGCCGACAGAAGCGGACGTTATTTCCGTTCTGGACCGGGGAGATGACGGCGGTTTTGGGGCCGGGCTGGGGTACCGAGACAGGAGGGTGAGAGGCCACGGTGGGCAGGGCCTTGTCTGGAAGATGGGCCGACCTCAGGACCTCAGGCACGGGTGACACAGTCAGAGAAGAGGGAGCCCTGGGGGGGGACATGGGCAGAAGAGGGGAGCCGGAGAAGGCGTTCCCTCCGCGGCCGAGGGGCTGCCGTTGACCAGCGGGGACACTGGAGAGGTTGTGTTGCTCCTGACCTGTCCGTTGACAATGCCATCCCTGTGCCCCCCTCTGGAGAGCGATCTGGGCTGGCCGGTGGAGGTGGTTGGACTTAGGCTGGGGCTGCGGCTGATTGCCCTGCCTGCCTCCTGGGTTGGTGGTGGCTGGATGGCGACCACCAGGCCATGGGAAGTCTTCAAGTGCTCCATCAGATCACATGTGATGAGCCTGTTAGGACAATAAGGACAGACACTGGCAGCAGCGACGCCTTTGGCTCCGGCTCCAGGCGTGGCTGCCAGAGTGTTGGTTGTCGCATGGGGTGGAGACGTGGTATCAGAGCGGTGAGGACTAGGTGATGTGCCTTGAGCCTGATGGACTATCCACTCAGCTGGGAGAGCTTTGGCCTCCATAGGGTGCAGAGGGTCCTGCTGTTGAGGCCTGCTTTTGGGCGAGGTGGAGGCTGACCTCTTGAGCCTGTGGAGCTGTTCCAGGTGTGGGGCTGCAGGGTGGTGGCTGGGCAGTAGTAGGTCTTGTGGGCCAGGTAGTTCTCGATGCTGTTGAAGCTGATGCTGCAGGCGGTACACTTGTGGTAATCGGAGAGAGGCAAGGCTGGGAGAACGCCGCTACTGCTAGTGCTACCAGCGCTGTGTCGTGGAGTCTCTCTCAGACGGGGCCTCTTGCTCAGGTCCATGGGGCCGTCTCCTTCAGGGCTGGAGCTCCCAGAAGAAACCTCTCGCTTCACCACCAGGCCCAGGATGGAGGGAGATGGGGCGGAAGCGGCGGCGCTGGCAGCAGCGGTGGCGGCTGCTGCAGCAGCTGCTAAGGCTTCGGTTCGGGCCATGTGGATCTCGTACATCTTCTTCCTCTTGCGTGTACGGATGGGCTGGGGAAGGAAGGCTTGCCCTGCTGCTGCTGCTGCGTTGGGGGTGTTGGCCTTGTTGTGACCACCTCTGTGGTTGGACGGGTCGTGGCGGGACGCGCAGTAGAAGCGCTTGTGGACTGTGTAGTTTTCGTGGCGACTGAAGCGGATGTTGCAGGCCTCACAGAAGGTTTTGTTGGGATCCTCTTCCTGGTCCTCGGCCGAACCGCTGGCCGGACTCTGGCTGCCTTCGCTGGCTCTCCCTCCACCATTTTCCCCTTCAGAAGACGAGGATATTCCCTCTTTGCCCACAGCTGTTTCAGTCTTTACTTCCACAGCCCTCTTGGATTCAGTAGCTCCGCCCCCTGCAGTATGCTCAGAGTCAGTAGGGGATGCGGAGGCTGCTCTACTTGCTTGTGGAGATGCCTGTGCCTCGCTGGAAGGCACCGTGGCTGGGGCCGCGTCCCTCGATCCAGGGCCGGAAGCAGAGGTCGCGCCATCTCCGTGCCTACTGGAGCAGTACAGCCTCTTGTGTGCATAGTAGTTGTTAATGTTGTTGAAGGTGATGTCGCACTCAAAGCAGGTGGCTCCTTTGTGAGGTGGAGTGACCGTGGGTGCAGCAGTGGATCCAGAGGGGAAGAAGGGCGCCCCTGCTGCCGTGCTGTTTTGGGGAACCGTCTGGCCCTGTTTCAGACGGCTGTGGACCATCTCAGACATTTTAGCCAGGATCTCAGAGGCCTGGGGCAAAATGGCCGCCTCTGGGTTGAACATGTACTGGGGTAAGAACATGGCTCCTCCGGGGAGAACCGAACCGGTCGCTCCCACGTGGGCGGGGCTAGAACCAGGGGTGGGCTAGTCGGTTCTGCCTTCACAGTAGTGGTGGCTGGACTCTTTGGAGAGTTTAGTGTCTGGCAAGAAGAGGAGGCAGTTTGTCCTTCATCTGCCTTCCTTCTCTCTTCTTGATCCTCCTCCTCTTCTCCATCCTCCCTGAGCTCCATGGGCTGCTCTTCTGCCTCAGAGTCTGAATGAGGCTCCTCTTTGATCTTAAGTTCAGTGGTTGGATCAGGAGGACTGTAGTCTGGAGGCGTGGCTGAGCTACCGTTAGCTCCCGGGCTGGATGAGCCTGGCTTGGGGACACAAGCTAGCGGTTCCCTCTCCTGTGGGGAGAGCTGGAGCTGGGGATGGTCCACTGAAGAGGGGGTGCTCTGTCGAGGGGTAGGGCTCCTCTCAGCGGGGACCCTGACCTCCAGGTGGGTCCGTACGTGCTGCTGTAGCTGAGAGGGGGAGTCACAGTTGTGGCCGCACACCTGACACTTCAGCACCACACCGGAGTCTCCTGGACTGAGACCTGGTGAAGAGAGGCATGATTTAGTGAAATGTAACAGTAGCTTACATTCAGTGTTGGGAGTAGTGGAATACATGTCATTGATCCAGTAGTTTAACTACATTTAGCAGTAGCTTGATGGGAGTTGCAAAGATATGCTTTTAAAGTCGAAAAACGCAACACTGCTTGGATTTGGAATAAAAAGAATCAGAACAATATGTCTGATCATAAAAATGTGAGTATTGCAGCCTCAACACACTTGACAACCTTGTCTGGCAATCACATCAAAGAATGACCAACTCAATCTGATGGTGAAAATGTGTCACAATGACATCAGTGAACTTACCAGTGGACAGGGGCAGCTTGGGAAGGCCCGGCCCTGGGGAGTAGACCTCACTGTGAGACCCAGGCTGACACACCATGTGGCTGGTGACCAGATGGCTGTAGAGGATGTCCCTAGTGGTGGAGATGAAGCCACAGCCGTGACACACACCGTTCAGTGTGTCCGTGTGGACTTTAAGATGGCGCTCACAGTTTGCTTTAGTGGTGAAGGCTGACAGGCAGATGAGACATACAAATGGACGCTCGCCTGTAGATGGGCAGAGAGAGAGAGAGGGACAAGAAGTTTGAGAGAAAACCAGTGAGTTGGATAATACAAGTAACTCCTGATACAATACTGTGACAATATTTGGCCCTCGATATTTATAATATCACGATCCTTGATATTTGCGATGATCGGTCCTGACTGTTTTTCTGATATAATCTTACACTCACCACTGTGCGTGCGCATGTGGATCTCCAGTGAGCTGGCACTGGGGCAGCTCTTGTTGCACTGTGGGAAGGGGCAGATGCGTTCGTTGGGGTAGGAATCCTTGGCTTTGTCTTGTGGTGGGGACGAGGCGGCGGCCGGCTGCTTCTGACGGCTGGCGCAGTAGTACATGAGGTGAGCCTGCAGGTTCCTCTCACTGCGGTACCAGATGCCACAGTCCTTGCATGGGAAAATGTCCTCTGATGGACAGCAGAAGAGATCCAGATTCAAGATTAGCACAATTAGCAGTTTGGTGAGGTTTAGATGTCATGTACCTCAAGTGCTAAATCTGATAGGTTTCTCCCACACACCCACACACACACACACACACAAACACACACAAACGCTATGAGTATCCAAGGCAACAGGGACATAGGTTATGGGAACAATAATTATCTTGTGTCTTATCATCTGGGTTATTTTTAATAACATGCCATTCTTTGCTGCAGTGTTAACAGATCAAGGAATGGTCAATTATCAGGGTGATAACCAACGATCACATCAAATGTTTGTGTTTGTGTGTGTGTGTGTCTGGGCATCAGCCACGGATATCAGACAGCACATTGCCAACAGCAAACTTTAAGGACTATCAGTGGTGGAAGGGAAAGTAGTCTGCAGTCGAGCAATGATGCTGGCTGTTAAAGAGCTGTGTTGACATCTTGTGGCTACAGATAATATTACAACTTTAAGGCAAATAGTAAACCATTTAAACAATTGAAATACACATCTTCCTTGAATGATTACTAAGTTGTTGGTTTGTGGAGTACTCTGGATACCACCTCGTATCAATTACTTACTCAACTATATTAAAACATACTTATATGTTAAACGATATATGCTCTATTGTATGAACAAAAGAAAGCAGCTACACTGCCAGCTAAGAAAGAAAGGCTCAAATACAACACTCACTATTGACAACAGCAGTAGCCAAGATGGCTGCCATGCCAGCTTGCTGTGGTAGGAGCTGGATCTCTGAGTGCAGGCGGCTGGGTACAGGGGCTCTTCCTTTATCACAGGTGGATTGTGGGTAAGGAGGCTGAGAGGAGGAGAGCGCTTGGCCAGAGGGGAGGAGGAGGAGCCCAGAGGGGGGGCCAGGGACGCCAAGAGACTTGCACCAGCCAAAAGCTCTCTGCTCACCTTACAGAACAACTCCTCACCTGGAAACACACAGACACACACTCATGTTGGAAACTGACACGGGAAGAAGAATGGTCTGTAGTGTGGTAAGTTGACAATCCACACATATTTTTCATACAAGACATATGCTGTTTTAATACACTAAATTGACACTATGTTGCCCAAAGATATGAGACATCAATATAATAAGACTAAAATAATGACAGATTGCTGATGATTTTTGTATTACATTGTTTTCAGAAATGTTTGAATGAATATGCAAATGTTGCAACATCTAACTAATTAGAAGTAAATTTGCATCTCTTAACAAACACAAAATCTACATGTTGGATAAAGCTAGAAAACAAGGTTTTTGCTTGCCCCCAGGAGGAGCTGTAGCTGTTGACTAATGCGTTCAATAAATGGATATACACTGCTTGTTAATGCCTAATAGGAAGGATGAAGGCGTTTGAACAGGAACGCCCAATGACCAACATTGTGAGGCATTGACTCCTGTGCTGAAAATGTTTATTGAACATTGAGAATGCTGATGAATATAAATCAGAAATTCAAGGCAGTCCGGACATAGTTTGACTGCTTCACGAGCATATACTCTACATGACAAAGAGCCATATTCAGCCATAGACATGATAGCTAAGGTGCTGTCTCATATGTCAACTGACCTCGGCTGTAGATGGTACAGTTGGCAGCGAAGGGGTCAGGGTCAGAGGGAGGAGATTCATCCAACAGTCTGGATCTTCACACACCAGAGTCAATCTAGAGTCCTGCAAACACACGCACGCACACACATGGGGAAATAAGTTATGAATATTGGCTTTGTATTGGTCACACTCATCACAATCACTCCAGAATGAAATTGAAGCACATGGTGTATCCTCCTCGGACACATGTGCATTACTGTGAATGCAGCTTCATTTAGGGAAAACAATGTCTCCTTTCCTTGCCAATAATGTGATCGTTTAAATAGTTAATTATTACTAAGCTAAATATGTCGGGCTCTCTTGAACCTTTTCAAAAGCGCTGGTAATTTTAAATGATTAGCCCCTCATATTCATAGAATCTTTACAGTCTAGCAATGTGTGAGTGCTGTGAATACAGTGCTAACCTTGCAACAGCTGTAACATTATAGACTTTTATTCAGTCTGTACTTGATCCAGTGGAATTTACACATTTCTCTTTATATCTCAAACTTTCCTTAAAACAAATCACTTTAGAGAGATGCTCTGTAGCAGTCAATAATGTAATAACATCCGATAAAGTAGTAACTGCCAATAATGTAATATATTTATTTTTTCATATCATTTTGGGGCATTTTTGCTTTATTATACTAGTTTGGAGAGAAAGAGATGAAATGGGGTAGAGAGGGAGATGAGGGATAATGTATAGCTTAGTATATATACACATATACTAAGCTAGACAACTGTAGCATAGTTCAATCTCTTCTTTAACTAGGCTGCATTATAGTACACAGGCCATGAGATAAAGCAAGCATTAATTACTGTCAATTGGGAATACACAGGGCCCTGTCCAGTATGTTGCCAGTAGTAAACACTGGTTTGTACAGAACGCCAGCGAACAGGGGATTATTAGAACCCAAGAAGGGAAATGAGGAAATGAGGGGAGCACGGCCTGAACAAAGCTGCATGGACAAGAAAGGAGAAGAGAGGAATAAAAGAGGAGAAGAGGAATAAAAGAGGGAGAGAGACCCCGGGAGAGAGGGAGAGAAGAAAAGGAAGAGAAAGACGATCTGATGAGGTCGACGGGCTGCTATTCACAAGGACAGCCATAATAAGATCCACAGTGGATATACACAGGACAAAGAGTGGAGAGTCAACAGCCACTGTCTGTATGTGTGTGGAGGAATGAGAGAGAGAGAGAGAGAGAAAGCACATAACACTCACACACCTGTGTATTCAGAGTACAATCTTTTCTTTGTTCATGTGAAGCTCTGAGAGCATTCCCTCTGAAAATCACTCCAGGACACAGGCTTTAACCTATGTTACCACGACACAAGTGAACACACACACACACACACACACACACACACACACACACACACACACACACACACACACACACACACACACACACACACACACACACACACACACACACACACACACACACACACACACACCACACACACACGCACCACACACACCACCACGCACACACAGCACGCACCACGCACACGCACACAGCACCACCACCACCACGCACACACCACCACCACACACTTTCTTCAGTGCCACATTGTGCCATTGTTGCCTTTTATCAAATGGTTTTTCACACACAAAATCGCTGTGAAATGTCACTTAAAGAAATCTCTTTTTCACTGTAGCACTGTGTCACAATGAGCAGGTGCACTGCCAACTGCCAAGGTCTGCAAACTTGCCCCACTGAAGGGAGATGGGACGATCACAACATTATCAGGATGGGCTGTGAAGAAGACAACATCTACCCAAGAGGTAAATGCACAAGTAATGTTCTGTGCATCTGTTGTGTACCTTCTAAATAACAAGATAAAAATAGAAGGGAATTATTTACCTCAATGAAAATATAAGGTATAGCTTAACGTTTATTATTTTTTTTATTTCCTAGCTCACATAAAACACAACTAATTCAACATTTAAAAAAAAGGAACAAAACACTTAAAATGTACAGTATGCATGTCCATGCAATGGCCGAATCTCTCTTCTTTTAAACCCACTGTGTCAGGGCAGCTCAGTATAGCTCAGTATAGTTCAGTTCATTTTCCACTAGGAGGCAGCCTACCCTCAGCTCTGGACCTGAGAGTCTTCACAGCACACTGAACAGTCCCTGTCCATAAAAGCCAAAGTTGACATGATGGAGTATCCTGCTCTTTAAGGTTGATTTCTGCTGTACTCCAAAGTTAGTTATAATACCAAGGCTCCCGCTGTGACCCTGGTGTTACATCGCATGAGTTTTTTTTTCCGTGTGTTTCAATTGATATCTTGCCCAAAAGTGTCATATATTCCTGATTGTTAATTGTGCATTTGGTTTCCACACTACATTTAAACTGATACATTAAACAATCGATATTCTCTGTCTTGAAACAAAATTGTTAGAATTAAATATTCTAGAAAAGTGTATGTAACAAGTTGGTGGTATGATGTTGAGGGAAGCCAGTAAGAGCCCACAAAGGGAAGTGGGTTTCATACAAACTAGCCAGTGTTATTATGGATATGGTCAAACAATCATTACCCAGGCTGAGCACTATTTTATATTGCACATGTATCTGAACTCTATTCTTCTCATCTGTAATAAACTGCCCAAAACCTGGTTCCCCTCCCAGTCATTTATTCACTAAATGCCCTTAATTAGAGAACTACAATGCACACAGACAGTACATTCCATACATCTAAATGTATCATTATATTGATTAAATGTTTAATTTTTTTTATATCTTTCTGCATAGATAAAGGTGCAGGCTGGTGATGACTGCAGTAAGTTCACTAGAACAAATGGTACTTTTCTTTTTTAGAGTTTTGGAAGAGTATGATTGTATTAATGGTTCCAGGAAGCCATTGGTTTCCCATTACCCTCTGTACATGATGAAAATCTATCTGAAGACTGCAGTCCAAAATCATATCTTTTAGTCACAGTTACAGTATACCATTGAGTGATATTGCAGTATGTATGTGAGATGTCCTTCTACAGTGATATTGTTTTTTATTTTATTTTTAAAATAATGAATCGAATAGAAACCCAATCCTATAACGATAGAAAAAATATATATAAAATACAGTTACCTTTGATGAATTTGAATAAAATATTAGTTTTTTTATGGCTTTTCAAAAATAATCTTTTAAAAGGAATTCTGAGGATTTTACCACTTCAGGACTGAATATATATAGTATCGGTTAATAGTCTTTTAGATTTCTGCTAAATTAACAAATAAAAAACACACAATGGAGGCCAAAGACAGAAAGTCCCTGGTGTAGATGTATAAAAACAAATATGACTGCATTGATCCATATGTTGAAATCCTAATCTGGACGCTGCCACTACATGAGTTGTCCTGTTTATATTGATCACAAGAATTCATACATTACACAGCCAGGGTTAAATCTTGAAGTATACCTGGACAAGGCAGATTGTCTTTGAGGGACAGCTTGGGAAGACAGTGAGAAGGGAGAAGGACAGAAGGGAAGGAAGGAAGCCTCGCAGTCTGTTGTAAATTGAAGATTGAGGCAGAGCGTATTGGATTTCATGGGGAACTAGCGCTGATGTGGAGAGATACGGCTGCTTTTGTTTTAATTTGTAACCCAATGCTGGAGCCGTCTGAGCTGTAAGTACCGCTAATTTGTTTCAGACTAATTCATCACCGCCGCAGCTTCGGAATTCACCATGATAGGGCAATGGGGAGAGCTCAGTATAGCTCACAAGTGGGAAAACACACAAACACACACATGCAAAAAAAGCAATGAAAAAGGAAAAAACACCCTCACACAGAGGCTCCTTCTTCTAAGATCTAATATATTAAAGTAATTGCTTATGACTCTGAGTGCAATAATCTCCAATCTCTTCTTATTTGAGAATGAGTGACACTTTCATTAGAAGACAATGCTGTCCATGTTTTTTTTGTTTTTGAATGGTCAAGTCAGATTTTTTACCATCCTCTGATACAATAGAAACATACTGTAATACATAATTTGCAGTGTCTCTGGGGAAGTTATTTATCCACAGTTATGTAGTGTAGATTTTGTAAATACTACCTCTCTTTAATTTCATGTCTTCAATAACTCCAGAGAGACTTAGCAGCACAATATGTTGGACCACTTCCATCTAGCTCATTGGGAAATGCTCAAAAAAACTGTAGGATTCAAGACTATTTGTGTGATCTTATTTTAACTCCAGAAAACCTTTCTAATCCCATATCGGCTTTCGCATCAGCAAGCAATGTCAAGTACAGAGAAAAAACCTCCAGCCAAATGTAGCGCAGGATCAGATGTGAAGACAGGAAGCCGGAGGGACTGAGGGATAAATGTTTTTATTTAGGGGGGCCCGGGTCTGTGGACTCATTTGGGATTCAGGAAACACTGCAGGAACTACAGTAGCATCGCAAACACACACATGCACCTACATATACAAGCTGTGGGACCAGTCTGAGCTCACTTGTAAATATAGTTTCAGGTCATTCAATCAGCATGTCCTCGATACGACCAGCGCTGAATTTAAAGGAGATACTGATCAATTGTTCCTGCTTCCAGAAGCGACTTAACTTTGAGGAAGCAAAGGTCGAGAATTTTCTTCTTTGAGAACTAAATCGCGAACATTATCAAAGATGTCAATTACAACTGTGGATTATCATCAACGTGAAACAAATACACACGTGAGATAACGAGAAACAGAGAGGCTCATTTAACTCAGACAACCTGTTTCTGCAGACTTAACATTGTGAGGATAGACCCGTCCTCACCCAGAAGGCAGTACAGGTCTGGTCCAGGCTAAGCCTTAACCCTTGTCATCTCATGCCCACACCACTGCAACTTGCTCCTGGCTGGTGTGGCTTAATGTGCCATCCAACCTCTGCAGCTCATCCAGAATGCAGCCATGTTGGTCTTAAATGTACCTCAGTTATTCCACCTACATTACAACACAACTCCTGTGTATGTAATGTAAAAACAATGTGTTGGAATGTGAAGTAGGTTCTGTCAAGTCTCAGTGGTTTAATAAAGCAAAACAGGAAGTGAAATGTCATTTCATCACAGATGTTCCCTGATGCTATATTCAAACTGGAACATGCCAATGTATTTTGTGTCTTTCTGCTTTGCAAAGAGTCAATGGAGATAGCTATGCACTCTTCGGAGGCTGCATGTGTCAGGATGGTATGGAGTGAGCGCTGAAGGGTTTGCAGAGGAAGAAAAGGAAAAGAAAAAAGGGAGGAGCAGAGGAAAGCAATAAATGGGATGGTATGTCTTAACTCCAGATTTGTCAGCTTCCCTTTTTTTTTTTTTTAAAGATATTTTTTTTTTTTACATTTTTGCTTTATTATACAGATCCGGAGAGACAGAGTTGAAATGGGGCAGAGGAGAAGACATGCAGAATCGGGCGGGATTCAAACCCAGGTCTGCTGCGAGGCCTGGCTGGGCCTGGGCGAGCGCTCTACCTACTGCACCACGAGCGCCCCCCCCCCCCCCTAGCATTTTATAAAAACAAGAAAATCAAATAAATATCTATAGATGCAGGTGTATCAAGCACCGGCACACCTTGTCAACCGGTCCTCCATCTATCAGTGTGATGTCAGGCCTCCCCAGCAGAGCTCCATCTTGGTTGGAGTGCTGCCTTAAGCCAGAGGAGAGTCTTTGAGCCGCAGTCTAAGCCCCTTCGCCCGGACCCCGGTCCCCTCATGAATATTAACCAGCCCCCAGCCTGGCTTTAATCTGCCTGATCCCCGCACTGCTGCCGCCGAGACGATAGCGAATCTAATTATTTGGTCTGATATTAACCCCCCGCTCCGCTCCCACACCCCCACCACACACACACCATTCACACCCCCAACACCCAGTCTTCACTATAGCTGCTCTAACATTCACATGTGTGGAAACACACACCAACTGAACTCCAGAGCCACCATCTTTTGCCAAAGTCAGTTCACATAAAACATTCATACAGTTTAATACTTACACACACACACACACACACACACACACACAGACACACACGACACACCTCTCCACCCCCCCCCCCCCCCCCCCCCCAGCACAGCCTGCGACGCCCTGTCCTTATCAGGCCCAAAAACGCCCTCCTCCTGCACCGATAAAACTTGAATGCAAATGATGCCAGGCTGATTTCATTTCTTCATTTTCTTCCTCCATTCCCTCGTTCAGTATCAGAATGGCTCCTCGCTCGCTCACCCTCTCCCCCCCCCCTCGCTTTCTC
This sequence comes from Ammodytes dubius, assembly GCA_026122265.1. Classification (NCBI taxonomy): domain Eukaryota; kingdom Metazoa; phylum Chordata; class Actinopteri; order Uranoscopiformes; family Ammodytidae; genus Ammodytes; species Ammodytes dubius. The sequence continues at coordinate 29,399,823 of CM047513.1, read as the reverse complement.
TCTCAAGAGAAGAGAGGAAGAGAGAGAGAGAGAGAGCGCCAAACAGTGGTGAGGATGATGATAATGGCAATGGGGAAAGGGAAGCAAAGAACTTTCCCTGAACTAACCCCAACATCTAACCTCATCTCACATCAATGTGTGCTATATATACACACTTTAATTAAACGGAAGGAAATAATATAAAAATATACTGCACCACCACCCTACCCTGTAGATGGGCAGATTAAGATTTCTCTGTACAGCTGTCAACCGCCACAGTTTTACTGCTACCACGGGGGAATAAGTATGTTTGTATATGTAAATCACTACTAGTACATCTAGCACATCTATGTCTTAATGGTGGGTACTGTTTCACAATGTCTCATATAGTTAACACTGCTCTATTATCGCACCCGGACAGTCTCACAGTCATTAAATGTAAAACCTATAAGTCAATAAGCCATGTTCGTGCATGCTGCTTGCATACATGATTTGATGAGCCAGTCCGACTAATACTGTTACTAAATACTAAAACTGTTTTAGCTGATTTAGCTCTGGTCCGTAAAATGTCACAAGATACACTGTGGGATTTTTCTTAAAATGAATAGGAGGAATCCCACACAAACCTTTGTTTTGTTTGTTTTACTAGCACTGCTAGCAGGTTAATGACGATATTCTTACAACAATTAATATTCTTTAGTAACATGACCCTTGTTTGTCAGATACCCAATAGGGTACCTCCATTTCAAGCACTTGTCATAAACCATTATCTCTAAAATGCATTAAGTCATTTTTGTACATCAAGTGAAGAACACAATCAAGGCCTGTATATTTTGTGGCACAAATTCCCAAAAAGGTGCATTCTCTCTCTAAAAATCCGTCCCGCACTAGGAGTTTGAAACACTTTGAGCTCCTGGGAATTTAATAAGCCGCTGTGCTCCTCTCCTGACCTTTTCAACCAGCGCTCATTCACTCACTCTTCTCACAGAATCATTCATTCAATCATCCAGTTCACCCTCTTCCTCCCTTCTCCTCTTTCACTGTCTCTGCTGCACCGCCTCAATCCTTTTGTACACCTCTTTCTTTCTTTCTTAATCTATGATTCTCTTCCTCTCCCCAACTCTCATTCCTTACCCATCCAATCTCTACCTCTTTTCTCTGCTTCTATCTCTCAGCTACAGGAAATGGTTTCTTTCCCCGATCCGGGGGGTTGGAGGGCTGTACTCACTGTCCCAAACAAAGAGGTCACTGTGTGAATCCTCCCCAAAATACAAAGAAGAAAAGGGAAGGCAGATAAAAATCAGAAAACCTACTCTCATCCGCCTCTCTCACACACACACGCGCACACGCACAGCACGCACGCACACACCACAACGCACTACCTCTGCTGCTCTCACGTAAAAGCATTTATCGAACACTCAGAGACACAAGATAGTTTTTTTTACACTGTATATTCAGCTCACGAGGTACAAACATGGTCAATCCTGTACATGGCTAAGGCTAAGCACTGGAGTACACCTTATTCCCTTATGCATGGCTCATACCGGAGCACGCCTCGGAGAAGAAGCACAAAAAGAAGGAGAGAGAAAGAAAAAAAAATGGAGTGAGGGAGCCAGCAGCAGCAGGTTTTGATGAGCTGCATGCAAATGACATGTAAAAATATAAAACTGGCGATACTTAAAAAACGGGGGCCCGAGATAAGAGATTTGAAAATGAGGCACTCTTGGAAAGCAGGCTCCTGAACTGCTGGAGATGAGACTTAGAGATAGAGAGGGAGCGTATAGAGGCTTTTCCCTCTCTCTTCTTCCTCCTCCACCCAGCAGGAGCCCCGGTGCAGATGACAGGGAGATGCAGATAGCAGACAGTCATTGCCACTGAGTGATGAACACCTCCTTTAACCCTGGATCTGCCATGTTTGGCCTCCTCCACTTCTTTCATTGTGTCTCTAGTGTTTTGTTTCAGCGTCCTCCGTCCCCTCTTTTCTCTCTGGCTCTCTTTTGTCCGTCTTCCTTCCTGGCCTGGCCTGGCCTAGCTGGCTGCAGTTCTATCTATGGGTATTTTATCTTATTTGGCGCGTTTCTCTCCAATCATTTCTCTCTCTCTCTCTCCCTCTCTCTCTCCTCTCTCCCTCTCTCTCTCTCTCACTCTCTCTCAGGGTGATAGGCTCTTCCGTCAGGGCCAGTGTGGGTGACAGATGGCGAGACAGACAGCTTCTGTCATGATGCGGGCGACTCGTATGACAGGTAGCCTATATATATAGATATAGATATCCGCCGCAGACTTAAAGCTAGCTCTCCTTTAAGGCCATGATGCACAGGGTCAACATTTTTGAAGCAATGGAATGACAAGGGTTTGGCCCAAAAATGCCTCTGTCATGTGAGGATTTTCAAGCGACATAGGATATATACATATACGAATAGTCTAAATATATAATAAGTAGTCACTATTTTGGGTTTGTGTTAGAAATGTCTCCAACTTGTCAAAAGTGTATTAACAGTGATCCAAAGTGAGCTATGGCCATGGCACCAGCTTACTACCCCCCTGGCTCTGCCATTGTCCCCTTCACTCACATCTCTCATATGTGTTGTTAAAACAGAAGGCTGAGGAAGAAATTAATTCAGACATGCTCTTGACTTTTAGCAGAGAGAAGTAAAGGCTTTTTTTCTAAATTGCATTCACACACCTCTGACCCATGCTATTGCTCTGCTATAGCTACAACAACCCCTGAGTATAAAGATGTTTGCTTTGATAAGATGGAAGAGGTACGGTTGGCGCAAATCACTTGATTTGATTTTGTCAATGCCTCAAAGTGGATGATAAAAAACCCTTCTCAAATATTCATCAACATTTTAAAGGGATAAGAGGGACTCAAAATTGGTGTGTGTGAAAATGTTTTGATCTCAAGAGGTCTTTAAAAAGAGGTAGACACTCTGGTTCCCTTCTATTGCGTTCTTCTGGGGGGGCATCGCGGAAGGTGTCTCTACACTCAAGCGTATATAATCATCAATTTGTCATCTTCTAAAGGAGCACCATTTTAATTAACATTCTAATTTGATGGGTGGAGGAGAGAGAGACAGAGAAACACTGTTGATGAGTCCAGATAAAATAGAAGAGATCCCTATCGGGATGTAAACAAACCGGCTCAGAGTCACTGCAGAAAAAAAAAACTGAAAAACAGCTGGAGAGAGAATACGGAGGAGGAGAGGGCGATCACCTTCACTCGTCCTTCCAGGGGAGAGCGAGTGAGTGAAGGAGGAAGTGTTAGTGGAGGGTAGAGAGCGTAAGGAGAGAGATAGAGAGTGTGAGAAGAGACTACCCAAAAAGTGTTTGAAAAAGCCGTGGGTGGCGCGCCTTATCGCCCCAGTTCTCCTGGAGAGATTATTGGGGGATTAGTGCGAACGCTTGTTTCTAAAACATGATGAAAAGACGTTAGGAGCGTGATAACGCTTTGAACTCTCCTACTCTGCTCTCCTTCTAGGATCGTGCCTTCAGGGCTGACTGTTCCACGAAAGACTAGGATCAGGGTGGGGGGGGGGAGCGGTGTGAGGGAGGGTGAACACAATGGGGGAACATGTTGGAAGTGGAGTGTCTCCTGAGGTACAGTGTGGAGACTTCCCCCTAGACAGACGGCCCCTAGGGGAAGATGCAACAGATGCAAAAAGAAAAAGAAAAACTCTAGGTTTGCGTACACTTTAGCCTCATACATACTCTTCTGCTTTCAAGAAATGAGCTGAAATTTCACAACAATCCTGCAACTTGGGTCCAATCAAATTGCACAGACACTATCAGTTAATTAAAGCTGGATCCAATCAGAAAGAGAAGAGATATAATATCAGATGTGTTCTTGTGCGATCCAATCAGAATAGCAAGCAGTGGCGTGCTCGCTCCTCCTGGGTTGCCATGGGAGGCTCTCACGAGGAAGGACCTGGTTGTTCACTCAACCAAAAAAAGTGTGAGGAATCAGCAGCAGCCTGCTAGCAGATCAGTGGATCAGTAAACATTATTATACCCTGTTCTAAAGTCCAACAAGCCTTATCAGACCAGAATATATTTAAATAGATAAATGGTTTTACACCTCGTTTTCTCAAGAGATGCAAATGGCAGGATTTCCATATGACACAGGCCAGTTAACATGAGGCCACTAATCCAATGGAGGAGATCTGTCGGAGGGAGAGCGAGGGAGAAGGCTGGATCTCATCTGCCTGTCTTTGCATCTCTCTCTATCATCGCAATTGACAAACCCATCCATACAATGATTCTAACACAAGCTGAAACATCAAAGACTTATAATCCTGTATCGTTTCAGAAATAAATGATATTAAGGCGAGACACTGCATTGTTTTTCAAGGACTGATCAGTTTTGAGATTTTTGTCTATTTTGCTTCCATAACATGTCTTATTTAGTATGAAAAAAGGTCCAAAATGTACATTTAAGTTTATTTGACTAAACCTTGTCTGTTTGCATCTGTATATCTCTCCTCCATTCATTATCTCATTAGTTTTTGTTGAATACTTTGAGCCAAAAATCTCTAAAGCTTCTGAAGCAGTAACATCATCAAAACTTTCCAGAATCATTCTCAGAACTATTCTTTTTTTTTTTTAAGATTTTTTTTTTGGCATTTTCATGCTTTATTGATAGTGTAGAGACAGAGTTGAAATGGGGCAGAGAGGGGAGTGACACGCAGAGGACGACCGCAGGCTGGAATCGAACCCGGGTCCGCTGCTGGCCAAAGGACCAGGGGGGGACGCCCTACCAACTGAGCTAAGGGCGCCCCCTATTCTCAGAACATTCTGAAGGTTACAACAGAAACAATTTGTTAATTATTGTTGATTCACCATATGCATTTAGTTCTCAAGCATGCAAAAATACTTTTAAGACCCGTCCTTTATATTATAAAATGAATAAAGGCTGTGTCCAAAATCTGTTCAGTACAAATCTTGGACACTAACATGTTTTAAAAGATTCTTTTTTTAACCCTGGCTATATCCAACATCTAGATTTTTTAGTTTTAAAAGAAATGCAAATTTACACATAATAACTTATTGCCAAATTTGCTCATTTATTGTAACTTTCTGAAAAATGGTAATTCAAATAATTGTTATAATATGAGTAATGAACTGGCAAAGTTTCATTGATATCTATAAGTTCAAAATGTTATGACCCTATTCAGCTGCAGTGTCTCACCTTAACATGTCTCTTTGTGCACGTGTCGCTCGAGTGTGCATGCACTCCAAAATGACTTCCCGATGTAGTTGTGTCGCTGGATAAGGCCTCGCAATAAAATGATACAGCTTATCTGTCTGGGCCAAATAAGAAGCAAATTTGTTGAGAGAGAAGAGAGAGAGAGAGAGAGAGAGAGAGAAGAGAGAGAAGAGAGAGAGAGAGAGAGAGAGAGAGAGAGAGAGAGAGAGAGAGAGAGAGAGAGAGAGAGAGAGAGAGAAAGGGCGATGCTGGAAGGGGCAAGACTACCGAGTGGGCCATGCCAATCTCACCCAGAGATATGGGTGGGTGGGTGTGTGTGTGTGTGTGTGTGTGTGTGTGTGTGTGTGTGTGTGTGTGTGTGTGTGTGTGTGTGTGTGTGTGTGTGTGTGTGAGATCCTGGGGGCTTCATAGTGCCTAGTGAGGCTGAGGACTGAGGAAGACAGGTGCTATAAGTAAGATAGAGGGGGACCAAGTAGAGACAGCTGGGTGAGATCTGCTGGGTGAGAAAATGCACATATATAAAGGTGAGCCGATAGTGGAGAGCCGTGTCCAAAGCAGAGAGATGAACGATAGAGGGAAATTGACAAAAGAACGACCCATGTCAAGCCAAAAAGAAAAATCGTCTTATCTGCTCAGATAACATACAAATGGATAGTGAAAGTATAAACACATTTTCCCCACATATATATATCTTTATAAATATTGGTTTTCCTACTTTTATTTTGATATACTGTACACTGAAATTGTCTGTTAATAAAAAAGGAAAAGAGTGAAAGCACATCATTCAAAATGATGATAAAAAAAACTGTCGTTTGGGGATCATTCTCTGCAAACTTAAAAACAACGCACATCAATCAGGATTCAAGATGTTTGGCTCGTATTTGGTTTTGCAGCACTTCCTTGCTATAGATGTTCTTTATGTTTTACGTTTTTAATGTTGATATCCACTATATGATCAGTAAGAAGGAAGCGTTGCAAAATAGAGATAGTGGGTATAAGAGTTTAGTCCCTCCCTACCTTCTGACACATTTATTTTCAGCGCACACACTTTACAGACAGGTATCTGATCGTGAGGAGATATCCACTGATTTTGACAAAAAGTGTTCTCCAGAATTGCTGACTCCACCTTTACATTTGAAACATTCCCCCACAATGCAATGCACAAAAGGGAAAATGGTAGAGCTGATCTCAGCTGGAAAACGAATGATTTTGGATGATGTGGAATCTTTTCACAACAGTACTTTTTGACAATGAACATTATTCTTGTTTCACATAAAAGCTACATAAATAAGTTGAATCCAATACATCCTGATAGATTCCTTCAAATAAGCAATGAAGGAATCCAGCCTGAGTCTCTCCTCTCTCTCTCTCTCTCTCTGGCCCTGACCCCTGTTGACCCAGTGGGGAGGAAGGCAGGGAGGGATGGAGGGATGGACAGAGCAGGGGGGAGGATGTGGAGTGACAGGGGGAGAAACACAGGAGGAATGTGTGAGATTACAGCCACTATCTCCAAGCTGATACTGAAGGTCCGTCTCCTCACTCCTTCAGCCCAGAAGATAGTGGATGTGTGTGTTGTGTGTGGGGGGGGGGGGAGCAAATGAGGGAGAGAGAGAGAAAACGGGTAATAAGAGTCACAACGACACACTTTCCATATGAATGCAAAGCCCTAAAAAGATTAGACAGAAACCAACTTTTCAGTTTAGCGGACGAATAGGATGGTACGGTGCGGCGGAAGGGAGGGGAAGAACAAAAGGTGATGGGTGTGTGTGTGAGAGAGAGTGCGGGTTGCTCGTGCACACACACTCACACACACACACCACACACACACACACAACACACACACACACACACACACACACACACACACACACACACACACACACACACACACACACACACACACACACACACACCACACACACACACACACACACACACAGAGACATCTATCTGTACACTCAGAAACCTCACTGATAATAAACGAAATCTTAGAAATGAGAGCCTATCAAGCGGGAATCAATCACTGGGGTTTGTTGTCCAGGAGGATGGCGCCATGCGGAGATAAAAGACAGGCGGACGTCTGGGGAGGGAGGAGAGGAGAGAGGGAGAGAGGAGAATCTGGGGAGGGCTGGGAGAGAGAGAGAGGGATCTAGTGTATTAACTCCATCTGGCTATGTTTGAAATGGCTGGATTTTTTGTTCAGGAGATATGAAATCGTACTAATTTCGAATTTCGAAAACTGGAGCAAAACACACCCAGATAATGTGATTGGGGGTTGAGCTTCTCTTCTATGCATATGGTCAATGACCCAGAAGCTGAATAGCCTTCAAAGTTAACAGAATAACAAGAACAAAGAAGAAGTAAGCCTTACAGCACGTACAAGCTGTAAAGTTATCCCTACCACCGCTCGATATGTATTAGTTTGATGCTCGCTCACCACTAGCCACTCGCTAACAACTTAGCTGCTGGCTATCAAGCTAGGTTAACCGGTGTTGGACATACTTTGGTCAATAAATGGATTCCCCTCCCATGCTTTGGGATACAGACAGTCGTCCAGTTTAATGGTCTCCTTTAACAGTGTATGTAAACGGAATGACTTGGCACCTGGAGTCAAACAAACCAATAATTCATTTATAAATCTATAAATCCAGGTAGGCCTATAGCAAGGTGAATCACATGGCAAAAATGAGGTAGGAGTTAGGTGTGTGTGTGTGTGTGTGTGTGTGTGTGTGTGTGTGTGTGTGTGTGTGTGTGTGTGTGTGTGTGTGTGTGTGTGTGTGTGTGTGTGTGTGAATGGCGTGTATGTGCGTGGTGGGTCTGAGCGTTTGTCTCAGTTCTGTGCTCCATGCCAGGAAGCCTCTCCCAGCATCAGTATCATATGATTAGATGGACTTGCACATGATGCACAAAACCCAGCCTCTGATAGGGCTCCATCCGGTCCCACACACTGCTCCCAACACACAATCAGGCCCCCCCCCCCCACACACACACACACACACACACACACACACACACACACACGATAACGTGTTTATTCATCGTCTATCTTTGTTAACCGAACATCTGCCCTGTGACCTTTGACCATTTCATTTTGGAAATTCCTCCAGTTAGTTGTGCTGCTTCGTCTTAGTCTTAGTTCAGGGCTCATTTAATAGATATTTCTGCAAATTATGATGAACTGATTAACCCTTAATAACAATTCCTGTCTAATTAACCAAAACAATGAAAAGACAAAGAAGTTAGAATTCCTTCTATAATAAAATGGAACAGTCAATAATACAACTACTACCTTTAAAAACATGTTACAATCAGCTCTAAAAGAACACTGCAACTGTTTTTAACCTGATGCCTTTTATTTATTTTTAATTTGTTTTCAATTTTTAATTTTTTAATTATTTAATTTTAATTAAAAAGCTGTATGTATTAGCTTGTTTCTATATAGCCTGTTATGAAGTGTAATTTTAGCATTATAGTGTCAATTGTGGTGTACTTTGTTTGTATGTGTGTGTGGCCTTGTGCAAATTCTGCAACTTCTTTTCTGCTGCCTGTCTTGGCCAGGACTCCCTGTGAGAAGAGTTACTGTAACTCAATGGGACCTTCCTGGTGAAATAAAGGTTAAATAAATAAATAAAATCAACTATTTTCATTATCAATTATTCTACTCTTTTTTGATCAATCACATTGAATGGATTCTATTAAATTTCTTAAAGTTTCTTGTGTGAAAACACTCATTAATAATTAAGCAAGTATTCAAAGGCTGGAGCCAGAGAATGTCAATGGCAACATTTTACTCACTCATTTTCTGCAACTTAAAACAAATCTGTAAACATCCTTTGATTTTTATGGACTTGAGATGAATTGTGTCACCAAACTACTGTAAATGAATTGGAGTGGACCAACCACCAACACTACTTTAAATATATGATTGTAAATCATGACACTACCTACAACATGTGTTTGTTCATGTTTAGGATACACTGCTGTTACCCCCCAATACCGTATATATTTTCAAATGAAAAGCCCCTGAGAGAGAGAGAGAGAGAGAGAGAGAGAGAGAGAGAGAGAGAAGAGAGAGAGAGAGAGAGAGAAGAGAGAGAGAGAGAGAGAGAGAGAGAGAAGAGAAAGAAAAGATGCCAGTGGTAACGGGGCACTTTGGCATTAGAGCTCTTACCTCAGTCTCCTGATCACCTGTGCTGTCCTCTGATTGGACACTGCCTGGGTATGGGCCCCATGTTGTGTCTGGATGGAGGTCCCTACCAGCCAGCACTCGGCTGTCTCCACCTTCTTCACTCAACTCCAGCTCCTCTGGAGGGGACAAGAGAAGAGAACAGAGGTTAACATCATTGTTCAATTATCTAACAAGAATAACCCCTTGAGATGAACCCATCTCGTTTTCCAGGGAGTCCTTACATCACAAAAGTACAGTAACAACAAATTAATAACATATTTCTTAACATATCAAAAGGGAAAATATTAAAATAACATATCAACTAAACAACAAAACAAGACTCGTAACACAAAAGCACACAGAAGAACACACACACACAAACACACACATAATGAAAGCTTAACATTAATCTTGCATACAATATTTATTTAATAAATTATTACATTATTTGTTGTAGTCAAAAATGTAATTATACTGTATACTTATGACACTTTATTATAGTTTTATTAATCGAATATAAACTATCACACTCCACACTTTTATGAGACTTACTATTGCCTTATTGAAATTGTATTACGTTACTGGCATGTAAGTTACTATATTATAGGCTTCAATTACATGAAAAAAAAGTTAAATGATGAGCTATTGACAATTAATTATGTTATCAACTGTTATTACATTATTGGCTGATACAATGTGGCAATGTGAACTCGTCCTGAACCCTTGAGGCAGCTCAGACCATACAAAGAATCAAAAAGTCAAGCTCAACAGCAGGGGGAGTTTGAACCAAGCCTTCTGTCCTTGCTGGTTCAAAGTGATAACTGTATGCAGGACAGCAGTGGTGGCTGTGGTGTGAGGGAGCTGCAGCACACACATAGAGCCAGTATATGGGGAGGCATGGAGAGGACTGATCCATCTAGTTGAAAAGGTAAAGACGGCTCAGAGTGCAGGCATAGCAGCATCAGTCTCAAGTTTAGTTTCTCCACACGTCCCCACGGTAAATGAAGAAGTTTGAGAAACCCTGGTGGAAGGTTGCGGTGGGGACTGGATGACATTGGTGACTAATTCATGCTGCTTCTTGTGGAAAAAAAACCCTGTCATTATTGCCGTCCACCTCTGTTTCAGAACACATACAAAATCTGCCCCCCCCCCCTCTCCCCTCACCTCCCCATCTGGTCCATGGTTCAGGCGACTGTTTCGGGGGGTCGGTCTAAAGTGGTGGTCCCGATAAGAGTGTTTGTCTAACACTCTCCATGTCAAAACACTCATCTATCTTCTCTGTATCTATCCCCACCAGAGAACAACGGACAGACGCTGATAAAATGGCTTTCCCACAGCCGGTGGGGGGAGGGGGGGGGGGCATTGGAGAGGGAGGGAGGGAGGGAGGGAGAGCAGGAAAGAGCATGGTTTGAGGGAAGAAAGTAGGAGGGACGCAGGGTGATGAGAAGTAGACATTTTATTAAACCACCCACGAGGAACTTGTAAATGTTTATGAAACCATCTCATTTTTCCTTCGATGATCATTAATGAACTTGTAACAGACCATAAGTGAAAACAATGAAATTTCAATATAGTTTTTTAAATGCACTGGTACAAATTCACAGGAACGATTTATGGCAGTCAGACAGGTGAAACATCCTGTGTTTATGAACAGGTGCTAGATCAAAGTTTTCTTTTGCGTCACCATCTTCATATTAGCATTATTAATCTGACATAGATACTTTCATTTAGAAAAAAAATCATACAGGATGTGGTGCATTTGTGTTAACACCGCTCAAGGTTGCGGTGACACTATGCACAGTATAATGAATTACACAGTGATGAAACATTAAGGGAACCAGTTGAGCTGATGTGATCTGTTAGGTTCGACACTGATCCAACCGACTATAAGCAGTCATGGTACATAAGCCACACTGTAACCAGGCCTACTCTATCAGTCTCTGGCCCCGGTGCACATGAGCCAATGACACAGACGCAACAGGAGCTGACCTGACCTGCTTTTGCTCGGGTCAGGTTGGGCTGAATTTTTCATTGAATGACTCAGGTTTTTTGTTGGAGGTCTCAATTTCACAAATATCTTTTTTTTTTTTAAAGAAAACCTCATTGCATTTCTTTGTTAGAATAAGCCAAATAAAAAAAAGAGAAAAGAATATACTCAGGTTGTTGGGGTCTGGTCCCCTTTCACATTGTATTTGTCACAATCTGTTGAACAAACACAGTTTCCAGGTTTAAGTTTGGTCAGCAGATCAGATTTCAGTCCCGGGTTTATAGCGCCAACCCAAGCACGCCTCCCTCAGACAGTCTTACCCCCGCTGGCCGCACAGTCTGAAGTCCACACAGTGTTAGTGTCCGGCCAGTATATCCTATCTCCTATCTTTTCCTATGAGGCCTTACTGTGGCCACTATGACCCTTCCTTATCTCCACACTCCATCAATGTCCAGTCTGCCGGCTTGTCATTGGCCGATCCCTGACCACATGGGACTCTTATCAGCCTGACCAGCTCAATTGACCCCTCATTGTGAAATGCTTGCGAGGATTTGACCTCAGTGAGCCAACACAAATATTAACTCATAAACAAGCGCCACACACAAACATTAGTTTGTCGGGTATTAGGGGCTGAACATGCGTTATCCTGTTATCCTTTCATGTTATAGGCAGAGCTTCAGGGAAATCAAACACAACCAAGGTCGAGGTCAGTCTTCTGAGGTGCACTCCATGTAGACGACCCCTTGATTAAAGTTAAAAATAATTCATTTCTAAAATGTAGGTGAGATAAAATGTAACTCAGTGTGCTTCCATCAAATGACTTAACCTGGACATATCTAAGAGGACGTGTCCAGATTGAATCACAATAGTCTTAAATAACTCTTTTGATCCAACTGTTGACATCGTGTATGAACATCCCTATGCTTAACGTTCTTTATCTTTTGGTCTCTGTATGCTTCAGAGCATGGTATCTTGAAGCCAAATTCTATTCAATTTAAATCTGTGTGCTAAAACATTCTTTTGCAATATTTCAAGATTTTTTCTGAATTCTAGCTTTGCCGCTAAGGCAATCTTTAAAAAAAAAAACACCTCCAATGAAAAACATGTACAAAAACAAATGACAAACCACATATAATAGCAGATAAGATCTCAGAGTTAAATAGAAATAGGTTTTCCTATACTTTGCATTAAAACATTGCCGTCATCCACAGTGGCACTACGTATTTATTGCTTATTAGCCAATCTTAACACGCATGCTAACACACTAAGCTGAGATGGTGGACATGATAAATATCTACCTCCTAAGTGTGTTAACAATGTCATGTGTGAGCTTGTAAGCATGCTTCACACTTTAGCTCAAAGCCCCGCTGTGCATAACTGCCTATGTAGAATCACGTCTGGGTTTTATTTTTTTAAGTGATAGCTCTACTGGCTACATAATCAAGCTTTATACTATTAAGTTATTGTTAACATATATTAAAACTATTATTACTGATCATTTGATTAACACACATTAGAAAGTGTACATATATGTAATTAAATGCAAATGATGGAGTGTAACTGGTTGATAATAGGCAGCGTACATGAATGTAGATAAAGTAGTTGTTAGGGAGTCTGTTTGATAAAATGTTGCCTTTTCATATAGAGAGAAAGTGCTATCAGTGCACCTCCACTAATGAGTGGCGCTTGCTAATCCCAGTAGGTTAGCTATGTTCACCAGGGTAACATGAGGCCTCCAACAATTCTAATTCCTATTAATTACCCTTCCTGCCCACCACAGGCCTACATAATAACCCAGTGCTCCTTATCAATATGGTTGCTACCGACACTGCACTGTATGATACTACCCCCATCATGGTTCAAACAAATTCTCTCTCCCCCCAACACACAACACACAACACACACACACACACACACACACACACACACACACACACACATTATCCTTTCTGTCAGTGCTTGATGACCCATTCCCAAAAAACACAAGGCTGGATGGGCTTGTTATCAACATCAACCAGCTCCACAGTATCCACACGGCCTCACTCATTTAGCTCTGACACACACACCAACTTACAATCTCTCTCTCTTTCTCACACACACACAAACACACACAGGTCCACAAGATGACTCGTTGACAGCCACACACACACACACACACACACCACACAACACACACACACACACACACACACACACACACACACACACACACACACACACACACACACACACACACACACACACACACACACACACACACACACACACACACACACACACACACACACACACACACACACACACGCAGGCTTATCAATACGGACGCTTCAGCAGCCACTGGGGCATCCAGGCCTCTTTGACGAGCCAACACAATAAAACAATCAGTCCGTCATTAATGAAATGACTAACGCAATTAACTGATGAGTGTGTGTGTGTGTGTGTGTTTGTGTGTGTGTGTGTGAGGCGGGGCAGCCTTGTGCAGGACTGAATGTGGCACACAGCCGTTAATAAAAAACAGGATAGTGGTGATGATGTTACAGAATTTTCGGTTCCACGGCAGATTTCTGTTGTTTGATGAATGAGCTCTACTACTGGAATACAAAAAAGAAAGATGTATAGCTTGTGTCAATTATTGAAAATATATTTTGCTAATAAGTATTTTATCAATATAAAATATAAACTTAAACAATAAGATTATAAATACGATACCAAATTCCCTGATTTAATGCTGGCTCATTTGTGAATGATGGAACGCTTATAACATTTATAGATGCTTAGATGAAGTCATTGGTTGGACACGCTCAAGTGTGTAAAGTTCAGATAATGTAACACGGCATCAGAGCTTAGTGAATAATTCATCTTTCATGTTCTAAAGAGAAACAGCTGAAAATCAAATAAATCAAGTAAAAAAAAATAGTGTTAAAAGGTGAAATACATTTTCTAAGTGGTCATTTCACAGATATAACAGTACCATTATTGTAAAGTCATCAGCAATTCTTATGAAATGTCTAAGAAATGATTTGACCAACGAAAATAATGATTTAATGTCTACTTGACTGGAAGCCCTATTCATAAAACATGAGGGACTACATTTGTATTCTTTACTTAATCAGGTAGATTAATTGTTGTGTTCTCAGATGATATATCTCCAATTATAGGCATATCAATATGAAAGGGAAATTAATTAAACCTGAAGTTAAGCAGCTATCTTAACTGATATGTCATTTATTTAATAAATGCTTACTTTGTGGAAACTATCTTCAACTTTTGGAAGACTAAAGGCCAGGACACACCAGTCCGACTTGTTTCTACTTGTTCCGACTACGCAAAAAATGGAGTCGGCCGTTTCAGGAAGCTCCAGGCTTCCCGTCGCGGCCAGAGAACACACCAAACTGACTGCTGACTTTCCGTACGCTCTGTTGCTTGCGCGGGACGTAATGTCTCCATAACAGCAGGCGGCGCTAATCTGTATTGTGGCCCGAAAAAATACGAAAGCGGAAATGATGGGACAGCTCTCTAGAGCATAAAATAGATAGAAATACTATTTATATTTATGGACCATAAGAGCACAATTTTTAGCAGAGAGTGTCGAGCATGGTGTCGAGCAGTCAACAAGGTTGATGCATGTGAGTACTCTCAAAACGAAACGAACAAACACATTAAAACGATGGCTAGCTGTTGTTAGCTGTTTGTGCTACCCGCCTCACTTACGGGCTTCACTGATTCGCTAGCCCTCCACCAATCAAATTGCTCCAAATGAAAGAGGTCGGCTCAAAACAAGCCCGACGACCTCTACGTCTGCCGACGTCACGGCACACACCAAACAGATTCGTCTCCCGACCCCCTATCGACTCAACGACGTTCGATTTTCGGGCTGGTTGTGTCCTGGCCTTAAGCCTAACCCCAACAGCGGGGAAAAGACGATTGTCCCAGCTCCAGCTGTGGGCTTGTTATAGAGCTGACAGGAAACAATTGTTTGCCAAAAGTAGCTATTGATTGTTTAAAAAAAAAGTTTCCGAAGGGACACAGTTATTATATTACACAATGAGCCCTTAGAAAAAAGATTGATCTATTACAGTATTTGGAGGCCCACATGGGAGTAGCTTGGGTCCACTTTCATTTCCTGTCTTTAAAGTCATTCACATCATATTGTCATGCTATTACACAATACATTTGAATTACTAAATTAAAGGATCATGTACTGTAAGGGCTGTGAGAGAAATCAAATAAAAATAAAAATCTTGAAATTATCAATAGAACAAAGTAATGCAGTGCTTTACGTAAGCCAATATAAAGTATATTATAAAAAGCATATAGAAACATAGTAGTACTTGATTGAAATACAATAAAACTAAAATATATATAATAGAATAAAACAGATACAACTGTTCAATACAAATTAGAGTTGAAAAGATTAAAATACATATCCCCAAATCGAATTGTCAAGCGGTGTCCCTGATTTAATGTTCGGTTAATGTTGTCTATGAACTGACCATAGGCCACAGTTATTAATGTGTAAGGTCATTTCTATTTATTCATCATCTTCACAATACAACTTTATTTTTGGATTGAACACAGCTGATTTTCCCCATGGATCACATCCACAAACTATATGTCGGTAATAGTTGCCTACAGATGTATTCTGCAGATTTCCTTGTTCTTTCTCCAACCAAAGTCTAACAGTGTTTAGGTCAACTGAACTCCGTGTGCAAGTAAGAATAACCGTGCATAAAGGCATCTAGCTGGTCATCCAATAGGAGAGAGCGGCCTCGGAGAACGGCCTGCCTTATTGGATATCAATGAAAAATAAAAGGGAGAAAAAAGAAAGGTGTAACCCAACACGGATGTTCTCCTCTATCCGGCCTAATTGATTTTTAAAAAGACTATTGTTGATATCAAATGAGCACATCGCGGCGGAGCTATTGATTTTTTGACACCGCACAACAGGAAATCTTTATCTGCGTGCTACTCCGACCCCGCACTAATAGGTGGGGTTTAACCTCTGCTGAATGACAAATCCCAACGCCTCCCATTCCTATTCTCTCCCTAGGCCTCATGGGAAACACAGGACAAATACTTCACTTGTGTGAGAAGAGATGGGTTTCTGTGTTCTATTTACACACAATGTCAAAGGCTGTTATATCAGTCAGGCTTTCTTCTTATGGACGGGGAAGAGTATACAACTACAGACAGTTTTTTGCTTGCAGTCTCAATTGCTTCAATATATTATGAGTCATACATGAGTATACCATTTCTTTACCTCAAATTCCAATCTGGAATCATAAAGATAAAAAATAACGTATTTTATCAGTTGATGGGAGAAATGGGATCCTTCATGAACACACTATTTCACTTCTACTAGTTAAAACAGTCTTGGTAGTTTTACACTAGATATCTATATTTTTAATTGAATTGAAATGGGCAGGGCTCAGTTAAAAAAAGGTGAGTTGAAAATGTCACAGTAAGTTATTTGATTCATAGCTATAAAAATACATATATTGAATATTTGTGATTTTCCACTTTTATTATTGAGAGTTAAGTATCCACAACGCTTTGAAAAGAATGAGAAGACTTTTCGTTTGCAAAAGATTGGCTTAAAGCTGGGGTGGAGGATTTGGGGAGAAAATGGCAGTTGGGATAGAGATTCAAAGTCCCTCCCCTATGGTCCCTCCCTGACACGCTCTACCAACAAAGTTGTGCCAAAGTGAATGGACAGTCCCAACAGCCAATAAGAACAGAGAATCGGAGCCTCGCTCTGATTGGTCAAAATGTCAGCTCATGTTAACTTTGACCAATCAGAAATCATATACCCCAACTTTAATTAGCACATCCTGCTCTTTAATAATACTACAGCATATTTAAATATATATAAACGACTGAATTTATAACTTTGGTTTTTATTTTATTTTGGTAAAGCTCCAAAAAGTCTCAAATGTGCATCTATGAATGCTGCTCAGCTTTACACATAAATGACCACTCCTGACATTTATAATGCTGGCTGATATAAGGCCCAATCTAGCAACTAGTTAGACCTAATAGCGCCTCTTTTTCTCTTCTCTCTCTCTCTGTCTCTGGCTCCATGCTCTTCCATGCAGCACCCCTGGGTCCCTGGAGTCCAGCGGGCTCGGCTCAGACGCTCAGATAGACATTTGTGGGGATAGGCATCTACTGCTCAGGACCACGCAATCATTTCCATTTTACCCTCTGTTGCACAGGCAAGATAAGACACCTGCGTAGCCCTGCTAATCAGATGAGCTTCAACAGAACTTTATCATTGACATTTACCACTGTTTACCCAACTAATTTCTCTTAACTGCACTGCTGAACTTTTATCTACAAAATACATACACCGCCAGAAAAGAGCAAGAAGCAAACATGCAAATTCACAAATATGCGAAGAAAGATAAAGTGGGGGGGGGGGGGGGGAGAGAGTAAAAACTAAAAGCATTTTTTTCCTTCTGTTCAGAGGACGAAGAGGGTGAAAACAGAGCAAGTGACAGGCTCCTGCTGATGAGATGAGCCACCCCCCCCCCCCCTCCTCCTCCTGACTGAACATTAACACCAATGCAAAGAATAGGTTACCGACATTCACATACCAAAACTTCATTTTAGAGTTCAATCACCGTACTGCCGCTGGGGAGTTTTACTTGATAAAATAAATAAAATGTGCTTGTGTATGCGTGTGAGAAAGAGTCCAGTCACAAGACAGATAGAGGGAAACCATGTGCACCCAACATACTAATTTAAAATGATGTCACCCTTCTGTGGTTCTAAGTGTATTATATGGTTTGTTCCAGGTCATAATCCTGTTGGTAGGCCTGACCTCTACTATTCATTATCATACCATTAGCACACAGTGACATGAATATGTTTAGCACATGAAGATGTCAAGTGCCACCAACAGGTCAAAAGGTTTGCATGAAAATTCATACACATATCTCATGATTTTATATATTGTGCATAAAATCAAGACATTTGTTGAGCATTGTTCCAAGAGGAAATCCTGGTATGTTCAGCCTGATCTAGCATGAGCTTCACATTTGTTTCCAGCAGATCATTCGGACAGTTCTCCAATCTCCATGGGGTGAAGCCCAGTCAAAACATTACTGGGCCAATCAGGGCCTGCATTCTGACCTAAGATTCAACCCTTATAGTGGAAGGCAGCTGCTGATTGGTTCATGTAGTCGCAATCTAGCCTTGTGAGACCAGCCATATCTCACCAGCTTATACATCGATGTAGTTGACTTCAAATCAATCAGGTGCTGTCTTCCACTAAATGATGGAAGCGGACAGGGTTCGGTCTGACTGGAGTCTAGATTGACGACTACATGAACCAATCAGGGACTGCCTTTCACTAACAGACAGGGCTGGGCTCCTCCCCACGGAGATTGGGGAAAGCTCAAGTGTAATAAGGTTGGTCTTGACAGGCTACCAAGAGGAGACCCCAATATAATAGTAATGAGCTAACACCATGCCTAGCAAGTGAATAGGACGTCCCCATTCTGAACAGCTCATTGGCAAAGCTCTGATTGGCCCAATGTTCCTCTACTGTTGGGATAAAGCCACTAAAAATCACCATACCAGAATTAAAATTGTTGAACAAATTTGAGCAATTGCCCACTTTGGTTGGTGCTAATTGAACCTCGACCCTAAGATCTTTTTTTCCAGTGCCAGTCTCGATACAAATTGACAGACGGTCATACTATTCAAGGGCTGCTAGCGAGGCTTTATCTCTGGGTAAGGGTGTGTGTGCTGTCGGCAGAACTTTTCACTTTGAAAAAGATCTCTGTTCTTGCTTAAGTTTTACTATCGAGCCGTTATCTTACAATGTTGAGAACAAAATTCCTTTGTGTTTCCTTATTTAGTTTCATTGGAATATTTACAATATTCAGTTTCAAAGCAAAACAAAACTGACAGGGGAGTCAGGACTGGAGGAGAGAGAGGGAATTCTAACCTGAAACTGTGTCAAAGAAAAAAAGGAAACTGTAAGTGCACCTTACTGATGTTGTGTGTGTGTGTGTGTGTGTGTGTGTGTGTGTGTGTGTGTGTGTGTGTGGGGGCACGTACATTCACGTGCACAGCCGCTTGCCTCATTCACACTCCCACATCCATCTCTCCCAGCCTTCCCCCTTTTCTTCCCTCGCTTGTCACAAATTGAAAGTGGAGACCTTCTAGAAACCATCCCTGATAATCACACATAAATTAATTAGAAAATGTTTCTTGACATTCTCTACGCACAGGCGGCGAGAGGGAAAAAAGACTGAAGGCAAAGCCACAAAATTAATTGTACGGTATGTGACTCCGATAATTAATTCAATCATTAATTCGAGTCTGCTTTAACAACTCCTTCTGGCTCCCGCGAAGAAAAGAAAAAAAAAGAAGAGGACATTTCAATCAGGCCGGTATAACGACAGCGGCGCAGAGCTGGTAGAAGGAGACAGGGGAAAGTTAAAGAGTGATAGAGTTGCTCGACACACTCGGGGTCATTGGGAGGTTCACCAATTAAAGCAGACAAAAGCTAGAAGAAAAGCCCAGAGTGGAGGGAACAAACGGAAAGAACATGAGAAGGGCTGTAACATACAGAGATCTCTTTATTCTGACTGTGTGTGTGTGTGTGTGTGCGTATCTAGGAAGAGAACACAAACACTGTTGGCTAAAACATCTTCTTAACGGGACTGTTATAGGGGAAAAGAAGCTTCGTCAAGGAAACTGAGAAGAATTTTCTCTCAGTTACAGTTCACAAAATTAAAACCATATGACGTATTATAAAGTATGCTATTAACAGTTGATTTTATAGCCAACATTAGTAATGAGTGTCTTTTTTCTGTTGCTGCCATATACACATACACATACACCCACACACACACACACACACACATACAAACTCCCTTATGACTTGGGAAAACAAGCGATTGTTGTCTATTAAAGGAAGGAAACTGGTGAGTGAGAGATACTGCAGAGGACATAGAGAGAGAGAGACAGAACATGATAAGAAAGAGATATTAGGAGGATGGGGAAATTGAGCCGTGAGTATTGAGGGTTTTTTCGTGTGCCTCGACTCCTTTTCTTACACAGTGCTAGCATCCTAACAAGGACGGAAACATTTGGAAAAGACTCCAACATGACATCTTGTTGGCCCTCAGTTTAGGGTCAGTGCTTGGAATGAGATTAAAACTGTGTAAAGCAAAAGTAAAGCAAGTTCTAATGTTGAGAGCTCAAATAGCAAATAGCACAAAGTGGGGTTCGAAAATTCCAAACTTAAATTTAAGGCTTAATTTTTTGAAGGTAAAAAGCACACATCCATGAGAATGCTTATGGACCCCTTATATCAACATTCATCATAGCCTAATTAATACTAGCATATGTTATGTTGTTACTACTACACAGAAGGAGTGTCAGTACAATATTATAGGCACTCCAGAGCAGAATATTCATAAGAACAGCCACATTAGCATTTCCGCACAGCGTGGCAGAGTGGGCTAGCATGAACAGGGGAACACATGCATACCACTGCAGCATTACAGGACATTGCCAGTTTACTACCGTAGCTTCCTCTGGATGAATGCTTCTCACCACTGCAACATATTGCAGTAGCGCAATTGAACTATTATGGTAAATGTTTGTGGAAAGAGTGTAGGCAATGGCGCACCCTGACAAGTTAAACACAAAAGCGCTCTCAAGTGCAGGAGGGTATGCAGGATGTGTTGCTGTGGCTGCAGTAGAGGCCAGGCATCTTGATAGTGGCTGGGTAATCAGCGTATACCAATGTAAAAAAGACCCTGCCACCAGCCAGCCAGCCAGCCAGCGCCAGCCCAGCCATGAGGCTCACACACTGGGTGCATGGGAGCCTGCTGGGCTGATAGCAGCGAGCGGACAGCATGGAGAAATGTTCCTTTAGATTAGGGCCTCGCGCCTATCAATCATCAGGGATGGAGAGGGGGAGTGACACATCACAGACAGGCTGGAGAGAGGAGATGGGTAGAGGAGAGAAGAGTGAGTGTGTGTGTGTCTGTGTGTGTGTGTGTGTGTGTGTGTGTGTGTGTGTGTGTGTGTGTGTGTGTGTTGTGTGTGTGTGTGTGTGTGTGGTGTGTGTGTGTGTGTGTGTGTTTGTGTGAGAGAGACAGAGTGTGTGACAGAGTGTGTGTGTGAGTCAGAATATGTGGTGGAGATCAAGAGTGGGTGAGGGAGGCAGAGGGCATTGCAGGCTTCAAGTGCTCCTTGTGAGCTTCTACTCCCACGTACACAGTAGTTACCATTAACTGTACTCACATTATCTTATATACATGTTGTTTTAGAGGTCAGCTATTAACCAAAATGCAACAACATTGTATATGGGTCCTAAGTGTGATTAGAAACTCCCCAAGTATGAGAAAAAAAAACAACCTTCCATCTTTATCTACACCTTTCTGAAAACCTGTGTTCATAAAAACCCGGTCATATTTCTTTCCCCTTATGATGTCATAAGGCCATGCCCCCCCCCCCCCCTTACCACAACCTAACTTAGCACTACCTCCCCCTGTGAGAAGCCACACACCCCGATCCCCGAAAAATGGAGCGTTTCAGACAGAGGCATTTACATTACACCATGAAAACAGTTTCTAGAAAAATAAAATCAAAGAGGGAACTTGGTTGCATTTTAGCTGGACTGTGGGCGACCAAACACTGGAATGAATTGACCTTGTTGTGCATGTAGCAAACTTTACAATGGGCATTATATGGATGGCAGCAAATGTATTAGAAGATGTTTTTCTAGCCTGCGTTCATGACCAAATGCAGAACTTTTTCTGCCCTGTGTGAAAAAAACAAAACAAGCTTCTACTGAGTTTATTTTCAAACTGCAGTCAGACTGTTACTCTGGGGTATGACAAGACAAGCCCTCTGGACACATGACAGCCAATCGTCCATCCCAAAAAGACTTTTGATTGACAGGTGGAGATGACAGGGTGCTCGCAGGGACACCCTCTCCTCCTGACAGACATGGGAGTCTGCTGGCTGGAGATAGGGAGCAGAATACAGTATGTCTAGGTGTGTGAGAGACATGGATGGAAGTGGGTCAGCCCATGCCATGCTCTAAAGGAGATCACAGCTCGTATGTAACTATGAGGATTAAATATAAAAACTAATCCATTTCACCGTAATTCGCCTATTAACTTTGTACTTTTGGCCAGCAGCCTGAAGTCCAGATTTCATATAATTATTCCCATTCATAGTTACTTTATATTATAGTAGCTGTGTCCTGCCCCTCTGACGGTAAGAGCCATTGGGAACATGTACACAACACAGTTTTGCCTTAAGACGCATTGGGAAGGCACTCTGAAAAAAACTAGTCCATTAGAAAGTATACTCAGCCCTATGTTTGAAAGAGGAAGCAGGATTATTACCCAAACTGTCTTCCTGTTTCCGCTATGACCTGCCATATTTGCTGCCGTTGTGGGCACACAACTTCCTGTTCATGTGAGAGACTAACAAAAATTACACATGTGATTTATACCTCCAGATGAAGTGGTTTAGATAACCTGGCTAAACTGTAAACCTATGTATCTAACTGCAGGTTTGACTCTTAACTGCCAGTTAGATGCAGGGGTTCAGGTTGGTAATAAGGGGGTGTGGCTTCTCCCCGTATGACATCAGAGAAATCACTATCAGACTGGGGTTTTTGAACGGTGGAGGTGGAGAAAAAGAGAGAGGGTTCTTTTTCTAGACACACTGTGGACCAATAAAAATGCTGAAAGTACATTTAGCAAAATAGGTGACCTTCAACCAAGGCTAACACTGTGGTCTATGGCTTACAAAAAAGTAGAAAAGCGTTAAGACAATGAACGTTTTTGGTCATGAACCAGAGTATTGGACAAATTCAAAATGACCTGACGATGAAGCAGAAATCCATCTGACTAGCTATGGAGCCACTCTGCTAGTATAGCCAAAAAACATACTAATATAAAAAAAAAAAATCAAGTAGTATTACATTTCTGCCTTGGCTGCATACGCTTTTGCAAATTAATAGTACTGTACATAAAACCCAACTTGTAATACAACAAAATGATCCCCTAAGGAAAGCATTGAGACATGCAGAGCCAACATGATAGTCGAGTCCCAGTATTTCTTCATATTCTATGTGGCTCATCATTTCCTTCTCTTAACCTTACCTCACTGCACCATTCCCTCACCTCTAATTGCCTCTTTAAGATCTCTCACCCCCTCATCTCTGGCTCTCATTGATCCTTAAACCTTCAACCCCTCTTTCACCCTTCATTAGTTATCTCCTCTCTGCTAACTCAATATGGTGCTTCCTTATTCCACAGCCCTTCTCCTGCTCTCTCTCTCTCTCCTCCCTCTCTTTCACCTGTCCCTTTATTCTCTCTCTTTCCTCACCATGGACTTCTCGTTCGCCTTTCTCTGACTCTTCATCCCTCTATCCCAACTTCACCCCCTTTAACCTCCTCCACCAGTCTGGAGATGACATCTTGGTCTCAACATTGGGTGTTAACCGTCGAGGCTCCTGCTATAGCAGATAACAGATAAAAACACACACACACAGATATTCAAGTGTGCATGTGTCAGGGAAATACACACTTTATCAAAATGCCAGTAGATCCCTATATTCAAGGTTTCGTTAAAATGATTAACAAGCTAATTTTGGTTTTAAATTAGATATTCATAATTTGAAAGGCTATAATTGTCTAAAAAACATCCCCCCAAAACCAGTGAAGATCTATTGCCTGGTTCTGCCACCAATAGTTTAAAGCTGTTGTCCTGTCTTCTTGGAATTTAAAAACAAATATATTATTTTTTGGTGATCCTCGACTTGTATGAATAGCTCCAAAGCAGCAGCAGTGCAGAAAACGATAGCAACTTCAGGACAAACATCTTATGGTGCGGTTGCTACATTCAGTCATCCACGACTAGATGGATCAAAGTGAAAAACAAAAAGGTCTCATCACATGTAGACAAAGTGATGAGGGCTGCATCTTGTGCCGTTAAGTGATGAAAGTTGCTAAGCACTGTATGCAAATGTGACACGGCCACCCCCTCCCTCCCTCTCTCTCTCTCTCCCTCTCTATTTCTCTCTCTCCAAATGAATTAAAGTCTGGGCTGTGATAACATGCACATAGTGGGCCTTCATGCTCCATTATAATTAACTACTGTATGATAACCCCACACCCACACACACACACACACACTGCCTGGTAAATAATAATAACGTTTATTGCGACTGCCATTATAATGCTTTATTTGCGGTAATTTAAAAGACTCTGTTGGGCAGGATAAGGAGCCAGGAGTGCTGGGCCAGCAGGAAAACGCTCGGCTGGCTTCTCGGGGCCCCTGGAGCTGACAAGTTCTCCACCACCCCCAGCATTTATTCTTTTCAGTCTTTTTTACAGGGAAGCATAAATACTCTTTGAACATTTAAAAAGGCTTAAAAATATGATGGTTAAAGAAATTCAATATACAATGCATATGGATAGGTTTTTCAGCTAATGTTAAAAAAAAAAATTATTTCAAAAAAATGTTTTTTTCTTTTCAAAAAAAATTCTGTAGTTTCAAAACCAGGTGTTAAGAGTAGCATTTCAACTATTAATTGCTTTTTAGGATTTATTATTCAGTCAGTTGCTTTCTGGAGTAATTGATAACTTTGTCCGGTCTGCATTTGATCAGATATACGTACATATTGTTACTATTTACAGTATGGTACCTAATGGGCCTGTTAAAAAGTCCAAGTTGACCACGTTTAATTCCTCTTAATAGATTATTTTGTCCAAATGAAATCTTAAAATCATACATTCATGCCCACAAAAAAAAGACAAAGAAAAAAGAATTGTATCCTTACAGCTGAGAAGCTGAAACAAAAGAAAGTTCAAGGTTGCTTTTCATTAAAAAAAATTGCTTGACTGATAAAACTATAGCTGCAAATCTATCATACAGTATTTACACTAACTGCTTCATTTATGGACTATGTACAATTCTCAAGCACGGCCAGTGTTACTGACCTCAGCCCGATGGTCAGGTTGTCTATGAATAAAATAAGGATACAGGTACTGGTCTGTCCTGATGACCACACTCTCTCTCTCTCTCTCTATCATCCCAGTCAGCAGATCTAAACACCGCTCAGCTTTTCTTGGGAGGTCCTGTAAATCTGAAGAAATGTGTAGCAGCAAAATCATACTCAGAAACTGGGTGATATTTCAGTTACTTACTACCCATACACATCATCACTTATACAAACTAGGGGCAGGGAAATTGTGCATTTGTATGAAAATATAAACAAAAAAAATCTAATAAATCTAATAAATAAAACGTAATACATCTAAAAATAGTTTCAGAGTTCATTAGTGTGTGTTGATTGAGAGAGTGAACTTTGTCCATTTGTCTTGAAAAACACCCTTTTCTGCCTTTAGCTGTGGCCACTGACAATGGATTAATATACTGAGTCCTGGAAGGAGATGAATTTGTGGGGAGAGAGCAAGCCAACGAATGACAAGGGATTACTGTCACACTCATTTGCATATCAAGAATTTTAAACAGAGCGCAGAGAGAGAGAGAGAGAGAGAGAGAGAGAGAGAGAGAGAGAGAGAGAGAGAGAGAGAGAGAGAGAGAGAGAGAGAGAGAGAGAGAGAGAGAGAGAGAGAGAGAAAATATCGAACCCCTCCAGCCTGCAAGGTCATTCAAAAGATAGTTTTTTTCCCCCTTCTCTTTATAATTTATTATTTTGCATATCATGCAGCATGGACACACTGTAGATTAAAAAAGGCGGCTTTAGCATATCGTGCCACCAGCTTCCCACCTAGACTTCTCCTTAGACACCGTGCCACACACACACACACACACACGCACACACACACACACACACACACACACACACACACACACACACACAACACACACACACACACACACACACACACACACACACACACACACACACACACACACACACACACACTCATCAAACTGACTGAGGACACGCACACACACACACACACACACACACACATCGTGATTGTTTTAGGACGAACTACACATTGGAGAAAAAGAAACTGGAAATTGCTGAAGCCTCTCTAATCCGTTCCAATATTATCATCTCTTTAATTCTAATGTTTTTTTTTCTTGTTCATATCAATGGAAGCCACAAAGGCAATGTTTTGATAGTCGCTGTCAGGCAAAAGAAAAGAAAAAAAAAAGAAAAGAAAAGAAAAAAAGACAAAAAGAATCGCCTCTTACTATCATCTATGACTAAGGAATGTATTGAGATTGGCACATTAACAACTCATTTACGCACTGAGCAGACGGTGTCAAATATGTCGAGTGAAAAATGTTGTGTCCAGTAATGAATTGTTATTATCTTTGAGCGGGGAGGGGGAAACACATTGGCAGAGAGGGTGAATTAAAATGTTCCGTTGTTGTTGTTTTGGCCGTTTCATGTTAATATCAATCCGTCTAGAACAATAGTAATGACTGCCCACAAAGGCTTATTTGAACAAAATTATTTGAATAAATTAAGAGATGATTATCATAAGGTTTGGAACACAAACTGTGCACCACGGAGAGAGAGAGAGAGAGAGAGAGAGAGAGAGAGAGAGAGAGAGAGAGAGAGAGAGAGAGAGAGAGAAATTAATGTTTTCCTATCTAGGATTTTTTTACATTTCAAACTAGAATACATCACTTTTTTTGTACTTTTATAAAATATAATTAGTAGATTAACATTCAATTAATCTAGGATTTCTTATAAACACAAGACTGCATGACATTTAATAGTGAAATATTTGTGCATAGACCAGTTTGATTTAATATGCAGGAGGTTAAGGAACCTAAATGCAGGCTTGAATACCAAACAAATTCCATCCACTATAGCTGACACAATTCAACTATCTACGATAAAGTAAAGTGGGACTATTTTGATGATCTTTTTTTTTTCATTTAAAGCAACATGTCTCACACCCCACTTATCTCTAATGAGATAAAAGAAAATAAATTATAAAGTCCTCAAATTTGGGATCAGCACATTTTGTTAATTAAATGAATAATCAAAATTGCATTGACCAATTTATTTAAATGAATCGACTGACTACCGCACTTTTCGGACTACAAGCCGCGACTTTTTCCCCGTTTTTCGACCCTGTTATTACACAGCACAGTATATGTTCTGTAGCTACTAGGGATGGGCGTTAGTAATCGACTCCTCGTTTCAAATGATCTCGATTGGTGAATGAGGAAAATCGTTTTTTGTTTTTTTTAGTGTCTGTAGCCTTTAGGCCGGCCGGCGGGCCGCCCCTATTTTAAAATGTTATATACGTGTACAAAACGGCACAAAACGGATAAAATGAAGTTTAACAAAATTAAATATTTTGATCCAAGTTAAATAAACTAAGCGTTGTGTCAAACAGCAACCGCAAATAACTGCCACCTCCGTGCAGCGCAGCCAGTGTGTGTGGTCTCCACAGCACCGCGGAGCTGAATGCGGTGCTGGAAAACTTGGATAGTCACGTAAAGAAGCCAGGCTGACTTCGGGCACATTCGAGCAAACAACAGTTAAGAAGCCTTTATTATGGAATATAGGATTGAGATTCAAAAGCCGACCGGTGTAACGGTCCGTTAACGAGGTATTAGTCGCGGTAATTAGTCACGGACACGGAGTGGGCATACGTGGTTGGATATAGCCTACAACTACTACTGCTTTGGTGAGTTATTTAGCCTATCTATGTGTTTAAAGGTCACATATTATGCTAAATGCACTTTTTAAATGTGTTCCAACATATCCATGGGTCCACGGTGTGCCTAGAGACTGCCAAAATATCAAAAAAAATAACAATCTCTCCTTTTCTCACTCTCCCCGTTTCTGAAACCCCCACCCCTTCCCCCCAATATACTCCAGTCAGAATTCTGGCCGTCTATTACGTAATAGACGGCACAGCCACCTCCCCATATTTTCTTTATATGTCCATGCTTCCGATGCTTCCCCCCCACATTAGTAAAGTCCACCGTGCAGTTGTCTAAAAAAAAAAAGAAAAAAAAAAAAAAAGTCTGATAACCCCACCCCCCCATTTCTTATTGGTCCACGGCTCCGAGATCCGATGGATGGCTGCCATGTTGTTTTCCCCGCTAAGCGACACGATCCCCATAGTGCAGCAAACCATGCAGTGTTGCATAAACCAACACAGAGGCATTCTGCTCATAATCCACTCATTTATCTTAATCACAGCAGTCTTAATAATGCTGCGTTTATAACGAGACAAAGCTTAGGGAACTACTTGTGTAGTAATTCCATCGGTGAAACTAAAAGGAATCTCCTCAATGGTTGTTTGCCTGTTATTTACCTAGTGTAGCATGTAGCTTCGGGAGTAGCACCCAACGTTTGCACCTATTACACTAACTTAGCTTTCACATTGCAAGTTTAATAATGCCTCGTTTTTAACACCACAAAGGGTGGGAAGTTATTCCTGTATAAATCAAACTATGAGGCTACTGTTTTGACTGATTTCGAGTGTTATTTTTAGCCGTTAGCGCACATGTAGCTTCGGATTTAGCATCCAACGTTTGCACCTATTAAACTAACTTAGCTTTCCCATTGGAGTTTAATAATGCCTCGTTTTTAACACCACAAAGGGTGGGAAGTTATTCCTGTATAAATCAAACTGTGAGGCTACTGTTTTCACTGATTTTGAGGGTTATTTTTAGCCGTTAGCGCACATGTAGCTTCGGATTTAGCGTCCAACGTTTGCGCCTATTAAACTAACTTAGCTTTCCCATTGGAGTTTAATAATGCCTCGTTTTTAACACCACAAAGGGTGGGAAGTTATTCCTGTATAAATCAAACTGTGAGGCTACTGTTTTCACTGATTTTGAGGGTTATTTTTAGCCGTTAGCGCACATGTAGCTTCGGATTTAGCGTCCAACATTTGCGCCTATTAAACTAACTTAGCTTTCACATTGCAGTTTAATAATGCCTCGTTTTTAACACCACAAAGGGTGGGAAGTTATTCCTGTATAAATCAAACTGTGAGGCTACTGTTTTCATTGTTTTTAATCATGTCAAACTGTTATGTCAAAGTATGGCTTCGCTTCGGCCGGCCGAAGTCACGCAGTGTCTCTCTAGTATCGCGAGAGCACGGCAGAGACGGTGGGAGAGCCCATATAAAGAAAGCCCGGCAGAGACGGTGGGAGGGGCCAGCCAGATGGCACAAATATAGGTCATCTGGAGAACAGAGGAACATCAGGGTATAGAGGCTTGCTACAATAAATGATCTGAACGGGTTTTTCAGCAAACATTTAAAAAAATAAGTATTAGGGACTACTTAGACCATATAAAATTGACAGCAAAGTGCATAATATGTGAGCTTTAAATTGTAGGACAATAATTTTATTGTATTTGCTGCCCTTCTTATTTTAAATGGTGTCTATTTTGATTGTTAGCCAACTACAGCCCATGCTTTTTTTCTCTCTTTTTTTTCTCTCCACCGCAGACCTACTCGATCGGTTTAAATTGTGGCCCGCTTATTTCATTACTTTCAGTTAGGAAAATGTGCTTTAAACTTTAAACACTTTAGACTGTTTGACAAGAAGCATTACCGTTCTGCTGACAGATGCGCTGAGTTCTAAAAATTTAAAAAAGTTTAACGAGGAATTTGATTGATCCTCGAGGAATGCAAGCGATCACACGAGTAGTGAAAACACCCGTGCCCATCCCTAGTAGCTATTGCACTAAATGGTAACACTTGAATACGTTATGCAAATATGCAACTTGTTTGTTGAAATGTTAATAAATGGGAGCTTCCTCAAGCAGCCATCTCTTTCCCGACAATCCCCTCTGTGCACGAACTCTTACATATGGTAATTAAACATTATAACACCTGCGGCTTATAGTCCAGTGCGTCTTATAGTGCGGAAAGTACGGTACTTAACCAAGCACATGGTCAACCCAGAATTGCCATACTCTATAGTTAGCATAAAGTGGCTCTACCGGACCAGTGGCTGTGGTTGGCCTTAAGGCAACCATTAGATTAAAAAGCTGTAAACATGTGGTTCCACAGAGGTGTCTAAAGAGTGAGAAAGGAGTGGAATGCCAACACTGTTTATTTCTACACACACTCTTCCTGTCCTCAGTTTATGGGAAAAGGTCTGAAACATGCTCAACGTGTTGTATGAGTGGGAGGAGCACATGACTCCAGTCTCACTGGGACACACAGGACTAAGGCCAGACCCACAGGGATTCTTTAGGGGCTGATGCAAATTCAGATATTTTTTGGAGCAAAACATTTATGATAACCAATTTTAAAAACAAATACATATAGGCCTATACTGACTGTATATATAAAAATAAGTTAATTCATTTCTCATCTATACAGTTCAAACACTTGACAAAGATATGAATTGAAGGCGGAACGTTTTATTGTTTTAGACTTTTACTGTCAAAATGAGTGCAGGAACTTTCTTTTTATATTGAATATGCATTGGCTCTTTCTGCAAGGCGTGTTAACATGAATACAGCTTTTCCACAAATGATGAATATTATGATCAAAATATTTAAGGTAATAGGGTCGGTGTATTGAGCAAGATATTAAGTCAAGACAATGGGAACCCCAGCAAAAAAATAAGAGTGTTAACATCGGCGACTATCTATCGGCTAACTTTTGGCCAATGATGATGATTCTCAGATATAGGCTAGAATCAGCCCATTAAAATGGAGCAGCAGATTAATGGTTGGGGCCAAGAAGAAGAAGAAAAGACAATGTAAAATGGTAGAAAAAGGAGGGAGGGGTGTATGCTGTTAGGAGGTGTAGGGGCGGGCTGTTAGTGGGGTTTGTTAGTGGTGATGGAAAGAGCAGAGGAGGAGGAGGAGAAGGTGGATGGATGGAGGGAGGGAGGGAGGGAAGGAGAGAGAGGAAGGAGGGGGGGAGGGCTTGACGATAAGAGAAAAATTCAGACCGGTCAAAGTTTCCTTTTTGCCAATCGTGCTCCTGATAAAGACAGCGCCTGCTCCGGAGCTGATAGAGGGGGCTATCTCTCTCTCTCTCTCTCCCCCGTCTGCCTCGCTCGCCCAGCAGTTAGTTTGTGAGGAGGAGGAGGAGAGGAAGGAAGAGAAAGAAAGAAAAAAAACACACCAAGGGCCCTATCAGTGCAGCATCATGGTGCTACCATCAACCAAGCCAACGCGCCGCAATTAATATCGCTCCAATTACTGTTAAAGGGACAAGGCTGGGACAGCACGATAATGAACACATCCTCTCCTTCTCCACACCAGAGGAATTAAAATAAACACACACACACACACACACACACACACACACACACACACACACACACACTATGCATGCACAGACATACATAAAACGTGCGCAGCTTGAAAAGGAAATAATGGCGAGATAGTGCGCAGTAATCTTCTTGCATTGTTTAACTCATTGAAGACAACAGACAGAGAGAAATAAATAACCAAACATAAACCTCGATAAGAGAGGAAATAAATAATAAAATTATGGCGATTTACTCGTTATCTCCTCATAGCTGTGTGTGTGTGTGTGTGTGTGTGTGTGTGTGTGTGTGTGTGTGTGTGTGTGTGTGTGTGTGTGTGTGTTACATCTTGAATACATTTTCCCCAGGCCTGTCAAATCCCCATCTCATGTTGAGGAGAACAGTGCGACAACACAACAAACCCTGGAAGGGAACGCAGAATAAACCGCAGACACACACACACACACACACACACCAACACACACACACACACACACACACACACACACACACACACACACACACACACACACACACACACACACACACACACACACACACACACACACACACACACACACTAACCAGCCATATGGGCTTCCTTAGATCCCCTCAAGAGCATATTAAAGAGTTGCAATGTTGTACGTGTGTATGGTGTCTTTAATCGTCTTAAATTCTAGGACCAACATCACCTCAATGAAAGAACTAAAGTTGTCAAATCAACATCTTAACAATTCATTTGACCAGGAGGGGGCACTTCTTCTCTTTCGCTCTCCTATCACAAACGTGTACAAACTGTTTTTAGTTGTCTGCTTTTGGTGTATTTGAAGTCAACTGTCAGTAATTACAAGCTTTATACACATTCACAAATGAATGTACTTGCTTAAGAGATGCAAGCCTGTCTGGCTACCTTCAGAGAGCAGGCTTATGGACATTTGACCAGTGAAAAAGGCTCTATTGTCTTGCTATGCTGGATTTGTTTGTAGAGTTGCTATTGCTTCTTGTTTCTTGACGATCGAATTAGAAATTGGGAGGCACCTTTACCCTAGAAAATGTCCTTCCAAGTCCAGCTTGTGCAGCATGCAGGTAGGTCTGAATAATTACTATCACTTTGAAAGCAAGTAACACTTGAGATATGAATCATCAGCATATTGTGAACGTTTGCTTTCCATTCGGTTAACACTGAATGCAGAAAAACTAACTTATGGGTGACCCCAAATAGTCAACTATTGGAGGATTTCTTTAAAGCAGCCTGATTCGATTGACAATCTCACAGTCGAATAGTCGCAGAATGTGGTTATGAAACAATGACCATTCTATTCTAGCTACCTATATGTGGCTGCTGAATATCTGATTTTACCTGAAATGGCTTGTCTCTCCCTATAACTATACATTGCCTTTTGTGCTATACATACCAGACTAATTCTACTGCTAATACAAATTTGAAAATAGCTCATGGCTTTGCAATCCATCCTTAGTGTGTGAGAATGTTACACTAAGTCGCAATAAAAAACAAATTTTTATGCCAAGAAGTCAAGAAGACACATTTTAAATGGGTGTTTTCAGCCAATGTCGCAAATAAGAATATGGATCGATTAGCAGGAAAAGGAAAACATGATTAGACTATTGGTCCACTATAGGCAAGAGTTCCCATCAATTCCAAGGCCAATCAGATTCGACCATGTCAATTCTAAAGCTCCCCCTTACAAAAAATGATCTATATAAATGATATAGCTGATATAATTTTTTGGTTGGCTCAAATACCAAATGACATGCATACATAACATGAACTGACCTGGACCCCTCCACTGCAACCCTTCCTCTTCCTCCTCCCCGCCGCTGTGTGTGGAGGCTGGCTCCTTCCTGTCGTCTTCTTCATCATCATCATCCTCATCGGGGCCTCCGCCAGAGTCCTGCGTCCTGGGCTCTGGATGTTCCAAAAAAAAAACACACACACAGAAAGAGTCGTATTCAAACATCAACACAAATACTGTCCCACACTCCTGGCAGCTTCAGTATCGGACTTTACCCCCCAAAAACTTCACCCATTGAAAATCTATGTCCCTGTGTGTGTGCGTGTGTGCTTGCGTGTGTGTGTGTGTGTGTGTGTGTGTGGGCCAGTGGCTGTTCCTGTCTGTTGATCAAAGGCAGTGGGTGGAATGACTCCCTGAGCCACTGTAACACAACACCTCGCCGCGCACACAGACGGAACCTCTTTGATTCTCGTCGCAACTCCCAAGAATCCGGGACTCGTCACACACACACACACACACACACACACACACACACACACACACACACACACACACCACACACACACACACACACACACACACACACACACACACACACACACACACACACACACAGTCTCACTCTCTACCTTTTAATTTGGTCTTTCTGTGACTATTTCCACTCGTCTTCCACCAGTTGTCCATTCTCTCTTGGCAACAGTTGGCTCTGATTGTGCTCATCTTCTCCTCTATCTTTCTCTCTCCTCCTCTATCTCTCCATCTCCCCCCCCCCCGGCCTGTCACCTTTAGCAGAGACTGGGGGCTGTCTGTGTTCCTCTAATCACTACTACTGATATCCCTGCCATTGATCAAGCTGATTAGAAAATGCTACCTGATCAAAGAGATGTGTGTGGTTGTTCTGCACGTGGGCTGGACCTGTGTGTGTGCATTTGTGTGTGTGTGTGCTTGTGTGTGTGTGTGTGGTGTGTGTGGTGTGTGTGTGTGTGTGTGCTTGTGTGTGTGTGTTGTGTGTGTGTGTGTGTGTGTGTGTGTGTGTGTGTGTGTGTGTGTGTGTGTGTGTGTCTTGTGTGTGTGTGCGTGCGCGTGTGTCTGATGTGTTTATCCATAATGCATTTACATGAACCCTGAACTTTGCCTTGCTGCTATCAAGCCTTTTCATCACACTGCCTGGGTCCCTCCCTATTAGCAGGGCCTAGTGATTAGTGAGATAAGATTAATAAGTTACATCACGCCACCCCTCACACAGGCTTATCTGAGCTCCAGATCTGGCTCTTCTTGTTCTCTTGCATCAACGACGTCACCACCAGGGCCAAGGGTTAGGCTGACTCAAAAGCTGACTGCGTGGCAACACATCACAATATATGTCACTATTAATCTTACTAATACTACTAACTAACAACAAAATAAAGTCACCTGTATCATCAGTTGGGCAGACATTTTCACTTGAGATGTAGAAAGAGGAAACAGTTTGTGGACACCAATCATACAATAACATGATTTTATCGTTGCGTATACTGGATGTACATGTGCAGTACAATATGAAATCCATTCGCATGTAAATGGATTTCTTGATCAAAATGTTCCTTCCCTGACTATGTTGATGCAGGGTGGAAAAGCACCAACACTCTCTCAGAGATCTCCTGGATCCAAATGAACCTTCCAGCAGAACAAACTGTATTTTAGGAAAGGGATCCTTTTTCCTTATTTTTTAAGCGCATATTTGTGTGTGTGTGTGTGTACGGAGTGTTTTTAAAAAGGTAACCTCCTTTCGTCTGTCCCTTTGTCCTCCTAACTTTTTCCAGTTCCTTTTTTACTTCCTCCTTCTCAGCTCCTGTTTGGTGCCCCCTCCCTCACCAAATCCCACCCGGTCTCCTAGCCTGCACCCTGGATAACACCTCGGCTGTCTGCACGTAAAGCCTGTGTTTACCCCTTGCATTCCCGCTCCGATAAACAGCGATAACGCCCGATCGATACCAGCCATAAACGCCCCACCACCACCACCACGTGACACACCCCGTACACTGTGCTGTTATTAATGTTAACAGTTGAGAGATTGGATCTGCATCGGCAGATAAATCAACACACACACGCGCAAAACACACACACACACGCACAAGGAAGAGAAGCAGATGCACACGCACACATACACACACACCAATCCATCTTCACGTCACGTCCACCTTTCAACATCATCGTCCACACACAAAAGCTCATACACGCCAATATACTGTACACACACACACACACACACTAAAGCAAGCAGACCCACACACACACACACACACACTCCCCCCTGCCTAAACAGTGCCATTATTTTCAGCTATAAATCACATTGAATGGCACATTGATTTTTATCCTGCAGAGGCTGAAGCGAGGGGAGGGGGGGAGCTGGAGACACAGTTATTGCGTTTAATATTATCAATATTATCTCCCATATCATCTGAGACAGGGAGGCAGGTATCAGGGGGAGTCGACAGACACTTTTCTCCCCCCACCCCCACCACAGCGAGACAGTCTCCATCAATCTGATAAGCTGAACTTCCCCTGTCACACCTGCAGGGCAAAGTCACCCAACAATCTAGCCACCTCACTTTTATACAAGCCTCTGTACGTATGTCTGTACTCCCTTCTTTTAATATTTGAATGCTGCCTTTGGCCTCTTTGCTATCCTTTCTTTACATCATCTGAGGTTGGACACCCTGCTTAATACATGTCGACATGTTGGTCAATGTTTGGTGGCACAGATGACGCTAAAGGGAACTGGAACAAACCAAAAGGTGTGGGAGGTTCAAGCCTTTCCTCTTGGTACACACAGCGGCCTGAGAAAAGCAGCAGCTGTCGGTGTCTGCACTGCATGATCCATTCAGCGCACTGTACCGCTACATTTAGCACATGCATGTTGTCAAACTTCACAGCCCAATACACAATCAGTGATGTGACGTATGGTAAGTCAAGAGAAGTAATAAAACAGTCAAATACGCCACAGGTCACAAATAAAGCGCGAGCAAATCATATGTTATTTAGACATGTTGATACAAAATGAAGCACATCTATGCGGTCGGATGAACGGCTGAAAAAGGTTGAGAGGACCAGTCACCAGGCATAGACAGGGTGCTCTACCACCAGTTAAACCTATGGGCATTAGCAGTGCTAGTAAGTAAGCTGAACTATGCTTAAAAGGTTGGGATACTGGTTGGTTAAGGAACATTAAAGTCAACATCCCCTATGTTTAGTTTCATTTGACATGCCTGAAAAGGCCTGAATACATCCTATTGGCAAACTCTGGCACATATACTGCACCACTTCATCAATGCACAGTCCCTCTTGAATAAACTGATCCTTTTATGATGGAATTATCATAATAATTATCTTAATATATTGAAAGGTTAGGAATGTGAGGGCGCAAAGCTGGAGAAGCTACAAGTGGGGAATCTAAGAACAACTTAGGGTGGTGTGGGGTATGGGTCGTTAGGATGGGTTCTATTGTATGGGTTGTTAGGATGGGTATAGGGTGTGAGTTTATGGGTATAGGGTATGGCTTGACAGATTCTAGGGATGGGTTGATGAGACGGGGTCCAGGGTATGGGTTGACAGGGTGTGGGTCATGGGTTATTAGGATGGGGAAGAGGGTAAGGGTTGACAATGTGTAGGGTATGGATTGTTAGGATGGGTTGTAGGGTATGAGTTGATGGGTATAGGGTATGGGTTGATGAGATGGGGACTAGGGTATGGGCTGTTGGGTGTACGGTACGGGTTGTTGGGATGGGGTGTGCGTCTAAAACAATGCCAATCACAATGTCCAACCTTCCAAAGACAAACCAACTCAGTTTACAATGACATAAAAGTGTGAGATTTTGCTGCTTTTCTCTGAAATGACTCAAACAACCGCTTTAATTATAAGAAATGTTCTCCCTTCGACCGAATGATAATGATCGATCAGTCAGCTAATAATTTCCGCACTAGTGCATACATACAATCCATTCCTATCCATAACGATCAAACCAGAGGAGATAAGGACCTCCGTCACTTGTCTGTTTATGCATCATACACGCTTTGCTTATCGGCACTGATCAGATTCTAGAAAATTCTGAAAAAAATGGTGGTTTACAAAATGGATCTGATTGGCCTAAAATAGGGCACTGCGATTAAAGTTCAAAAGGAGGTGACAAAGTGACTAATCGGCCCACGAGTGGATTTTATCAGCTTTCCTGTGATGTGTTTGTGTGATTGGCTTGTTATGAAAAAAAGGACCTTCGCCTGTTTCTGCAGTAGCGCTGTAACTGCTGAAACGTAGTAGAGGAGATAGAGGTGAGAGAGAAGAGGAAGGAGAAGAGAGAGATAGAAAAACAGAGAGGAGAGAGGAGAGGAGAGCGAGAGAGAGAGAGAAAGAGAGAGAGGGAGAGAACAATACTGAACCGATGATCAACTTTTCCTCAATAAAGTCATGTGAATGTGTCAATCCATTGTATCAGCATTAATATACTGGTTCTCTCTGTCAGGTTGAGTGAGGGGGTGTGGATGGAGAAAACAGAGTTCTCGCTCCTTTTACTGGTAGAATGTCTTTTTCTTGCTAAAGTTATCAGGGCGGTTATCAGTGTGTGTGTTAGTGTGTGTGTGTGTCTACCTCCTCTCTCTCTCTCTCTTTCCAGATGGTGGATAAGAGGCCTTGCCTTTATTAGCCAGTGCTGGCCAGATAAAGACCTGGTATTGATCCCAGGTTGAAAGAGCAGGTTCGTCAAACATGGCTGATTTACAGAGGACTGATAATGGCAGCGCTGGGCAACCGAGGAACCCCGGAGAAGAGAGAGAGAGGAGTAAATCAACAGTGTGATCGGAAAGTGTGTGTGGTGTGTGTGTGTGTGTGTGTGTGTGTGTGTGTGTGTGTGTGTGTGTGTGTGTGTGTGTTGGGAAGAGGGAGGCAAAAGGCTAAAACACACACACACACACTATTAAAGAAACAAAGACGGCAAGTCAGTTTGCTATCAGACAGACAGACAGACTGGCTCACATGTTCAGTCTGCCTGCAGTTTTCTCATATTCTTTTTCTTTCTTCACAATCTAATACACAAGTAACCCACTCCTCACCTCAAACACACACACACACACACAAACACACACACACGCACCGACCTAAAGCTAATCTCTAATCTGGTCTCGATTAGCACCTGACAGAATTTCCATGGGTTTATCAAACTGGAGCCAACCAAACAGACGCTTATCACTTCCCCGGCCCCCCGAAAATTTCACAAGAGCAGGAATTTTTGGAGATTAGAAAAAAAAGCACACACACACACACACACACACACACACAGCTAGTGAAATCTTGAATAAGTCAAAAAAAAGAATATGAGTGAAAAACTCTTTGCTATCACACGGAACACAAGGGGGAGGCTCAGGATAAGGAGGTGCAGATTCACCAGAGCCAAGACTCAACCAGGAGAAGTTGTCTTTCTTTTCTCTTTTTTTTGTGCGTTCGTTTAGACACAATAAGAGATAAAAGAGCGATACATGTGGAAAGCTGCAACCTCATCATGGTTGCTTCAGTCTTTTTTAGCTCTCTCTCCTCTCTCTCTCTCCCTCTCTCTCTCTGGGTAACGTTAACCGTCTCCCATGACTGATAACACGTCAGTTGATGAATGAAAGACTTTGTGTCTTGATGAGGAGATAAGAATCGGGTAATAACCGCTAATAACTGCCAGTGAACTCAAGACATCTGGATTATTTTACTGAGGTGCTTTTTTTGTTGCGTGTTGTCAGTGTGATACAGTATTATAATTTAAAAAACACACACACACACACAAAACAACATTTTAAAACAATATCCTAATTCTATTGTTAAAAGCTTGAGTTGGAGCATCGAGGTGGTCATGTTATTTTTGGTCAGATTTGGTCAGTTTCCACACACGCTGTCAACTGTTTTTTTTCATAGGAACTACTTCCTTGATAGAAAGTAGTTCCAGTGAAAAGTGTTGACTGTAGTGTGATGGTTCAGGTCATTTAAACAGGACAAAATTAGCTTGTCAAAATGTTAATGCTTGATTGTCGGTAGGATCATCTCTGGGTTATCGTAAAAATGCTCGAAAAACAAAATGAGTGATTTGTGTTATTATTATACAGACAAAATGAATTTAACAAAATGATAAATAGAATACATGAACCGATTATGAAACCCGTCGTTACAGAGGCAACTTTTACAGTTTAACCAGCGTAAAGATTTAAGCAGAGGCTAGTTCTTCTTTTCTAGCCAATAAACACATTCAAGCAGTAAATTATTTGTTTTGCTTAACCCATTTTAATACTTTGAAGACTTCATGAGAAGCACGACCCCATTCTTGTTATCCTGATGCTCACATTCAGCAACACACAGGCCTACAGCTGTATGATGCTTCAGCTAATATATTCTGTTGGATTATATGTGTCTCTCTTACTATTATCATCATTTATTATTATTATTATTATTATTATTATTATTATTATTATTATTATTATTATTATTATTATTATTATTATTATTATTATTATTATTATTATTATTATTATATCCTTTATTTAACCAGGTTTCTTACAACATGAGACAAACTACAAGTTCAATACGTCAGTGCAATTGTGAAAATACATTAAAATTATTGATTTAAAACAAATTCCAATGGAGTCGGACTTCAAACTCTTAACAACGGTTTTATTGTATTGTACATTTTCAATTACTTCATTTACTGTTTATTTCACATATTGTATATAATGTTCTTCTTCACATTGACCATTTTCAATGTATTACTTTCCATACTGTTAGATTTTGCCTCACTTTTTGCATCTAGAATTATTTTGTTGTATATATCACTTATCTTGTTTTATTCTTTTGTACTTATTGCACCGTGGGTAATTCTGATTCCTCTGTATGTCTGAACATATATTGCAGAAATTGACAATCCAGTTTACTTGACTACTTGACCTGTCTTTAAATCCCTGCTCTCACCTTGGTTGTAAAGCGGCGTGTATGGTGTGGGGCTGGAGCTGTCTCCTTCCGCTGAGTCGTCTGGGTCCGAGGCTCCGCCCTCCTCTCCTGATAGGCTGAGGCAGTCCTCTGTCTTCTCCTCCCCACCGTCCACATCACCAAGGGAACCTGCAGGGGGGGAAGAGGAGGGGGGGCACATTTAACAACTCAATCTGGACTAAAACTTTAATACAAAGAAA
Source organism: Ammodytes dubius (assembly GCA_026122265.1). Lineage (NCBI taxonomy): Eukaryota > Metazoa > Chordata > Actinopteri > Uranoscopiformes > Ammodytidae > Ammodytes > Ammodytes dubius. The sequence goes on along the minus strand of CM047513.1, from coordinate 29,359,318 downwards.
ATTATAGTGCACTAAATCTGTCCATCTATTGGTCAAATCCACTGTATTCTGATCCAAGTTGCTTCTTCAGAGGATACAGTGTTCTATCTGAATTTGAAAAGTCAAAGTCAGTCATCAGTTCTATAAGAACAATGATACACAGTTTATTCAAGGTCAGACACTGAATAGGCCAGGGTTACATTTTTAACTATTATTTACATTAAAACATGTGCAGGAATCTGCATCTTTAAAAAAAAACAAAATCTAGATGGTGGATAAAGCCAGAGTTAAAATATTGGTTCAATGTTTATAACATATAAGTGGCCAAAGTTTTTACTTTGCAGATAATGGATACAACCTTTTTTCGTTTCTAAATCATAAAAAAGGTCTTAATTTTTTATTTATTTTTTAAATCACACAGTGAAACAGACAATAAACAATATATGAACAAATCCTTCTGTAATACACTTTAGAAAAGTGCTATGAATGATTTTCAGAGTATTGAATCTTTAATCTTGAAAAAGGAAAATGTGATGTGGCGATAATGTCCATTAAAGACGGTTGTATAGGACAAATACTGACACAAACAGACAAGGATAGTCAGATAAACACCTCAGTGTACACTTTACTTATACTAGAATGAAGGAAGACATGGTATGGCAGCGAAATTGACCAGTGCTTGAAAGAAATTAATGTTTTGTCTCCAGTGTCCTGCCCTTGGAATATAATAGCAGCCCAGAGACATGTTGTTGACATGTTGCCTTTTTTGTTTGTTTAAAAATAGCAATTGGATCAAGAAGTCTCCACACTACATGCAGAGAATCCTCAGAGAAAACAACTCTACAGATGTCCGTCTCTGACACAATCACAGAATAATCTTACACTTCAGGTCTGGATATGGAGAAGGATTTCAGTTTAATTGTCTTCCCATGGGCCTTCAGTGTAAACCGACCGGTGGGAAAAAAGGAAGGAAAGCTACTTATTATTGCATGTAGTGTAGAAGGAGGGAAAAATACCCTAAACACACTCACTGATCCATTTCTCTTTTTTTTTTTTACTTGAATCATTAAAAAAAAAAGGCAGTTTGAAGAATTGGACACGCTGAATGGTCTAATCCAGAAGATTAATAGCAAGAAAAGCCAAGGGGGACCTTAAAGCCAAATGACAGTATACCTCAAATTGTAGCTAAAAGAGTGATTAGTGCAGGGCTGATCTGTATCAATTACAGTTTCATAATCCCTGCTGACCATAGTAATTATACAGTACTTTTGATCTATTTTAGCCTGTTTGAAGATTAATCCCCCCCACCAAAAAAAAAGAGAAAATGGAGTCGGTTAATATGGATTTAATGTGAATATCTTTTTTTTTAATTGCTTCATTTAAAATACTCCTTCTATACGGTGAATAGACCGTGGCCGCTTTAAAATGGTAACGCTCAGAGCTCCAAAACCTTGAATATGTATTATCATATGTATTGGCTGTTTGTCTGTGTCTAAAAGACTGACTTTACAGTTATTAGTGTTTCAAGGCTTTCCCCCCGATTATGAGAGGCAGTTTTTCTATTATGTTGGTCTGATGACACGCTTCATTTTCCGTTTCCCGAGAGGATACCGTGATAGATTTATTAAGTGAGGGGGGGGGAAGAGCATTGCTTTTTAAGAGGATTAGGCCAAGAAGCAGAAATGCTTAATATGCTGCAGTGGGAAAAAAAACAACTCACATACATAATAAGGATGTACTGGAAAGTCAAGGAGGGTGGGCACGTTTAGTTTTTTGAATAACTAAATCGCGGTGAAAATTAATAGAGATTTCTTTCTCTCCCTCCAATCCAGACAGGTTGTTGTGGATTAATTTCCATTAAGGTTGTGTCGGTACCAACAGAGAGACGATTGTTTCGGAGCTAAAGCCGTGACTGGGGGCGTATATATTTACAATAGTGGAACAAAGGGAGTCTATAATCTACACAAAGCACACAACAATACCCGTGAATAAAGACGCTTGTAGAGAGAAAGGGAGAGGCAATTTTTCTAATTCTGTTAATTTCACTTCCAAAGCAATTAAAAAAAAAAAGGCAAGGCAGAGATAATGCCGGGGAAACAATCGCCCCGGCTGACAAAGTCTTTTCTGTCTTTGTAACTGAAACATCTTTAGGGCTAATTTCAACTTCCACGCCTGCATGCTTTCACAATGTCATTTCAGATAAAAATAAAATGTAACACAGCTAGATTTGGACCATCGTTAAAAAAATTAAAAAAAGAGAGAGAGAGAAAAAAAAAAGATCGATCCTGTACACAATAATTTTAGAATGAGGTCTATGTCGCCTGAGCTTTTTTTTTTTTTTTACCAGATCTAATTTTCCAGTATCTATGAGGACATTTTCATACAATTAATTTTCCTTTAATCATAATTGTACAAAGGGACTTCTCTGTATAAAAAAAATTCCAATTATATTTCCTATTTAAAAAATGGAAAGTTTGAATTATGATTTCTGTCTCCTCATTACGGCCCTGGTTTTAATGAATCAATCGCATCACTGCTTCTTCACACATCAAATGGCGTGGAAAAAAGTTCTGGCTTCACTTCTCTCTCCCTTTTAATCCAAGGAGAAATACTCTTCCGTGCCCCTTCTCTCCCTGTCTCGCTTGGATACAGAGAGGATAGTGTGATAAGTGCGGCGCGTTCGACTTCATTTGCCTGTTTTAAAAAGTTAAAGCCTTATTAATTGTTATGGCGTTGATATCCACGGGAGAAAATTGGAGCGAGCTCGTTCAAGAGATGGGCACAATCATACATAAAAAAAGACATAGCCCCACTTGTGTATCTCTGTAGGGGAAGCATCAATTAAGTTGGCACTTATCCAACAGCACCACTGAACTTTCTAGCTTGTTAAGTATAAAGGAGGATCTTGGTAATGGAAAAAGCCTACAGCTGATTCACATTTCCAAAAACGTAAGATTCTGGGCCCAATACTGGTATATGTATCAGGCAAAAAATACTTCACAACGGTTGTCCTAGAAAGAGGAAGATATTTTCTTTCTATGATATGTACAGCTTAACAGAGTCATTAACGGAGACAGAAACAATGCAGTATTTGAGCGACAAACTTAAGATTATTTTTGTATGGACTGCTTCAGATTAATCCAAAAGGTTTCCAGAACAAATAGCTCCCTCACTAGAGTATCAACAGATATATATGCTAAAGTCTGTTTTAGAAGGCTGGAAGGTTTTAATGCTGTGGTCAGGAAAACAAATGTGCACAATTATCACCTGGGCTAAAACTAGTTTATAATCAAGAACAGTGCTCATCCAACCAACTGAACTTCTTTGAAGAAGTAAATGCTATAGAGAGAATTCTTGCATTTACCGAAATAGGTCAAACCTCTCAAAAACCAAAAGACAAAGCCTGATGTATCTTGAACACCATCTAATAAATTAAAACTATACTATACGTCTGATCATATTTCAGATTTTTCAATACGGTTTTACATACTAGATGATCTAAATGATCGATAATGAAAATTGAATGAATTATATGTTAGTCAACTGAATCTAACTTCAGATAGATTGAAGGGGATTCTGGGGGTGTGTGCTTATCAATGGTGGAGGTTGTGCCGAGTTTGGTTGTTGATGGGGGGAGGAGGGGGGGTGGTGTGGCATCTCCTTATGACATCACAAGGGGAGAGAAATCTGACTTCCGGAAAGGTGGAGGTGGAAGAAAAAGAGACAGGATTGTTTTTCTTTTCTCATATTTTGGAATGTACAAGTATATAACAACAAAGGACTGGGTGTTGAAATGAAACGCCATATTGCCTTGAGGAACCAGCTCAGGACAGATGAGTACTTGAGACTTGCAGCTGTCTGTCTTGTGTGCGTGGCGGCTCGGGGGAAGAGGCAGAACAAAGTGGTGCAGCTGATGAAGGCAGCGGAGATAGAACTGCTTTATTAACTCTCACAACGTCCACATCAAAAACCTGCAGCCTAGCCAGAGCGCTGATTACACACTGAGACAACACACATCAAACCTGCCTGCTCAACAAGCCTGATTAAAACACACACGCAAGCCGCCACCGCCGCTCTCATGCTAATAACCTAGCTCTCACTAAAACACATTAGAGAGAGAGAGAGAGAGAGAGAGAGAGAGAGAGAGAGAGAGAGAGAGGAGAGAGAGAGAGATCGAGGCATACATCACACACACACACTTGTGAAGAGAAACATTAAAAGCAGATATTTAGAGAAAGAAAGGATGGAGAGAGTGGGGGGAAAGTGGAGGTACCTGACCTGGAGTCAGGCACACTGGAGAGGAGCCACTTATTGATCAGAGTGAGCAGAATTACCTCCTCACCAGCCGCTAAAAGGAGGAAATACTTTTTAAATCAACTTTGCACTCTTTTCCCTGTGCGCTGTCTGAATGCATGGGGCTCTTATCACAGCGTTTACCCCCCCCCCCCCCCCTACCTATCCACCCTCATACAGGAGGAACCATCCACACAGCCAGGCCAACACGTACTGTATCGATCCCTTATATTCAGCTTCAATAAAAATCAGCTTTTTTTTCCTACCCTCAGCCTTTAGGATCTGAGCCCATTGATTACTCTGGGGATGACATAGTCGAGCAAAGAAGAATAGACTTATCGAGCCGTCCCTGTACACGTCTTCGCCAAGTGTGATGATGATGATAGAGTTCCCAGAATGCAGCGGGGCCGAGGTGCAGTTATTTGCCGTGGGATGTTTGCCCCACTGATGAACAACACATGACAAACCCTTCAGGGAACTTCAATGATCACGCTTGATCATTGAATCTCAAATTAGAGCTCACAAACAATGAGGCAAATCAATCGATTAGTTGACAGTACAGAGATCAGAATCTACTATATTTTTAGATATTACAATTCTTCTAGCATTGCTTTGTTCCAGTCCCACAAGTGTAAATATTTGATACTTTTGTTTTTATTTTATTTCCATCTTGTGATGTGAAGTTCAATAGATTTTGGACAAGTTATATGAAGACATCACAACTTGGGCAATAAGAAACACTGATGGGCATGTTTCAGCATTATTTCATATTTCATAGACCCAAGGATTCATTGATAAATAGAATAGAATATATCGGCAGATGAATTAACATTGACTATTGTGAGAGATAGCAGGATCACACATGGAGAACTATGCAGCTCTAAACCTACACATGTATAAGAAAACAGTGAGGAAGCTATGGCTATACAAATTCCACTGTAGTGTTTTTTATTTGAAAAGTATTGATAATTATAATGCTAGATTTGATTGATTATGTATCTATTTATTTATTGTATGATGAGCATAAGACTTGATCCTAAAGAGACAGTGGAATCACAACACAAATGTGAATAAGTGTGTTTTCTATTATTGGCCAAACTTATATGATATAATAATATTAGAATATCAACAGATGTAGTTATTGGCACCACATTAAATCCAACTGGAAATCATTTTTTAAGTGTTGCCAGATAACTGTTGGCCTTACAGAGGGATATTTTAATTACATGCTACAGCACGTTTGTTGCCAATGCCCGCGAGACATAGAAAGCATCCGCGCCAACAGTGTAAAGACATGGAAACATGGAGGAGAGGAAGAAATATGCAGAAAGAAAGGACAGAGCGCCCATCACAGCCAACAGCAGAATACATGATCCTGTAAGGCTCATTTTAACGACTGCCTCCAGTGCAGTGATAAAGGGCTGAGCGTATGCACCTGAACGCAGCACCACGCCAACATTCTAAAAAGGCTTGAAAAATGCAAAGAAGACAGTAGAACAGAAGGCTTTAGAAGCATTGATCAAGCTAGACATTTTGAACACGGTCATGAACAAACTACAGCATGTTTAAGACCTTCAAATCAGTTCCTACATTTCAAAAGGTGGAGTTAGTGATTCTGGAGAACACATGTGGTCAAAATCAATATGTCAAAATCAGTGAATATCTCCTCATGGTCCACTCTCTGTTCATACTGTACGTGGCGTAGCATTAAAAAAAAATCCAGTGTTAATACACATCCTAGGCTCTGTAAACGGGCATGTTGCAAGCTACGGTTGGCCCCCCTTTGTTTACATACTCTTTGTTTACAGAGCCTAGGCTGTGTATTAACACTAATTAAAAATAAATCAGCGTGCACACAGTACAGACAGGTAGCGGATCATGAGGAGATATTCACTGATTTTGACAACAAGCTTACTCTACCTTTAATTCTTCAACTGATTGACCTTTAGAAAGGCCTCCAGTTGAAATGAATTGAAGGCGTCTCAGACTTCTCCTCTCATCCTGGTCTCTCCGTATCCCAACCTGCAGTCTCTCCTTTATATTCTGCTTCCTCCTCTCTTTCTGTCATTATCTCTCCATCCCCTCCCCCCCCCCACACACACAGACACCACCTCTCTTTCTTGTTCTCCATCCCCTTTAAAAAATCACTCTCTCTCTCTCCCTCAATCCCTTTTTCTTTCTTTCTGTTTTTTTTTCTCCTTCCAGTGAAAAAGCGTGGTGACTGGGAGCGTCACTCTGCGCGGATAGCTGGGAGCCGTTGGCGGTTATCGGCTCCTGCAGACTCTCTCTGCCGGTCTGATCTGTCTCCTCTTCATTAAGCAAATACGCCGACGTGGAAATGAAAACATAATAGCTATTTGATTTCCAGCGAGATATTTTGCATATTGGTTCGGAGCTGATAGCGGAATTTCATCAAGTCGTTTTTTTCTCTCTCTCTCTCTCTCTCTCTCTCTCTCTCTCTTCCCCCTCCCACCCCTCCTCCCTCCTTCCCTCCTCCATCCCCACGCTTTAAAAAAAAAACTGAATTACTGCTGGGCCTCGTCGACTTTCAGACAGATTTCTTTACATTGCTGGGAAGAGGAGGAAAAAATGAGTGAGGAGGAGAGGAGAGAGAGAGAGAGAGAGAGAGAGAGAGAGAGAGAGAGAGAGAGGGAAATCTAGTTCCCCAGGAAGGCTACTTAACCGATTAAATATCCCCTTATTCCCATCTTTTTTCGCTCTTTCCCTTTTTTGATAACAAGGGGAAGAGAATTTAAAGAATTCACAGTGCTTTAGGTTGACTATATTAATCAGAGATAGGAGGAGGGAGAAAATTAACTCCTTAATGAGCAAAGCCTGTCTCCCAGATAGCGGTCCTGGGGAGACGGGGCGGGGTGCTGGGACACTGGCTGAACCTTGAGGGAGGGAGACAAAGAGACGGAGAAGGAGAGATAGACCGCGATAGAGAACCGGCCAGCATATGGAGAAACGGTGGGGCTGGGGATATATTGACAAGGACGCAATTCACGATACAATACGCATCGCGATAACATGGGTGACGATATGATATATCACGATACGAGGCGATGAGATGCATATTGCGATATTCCACTGAAAATGATAAAAACACAATGATCTGGGTGGTCTTAATACATCACATTGCATTGTTTTCATACTTCAGCGGACAGATTGAGGCAAACAATGTCAATCAAAAAACTGCCTTTTCCAATTTTTTTCAGTATTCGAAAATGACCAAACACGGACATAGGTTCCATAATCATCACATTTTTAAGAAAATGCAATTAAAATGCGCTCACTTTAACTTGACAGATCACGCTGAAAATGAGTATTATTCTAACTGTGTCCCTTAACTCACTGTGAAGAAACATCATGTGAAAATAAAGAGCTCGCATGATGGTGTCTTGTGTAGCCGGCTGAACAGTGCGGGTTCAAATATGACAGGAGCTGGATATCGATGCACTGCAGATATCACCATAAATAGATATCACCATATATTGCTGTGTCGACTTTTTTTTTTTAGCACAGTCTAAGGAATGGGGTGAGATGGAAGCAGAATGAGAGAGACTTGACGCCATGCAAGGGTAACAATTAGTTTCCTTCCACTGAGGAGGAAAGGGGGGGGGGGGTGGGGGAGATATTTGCTTCCTGGGCATTGAGGTGGGGGCAGGTAGAGCAGATAGCAGTGATACCCACAGTGCCTTGCATCTCGCTGGCTAGTGATGGATGGTCCAGTGGCTGGGGGGATCCGTCATGCCCCCCTCCCCCCCCCTCTTCACAGCCTCCTGGAGAGAAAAACGCTCCGTGGAGGAGTGGATGAGCAGCCTGTTCACAGCAGGCCCATCTTGATAGTCCAGAGCCTCTCTCAGGACCACTATTCACCGGACACTGAAATAAATCTCCCTGCTGCTGCTTTCCATGTTGGAACACCATGTTGCTTCAGACCTGATAGCGCTCCCGCCGTGTTACTGCCGCACCATTACAGTACACACACACACACACACACACACACACACACACACACACACACACACACACACACACACACACCACAACACACACGGTCAACTTAACACACACACACCTTTGTCTAAGGCTTCTGTGGTGAAGAAAAGTGGTGTCTAGTAAGGCAAGCCACTGCCGGTGAATAGGTTAACATTTTTAACTTAAAGATATCATCATGTCACTTTGAAAGTGAATTACAAAAAATAATTAAAATAATTACTTTTTGTAATACAATCATTTCGAAAATCTTTGAATAAATGTGCAAATTTGGCTAAAATCGAAGTGCTTGAAAAAACGTCGGTTTTGCCTGCAGGGTCTAGCCTTCGGGGGTTTTAAAACATTTAAAAATGACTGCTAAATGATAAGCAGATAAGGGTACTGTTCTTTTATTAATCCATCTCATGCATCTCTTAATATTTTCTGATTTCCCTGCCCTTTGTGGGATTCTTAGCTTGAAGTGTATTCTTCTAAAATGGCTCAGTCATCAACTTAAACAAATCCTACAATTAATCAAAGTATCAACTAAATGTAGTAATTTAAATGCTTCATAGCTGAACAATACATTGTGAGTACTTGTGAGTAAGGGCTTAAAAAATAAATCTATTGTAGATGCTTCTTCAAACATTTCCGTTTGATAAATGGATCCATACTCCAAGGATACATACTGTGGTAACATTTGGGAGATGCTGCGTTTCAGCACATTTCATCACCTTTGACAGAAAGACCCTTGAAGGCTCCACTGACTAATACACACCTCTTTCATCAGGCTTTCACCTGGCTTTATGGCTGCACTTTGCAATCACTTCCTATATAGGCTAATGAAGGACTGATCTCCAAGCAATGCATTGAGCAACATGATAAATATACACCCATCAAATGGACAACCATAACTGAATAAAAAGATCTATTGGGCTTAAGTTGTGTAAGATCTGAGCGATAATAAATAAGGATTTTCTAAGTTTTTTAAGTATCCACCACTGTATGACTTTATCTGCACTGTGTTTTGCAGTACTTCTGTGTTTATTTGTGTCTCAGGTGTTGCTCTCTTCACTTGTGTGTTTCTCTCATACATGTTCCTCTTCTAAATAGTTGAGGGGACTTAAGAGTTGAATTGCCAATGACTGTTGCTGTAATTATTATGCATTATTATACAAATCTCATCCATCTTGAATGCGTCTGAAACCTTCCCTGCTAAAAGCACAGTGTGTGTAGGGAGGATCTAATGTGTTGGATCAGGTCTGTGTGTGTTTTCCCACTGTTTCTTGTCTGGCAGCGCTTCAGACGGACTCTCCCTGACAGACTGCTAGATGTTGCTCAAGGACACCTCCTCCCTCCCTCCTCCTCTCCTCCCTCCTCCTAACCCATCACAGGAGGAACAGCAGCAGACTACAGCTTCAAAAACAGCAACAAAAAAAAAACCTTCTTCTGAGGAACAGAACACGTGGGTGTGACCATATCAAAGTCAGGGAATGACAGTGTGTGTGTGTGTGTGTGTGTGTGTGTGTGTGTGTGTGTGTGTGTGTGTGTGTGTGTGTGTGTGTGGTGTGTGTGTGTTGTGTGTGTGTGTGTGTGTGTGTTGTGTGAGTTTGTGTGGTGTAGGTGTAGTGTGTGTGTGTGTGTGTGTGTGTATGTTTTCAGGCTCATAATTCTTCAAAGAAAAAGCTACCATCTTTCATGTCATGTGTAAGGGTGTGCACCGATTGAAATGTTCTTGGCCGAACCAAATTGCCTATTTTGTAAAAAGTCTAACCTGCCGATACTGATTTTTTTGCCGATTTCTTCCACCCCCGAGAACTACATCAGTCACAGCGGACACATGCATTCTAGGAACTTTTAGTTATTTTAATGAAAACTAAATTATAAAACATATAAAATTAAATGTTCTTATTTATTTGAAGTATTTGTACAACAAAACAGGCTTCAACTCTTCACTTTTTCTCACACCTATGTGGGAAATCTAATTGGTACAGCACAGAGAAATGAGACCGTCAGATAAAAATAGTGTGTTGTTGACATTTTTCAACTCCAGTAGTCTGATTATGGTTTGTTGTTGGTGGATATGTCCATGGAAAACATGCAAACTCAACACATTATTGACCATATGCAAATGCTTGAGTGGCCTCGGATATGAACCAGGTTATGCTGTGGTTCTAGGACAGACATTCTTTGCCATGAGGACGCAGCAATCACAGTTTGGTTTCTGATCAGAATGTAAACAACCTCCTAAACAAGTCAATAATGGATGGAACTTGTGAGAGCCTTTGTATAATCACCATGGGGTTGGGGTGACTAAACAAAGGGATGGAGTCGTCAATCAAAAATGTATCTAATTATCTATGTAGTTATTATTGAATATTTATAGTGATAAAACAATAATAATAATCATCTGTTCCTTGATGGAAATGTAACAAATGTTCAATGAAAGTTTGATATAATACACTGGGAAAAGGGGACTCTAGTGCAGCTCGCCACCTGCCATTAAAAAAAGAAGAAGAAAAGCAACAACCAATCGGAGCTTGTAGTCGGAGCGGAATAAGCACCAGGCCAGTCAGTGAAGAGCCAGCAGCAAACTATGGGATACGCATTAGATCAAACCACTGTTCACTTTCATCCTGCATTGACTGATGTGAAAAAAGTCTATGTGACTATACTACTATACTACCAACAACCTCTAGGAAATGAGCGGCTGATACCAAATATTCCCTTTATCTTTTCATTGGCCTGGTGATAAAATTATGTCCAAAAAAAACTGTCTAAAAACAGGTGCTGTTCCGAGAAATGTTAAAAAAAAAAAAAAAGGACAAAGGGGGTGGAGTTAGTAGGGAGGGAGATGGAGAGACCCTGGACTATTGAAGCCAGGCATGCAGACGAGAAAAAGCCAGCCGATAAGCCTGCCTGATAACAGATAGAAAATAGCAGCAGATTTGAACTTTCCCACCGTCCTAAGATCCACAGGGAGAGAGAGAGGGAGAGAGACAGAGAGAGAGAAAGAGAGGGGGTTGATTCAAACTACTTATTGAATCCTTTCCTATCTACAACACAACCCCCCCCCCCTCTCTCCCAAAACCCAACAACCCCAGCAAGGCCAAAAGTGGAGCGGGGAATACAAGGTTGATACATAAAAATATACAAACGGTTCCCACTGCTCCCAACAATTCCACAAGTCTTCTTCTTGAAAACTGGAGTGAACTCTGGTGATACCAGGGGCAGTGGGAAACCACACACACACACACACACACACACACACACACACAAAATCAACAACATTCATTCGTTGAAATAACTAAAATGTTTAATGGTAAAGTCAAGAAGAGGTTAAGAAGAAACTGGTTTCTTTATACACACACACACACACACACACACACACACAACACACACACACACACACACACACACACACACAACACACACACACACACACACCACACACACACACACACACACACACACACACACACACACACACACACACACACACACACACACACACACACACACACACACACACACACACACACACACCACACACACACACACACACACACACACACACACACACACACACACACAGAAGGTCATTCAGTATGTGAAGTCAGGCCAGCATATCGCTCCATCCTAAATATCATATCAGAGACAGTGTTTCTTTCCATAATCTCTTCTCCTCTTCATTGATAATAAAGACACTTGTCCTTGGGTAAACCGTTGAGAATTTTCACACACTATGTACAGAAACACACGCACACACACACACAACAGCGAAACAAGGTCATTCCTGTATCCTCCATGGTTTTGGCTGTGACATGTATTGAAAGGATTAATTCTACAAGGTCTACCCTGCTGAAAACTAAACTCAGTGACCCAAGCTTGGATTTTCAGACTTCATTTAATGTTCTTTGAAATGCTTTTCAGTATAGGTTGAATACAACAGTGTGTACATTTGGGCCGATGTGGGAGAATCTGTTCTAGTGTGTATTGGACTTTTAGTGTGATGAGTGAGTGAGTGTGTGTGTGTGTGATGAGTGTGTGTGTGTGTGTGTGTGTGTGTGTGTGTGTGTGTGTGTGTGTGTGTGTGTGTGTGTGTGTGTGTGTGTGTTCCAGTGGTGCGTGGGTGTGCATGATATAATAAGGCTGATTGCAATCCCTTCTCCTTGATCTCAACCCCGAATAAAGAGGGGATGCAGAGGAGAGATAGTGATGGTATGCAGGAGGAGAGTGAGAGAGAGAGAGAGAGAGAGAGAGAGAGAGAGAGAAGAGGAGAGAGAGAGCGAGAGAGAGAGGCTTCCTCCTCCTCCTCCTTCATGGTCCTCCCTTGCTCACTCACTCACACTCCCTCCCGGTCAGACATGAACCAGTGCAGTCTTCTTCACCTTATTGAGAAAAATGTTGATTACACTAGAAAAAAAAGAAAAAAAGATCAAAAGCATCCAAATGGCTTTTTTGATCTGCTTAGTATCTATGAAAATGACCACAACAATGAACCATCCCACATCTATGTCCAGAAGTGTATCTAACCCTGAAACCTCAACGCTACAGCAACACGGAGCACACACACACACACACACACACACACACACACGTTTCTGTTAGTCCCAGAGACTAAACACAATGAGGGAGGGAGAAAACAGCTCAGGCAAACAGACAAAAACATGACAGAGAATGCAACAAGAACTGCCCTGTGGGGGGTGTGGGTGTGGGTGTGGTGTGTGTGTGTGTGTGTGTGTGTGTGTGTGTGTGTGTGTGTGTGTGTGTGTGTGTGTGTGTGTGTGTGTGTGTGTGTGTGTGTGTGTGTGTGTGTGTGTGTGTGTGTGTGTTCAGTCAGTATCGGTATAATTAAGGAACGATCTACTACCGGTAGATATATTTACTATTCACCGTGCAACTGAGCTGATCAATACCATTGGTGCTGCCTACTGTCTTCAAAGAAAACAGAAAACAATAAATAAATAACACTCTTGTTCCCCACATTTTGGTTGTTATTGCCAGGCAGTGGTATCAGAGAACAACTGTCCTCTTGTCTTTTCAACATCACTAATTATGTCCACTAAGGATTTCATTAGGCTGGCATTAAGGATTAAATGACCCATCTCTGCTGTCACAGCTTTCAAAGCATTTCCTAATCTGCCCTCTTTCTCATCGTTAACGTCTACATTCCATACGTGAGTTGGAACAGGTGAAATCAATGATACATTACGTTTACAATAACACATCTGCAGTGAGTCACCTTTTAAACTCTCACCAGAGTGGGACAGCTACTGTGTGTGTGCTTCAGAGAGATAGGAGGTCAAATACACAGGCTAGGGCTACTTCACAAAGTATCATGTTCCATTCATATTCACAATAGCAGTGTGGTACATCCGTGTGATCTACGGCTGCCATACTCTACATCTAGAATCAGCCACTACCAGGAAAGTAAAGAGAAATACCACGAGAGAGAGAGACAGAGAGAGAGAGAGACAGAGAGAGAGAGAGATAAAAGGGCAGAGGAGTGATAAAGATAAAAAAGACAACAGACAAGCAAAGCAGAAGAAAAAAACAAGGGAGAAGAGAGATGGAAAGATGGAGAGAGAGAGAGAGAGGAAATACAGAAGAGAGAGAGAGAGGGGGGGCTATGCCATGCACTCACAACTTGGCTTTTGCATCTGTTATCTCCGCCTCCCTGTCACACGGCTTAAAATAAAAATAAAAATAAAGTGCGATGGTGGCAGCAGTGTTGGGCGAGATAGCCCCGTGGAGCATGGAGAGAGAGAGAGAGAGAGAGAGGATGTAAAGGAGATAGCTGGTTTAAATATAACCCCTGATCGCTGCTGCATGGCTGGCAGCAGCAAAGAAAGGGGGTATTTTCAAGAGGCAGGGGGCATCACTGGAGCCCTCACTGCCCCCAGAATAGATAACATCCATGTTAAGAGAGAGAGAGAGTGTGTGTGTGTGTGTGTGTGTGTGTGTGTGTGTGTGTGTGTGTGTGTGTGTGTGTGTGTGTGTGTGTGTGTGTGCGTGTGTGCTAAAAAGACATATCCATAGAACTAACTCAACTGATCCAACACACACATGCATAAGTAGATGCAAGCCCACACATACACACAATTACTATTACTGATGGTGGCGAAAACACACACACACACACACACACACACACACACACTTGCACTCTCACTCTCACTCTCTCCCTCTCTCTCTCTAACACACACACTCACACACAGAGAAGGAGAGCCAAGACAAGATGCGCTCACTCACATCTATGTATCTCTCCCCATCCAACGCAAAAAGTCACAACGGGATTTCTGATGGGAAAAATGTGCTTTCCTCAGATGATGGTCAGATAGAGAGGGAGTACAGCCAAATGTCAAAGATGATAAATGGAAGGGTGCAGAGACAAGATCACACACACACAAGCACACACACACACACACACACACACACACAAGCACACACACACACACACAAGCACACACACACACACACGGCAGCAGGACACAGAGAGAAACACTCTCTTCGCTCACATGCAAATCCAGACGCGCCAGGGCTGCAAACTGCCACTTCTATGTTTGAAGAATCTATCAAAACTGTCATCTATCATTCAAATCATGTGTAATCAACAGAGCGCAAACACACACACACACACACACACACACACACACACAGCAAAAATATACCTTTCTCTTGGCCAATTGAAATGGAAAGTTCAATTCGGCTAGATGACCGCAAGTTTGACAGAATCTCAAGTGTTTTTTTTTTGTTTACGGTTTTCAAACTTTCTGTGTATGTATTGGCACCTCAGGGTTATGATTGTGGTCATTATCAGTTAATCGGCATGTTTATTTTCTAGGGGTGGATTTATAATTTCTTTAGCCCACAACACTGGAAGCAAACAGTGAGAAATAACCAGAAAGAAATGCACTGCCCGAGGTGATGTCATTATCAAAAAAATGATGCTGTAAAAATCAACTTGTACAGATCTACTGTGTATGTGACATTTTTGGGGAATCACAAGCCATACAATTTGGGATTATTTGCATTATCTATATCTATATATTCAAAATTGTGTATTCAGTTTTTTTTTTCTCCCTTAAATGTAACATTTCTTAAAGCCCTTAAGGGTAATGTGAGTGACTCTATGATCAAGGAGTTTGAAGCTGGATCATCCAGTGGAAGGGTTGACTCTCTCTCTCTGTTTACTAGATCAACTCATGGTGTGAACATTCTATCTGTTCATTAGGGCGACACCCTCGATAGCATCGTGCTGTGTCTTTCTTAGCCTGCGCTGGCCTTTTGCTGTCTGTTCTGGTGCCTTCTGGGGCTTAAGAGTCGCGCGGCTTAGCCTAACACAGGCGTGTGTCTGTGTGTGTGTCCGTGCGTGTGTGCTTCAGTGGATGACTTAGGAGATAATTTTAATATCAGGGCCGGTGTGGATTGCTGATAATGTTTTAAGGCAGGGCCCCGATGGACAGAGCGCTGGTATAGTACCTATCTGTAATTAGTAACCATTCCCCTATCACTGATAAGATAAACTATGTCTGACCTTTTCCCCGTTTGGTCACCATGGAAACCCCAACCCCCCCCCCCCCCCACACACACACACACCTTACCCCGGCAACAGCGGCCCCTCCCCTTCGTATTATTTTTAGTGATTAAACAGCAAATAGCGCCGACGATGTGAGGAGCTGATAGGAACGTGATTAATAATAGTAGTCCTCCACCCGTGTGTTGTGTGTGTGTGTGTGTGTGTGTGTGTGTGTGTGTGTGTGTGTGTGTGTGTGTGTGTGTGTGTGTGTGTTGTGTGTGTGTGTGTGTGTGTGTAGGAGGGGCCCTTCAGTGTCAAACAGTCATTGTGTAAAAAGGCTTGGCTTGGCTTTTTGTGGTGAATAATGGAAATTTAAGATGAGCCCAGAGTGAAATAAAAAGCGGTCGGGATGAGAGCGATAGATGTCTCCCTTTTCCAAGCAGATGGGGGGGGGGGGGGTGGGAGGGGGGGGGCTGCCCTCTACTTCCCACACCCCTCCATTCTGAGAGGCTAGGCTGGGTGAAGTGCTATCTGTTGATGAATAATTGAATGGTGGATGGCAGGTTTTAAAACGCCACAGTGTGGTTTTAAAGTGGCGGGCAGAGAGGAGGGGGTGAGGGGGGGGGGGGGACTGAACTCTCTCAATCAGGTTAAAACTTTGAAGTGAGAAACTAGAGATCTTGATCTATGTCCGTGACAAACTTCCCCTCAACCTGGAGATAGTGAGAGATACATTAAGGTGTGAATAAGACCAGAGAAAAAAAAAGATAGTTAAATGTTTCCATGTGTATCACTATCTGATTGACTCATTTGTACACAACATCTTCTGGACTAAAATCTGTTTGATGATGATTAATATTATATTTCCAGTAGAATCTGTAATACATGGCATTTAGCCAGCCACTGTCACCTGACTGTCACTGTTTTCAAACAGTGTAGAAGGCTACACAGAATGTGTTGTGTTATCATAGAGCACCCTGGTACGTTTACTTTAATGGGGGACATACATATTTAAAAAAAGGACCTTACCAGCTGAAGTGCAGGAGACTACACCAGAGCTATTGACCAAGTAATATTGGACTTGTAATTGATGACTAATGTCGATATATAAGACTCCACATGTCAAACTTTACTGTCTCAGTTTGATGAAGCAGTTAACCATCACATCTGTGCCCTCTCCACTGAGAGCTGAGTGAGTGAGGCCTTCTCCTCCACTCCTCTAGGAAGCCTGCCCTGTATCTCTCTACATTTGCATGCCAGGGAAACGGCGAGTAGGTATGCAAAGTGGGAGCAGGTGACTGAAAGGTCAGCGTGGGTTTGGTAAAGGCAGCAGCCAAAAAGCTGAGCAGAGCCCGGCACACTCTTATCGGTCAGATCATTCAACTGATAGAGGAGATGAGGGAGGGGGCACTCCTTCCTTATAATAAAAAGGGAAATCACCCTTTACCTCCACTGCTGGAGTCCAGTGCTACAGGATGTCCTCCTTACATACGTATGTAGGTTCATAACAAACTCATCATAGACTGTATAAAACCTGGCTACTTCATGTTTACATCTTTTATTCATTTTAAATCATAAATGCACTGACGGCAATGATACTTGCACTACAACTGACAATAACACCGTGAAATACCATATTTAAGAATGGTACTTCAGGTTGTTACACTAATACGTCAGCCAAAGGCTTAATTGATCCGAAACAATGATTTGGAGTACTTGTCGTCAGGGTTTTATCAGCTGGGGCTGTTTGACATGTGTTTTTGGAACGTCTGCATTACAAACTAAAGGTGTGGATGTATGAAAGATGTAAGATGGATGGTAGAGCCTAGTTAAGAAAGGCTATTATGGTTGCATTATGGGAAATGTAGGAGCCAGGGGTGTTTTTGGAGCTTGTCCCATACTAGGAAATTAAATATCAGGACATCTCTATGAAGGTATATGTGGTGCATAAGTCTTTAGCACATGTAACTGCAGATTTTGAATGCGTAAACTGAAGTCACAAATGTATAACAGTAGATTTGAAGTCGTAAATATTTGTTTTGCATGTGTACTCCAAAGTCACAAATGTGTAACAGTAAATTTGAAGTCGTAAATATTTTTTCTACCATTGTGGACACAAAATAGGGGCTACGAGTTCACAAATCGTTGTTACGGGTGCACAAATCCTATCCTGTGCATCGCAACTTCAAAGAGTCGTGCGCTTGACACTTTTGCTACAAACATTGCAGCACAGTTGGTGCAAAACACATTTGCACACCCGTGTTTCATAATGTGAGAACATGCCCCCAATTTGTGCATTCGTAAACCCAAATGTGAACTAACGCATCAGAAGTTGCACATCTGTGAAAAATGTCCTCTCAAATAAAATGATATCGAGCACAGCATTTTAATGAGCGAGCACAAATCGATGATACAACTGCTCAAATCTGTTCCTACAAGTCTCAGCTGAGGGTTTTCTCTGCTCGAATCTGCTCCTGCAAGTCTCGGCTGTGGGTTTTTTTGCAGGTAGATTTGCACCACGCCCAGGTGGTAAATGTGGTGCAGAAGTGTTTCGTATGCGTAGAACAGATTTGTATCCGTAGAAGGTGGGCGGGACAACATTGTCGCATCATCCAATGAAAGCGCCGGTTGGGACCCGTGACGTCAGCATGTGAACAAACGGAGGAAAGGCCTTTTTCCTTCGTCCCTTTTCACCAGAAATTGTAGGAAATGACTAAATGAGCAACAACAACTATCAAACTAATGCGAAGTAGTAGGTAGTAGTGAGTTTAACTATTTTTCTGTAGTTTTACATAGCATTTTTTAAGTAATGGAGAATTATATTATATGTAGGCTACTCCAGCCTTTGAGGAAAAGTAGTCCAAGGTGTCTGTAACAGTAAATAAGCCGCGTTAGCTAGCTTTGAGGTGGTTTCCCGATCATTTTAGACAGGACAGGAGGCTTATTATGTGACACGGTGAAGTTGAGGAGGGGATACCCATTAAACACCAGGACCTGCGGTGGTTTAATAAACAGTTGAGCTGCTTCACAATCTCTGTCCGGAGCCGCAGCAGTGTCTACTCTGGACTGACGGTCACGGACACACGGTCGGACACAGACCTAGGGTTTAGCTAGAGCCTACAGGACACGGAGCCATCCCACGGAAACTATGAACTGTAAGTCTGGTTTTCTTATGTTTTTAAACTTCAAAGTTGGTCGGTATAATACGTTCAATGATGAGAAGCAACGTGTGGTTATAATGTATTGCAGGCAGCATAGCTAACCACTAGCTAACAAGTCATAATGGGTATAACAGCTAATGTTCGTTAGCATATTCTTTTAAAGGATGTACCGTTTTTTAAGGCATTTGGTCACTTCTAAGGATGTTAATAATTAACTGTTAACGTAAAATAAGAAGGCTGACCAATGAATCCTTCCGTTAATCAGTTAAAATAATCCCGGCGCTAGCCAGGGAAATATGAGTCAGCTGAATACTGGAGTCTTGTTGCTATAATAATAATCAGCGTGTCTGTATGTCTGCTTTTCTGGGACATCGGCACCTTCATACATAGCCTACTAGTTTTACATCAGGATGTAATGTTAGCATGTGTCGACCTCATATAGAGCGTTTTCTGTCTTAATAGTGGCTATGAAGATCCAAATAAACACATGTGAGCAGTATACTATTCTGCTCAGCCCGTCTCAACATCATGTTGCTGTTTCTGAATAAAAACAGGTAGATGTGGCACTGTATATTAATTATTTATTATTTGCCCCCTTTTAAATTTTAAAGCTACATCAGAGGTTAACTATGGGGTTTAATAATATACCACAAGGTATTTTGAATGGGTATATTTTAATCTGGGCAAACTCGTCTTCGCCAGCAGAGGGCGCTCTAGGCCTTGCACTTGGCTGTGCATCGGTGACTGACGGCAGTAGCGCCGAAGTAGTTATACAGGAACAGTCAATGTACGGAGATCGCAACTTCATGTTGTTCACAAAGTGTTTCTATATTTCCAACAGGTATGCTAAACACACACTACTGAAATGTTTAGTAGAGATTAGATTTTCCCCTGTTTTAATAGGAACATTGAAGTTGGCCATGGCTAAGGGTGTTGATATTTTGTATTTGGACGAGCCAGTGTTTAAGATTGCGGGCGCCGATAGCGATGACACAGCTGAATGTTAAGCTAATCACGTCCTGGCTGTTTGAGGCCAAGACGAGTGTGACGAGTGTAATAACTGTTTGTAGCTATGTAGGGTTGGGGCACGGGAGTGATGACAGACTGTTTGAAGCTTGATGAACCGAGTGAATGTCGGTAGACGGAATAAGCAGTGGTTATTGATGAACGGGGCCGAGCTAATCCCCGCTAGCATGCTAATGCTAATAGCCGTTGGGTATCTCCTCCCGGTCACGGTTAACCCTCATGCACACCTCGCACCATTTTCTGCCATTTGGCCTTTTTTTTTGTTTTGTTTTTTGAATAACTTTGGCTGTGCTTATGTTAGCCTAATACATTTTGGCCAGGGTTAATTTTTATGCAGATCATTTCTGAATTTCTACTCAGCAACTTCATAGCACCTATAATAAAGGCAGGACATTTTTTTGTTACACTTGACACCCTCAGACCATTTTCTGCCGTCATTCACTTCCATTCAAAACGGCCGTTTTTTCAAAATTTGATCCTGCTGACAAACCAGCATAACATATATTTTTCTATTATTTTGTGCTTTCATCCTTGACAAAAGGCATCAAAATTTGTGATTTTCACCCCAACTACTAGTTGGTGCACTGAAAAAAAAAGTATGTTGGATTTACATGAAAATAATATGTACATCGGTTCCACGCAATAAAATCATGTTTACTGAACATGATTTTATTACAATAAATATACATAATTATTTTTGGTTATGCAAACATGACTTTTTCATGTTAATAATATTTAATTACCCCATGTTAAACCAACATGATTTTAATATAAATTGTTTATATATTTTACATGTTCTGTATATTCAATTATTTCCTGTTTAGGAAACATGATTTTTCTATTTAAATTACACAGTATTGTCATGTTAAATATACCCAACCTGATCAAGTAAGTCTGAGACTATTAAATTATAAAGGATCTGCATAATTTCACATATTTCTGTGCACTGATTTCTTTCCATCCTAGTCTTTTATCTGCAAAATATATCATACCATTTGCAAAATAAGGAACAAAGAAACATCTTTCTTTTCAACATGTGTATTTTTTTTTCAAAGAATACAACAACATTGTTTTTCGCTGACCACCTTCAACTGCCAATAGTATGGACATGCAATGTGTGACTCAGGAGAACACAATAAACATTCACAACTGCTACAATCTGAAAATATTACAAGATTAAAGTAGACAGAAAATAGATTGTCCATGCTCTGGATTGTATGCGAAATAAAAGGTTGCTTAATCAGCACTATATTTCACCGTAAATAAAGAATTATTTAAATGAAGATAAAGAATCCACTTGGTGAGTATTCCAAAAGGCAAACGTGGGCCACTGTTGAGTCCGCCATAACATTGCAACAGATAAATCGGATACATCAGACTGTTTGAGAACTTGGGCTTCGTGATGCAGTCTAGTGGAGCAGCTGCTAGTTAAATGTCCTTTTGTTTAACGCTGGCCTTTTTTGGACAATGGCGGATTCTTTTCTCACAGTTCACAATAAAGAATGTGCGAAACAAAGAAAATAGCCCCAAATTATAAAATGTAGACTCTTAGTAGAAGCTCCAGTAGTTTCAGAAAAACCTAAAATCTGACCAGGCACTTTGATGCAAGTGGTACATTTGGGGACACAAGTGCCGAAGAAACAATCTTTTAAAAAACAGTAGACGGGCTAAATGTAAATACTGCAAAAATGCATATAGGAAAAAAAAGAGTTGCATGAGTGCATGTCAAAAGTCAGGCCTAAATGCATTCACAGAGCAAACATGGTCCATGGCAACATTCAGAGTCTGTGAGAACTTGGGTTCTTAGAGAGCATGTTGCTGTCCAGCTCCATTACAACTTTCTGGAGCAATGCCAGAATGCTAGGAGCTCTATTAGTTTAAGAGAAAACGGCAAATCTGACAAGGCACTTTGATGCAAGAGGCATATTTTGTGAACACATGAGCACCAGAGAAACAAAACACTTGGTGCATGTAAATAGTCCAAAAAGGAACAGTAAAAGAGTTGTATGTCAAAAGTCCACAATAAATGCAGTCCATGCGCAACAATGATCCAATGCCAACAGCTCACTCATAGAGTCTGTTTTTGAGAACTTGGGCTTTCTTTGAGAGTGTGGTGCCATTCAGCTCCATCACAACTTTCTGGAGCACTTCAAAAGTGTACTTTAGTTCAGGAGGGTAGTTCAGGTTCAATGCGTACATTAGGCCAAACAACATGGCAGCAGCTAATGCAACATTGTCCAGTTCCTGCAGTATCTGCTGGCCTTCCAGGACAATCCCCATGTCCTCTGGTCGACTGGTTGCTTCACGTTTGACAACGTATATTCCCACCGTGGTCTCCTCAATGGATTCTTTGATGGCGGCTTCGTCCTCTGCCTGCACAGTAAAATCACAAATAGAACGGAGTGAGAAAAAAACAAAAGTCCATATTTACAATGGAATTATATTGAATGTGTATGTTATTTAAAAGATTTAGTCATTTTAAATAATTTAAGCCAGTCTATCTGATCCTCCCCTTTCCGCTCTTTTAAACTTAAATGCAGACTGCATGTTTCAAATGAAAAAACAAACAAATATAAAAGTTGTTACCGTACTTAACACAACTGAAGTGTGTTGTGATTTGCATCAGTACAGTCGCCTAGATCTATTCTATATTGTTTTACTAACTTCATATTTTAGTGCTCAACAAAATATCAAAATCAGTAAAATAACTTCACTCACCACAAACTCTCTAACAAGATTAGCTGGGTCTTCGTTGAGGTAGACACACAGCCCCTTGAGAACGCATTCCCGCCCTATATCGACGTCATCATCCTAGGTCAGGGGGATTAGAAGAGAGACATTTGGTTGGAATCCTTTTTCCTCTATCAACTCAAGTATTTTATTTCCCACAAATTCATTCTTACTTGAGTCATGGGTGCCAAAATGCTCTCAAGACGCTTGCCTATCTGTCCTCCTCTCTTCTTGAATACCTTCAGAAGTTTGTCAGATAGTACATCTAGCTGTGAGAGAAATCTGGATTGCAGGGGCATGGTGGTGAGGCGCTTAAATTCTGCATTTATCTGAAGAAAAAAAACAGACAAAATCATTTGATTACTTAATTTTCTAATGATCGTATATTTAAAATATATAAATCACCAAATGTTTTGTTGCTAAAATAAGATGGTTTTCAGTGTTTCAGTCAAATTATGTACCTCATTTACTTCAAAGAGCGCTGGCCATCTTTCCTGGAAGTCTTGTATCATGGGTGTGTCACGTACCACTTCATATCTCCTAAATGCAAACGTCTTTTCCATTTTCATCCTCACCACATCCCTGTTATTCCTCTTCTTAACATCTGAAAGAAGTTCCACTCTCAGTTTCTCAAGGCTCACATCAGATTCCCCAGTAGGATAATGGGGGCAGTAGTTGACTTCGGACCGCTTTGGTTTTTTGATTCCTAAAGCTGCACTTGATTTTCCCTCTGGTTTGTTATTTTTGGAGTTTACCGTCACCTCACGGCACCCCAGCTTGCTCAATTGAGTGCGGTAATTTGCCAGTTTATTCTTCAAGCTAGCTTTCCATCCAGCATATCCAGTGATGGAGCCTCTTTCAGTCAGGCATGGATGCTTTGTGATGAGTGCCTCCCCAACCATGTTAAACTGCTTATCAGTAACATACACTTTGTACCGGACTATTTCTTGCACCAGTCCTTCGAGAATGTTCGACCTCAGTTTAGGATCTGGAGTAAGCAAGTCTCCCTTTTCCCTGTACATGGCATGACCCTGCTCAAGTTTCAGCTCTGCATCACGAAGGAACTCAGGAACACGAAAGATGCTGGGCCAAACTGACCTGGACCCAGATGACTCTGCTGAGGACAGTATGTCAGTGTCAACACACCCACTAGACAGGGATGAGGATTCTTCGAGAACATGAGCAGGAGCTGAGGTGGAAAGACTATTAGTACAATGGGGAGTGGAGGTATCTGTCATGGGGATTATTCGGATAGTCCCTCTATCCTGTACTTCATCCATTGAAGTGAGATTCATAAATTCATTGTCAAATAGTGCATCCATGAATTGCAGTCTGAAGTTAGAGTTAATCCCACATTGTCTTTGTACCTCACTAACGAGTTCATTAACAGATCCAGGAAATCCATTTTGGAAAGTTAACCTTTGGCTGCTGTAGTCAACCAGGATTACTTTGAGAATGGCAGAGGAATTCATCCTTCTAGGTCTTGTTCTGTGTTAAGAAAATGTTAGAATAATGTTAATAAATTAATAATCCTGCAAACTAGAGTTGTGGCTATAAATGACATGCCTTGGTGGCTATGATGTAATCCACATGTATGCGTTACATTCCATCTATTTTTCTTGAGGGAGCATTTTTTCTTTATTAGACAAATTTGGAGAGACAAAGGTTGAATGGGGCAACGAGGTGGGGACATGCCAGGTCTACCTAACCACTGTGCTAATAGCGCTCCCCCCCAACAATGTTACCACAAATGTTACCACAAAGTACCAAAATAGATGAATATTCATAATTGTCAGCAACATTATCATACTATGGAATTTTAAATGTCTTAAAATCCAGGTTAAATAAGTAAAGTTAATAAATAAAGCATTTAAATACTCACCATTTTCTACAGAGCCTTTGGAACAATGCTCGAAACAAAAACAGGCCAACCTGTCTCCCACCAAATTACCTATACAGAAAAAAATAAATGTTTAAATATTTTATTATTCACACAGCAGTTTTTATTTTTCCACATATTTAAAATGCACCTTATAGTTTCTACATAACACATTAACCAACAAACATTTCCATTCAACAGCTAAATAAACCTCCCCCATTTGTCATTTAAATATGGCTGTATTAAGGTAATTCCAGACACCAACCACTTTAAATTAATTAACATTTAAATAGATTCGTAACAACGAAGTGAAATGCATCAAACATAACATGCTGTATTGTAGCGTCCCTCGGAAACAATGCCAGGAGACGGAACTGGGGTGTGCTTGCGATCTATTTCCAATTATTACACAGGCTACTGTGGGCCGTAGCCAACACCTATTTAACAAACAGTTTGCTCTCTGTGCTCACAAGTGTGTGTACCTCGAACTCACGCTCTCTTTTAGCCTAATTCCTTAGAACAACAACAACATTTCCCCGTGCTCAGCCAATCGACAACCTAAAGCCCATGACAGTCAATGTCTCTCTGGAATTCCAACAACTCAACCCAGTGAACTTAGCATAAAAAACACCTCTTTAAACAGAGTAACACACATAACACTACTCACAGCATTACATGTCCCCCAGTCCGTTACATTATTTTGCAAGCTAAGTATAGCTGGTAAAGAGCAAAGCACCTAAAGTATGATTGAATGCCTTTGCTAACCAGCAATGCTAAACGCTAGCCGCTAATGCTAATTCCAACCGGTTGTTGCTAACGCTAGTTTTACTCATTCATATTAGGCATACATTCAGATCCCGCGACCACAAAAAACACATCCACATAGCGACTCCGAAAAAAGTTCGACTCCAAAAAAAGTTCCACAACACCTGTGCATTCACGTCTGTTGCTGTACCAGATCAAATAGAATATGTCAGTCAGTGGTGTCTGCTACCTCTGAACTTTGACCTTCTTCCATGCCGTGTACATGACGACCGGTGACGACGTGACGACAGCGGACTGAAAACCGTTGGAAGATGGCCGCCCATTTATTCCTCTGAAAGCTGCTCATTGGCGCAGATCAGACACAGAGCCCTCGGCTACACCGTCACCATTCTCACCGGCCCAATCAATATACTCACACGTATTTACTATAATAATAACCATTCTTGAAACCCACATATTCATCATGGTATCATAAGGTTAATGGACGGAATTATGCCGAGCCTGGCAACACCAATGTAAAAAGCTGAAGTAAATCAATGCCAGGCGTAGAAGTATAAAACAAAGAAAATACATTACCAGGGACTTTCCCCACAGTGGGATAGTGATAGTGAATGTGAATTTTTCCTCAGAAAAGCGCCAACATGTGGTTGCCTAAGCATGCGGTTACCACCCCCCCCCCCCCTCCTCCAGCGAAATACACCAATTAACTTACTAGTTCTAACGAAAGTCAACAACTATACACTCTAAAACATTTCACACGATAGAAAAACATGCTTTATGTCCTAATTCAGGCTACATTATGGTAAATGTTTAGGCCTAGCTAACGGCAGTGAATGGTAACCTTAGCTAACTTTAACACATTAGCATAGACCTTGACATAAGCACGTTCCTCAACCTTAAGGGCAAATAAAAACAAGCTTTTAGAGTGACTCACTCTTAATTTAAATACTTTTACCTTGAAAGAGAACTCCTCGAGGTCCACGTGCATTCACCACAAGTGCAAAATGGCGAACGGTTATTCTTCTTCAACTGCCTGATGACGCGTTCTTAGTGGGCGGGGTTCCAGACAAAACATAACTTTTTTATTTATTCTTAACATGACTTAGACTTGTAGATTCAACATTCCTCAAAGTCATTAGAGTTCTACATGATATATATATGTTTTGTTGAGAAACATAAATTAAACGTGTTGTATGCACTAAATTAATATGTGTAAATTGAACAACCCCACATTCACCGTTTTTTCAGTGTGCCCTTTAGGTATATTTTACATGGGCTTGAATGACAGGCTATTTTCCTGGTTGTCAGCCCTGCAATAGTGTTGCCCCCCAAAGGTCAATGTCAAAAAATATTTCAACCTAAATGGTGTTGATGTGTTGGTAGGGATACCAGTGTGTGGTGTATATGTAGATATTGAGAAATTATGGTTTGTGTGTGTGTGTACAGACAGCCAAACTTCAAACACCCAAACTTGTATGTAAAAAATGGCTCAATTTGAAAGCATTAAAATCTGTAAAAACCTATCTTTTTCAAACCATAGCCATGTTGACATACATATGTAAATGTGATGATATTAGGCATGCATCCCAAACTTAAGACACCAAAATTACACTTTTTACCCCCACTTAGCTGAATTATTCATTTACTTCACCTTTTACTGATAAGTCAAATTGCTCCCTAAAACAAAACAAGAAAAAAACATGATTTTTTTATAATTTTTGTAATTTTTTAGAGTTGCAGACCTATACATAAAAAAATGAGCAACACATGAAAGGTTAGGGTCCATATGGATACCTAAGGGTTGTGTCTGTGTGTTTGTTGTGAAAATATTGTGTGTGCGTATGTGTGTGTCTTTGTGTGCCTCCATATATATGCAGCTAAAAGGTGCTATTTTGGGGCTTTCAAGTGGCTGCTCACCCAGCATGCACAAAAGTTCACTGAGACTCTCCCAAAACTGTGTGTGTGTGTGTGTGTGTGTGTGTGTGTGTGTGTGTGTGTGTGTGTGTGTGTGTGTGTGTGTGTGTGTGTGTGTGTGTGTGTGTGTGTGTGTGTGTGTGCATAATAAGGCCACATTTGTTGTGGTAAAACAAATAATTTTTAGTAGTTTATATAGATTGTATTCATGTGGATAAGAATAAAGAACAGCTCAGAGCCTCTTTGATAATGGAAAATCCTTCGTTCGTAAATACTCTTTGAAGTGATGCGCACTCCTGCATCTTGCAGCGCTACAAAGATGCCGATGAAGTGAAAACAAAAGTCTGGGAAAGTCTGGGTTTGTTTACACAGGTGCAACATTGACCAATGTTTTAAGTATGGGTGTAGGGCACACTGCTCATTTACAGCATGGCCAAGCATTACCAATGTCACAGACACAATTGCAAAAATTGCCAGCGAAGTGTGTTCTTCTTCCATTGAATGTCTTTTTCTCTCTCTCGCTCTCTCTCTCACACACAAACAAACACACACACACACACTCACTCATGCTCACACACAAACGCGCACATACACCCACTCACTTACTCACTCTCACACACACACACACACACACACACACACACACACACACACACACACACACACACACACACACACACACACACACACACACACACACACACACACACACACACACACACACACACACACACACACACACACACACACACACACACACACACACACACACACACACACACACACACACACACACACTTTTGGGAGTGTCAGTGAACTTTTGGGTGAGCAGCCACCTGAAAGCCCCAAAATAGTACCTTTTAGCTGCATATATATCTATTCTAGCCTGTTCTACTGTTCGATTTATGTTTTTTGTGATATAAATGTTGTTGTTTCTCAAAAACTAAAAATGCAAGAATGTCAATCTTTTTGTTAATCGTTAATAGATCCTATCTCGTAAACATCCACACAAAAAAATCCATCTTGCATCTATTGTATGGAAAGGGTTCAGCTATTATCATTTTTATATATAGAAAAAGTGTCATTTCATCACAAAAACTAGCCTGAAAAGGGTAAAAAAAACAATGAAAAATCAATGAATATTAAATATGTATGTAAAGAGCACAAGTGGGGTAAATGGTTTATAAAAAAAAAAGTAAAAAAAAAAATTATTGTATAGTGTTTTCATGGCAGTTAATTGGGAGTGGCTTCTTGTGGCCGCGAGGGTGTCAAGTGTAACAATTTATTTGCATCTGAGCATGCGCAAAAACTAAACATGCCTCAAAAAATGTTTTTGTGTAAATCATTCATATGCCCTAGACTCTAGTTATTCAACTTAAAAAAAACAACTCTGCATCTTTTATATAGAAAAAAAATCATTTTCTTCGTTTTTAGGGGGAGAAAAATACTGACTTTGACACAAAAACAATCATTTTAAGCATTAAAAGCAAATGAAAATCAACTAATATTAAATATGTATGTACAGAGCACAAGTGGGGTAAATGGTTTATAAAAAAAAAAGTAAAAAAAAACATTATTGTATAGTGTTTTCATGGCAGTTAATTGGGAGTGGCTTCTTGTGGCCGCGAGGGTGTCAAGTGTAACAATTTATTTGCATCTGAGCATGCGCAAAAACTAAACATGCCTCAAAAAATTTTTTTGTGTTAATCATTCATATGCCCTAGACTCTAGTTATTCAACTTAAAAAAATCAACTCTGCATCTTTTATATAGAAAAAAAATCATTTTCTTCATTTTTAGGGGGAAAAAAATACTGACTTTGACACAAAAACAATCATTTTAAGCATTAAAAGCAAATGAAAATCAACTAATATTAAATATGTATGTACAGAGCACGAGTGGGGTAAATGGTTTATAAAAAAAAAAGTAAAAAAAAACATTATTGTATAAGGTTTTTATGGAAGTTAATTGAGAGTGGCTTCTTGTGGCCGCGAGGGTGTCAAGTGTAACCAAAATTTAAGGGTGGCACAAGGGTTAAAGGGACAGTTCTTTGTTTGGATAAGAGTGTAATAGAGTCTGTGTTGAAATGCTTTTGTTTTGGTGTCTTTGAGAGTATTGTTAGAATAGAACAGGTGCTGACTGTGGGTTAAGGAAGAGTTATATTAGGCTAAGGCAGGGCATAGGTGTAGTTCATAAAGGTTTAACAACAAGAAAGCAGTAATAAGACCAGGTCATTTGAGTTTATGCGTTTATGTTTACCTTTAGTTACAATATGTTTAAAGAGGGATTTCTACACTTAAAAGAGACAGTATTTTCATAGCAGAGTTTACATACTAATACTAACTGTGGGCCATGTAATAGTAAAGTGAACATGTATTTAGGTGCCTAGCATGGGTAGTTAGACTAGTAACTGTAGAAGAGTACTGTGCTAAGAGTAGCAGGTGTATTACAAGTGTATTTGATTAATGTGTATTATAAGGTGTATTGTTATTGAGATGTGTTTTGAGATGTATTAGATTAGGTGACCAACGGCAGTAGCGCCAAAGTAGTTATACAGGAACAGTCAATGTACGGAGATCGCAACTTCATGTTGTTCACAAAGTGTTTCTATATTTCCAACAGGAAATAAATGTGCTGCAGTGGAAACAACTGAGCTTTATTTCTAAACCTGCAACATAGACAAGCGTCCCATTATGCAAAGGATTTTTTTTTAATTGTGCAGCTCCATCGTGTTTAAATCATATTTTATATCTGTTTTTCCAGCCTGAAAAAAAACATTTACAACTAATTTTAAAAGTCACTAATGACAAGATACACCCCACGAAGAGAATGAATTGCAGGGTTGTTATAATAAACTATATTGATTAGTTTTTAGCTTTGTGTTCTTCATCAACTCGAACCTACATGTATTTTATTTATTTTATAAATCTTAACATTATCTTAACATCTGAATGGCACAATCTGCTTTTCCACAGACTCATCTTGGCTGTCCTGCACAAGGCCTGCACAAGTGTCTGGGATTTCCATCCTGTCAGGGAGAAGCCATTGTACAGTGAGCAGCTACAGTCAGTCCTAACTATTATCCGTCATGTGTTTACTATAACATCACTAATGGGATCTAACAATTGTTTCCGTCCCCAGTGTATGCATTGCTGAGGGAAGGACACTCCAGATAACTGAAGACTTCACTGCTCCTGCTGCCTTGAGAAGATCTCCGAAGATGGAGCAGCGTGGAACTCACCTGGCAGTCACAGCACATCAGTCTGACTCTACACTCTACACACAATTTGTTTTCAATTTTTAGATTGTGATTATTATAAATCTAGACAAAGTCAGATCATACTCAATTCATAATCATATTGATTGCAGTAAATGAGGTGACATACTCAGTCATGTTTATTTGTTTGACATATTAAAAAGGTAGGGGAGATTTTGATTAAATATGGTAAACAGTTGGGCTACAGACCAAGGACTAAGTTACTAGTTTTATGTTTTGTTTTATAAAGTCTTGTTCCGGCACATGCCAGAGCATTTTGGGTATTTTGTTCATTTTCTCTTAATAAAATAACGCCATACACAACTTTACTTGGAGGTATGCAATTGTGAGTGCATTATAGTTTTAAACTGGTTGATTTGTATTTTTCATTTTGACCGTATGTATATGTTTAGTAAATCCACAAATATTTTAAAAAGTCCAAATCTTGTGATTTGTTTGTGGGGTAAGCTTTTACTATACATTTGTACTGATTGTGCTTTGATGTGATAACTGCAAATCATAAATATAATTGATATAGGGCATTTATTAGTCTTGCTTTAGCAGCATGCAGACCTACTTATTAATGCAGCATGTGATCTGAATTAACATGTTCTAAACTGCATAAAATGTTATGGTGTGACACTTTGTGATTGTGATTAATTAAAGTAATCACTGAAATGAGGTTATATGAAGCTTTGTACCCTGTTCTTCTGGACACGTCACATGAGGTAAGGTGTATAGCAGAACTGTCTGGGGATAAGCACACAGTTAAACCTGATCATCTAATTATCAGTTTGTGATACAAGTAGTGATAATTTCACATGGAAAATGTGAGATAGAGGAACAATTATTCCAATTCAGTTTTAATGTGTCCTCTATACTTTTCTATTGCCTTGTAGAGTAGGTTACTTATTCACTTCACTATTCACACGTTTAAATTAATTAAGCTTACTACATTTAGAAGACTAAGTGTATGATTTATAAGCATATTTCTGGATTTAGATACATGCTGAATACTCTGCAGCAAGATATGTAGGCCTACTTTATTTACTTTGGTCCTCAATGCCTGCAACGTCCTCCTCACCCCCTGCGTGTGGTGTGTTTTAACTTTTAACCATAGATAGTTTTAACAGCCAGGAGCCTTGACAGCGGCTGCGGGACAATAAACTATTGTCGATAGTTAACCTGCTATCGGTGTATGAATGTGTGTGAATGGGAACAGGTCTCCCTTGCAAAAGAGTCTTCGGACTCAATGGGATATACCTGTATAAATAAAGGTTAAAAAAATATATAATGGAAATTCATTCTCTATTTAATAAAACTACTTTTATTAAAATGTAAAGGTTTTAAAGAGAAAAACAGCAGGTTTAAACAGTTACACCAGTGCCAATCACACAGCAGACGTTAACTGACGTCGACGCTGGCCCTTATCTGCTAAAGTAAACTTGTTTATGACTTTCACTACTGGCATAAGGCTCCGCTGTAGTTCCCTCTTATTCAATTCCCTTATTATTACATTTCCTACATTTTCTGGTGAAAAGAGACGACCATGGACCAGCCATGGACATATGAGTGAGACGACGGAAACAGGCTTTCCCTCAGTCTGTTTAAATGCTGACGTCACAGGTCCCAACCGGCGCTTTCATTGGATGATACGACAATGTTGTCCCGCCCACCTTCTACGGATACAACTCTGTTCTACAGGTACGAAATACTTTTGCACCAAATATAGCAGCTGGACGTGGTGCAAATCTACCTGCAAAAAACCCACTGCTGAGACTTGCAGGAGCAGATTCGAGCAAAGAAAACCCTCAGCTGAGACTTGTAGGAACAGATTCGAGCAGTTGTATCGATGGATTTGTGCTCGCTCATTAAAATGCTGTGCTCGATATAATTTTATTTGTGAGGACATTTTTCACAGATGTGCAACTTCTGATGCGTTAGTTCACATTTGGGTTTACGAATGCACACATTTTGGGCATGTTCTCACATTATGAAACACGGGTGTGCAAATGTGTTTTGCACCAACTGTGCTGCAATGATTGTAGCAAAAGTGTCAAGCGCATGACTCTTTGAAGTTGCGATGCACAGGATAGGATCTGTGCACCCGTAACAACGATTTGTGAACTCGTAGCCCCTATTTTGTGTCCACAATGGTAGAAAAAATATTTACGACTTCAAATTTACTGTTACACATTTGTGACTTTGGAGTACACATGCAAAACAAATATTTACGACTTCAAATCTACTGTTACACATTTGTGACTTCAGTTTACGCATTCGAAATCTGCAGTTACATGTGCTAAAGACTTATGCTACAATAATACCTTCATACATCTCAACCTTTCTTTTTGACTTCATCCGTCTTTCACAGGAAACACTTTTGGAAGTGCGACATTGACAGACTTGTTGTGTAATGTGTCATCTTTAGCTAGAACTACAAGAGGTTCTTCTGAAGCTATCTGCAAACGGGGTTAAGTGACCCTTTTTAATTTGTATTTATTTTCTAAGATTATTAGAGAGACAGAGATGAAATGGAGCAGAGAGGGGAATAGACATGCAGAGAACGACCACGGGCCGGATTTCGAACCTGTGGTCTGCTGCCTATGAGTACTGAGCCTCTATGGGCGGGTGCCGCTACACCACAAGCGCCCTCCCCACACACACACACAATTTTAATTTATAATATTTCTTTATTCTACATTCTAGATTTTTGTTTGTATGCTGTATTTTCTGTACTTTTCCATATGTTCTATCTCTGTCGATGGACAGATTAGGATGGTTGCTATTCCAATAATATTTCTTACATGGGCCTAAGCTCCAGGATAAGGACGGTCTTCCAACATTGGGCTGGAGATTGGGGTGTTGGGGGGGGGGGGGGGGTCAGAGGAATGTGCCCGGGAAGGAGAATTCGGCCAATGAGATGAGCGTGTGTGATTGCCATCCAGAGATAGTTGAGAGATAACAACAACAGGCAGCATTCTGGGAGATCTATGGAAAAATTCCTGCTCCTTACAGTGGAGCAGATAATGGATGCCATACACTGCCGAGTGATGTGGACGGAGGCAGGATCAGATATACACACACACACACACACACACACACACACACACACACACACCTCGGTTAGGATAAGTTAAGTTTACACGTACTACTGCTGGTATAAGCACTTCCCGGCAGCACTTTGAATGCAATGTGGCTGTGGTGCACGGGCACGGGCACGGGCACACACACACGGGCACACACAGGCACACACACACGGGCACACACACAGTAAGTCCGCATGATTGCTTGAGTAAGCGAATTAGCCTCGGCGATGGCTGAGGAGGCAATAAGTTGGCAGAAAAAAGAGGGATAATCTTTTATCTTTCAAACCCTCCCCAAATGATTTCTTAAAGTCAGTATCACTTCCCTGACAGTTGACGACGTTCCACTTTCATTATTTATTTATCTATTTTTGCTTTGTGTGAATTCAGCTAAAATACTTCTAAAGCGCTTAATGGCCCTATCGCTGCCTCAGATCTGCTGCCACATGCTGCCTTCTCCCCGCTCTCTCTTCTCTTCTCCGGCCCCGGCCCCCGAAGAGCCGCAGCGCTTTTATCAAAACCGTCTTGACGAGAACGACACGGCCAATTATTGACAAATTATTCCTTCATAGAATGACAGTAAGACAAGGAGAGGAGAGAGAGAGAGAGAGGGAGAGAGGGAGAGAGACTATTGGCCTTGATGAGTGGAACCCTACGCCCCCCTATAACAGGCCTGAGGAGACAGGCCGTCTATCTATCAGATTCTATTAAGAGCTCGGCACTTTGGCGAACAAAGCTGCCCGCGCCCCGCTACGCATTAACTGCTATTATACGCTCATGAACTTTGTCGCCATAACAATGGTCCCGCTCCCCCCAGATTCGCCATTTTTTTTTGCACATTTTTAGTCTTCCTATTGTGCTACACTACAGAACTGAGAAGAACATCGCTCTCACATGTTATGTACAGTATTTACAAACTATACTTTTCTTTGATATTTTCTTTAAATTAGCGTTCTGCTCTGCAATCATTTGTCAGAAACATCAGGTGTTCAATCTTTACATTGAGCAAGAAATGATATTTTTCCAAAGGAAATATTGGGCCTGGGGCTAAGAGTCACAGAAAGGTGCAAATTAAAAATAAAATATAGTGTCAGAGAAAGTCAGAGTTGAAACAGAAATATCGCAGTTATAATGTGGGGAAGAAGAAGAAATTGAGCCCTGTTCAAGGAGCAGAGAAACCCAAGAAATCATGTACTGTGTATGTCTGTGTGTGTGTGTGTGTGTGTGTGTGTGTGTGTGTTGTGTGTGTGTGTGTGTGTGTGTGTGTGTGTGTGTGTGTTTGATAATAAACAAAGAGCCAGCAGGCCCTGAACCTTCCAACCACCACTGATGCCAAGAATACCTCATACCTAAGTAAGAGGAAAAAAAAAGAATAGAAGGGTTGAGATATCCTGATTTAGGTTCATAGCTCCAAAAACAGTAACATAAACATAAACATAAACATAAACAAAAAACATAAAGAACATAGGCTCCTACATTTCCCATAATGCAACTCATTTGTATCATTTCTTCTTTAGACTCTTGGGAAACACCTGCATCTTTAAAAGTTGTTGTGTCCTTCAGACAAAATAATTTAAAGAAGGAGATTGTTTGGAGGAAAAACATCTTAATCCTAGTTTACATGGCAACGTTTTCAACATAATACACAAAAGCATTTTTTGTTTTAATGAAAAACCTTTGAAACCAGCTTCTGGAGGGAAATGTTCTAAACTCCAGGGTTGCCGTTTAATTGCTGTGACAGCGACCAGTGACTTCGCGGCCCCAGTCTAAACCAACAGCGGTTGCTTTCATCAAATTCTCACCACCTTCAAACAAACACGTCCCCATGAAACAGCAGGAGTGTAACAGAGCCCATAGCCCTTTGTTAGTGATCCACTAATCATCAGTGGACTAACCACCTAATGCTTTATCAGTCATTGGTCTTATCTAGCTGCATTGTAATCGGGGGGACTTTGAGGCCAGACAGTCCGATTGGCTGGGAGATAGAAAGTGTCGATGTGTTCACGGGGTCCAATGGGCCCATGAGTTGGCGGGCCGATGAGAACTTTGATACAGATTCCACACAGTTAGGAAAGCCTTCTGCTTAAAAGGCTCAGGGATCTTTTCAACTGGAGAAAATGTTAAAAATGAAATTGCAAAATGAAGTTTTAGAGAAGGGTGTACCCCAAAACACTGCAATGGAAATGAGGATATTTCAAGAATACCGACATAATGTTTCAACGTGTCTGAAGGTTCAGACTAAGAAATGCCCTTCTAACATCTACAGTATGTTCCTGAAACATGTAAAGCAAGTATTAGCTTTTATTTATACTAGAAGGCTCTTTGCATTGCTACTTCAAGCACAATTTCCTTTTTTAAAGTTTTGTAAAAGCTACATTTTCATTACTGTATCCAATGACCATTGATAGTTTGCTCCCATTTTTCCAGATTGCTTTTCTGACTGACTAACAATCAGAAAAATATACAAGATTCCACGCAATTGTTATGCTGAATTTTGGAGAAATGGTTGGTGGTTGATGGTTTTCATTTTACAAAATGGTGCAGCCATAAAACTTAGTTTTTCTTTACTTAATATAAGCATCATACAGGTGAACGAGCAGATGCTACTGGCATACTTGAAAAAAAGAGCGGACAAAAGAGGTGTTAATGTAGATAGGGAAAGTCAGAGTTGAAACAGAAACCGGACAATTAAAAGGTGGGGGAAAAGAAGAAAGTGAGCCTTGTCCCAAGCGCGGAGAAACCCAAGAGAAGAATGGACTTGGTGTGTGTGTGTGTGTGTGTGTGTGTTGTTGTGTGTGTGTGTCTGTGTGTGTGTGTGTCTGTTGCGTGTGCGTGCGTGTGTGAGAAGAAACAAAGAGCCAGCCAGCAGGCCCTGACCCTTCCACCCAGCACTGATGCCATGAAGACCTCTCTCTTTCCTCTGTGCCTCCTCCTCCTCTTTTTTTTCTCCACTCTCTACCTCCACACAGCCATCTCTATCTCTCTCTCTCCCTCCTCTCTCTCTCTCCTCTCTCCCTCTCTCCTCTGCTTTGCCAAGTGGTCCACATCCACACGGCATAACGAGGGTGTAGTTTCTTAACATTCATCATCGCTGAACTCTGAAACTTTATCAGCTCCGGAGCGCGGCGCCACAGCCCCGGCCCTGGCTTTCTCAGCTCTCAGATAGGGGCCCGATAACGCGCTGATAGATTACAGCAGATTGTTTTACTTCAGGGGACACTGCTG
This sequence comes from Ammodytes dubius, assembly GCA_026122265.1. Classification (NCBI taxonomy): domain Eukaryota; kingdom Metazoa; phylum Chordata; class Actinopteri; order Uranoscopiformes; family Ammodytidae; genus Ammodytes; species Ammodytes dubius. Next base: position 29,322,505 of record CM047513.1, on the reverse strand, counting down.
CTGCTGCTGCTGCTGCTGCTGCTAATACTAATACACAGACAAGAGGGCTGGCTGCTGATAGGAGGGGAGGGGAGGGGAGGGGGCAAACAGGCCACAAAGAGAGGTAAGGGCAAGGGAATACTGCCATGAGATGAGGAAGGAAAATTATTACCGATGCTGTCCCATACGTCCTTATACTGCCCACCCGCAATCAGCAGTGGCAATGCAGGCTAGAAAATGTAACAAACCTGTTCATGTCTTGTGAGGTTGTAGTGGGTTTTAAACCAATTAAAAATGGTGGAGTCGGCGAATCTGGAGAAAGTTTGTTGATATTATAAAATGAAAATGCATCACTCCTGTCCGTGCGCGCACACACCCCACACACACACACACACCACACACACCACACTTAGGGGCAACCTGAGCTAGTGAGGGGGGGCAGAGGGGAGCATGCCAGGTGACTGACTGTTCAAAACAAAGTCAAGTGCAAAACACAAGGACCACTTTCTCTCTCTCTCTCTCTCGCTCTCTCTCCCTGTGTGTAAACCCCCCTCTCTCTCTCTCTCGCTCTCCCCCAATAGATATTTTACTGCTTAATAAAATGGTGCTTTTCTAGAAGAGATCCTATCTGAGAGGGAATAACCTAATAAAATCTAACCTTTGAAAATAAGAAATATAACCTAATCAAATATCTTCCCAAAGACATCAAATTAATGGTTTATCATTCTTTCTTTCATTGCATTAATCTTCTCACAGTATTCTCTCATTTCAGTTATGAATTTTTCCAGCCTATTAATACAGGTATACTCCATCATGATAAAGAAAAAGGGGGGAGCTATTATTGTATAAAATGACTTTATGATATCAAGCACTGCTCATGCAAATGAGCGATGACTTGTGGAGTTAAATCTTCACCGGGCGGTCCCCACATGAGAGCAGAGGGCCACTTGTTAACCGTACGGACTCTTAGCCAGAGATCCATGTCACACTGCATCTTGTCCACTACACATGAGTCTAGGATGGCTTTGGTCTCGCTAAGCTAAGCACAGACACTGTGGAGTCAGGGAAAGACTGTTAGCCAATCTAGCCCTGTTGTCTAACTTTAGCATTTGATCTACGGGCTGCTTTGAATGAATAAAAGCTATTTTGGAAGCAATGGGAATTACTATGCTAAATTAAATACACAACTGAGAGGTAGAGTACCCACACACACACACACAACACAACACACACACACACACACACACACACACACACACACAGGGCGGTCCCCACAGAGCTATTGTATTAAGCACACAGGATCAATTAGGGATTCAGATGTAAAGTGGGGTCAAGCTGCTGCCCTGCCTGTCTCCATATGTCTGCTGTTGGGACTCCACTGGACAGCTCTGTGGCACGCAGCGGCCAATCACAGCGCTCCGTTCCTGCCACGGCTGTCCATGGCCATGTTCAGGCCCCGGCATTGTGGAAACTCAAACCTGTCCGCTGCCCGCTTTGTGCCTCTCTATTTGCGACAGATTGAGGACTGAGCTTATCTGTGCTCACCAGAATGTGTGTGTGTTTGTGTTTCAGTGTGTGTGTGTGTGTGTGTGTGTGTGTGTGTGTGTGTGTGTGTGTGTGTGTGTGTGGAAACAGAGGGTGTGCACGTAATGAATTGGTGTCAGGGAGGGCATAAAGAGTTAAATGAGGTCTAATCTGCTAATAGCAAGCAACGGCAAGAAATTATCACTGCACAGCTTGCACACAATGCACAAACCTTTACACACACCACCACACACACACACACACACACACACACATTTAAAAAAGAAAAAAAATATCGCTAAGAAAAACACTTGCAGAGCAAAATAAAAAACTAAAATGTCTGTATTGGTCTAAATTTCAGCATCAACATTATTATCAGGCAAACCCCATGAATAATCCGCTCTGTAATTTTTCTTTCTTTCTCCCCTTTTTGTTCCTGGCATTTTGGTGCAGCAAGATAAGGGCTAAAAACAACAGAAGGGCTCGCAGAGCGAAAAAAAGACTGATAGATAACATTGATATCAACTCCTACACAACACAGTCATTCTCTTATCGGGGCTTTTTATCACAGTTTCGTTTTTTTTTCCTTCTTCTTTCATTCTTTCTTTCTTTCTAAGCCTTCCACTCCCAGCTTGTGTGGACAAATGAAAAAGAAGCAGCACTGCCCTTAAAAGGTTAAGTCAGGTTTCAGTAGCCAATGAACCTAAATGCTGATCTGTCTGCATCTTCATTTGGGCGAAGGTGTAGGATGCAGCAGCTGAAGTAGTGTGCACGCTTGTGGAGAGATACAACCGGCTGGTTACATTCAAATAACAAAGCAGGCAGTGAGCCAGTGGGAAAGGAAAATATGTTTGGATATGTGATCCACTCAAGTGGAAGGGGAGTCGCTTATTAGCACACACAGACAGGAAGACTGGTTGGTAGAAGACGCCACACCACACACACCACACACACACACACACACACACACACACAACCCCTACCTTGCCAACAGTGGACTATCGGCCTACATTGACCAAGTGTGGAACCCTATCTCTGGTCACTAAAAAAATAATAGAAAGTTATAGAAAATGTACTTGTGCCATACAGAAATTGCCTTGAAGTTACTTCGGCGTACAAATAACAAAGCATGCTGTGGGTTGGAAAGGACAATAAGTTTAGATCTGCTGAAGTGGAGTTTCTTATTAGCGGAAACAGACAGAAAGACACACACAACCACACACACACACACACACACACACACACACTTCTGAGAAGGGGAAAAACTATTTCACACACACGCAGACGTATCATTGCTCTGTGTCAGACGGAGAAAAAAGCCTCTCTGTGGCTGTAATCTATCAAGGTCAGCTAGTGTGGCCCGGACAAACAGCATGTTGTTCCATCCCTCTGCTCCCTGCTGCTGGAGAACAACATCTGACAGGAGGGATGAGTGACCCACACAGCTGCTACAAGACCCTATTATTACAAGATGGACACACATCTACACTTGCTTTGTTATAGTACATCATTCACATGAAAAAAAATTAATGTTTCTTTGAATTGAAATGCCAGTAGGTTGGTGTTAACCTGTGTTGAAATGTTTTTTTGTCCCTTCCCAGCTTCCGTCCCTCATGTACCAGCATTATAAAACTGAGCTGTTGTTTTGCTGGATTAAGTTTTAATGTGCAATGTCTTTACAGAGACATGTGACATAGATGGAATTAGTTGATTTTATTGATTTGATTATTATTATTTGTAGAACTGTGGTGCTCTATGATAGCATGAACAATAGGAAAAATTGACTATGGATTATAGTCAGAATATGAGATTGTGGGATTGATTGAATCTTTGCTTGGATCAAAAAGCTTGGTAGACTGTCCTGCTCTCCCTACATGAGGAGGTTTCTGACATCCTTTTTAAAAGACAAATCATTTCTTCACTGTTACTCCAGCCACTGTACTGTGTGGCAACTGTTTGCTAATGCTAAGCTAGGCTAACTAACCAGCTTTATATTAAAACAGGTAGACATAAGAGTGGTATCAATCCTGACGTCCAACTCTCTCCAAGACAGCAAATAGCATATGACGTAGCTCACAAAAATACGCAATTATAAACTCCTTAATCTTAGCACTGTTTGCTTTCTCCTTGAGCAAGGCACCAAAGCGATCTAATTGGAGTCTAAAATTGATGAGCAACGAGAAAGTTTATTTTTTCATCGATGATGTTGTCTGTGTTGGCTTCCAATATGGTGGAAAACTAATCCAAATATGTCACTTATTTTAGTACTTTAACCTGCAGTATGGTCATATGTATATCTATGGTCAACACTCACATACAACAACTTGAATGGAAACTAAGCTAGTGACTGATATACTGAGTGATAGTGCAGGGGAAGTGAACCGAGGGATGGGAGGACAGAGGTAGAGCTGGACAGACAGACAGACAGACAGACAGGACAGACAGACAGAAGGGAGAGCTGGAGTGCTAAAGATAAGAGAGGGGAGGGAGATAGAGTGGGGGGGGAGAGTGGGGATTTGGATGCAGGGAGCATATCCATCATGGATCTATGCTGCTATCAAACTACAGTTATCAGTGGTAAAAATATATATATAAAAACTCAACCTGCAAAAGGCTGGAGCTGCAGTGGGAGTTCACTGGGCTGCAAATAGGCCTGTCTGCCCCGACTCTCTCTCACTAGCTCCACTCTGGTGTCCTTTATAAGAAATCAAAAAGCACCTCCTACAAGTTTTCTTCATAGGAAGGCAAAGGGTTCTACCACTTATCCACTAATAATAGACTACTTAATTAGTTGCCAATTATTGAAATAGTCATTAATTAGTTGGTAACATCATCTGTTTTCACTACTACGGAGCTGAACTAAAAACTAAAAAAAATGTCTAATAGGCACAGGTATAAACAAAACATAGCAAAATGGCGCTGGCTGCATCGCATCCGAAGAACACCTATAGTGTGGGAGCATTTCACCCTCAACCATAGACTGTATATATATAAGCCCTCCACACAGTAAAAAAACTATCACTTGCTAGATTTGTAAGGCGGAACTTGCTTGGCATGGTAGCAAATCAGCAATGCAATGTGATTGTTGTTGTCCAACATGCTGTGCATGCCAAGCATAGTAAAGCCTTACAAATCTTACTAATACAAATCTAATGCCTCAAGTAACATTTAAAAGCTGATGGCTAAATCAAAAGAGTCATTTTGCCATTAGATAATCCAACGAGTCGACTAATCGTTTCAATAATCGATAGATTGATTGACAACCTAACTTATTCTACTGAAGGCTGTTCTGACATCATCTATGCCTTGCTGTTTCACTCATCTGTACTGCTCACATAATCTGCATGTCCACATCTCCATACTTTCCTAACAATGGTATGACCACTACAGAATATCTCTCTGCACTTCATCTCCTTCCGCCTCCCTACCCCCCCCCCCCCCCCTAAAAAAAGAAAACCGCTCCACAAAAGAAAAGAGAAATGAAAAGAGGAGAGGGTTTTTCTTCTTTCTGCTCTGCCCCACCCTTCTCTAGATAGAGTGAGAGAGGGGGAGAAGAAGGAGAAGAAGAGGAAGAAAAAAAAAACATAATTTATCTGTGTATTATCAAGAAAGGCAGACACTTTAATCAGTCAGCTATGAAGTCAGTATTTCCATTCTTATCTGTCGCAGGAGTGGAAATGGAGAGGAGATAGCGTTCTGGGAGCCCATCGGTGGGCAGGAATGATAATGGGGGGGGGGGGGGTGAGGGAGTGAGGGAGTGGGGTGGGGGGGGGGGCAGGGCTCGGCTATTGGACCGCTGTGTCAGCGCTATCTGCACCCATTATCAAGAGGCTTATCGGCCCTACCATCAGCCTCGCTGTAATGGGGCCAGTTCAACTTTCCACATTATCATACCGCCAAGACCCGCTACGCCAAGGCTAGGGGTCTGGCTGGAGACAGACAGAGAGAGAGAGAGAGAGAGAGAGAGGGGGGGGGGAGAGAAAGGGGTGATAGAGAAGTGGAAGGGTGGAGATAGAAGCATAAAAAACTGTGGTGGGTCAAGAGGAAAAAAAGATGAGATTAATTCAAAAGGAGGGAAAAACAGAAAGAATAAATTGATAGAATAGCTTAAAGTGATGGGGTTAAGGGTGATGTTAAGGTCCTAAAATCCTAATGTATTTGATTGAAAAAGATATGTTATTGAAGCTGATATGGCTTTGTGTTGCGTCTACACACATGAAGGCGTGTTTACGGCCCCACTTCCTGTCCCCTCCGGGCTGTTAAATTATATTAGATCAACACGCCCATAATAAATGATGTTACAACCGGGCTTCATTAATCTGAAAAGATTACATGAAGTTAGTTATAGAGGATCAGTCAAGCTTTTATCTGTGTCCCTATCGAGGAGAGAGAGAGAGAGAGGAGATGAAACAACGTGTCAAGATAAGTGCACAAATGTGTTTCTCCCTCAACGCTCTTAACCAAAACATTAGAAAGACAGGATGGAAATGATGCAGTGTGTTGATTTATTTTGAAAATGAATGGGAACAGTTTTAATTTGTGAGGTTGGACAAGCCTCTGAAATTGATTATGCATTTTTATTTATTTAATATATTAAATACTCCAGCCGAGTAATATAGCACCGGGTCAGAGAATGGTCACATTCCAAGCAGCAGAGGCAGAAATATCCCCCTATCCTATCCTACCCTATCCTACATTTCCCATAATGCACCAATAGCATGTTTTTGTTAGATCCACCCTTCGTGGACTTGCTTTGAGTGACAGAAGTCATTCCACAGGTTGAGAAGTATTCTTAATGACTAGTAGTTCTGACCTTAGATTCAGGGCCAATCAGAGCAGACTGGGCTTCTAGGAAGGCGGGGCTTAAAGAGACAGGCTATCAAACATAGTTTTTCAGACAGAGGCTGAAAAGGAGGAGATTCAGCAATGGCACTGTGAAAAGTTTTTTTTTGGACACTTCACAATGAAAACTATTTCTAATAGAAACCCAAATTACAATGTTGAACCTGCTAAAAGGGCATAATATGTGACATTTAACTCATGACCTGTTGTTGCAGCCCATTGGTCTAGAGATGTGTTTGAATGCGCCCGTTGTCTTGTCTTGAGTCCTACCCTGTTTGTGATCATATTGGGGCTGCTGGGTGTTTAGAACATGAGAAACCTGATTATTCACGGGCCATTTTACAGGAAAGGATAATATCTAGATGTGTATTTACAGTGAAAGCTAGCAGAAAGGGAATATCTCTTTAAAATCTGATGTTTACAGTTATGAATGTATATGAAATGTATTTTTGTTTAACCTGTGGCACACGCTGTACAGTCTGTGAGCCTACTGTAAGACCAGCCACACACACACACCTTCCATCACACTAAACAACACACACACACACACAACAACAGCTGGTTGATTGGCAGTTCACCTATCAGACGAGGAGCCAGAGCACCACGGTTTACACAAGCACAAAGCCATCCAAAGGCCCGGATCACTGCAACACTACTGGCTGCTCACATGACTCACAGTGTACACACACACTAAGACGTGACACACAGATACTGGCAAAGAGAGAATAGGACGTTATGCATCGCTCACTGACAGGGCCCTGCTCAAGACTTACATTCCTAAATGAAATGAAATACATAAACACCACATTTAAATGCAAAACAAGTTGTATATGACTTTTATCCTCCTCTGTTGGTAGCCGGAGGGAACTGCAACAACAACTAACTCAGACTAGATTAGTAAGTGGCAACATCGTATAAAAGGTTGTACTTTCACAACTCAGAAGAGTTACAGAGTTGGTGGGGTGTGTGTTGTGTGTGTGTGTGTGTGTGTGTGTGTGTGTGTGTGTGTGTGTGTGTGTGTGTGTGTTGTTGTGTTTGTGTGTGTGTTGTGTGTGTTTTGTGTGTGTACTATGAACATTTTAAAGTGAGGAAAACTCAAAATGTTCAAGGAAACTGTCACTCCATTTCAGCAAACTAATGATCTTTTGTTGAGATAACTTATCGTTCATAATGTAATGATATTGTATCTTTCATATGTTAAGAAACTTAAAATGTTGAGTTCTACTACATGGTGAATTCCAACCAATTCTCTGTCAAAACAAACAAAACCAAATCGCTCAAAATGTTGATTCAAACACTAAACTGTTAAAAGGTTGGCACAACTTTTTCTCTTTGGAAACATAAAGTGACATTAAATATGAATGATTAGTTATCTCAACAAAAGATAATTACTTCTCACAAATGTATGCAGTTTTAGATGGCCTCAAATTTCTAGCAAGAAGGTGTTGTGTGTTGTGTGTTGTGTGTGTGTGTTGTGTGTGTGTGTGTGTGTGTGTGTGTGTGTGTGTGTGTGTGTGTGTGTGTGTGTGTGTGTGTGTGGGTCTAGACCTCTCCTGTGTTAAGGTGTCTCCCTGGAGGCTCCTCTTTCTGTTCACATTGTCTGGGCCGGTCCAGTCTCCCTTATCGCCCTCTCTCCTTTCCCATTTCCTCCTCCTGACCCTCTAATGCTTCCTCATTCCCTCTCTCTTTCTCTCTCTCTCTAGCTCTCTTCTCCTCCGTCCTTTACCACTGTACAGCGGCCTTTCACCTTTACTAGTCTGTCTACTTTGTGTTAGCTCCTCCCCTCTTCTCCAGCTCCATTCTTCTCTCCCTTCCTTTTTTATTCTTTGGCTTGTAGAAGCAGTCATGGTTGCTTCATCTCTCCTGAGTGCTGCTGTTTAAACAAAGTCTTTTCTCTCTTGGCAACAACACACCTCCTGAGGAAATGCTACACGTTTATGAATAAAAATGTTGGAAGAAAACTTAACTTATCCGTAGCATCCAGCATTCATAACTAGTGTCTGCTGTTGAGAAATACCCACTTGTCCAATCCTCCAGACTATGCCTATAAAATCATTTTCTCTGCATGTTATTTGGCTACACATCCACAGCAGTTCATTTTTTTTTCATGGTTTCATTTGGTCCCAAAAAAAAACTTTCCTGAAGGTTACATTGTAAAAGCCTAGTCAGACAGTAGGCCTATACTATCAGAATGGGAGTCGAATTCCTTGTATGAGTAAACAATACTTGGGCCAGTAAAGATTGCAGCTAATAATAAAGCATTTTATGATATGATTCCAAGTCTTCCATGCATTTATCCTCTTCCTTGTCGTTTCGCCCAACATCCTTAGTGAATTAAAATGGCTACGAGGAACTTTCAGCTTGTGTTTATTTAAGCGGCCCCTTTGGACAAAATCGGTAGTGTTTTGGGTGAGTGTACAAAGGCATTTAAAAATATATATATATGTATAAAATAGCATTCTTTGCACTGATGGGCTTGTTTGCTGTTACATGTGCTCAATGATCATCAGAGGAAAAATGAGACGGTTTCAAAAATATCTAAAAGTTCCTCGTAGCACCTTTAACAGATAGCAGGCTGTGGTATGAGAATGCTCTGTCTCTCTTGTAGGCTGAATAAACAGGGAGCAGGTGCCCACGGGGTCAAAGGTCAATGCAAATGAATTTGTATGTATTTAGAACTTCATTATCCGTGCAGGGACCACGGGGAGTATCATTGACCCCTCGACATCCCAACTGTTTGTCTGCTTGAATATCGCTGACTTGGGATTTCAAGCTCGGCAGAGTCAGAGCTACAGGTGTGTTTACTGTCGGTCGGTAACAACGAGAGCAGTGGAGAAGTGGTGTGTGTGTAGGTGTGTGTGTGTGTGTGTGTGTGTGTGTGTGTGTGTGTGTGTGTTTGGCTGGTGTAAAAGCAGGTCAGGCGGTGTTGTTTGCCCAGGTTGCCTTAACACCCACGGAACAGAGCGCTCAGCACAGTAGGAGCAAATGGTCTGTCTTATCAGTGGCGTTGGGGGGGCCCTGTCATAACACAGTGTGTGTGTGTGTGTGGTGTGTGTGTGTGTGTGTGTGTGTGTGTGTGTGTGTGTGTGTGTGTGTGTGTGTGTGTGTATCCGCACTAACACACTGTCCTTTGAGTGTCCGGAGTCATTCTGACCAGGGATCATAGCTCACAGCTATCCCGCACACAGATACAACACATTTAAGTTAACCTGCGACTACACACAAATCTGCTTTACAGCCCCCCAACATAACAAAGCTCCATTTTGGTTTACTTTGAGGTATATATTCTATGACAATTGTCAATTGTTTCTTAACGCATTCATACAAGAGAAACGTTGATGAGAACCCTTGCATGACAACCATCACTTAACCCAAAAAGCTGCTGTGTTTCCCTGCATCCATGTTCAAGGACAGGGCTTGGATGTTACTGTGGTCAAACCTCTCACACAGAGAGCCTGTCAGCCTGTGAGTTAAGCCCTCACCAAAGCTGCCTGGGAAGAGCCAGGCTAGAGTAGGTAATTACTGCTAGAGCAAACACTTTGGATTGGGATTACGCTACTGTTGGTTGGGGTAAATGTCTTGTTACCGAGGGCGTCATCGCCGGGGGGTCATGGGTGAAACCGTTTTTACAACCGGCGCTGAGTTGGAGGGGGGGAAACATAATTCACTGTGCGGGCCGTCCCTTTGGGTAAATAGCAGGAAAGGGGTAATAACTCATCCACACACCCAACACAAACGCTGTTTCCTCTGTGTTACCCTGCCAACTTCCCCCTTTTGGTGTATGTAGACTGTGTACACACACACACACACGCTAACACACACATACACACACTCTGCCAGTGCTTCTCTCACAGCCGCAACGCAAACACACACATCAAGGCAAAGAAGCTAACACCTTTTAAAAAGGGCAGACAGATAGCAGGCAAATCCTTCATCAAATCTTTGATCAGAAACACCAGAAATGTCCTGCAAGTTGCTGACTTTAAAAATCGTTAACTTTAAAAGATTTCCAAATAGATATAAAAGAAGAGAATAAGTCAAGTTCAATAATGTGCAGGTCACATGACAAAGACATCATTGAACCATTTATGGAGAGTGGTTTTTATTACAACTAGGACTGAAAGCGTGATCATTTGTGTGTGTTTTAAAGGGTATTTTGTCCAGCCCCCCCTCCTGCAGATACTATATGTATGCAATGCATGCCATGCATACGTAGTATGTGGGTATATGAGTGATTGCAGTAATATCCAGCTCTCGCATGGAGCCATCTCATGGTGGTGAGCATGAGAAAACGTTGGCGTTCGATACCCAATCAGTCACCATCTCGCTGCTGTAATATCAGTCAGTAGGATCTAGTGTGCCAGTCATCTTGCTGATGCTGTTACTTCTTCCCCTCCCGCTTACACTATACGCTCACCAAAGTTTCACGCCTTTAACACTAGAGAATCATTTTTTTTTAAAGGGAAAAAAAAATCCACCCTGGAGATAGTCATCGACGAACACCAAAATTGTCCCAACATGTCTGCGCTATCTTAACACGGAATCAGGAACGGGTAAAATGAGTAATACGTGGTATTAATTTTAATTGAATTAATCAATGACAATGCTTGTTACGGGTGGAGCGAGAGAAGCGACGACGAGGGGGAGGAGTGTGTGTGTGTGTGTGTGTGTGTGTGTGTGTGTGTGTGTGTGTGTGTGTGTGTGTGTGTGGTTTGATTGAGTGAGAAAAAAAAAAGATTGAGGGAGGGTAGAAAAAGAAAATGCATTCACACCTATCATCTAATTATACAACAACATTAATCCCATTAGTGGCTGGAACTGATTGCCAGGGTCCGGAGCGTGCCTGGTTCCCTGTTGTTATTGCGTGGGTCCAGACTGGGCTCCTGCCTGCTCGGCCCTGATAACAACCTCTAATCACACTTGGCCATCTCTATCTGCACCGGAGATCAGGCCCCCGCTGGCTTATCCAAAGTTCACATCTAGCTAAAAGCAGAACAAAGAGGGGGAGAGAATGAAAAAAAACACACACACACACACACAAACACACAAGGGGAAAGAGCCACCAAGGCGCTGCTGCATGACTCTTCTGTCTGTGTGTGTCTGTGTGTGTGTGTGTGTGTGTGTGTGTGTGTGTGTGTGTGTGTGTGTGTGTGTGTGTGTGTGTGTGCTTGGAATTTAGACGCTGGCTGCTTGCTTGTGTGTGTGTGTGTGTGTGTGTGTGTGTGTGTGTGTGTGTGTGTGTGTGTTTTATTTCTCTTTGGCTCACAAAGAATGAATTAATCTCTCAATAGTGCGTCCATATAACCATCACGTGACCCGCCGGAGCCTTGTCGGGCTGTGCTGATAAAAGAACAACAGAGTAACACATTCCTTTCACACGGCTCGCAGCGAGACACACACACACACCCACACACACACACACAAAACACTCAACTGGAAGCTTTCTATACACACACCTCTTCTACGGGGGTTTAAGAAGTTTAAACTGGTGTGTTATTAAAAAGGCAAGAGAGACGTATTAGAAGAGAGGGATAAGGTCAAGAGTGGTGATTTCCTTGTCTGGTCTCTGCTTTGCTTTAAGCCGTGGGAGGCAGCATATTATTCATGTGCTGACCTCTGAGCTCCAGCGCTGTGATGTCATAGGAGCCAAGCTTTCACACACACACTCACACACACACACACACAGACACACACACACACACACACACACACAAGGCCCAATCAGCAGTGTGAATCTGCAGGCTGTTATCTATATCTACCATCAGCAGGCCTCCTTATCAGCCCCAAACATCTTTAGAGAGAGAGAGAGAGAGAGAGGGGGCGGGGGAGGAGAGAGAGAGAGCAGCCTGAGATAAAACACACCACAACACATTCATCTAGCAGCTGCTGCATATTACACACTATTTTCTCTATCTCTTTACCTCCACTCCTCCCTCTCTTATCACCTCACTTTTTCCCTTTTTCTTATTTTAATTATCTAAGAGATCCACCTCCCAGCCAATCGCAAACAAAACCTCAGACAACAACAACGCCGACGGAACAAAATGCAATGCAAACAGCCAGATGTAATTACAGTGTTCCCTCCATCTCTCCAATCTATCCTTCCATCTGCCCAACTTCCCATCTCTCTCTCCTCTCTCTCTCTCTCTCTCCCCTCTCTCTCTCTCTCTTCCTTTCTGAGATATCAGGAGCAAGCGATCGCCGCCAAGTCTTATCGCGTCTCCCATCTCAACCGCCAAAATATATAAGCCCAGGGACGGAGCAGCCTCAGTGGGCCGCCCGCCGCCCGCCTGCCTGCCTGCCTGCTATCTCTCCATCAAGGAGAGGAGGACTCTTATCAGCCTGAGAGATCACCAACCGTTAGGGGAGGGATGACGCACAAAAGAGACACAGACAAATATCTATCTGCTACACAAACACAAGCTTCCCCCCCCCCCTCCTTCCTCAACCCATGAGGCCTCCAGAAAAAGCCCCTGGGCTCAATCCATTGTTGTTTGGGGGGAGGAAAATAAAAAGATATGCATGCTATGTTGTCTTAATGTAACTTTCTGTTTTGGGCGTGGGGGGGGGGGTTCTTGTTGTCAAGTGTTGCTCTTCCAGGGGGGGGCACACGACCAGACAACATGACTTGACTGGGTATAACGTATACTGCAAAAAAAAGTGCCATCAACGCCATAGTTAGTTTGGACTGATCAAAACCTGAAGAGAACTGCTAATAAAGGGACATTTCTTATTGAGGACTATTATCAGGATCTTCTCAGCAAGTCAGTAGCTTACAGTTTTGACAGGGCATTTTGGATACGGACACACTCTGACAGACCTTATCACTTATGGACAGGAGGCAAACAGTTAGCAGGAAGCGCCTGTAGCCTTAGCTTTATCATACTGGCTGCCACTTTCACAATAAAACAAATGCAAGGGAAGGAGAAGCAGCATGTGATTCTGTAATATTTTAATTAATATCAACCCAGCCCAGGTCATAAATACATAGTAAAACAAACCCTGCTCTGCGCCTTCGCTCCCTGGCAACAGGTGTGTGTTTTGATGAATGCAAATGATTGAGTGGAATTTTAAAAAGGTGGAGTCCACGATTCTTAAGTATGCTTGTTGTCAAGATCAGTTTGTCAAAATCAGTGAATATCTCCTCATAATCTTCTACCTGTCCATACTGTGTGTCTGCTGCAAAGATCCAACGTTAATATACACAGCCTAGGCTCTGTAAATGGCCATGTTGCTAGCTATGGTGACGGGTCCCTTTTTTTACATATAGCCTTTGTTTACATAGCGGTTTATCTCCCCACCATGCTTGTCTGGGCAGCATGAAAGAGAATAAGCATGCAGAGTCTGAGCACGACATATATCTATTACTGAGTTTACAACTCCACTGAGAGCAATTACCTTAAACTTCAACATCTTAAATACACAGCCTGGTCCATCTGTATGGAGTATGGCAAATGTTTCTATCCTACTTTCAATCTGAATTCCCTTTGAATAAAAAAAGCGTAGCCCCTTCCCCTGTGTAGCGCTGTAATGCAGCTTCATAGTCTCTGCTTGTATTTTATTTGAGAAAATTCAGTATGGATGTGTCTATATAATAACTGTGAAGAAAACAAATTAAAATAATTGAATAATTCACTTCGAGCGGTTGCCCATATTTGCAAAGCCGTGTAGGTTAAACAGGGCTGCAACCGATACACAGTGACAGTGCGATTGGCCATTACCACACATTGGGGGGAACACGCCCCGGCCTGTTTATCAACGTTACCTTGTTCAAAAAGAATCTGCATTCTCATTTTTTTGGAATTATTCAAAACTCCTCACACCTGCTTCACAGTGAGTGCTTTCCAAGGTTTTAAATCCAGCCTTTAGGTGTGACAGGCAGCAGGGAGAGTTCAGTTTGCATTAGTATTAACAACAAATAAAGACTCAAATCACAGCTCCAAACACACAGCAGAAAAGAGAACTCATAACAGTAACTAGGGAAATACCGCTTAACTTAAACCTCTTACCAGGAACTTTGAAATGTTTATGAAACCGTCAAATGTTTCCTTTGATGATCATAAATGATTCTGTACCATAAGTGAAAAGTAATGCTATTTTACTATAATTATTATTATTGCATTATTATCACTGCATGGGTACGATATATCCTGGCAGCTTAGAGAAAATGATTTACGGCAGGCAGAACCGGGCCTCCTGTGTTAATGAACAGTAGAACTAAATCAAAGTTTACTCTGCTACACCATCATCATATTGCCATTATTAATCTGACACATACTGTATAAATACATTACCTCTTTACTGTGCATCTGTAGTATCTTTTCATGGACGTATATTTACTTGCCTCCTAAACAAATGCACGTGCATCCGGCACCCTTTCGGCACTGGTGTCGTAAAAAAACACTATCGCTTTTATCCGAAGTGCCGCTAGAATCAACTAAAACTGAAGGTTCCTTGTAGCTTTACTTACTTTAGTGTAATAGGAAACCGTCAAACTACATTTATGTGTGGCATGAATCATTTCCAGAAAGGAAGCTAAGAGGTGTGTTACTGCAACAATGAAACCAACCCAAGAACGCTATAAATCGGGATGAAATTTGTCATATCGGTATCAGGGAGCAGCATGTTCAAAACAACATGGCGGACACACACTGTCCTCACTAGTAGTAGTAGTGGTCGTGCCCAGCCCCCCCCCCCCCCCCCCCCCCCCAAACACACACACCAGCCGAACAAAGTCCTTATCACTCCTCACTCTCTCCTATCAAAATGTCTGCCAAATCACAAGAGAGTCACGGGGCTGAGAGGGCTGGCTGGCCTCGAACTGCAGCCGGGGCCTGGTGCACAGGGAAGCATGGTGGACCAGAAGCACTGATAAAGAATGGCCATGACACCCCTGAGACACGTTCATACACACACTCTCTCTCCCTCTCTCCTCTCTCTCTCTCTATGTCTAGCCCAGCTTTATCAGCCTCAGGTTCTGGAATACATCTCCAGGTCTCGCTGCTGGCTCTACTGTAGGTGCCTGCTGGGAGTTAACAGCTGATAGGCCTCTCTATGGAAACGGAGGGGGAAAAACACTGACTACACAGGCTACTTGCAGTGAGTGGCATCAATGGAAATCGTTAATAGCAACACAGCAGATCACAACAGAGGGCGTCCATGAGTTCAGTGCTATCAAGGCGAGCAGCTAACATTAGCTACATCCTTTAGTTAGAAATGAACTGTGTCATCTGCAAAGTCTTCCCCAATACTACTGATAGACCATTTAGACGAGGACCAAACTAGGGGAAAATATATACATCATTGTGATTAATTTTTATATTTTTACCAAACTGCAATGTAAATTGAATGTCTTTTCTGAAAATGCAACTCCAGGTGTTTGGTTGTGTGCTCACATAGTTTTAAGCAAGATATGTTTGTCACAAGCATAATCATAAATCAAATAGTTTATGTTGCTGGGATACTCAATGGGTTCCTTTTTTTATACGAACCAGCAACGGCAACCAGAGTAATGTCAATGTAAGTACATGTTTTATAATGAATACATGCCAATTCAGCCAACATTAATTAAGATATTATAAGCATGTTAACATGACAATAAATGTCCGCTAATCATGAAATTCAAAAGTGGCATGAGAGCCATTAGCACAAGTGTTTGCCACATATGCTAGTAGTTCTGCTGTAATGAAAACATCTTTGGCCAAGCAATATTAGTAGTGCAGAACTGCAATACAAGGGGTATACCAACCCAACAACAAGCAAGACTTTTATTGTGTAGTGTGACCAACTCTTGAATTAGCAATAACAATTCCATCTGACTTTACAACTGACTAAACTGAATTGCCCAGCTCTATAGTGTGCAGGTAGCACAGTGACTTGGTGACATGATGTCATGCTCCCTGTGACCTCTTGCTCATAACAGAACAAACAATGCTCACAAGTGGGGGTCACACTACGCTGTGAAAAATATGTTAATCACTGCCAGCAGATGCATTTGTTTTTAAATCCAACTTCACACCTGCTGTCACTACAGCCATTGTAGACTATGCTTTGACAGGCTATTTGTCAGGAATGTCAACTCATTAATATTAGATAAAACAGCATTTATATCACTTGATACCATAAAGCCTAAACTCCCAAATGCTGCTTCTAGACATGATGACACTGATGACAAGACTTGATATTATTTGTTCAATAAGTTATTGATCAAACTGTCCTGCAGAAGTCAAGTTTCCATTCCAGCTGTCATTTCCAAACAAATACATGCACAGACACATTTTCTTTCATTTTTAATCTTTAGCAGGATGACACCTTCACTTCTGACTCTTGTGTGCAACAGGCCTATTCTAGCCACTTGGGGGTTAATGGCAGCATTAGTATGCTCAGTCAAAAAGTGATAAACCTTCACACACGTTTTTATAAACAGGAAGAACTCGTCAAGCACAGAGACCAGCCGAGCGCCAGAACAAGAAAAAAGGGCCTTTCAAGCGGCCACTAAGATGCATTATTGAGTTAAAAGGATAGATGAAAAAAAGAAAAGATCCAATTGTGAGCAGCTATCGGGCGGAGAGATCAGCCAGGCGGCCCTATCTGACGCCACATCTCTGGGAAAAGAGAAGTGAAAAGCCAGGGGGGAGAATGCAACGGCGGGCCCCGGCGCAGCAGCAGCCTCTAGACAGAAAACAAATAAAAAAAAGATCCAATTTTAATCTTTATCTGGGCTCACATCGGATCGCTGCCTTATCTCTGTTCACATCGGCCTTTTTCAGAGAACACACTGACGTTTCCACAACAGAATTAAACAGGAAGCCACGGCTACAGTTTGAGCTGCCAATGGACAAAGCATTCTTTACAGGTTAATAAATGAAAACTTTTTTTAGTTATATAAAAGCTAATTAGGCTACACTCTTGCACAGTCTAGACAGAGTCCGAGAGAGCCAAAGTGGCGCTTTAATACATTTAACAACATCACTGGGTTATTCAGAGAACAATGCTGAGGCTGGACTAGGTTTAACCTCTGTGTGGGTTTAGTTTATGTTTTTAGGCAATATTTGCCTATAAAATATATCCTACTGTCATAAAACTACCGACCAAATAGTCGGGCGTTACAGTTGGGTTCCAAACTACTTATTAACTTTCCTGCGCCGCACAACACGCGCTGCTTGTTCCCAGAGCGCGCGCGTGAATCCCCACGCGCTGCTCCTCGTATTCACAACAGTCAAGCAAAGAAACAACAAGCAAGTAACGAACTTACGCTTTATCTGGCGGGGTTTGCTCTGCTTTCTCCGGGACATGGTGGCTCTTCCCTGGGACCGGGGAGCCCGCTTGGACAGACTGATAGAGCGGCAGAGAAGCGGTGGTGGCTCTTCGGTCTTCGGCTTCTTGTTCTTCTTCTCTCTCTCTCCGCACCGTTTATCGCTGCGACGCGGCGCTCCGACCAGCGACCATGACCCGTCTGCACTTTGATATGGTCTGCCAGGCCAACACGTACCTGAGGCTGAGCACGTTTACTTTATCAATGCTGTCCTCCGTCTCTTCTTCCCAAAACGTGCCGTCACCACCTCACCTTTTCCTGCTAACGTTATTCCTTTTCGCCGGCCGCGCCTCCGCCACAACCGCTAGCTTCGTCCGTCAGCGAGCACAGTTGCCTGTCTTCAGAACTATTAACGCTGATAAATAATAACAGTTCTACAGATAGCAGCGGAGTGACTGCTATTGTTTTCTGTCAAGTTTTCCTCTCGCCCGGTCCGCCCCCCTCGTCCGCCTGCCAAGTCTGTGAAATGAGCAGCTACTTTCAATGGGTCTCGAGCGCTACAGCCAACTCCGCTTACTACTGTGCAGGGGACGCACCTTTGCCACGCCCCCTTACGTCTGACGTACTGCACTGCGCTTGTCTTCGATTGGTTCACGCTTCATCCCATGTGAAGGAAGCATGTTTTTTTTCTCCAAATGAAATACAATTATTCTTCCTATTCAGACGGCATGAATATGCTATAACTTTAAACATGTGAACATATAAATAAAATAGTCATACCATAGAGGTTCGTTGGTTAGTCCTATAATACATCCTGTATGTAGTCTAACTAAGACATTTAAATATTCATTGTCAAAATAATTATTCAATGAATTTGTGTTCCCCTTTGTATCAATAGGTAATTACAATCAAAATCTTGTCATGTAAAAAAGATCATTATTAATTGTAATCATTATAGTTAAAATGTCAGAACAGTTGCAAATACAATTGTTTGTTGCCGTTTCTAGAAAAAAGAGTTGGGCCTAATATTCCTGTTGTTTTGTGAAAACTTTAGTTTAACCTTTAGTAGCCTATATTTTTGTTTGTTTGTTGTTAATAAACTTTCCCATGTTCTACCTCCAATAAGGAAGGGGTAAGGACGACATATAAATGGGAGGAGACAGAAATTCTACAAAAACACTCAAAATATTATAGTTTTGTCCAAATAATGAATTTCTCGTAATTTACCTGAATAATGTAATCATTCAAAATGATGTTTTTATTAAGTGTGTTAAATGTGGTATTGTAGAGTGTTTTCCCTGCACTGTACTTTGATTCTTGTTTCAGTGTGATACAGACATGAGATTAGCCAGGATTTCCTTTTGGGCTTACAACGGGCTGCTTTGGTTTCCTGTATGGATGACTAAGACCGAAGCTATCGCATTACAAAGGTACCCACACAACACAATAGCAGTATTACACTATGATACATAATCTGCTTTTTAGGGACACACGTGTGATAGGATTGTTGTGTATATGTGACATGTGTTTATTGAACTTGTTTTCAGTCACTTACATCAGCACTGGACAATGAAATTAAAATGATTACCTCTCAATTTCAAAATGCACAAGGTAAGAACGTTTTGTTTTAAGGTTTGTATTCCACTATCAGCTTTTAAAATAAAAGATACAACAGTGCAACATGGAAAATCTTACATTTCCTATAATACATAATAACTATAGTATAGTTCAGGCAACACCCAGTCAAAGGTTCTTGCCAAAAAGTTGAATTCTTTCAAGGATTTGATCCAGCAACCCCTGGGTCAAACCCTTATGTGCAACAGCCTCTCAGAATGAGAATGGAGAGGAGCTGGAGTCGGCTTCTTCCCAGCATCATTCACTGGTGCCACCTAGTGGCCATTGTTGAAAATGAGAGTACCTCCAAAAAAAGCTTAGAATAAGAGCTGAAAAAAGACATCACATGCTTCATGCTGTCTAGAGCTAAACAGTGCCATAGTATGGAGACTTGCTGTAGTGGCAGGTTTGGGACTCTGAGACTGGGAGGACACTCATTTTGTTAAGTTATATTGTGTTCACTTAATGACAATAGCAACTACACATGTATGCTTAGGCAAACAAACAACTATGGTATGGTTTTCATACTCATCAAATAATTCCTATTTTCTTTCATTTGTCAGAAGGTCCAGCTGTAGGTCTCAAAAGAGAAAGCGCATTCTTTTCTGCAGTGGTAGCCGCTGCCTGGGCAGGGTTCGACATAACGTATAGCCCGATGGCCCGGGGCCAGTAAAATCATATGCAGGGCAAGTTGATTGGCCAGTCACTGTCCCGCCCGGGCCAGTGACTGGCCAATCACGGTTCAGTATCTTTTTGTAGACTATAACATGGTTCATTGAAATGCGCGTTGAGAGTCGGAATGAAAGCTGTGTTTATTTAAGACTCAATATAATAAACCTAATATAAAATATATTTTTTAATGAAAGGCCAGTGGACAAACGATGCGTGTGCGTTTTGACAGGTGGAGCAACAAGCGGGTGCACTCTCGCTCCGTTGGCAGAGCTGCCTACCGTCCGCCTGCGAGTCGACAAATCAATCGACTTGCTTAGCCCCCTTTCTTTCTTCCCACAGCAGAGGTTGAGGTGCAGAAAATGATAACTGCGCTTTTCCTTTATCTGCCGCCGTAATGTTACATTATTTGAATCCAAGCCCCAACGGTAATACAAATGAGAGGCGTTACTATTTAAACGCTGTGAATGCGTCTCCGGTGATTGTGTCGGTTGTAGACAGAAACGAACGAGGGACTCCGCTCACTGTAGCCTACAGTTCCTATAGTCGCGCAGTTTGGCACTGTGTTTTCAGGCTCGAGACATTCAATCAGATCGCGGAAGTATTTCCCATTGAAATCGCTAACGGGGAGAATATCCCCGGTTATTATTTTAGCCACAAACCACAGTTCATCTGCGCGGCGGCTCACTCGCTGGCGAGATCATACGGTGAAACGCTGCTGTGATCGGACGAAGGCATTGTGTGTTTCTAAGGTGATTTAACGTCATAGTCTAAGACGAGCGTTTAACTTATGCTGCATATTTTGCACTGCATTGTTTTTTATCAATAGTTTGAAAAAATGGTCCCACACCGGACACTTCATGGAGAAGTGACACTCCTGCAGCGCGCTCACGACTCCCATTAAAAAAAACGGCAACCCACTGATTTTCGGATTTCTATTCTATTTTTAAAGTCAACTTGAGCGCAAGTGGAAAACCGGTAATTCGGTCGACACATTCACATCCCTAATGCATATAGAGAAAGTAAACAGCCTACCACACCACAAAGAATGATCAGACCTTCATCTCTTATTTTTTTTTAATGTTTGAACATGACTTCTGCAGGTGAACTATTCATTAAACTGCCCAAATTCAAGAATAAAAACAACCATCAAACTACTGGACTTTAAAATACTGGCCCACTCTTTCAACATACTTTCAGTTGTAGGCTTCTAATTCATTCTGTTTTCCTGGTTTTATATTATGTGTATGAGCAATATCAACATTTCATATAATCAACTAAAAGACAAATAACCAAATCTAAAGGGAATATCTATACTGTTACAGTATAGATATTCCCTTTAGATCTGGTTATTTTTCTAATACAGGTATTATAATTATTGACACTAAATTATGAAGAAAAAAAAAGTGTGTGCAGGGCCAGTGAAAATATACAAGGGGCCAGTAAAACTCGGATCCACTGGCCCAGCGGGCCAGTAGGAAAAAAAAGTTATGTTGAACCCTGACTGGGTATAACTTTTTATACTTTTTTGGTTACCAGAGATATAGTCTGTGGCATATTACTTTCTATTTCTTTCTGTCCAGCAGCAATATTATCTGAGAGATTTGCTTGGCTAATGTTTTTTCTGCTTTTTGTTTTATTGACCATGAGACCATTCCCTGATTTCAGATGGGGTCAACTGGAAATTCTGCAAAACATGAAACATCTTTACGTGTTTGAATTACTTCTGCTTTCCAAGGGCTTCACAGAAAGATAATTTAATTTTTTTGCATACTAGGTTATTCTGGAGAATGTTGGTTGACAAATCACTTTTTGTCAAAATCAGTGAATATCTCCTCACAATCTGTCCGTAGGCTACTGTGTGCCAATAGAAAAATTATGTGATAATATAGCCAACAGCCTAGGCTCTGTAAACTGTTGTGTAAACAAAGGGAAGGTACACTAAGTGGGCCCACATTTACCAACCTATCTTAGCACTACCTCAACCTGTGAAAAGCACACCCCAAAATGCCACTGAATCTAACTGGCAGTAAGCAGGGGTGTAAAGTAGCGAATTACATTTACTCGCGTTCCTGTAATTGAGTAGTTTTTTCGTGTAGGCTACTTGTAATTTTTTAAGTGATTTTTAAAACCTATACTTTTACTTTTACTTTGAGTATGTTTATTTTGAAGTATTGTACTTCGCTACATTTTATATCACCTGCGTTACTGAGTAAAAAAATAGATAGGGAAAGGAGAGAAAAGAAAAGAAATATCGCGGGGGGCTTTTATTTTTACGGCGCAATACCGGAAACTAACACAGAGAATGATCGACAGGATCGATCATTGCGACTAAATGATAACAACAAACATTGCTTCCCTCTATCATTAAAACAAAATAATCCTAGTTAAACTGTCATTGTACCGCACGTGAAGACGTGATCTTTTAAACGTGTCGATTAATCTGACAAACACGTCTACACTAATTAGGCTACTCAGATAGAATAAAAACTCTTAGAAAGTACACAAAGTAACGGTCCTAACCCCCCCCCCCTCTCTCTCTCTCTCTCTCTCTCTCTCTCTCTCTCTCTCTCTCTCTCTCTCTCTCTCTCTCTCTTAATTAAACCTGATTTATCATGGTTTCAGTAGAATGAAATATATGAAAATAACTGTAACATATTAACACAATTGAAGTGTGCAGAGGGAATTATTTCAATTCTAACCGGAGACAATTAAAAATGTTTTATTGTATCTGAGTAGGCCTAATTAGTGTAGACATTTATTGTGATTTTTTTTTATTCTTCTTCTGCAGCTGCAGTTGGTGCTGAAAATAAATTGCAAACTGCGCTTACAGATGCTACCGCAGGCTTAATATTCACTATTTGCTTATAGCTCTATTGATAATAATAAAGAGAAGCTTTATTTAAACACTGTCCATGTGATTCATTGTAACTTTGTTTGCTAGATAGAATCTCACAGAGGGAAGCGGCTGTCTCCTCTCACATTAAGGCTACATTTTCTCTATAGGCACGCAGTCAGTCTTGCGACACAGCGCTGTGTTATAATTAAAAGCAGACAGGAATAAGTTGGCTACAATTGCCCCGCACAGCCGCCGAATAGTCGAATCTCTGGACTGAAAAGGCAGATCTGGCGGGGGCGGGCGCTCGTAGATTCGCTCGGTCGAGAGGGCATCACTGGAGCTTCTCCCCCAGCGAGCCAGCGAGTCGGCCAGGGCTGGAGCGGCTCTGCCCCCAGCTACGAACCACCGGGGAACATAGGACCCTTTCAAAAAAAAGGGGTCCTATGTTCCCCGGTCACATACAAAGCGGGGAACATAGGACCCTTTTAAAAAAAGGGGTCCTATGTTCCCCGGTCACTACAAAGCGGGGAACATAGGACCCGGGGAACATAGGTACGCTCCCAAACACATTACCTCATCGTGATCCATAGGCTACTAACTGCCGTCTCTCGTTCATTCGCTTTCTATGAGGACAAGTAATCTCTCAGCTCCGTGAGAGGTGACACTGCAGCAACTCGTTGCAATCAGGTGTGTGTAGCACTGACTGGCATTAGTTGATGCTGTGTCACTAACCACTCTCACGGAGCCGAAAAGAGTCCGGTGCCCTCACACTTTCTACACACGGACATGCACTATATTGCTTCCTGATCATTTGAATCTTGCATGCCCGGCACGAGCTAGAAAACAGCTTCACGACAGCTGGCGTCGTAAAAATACTACCGCTTTTGTCCAAAGGGGACGCCAATGTGCCATGTTACTCGTAGTGGCTTTAAAGAGACAGGCTCTAAAACTGAGCGTTTCAAACAGAGGCTGAAAAGAGGAGTAGCAATAGTATTGTGATAAATACAAAGGTGTTTTTGGACACTACACCATGAAAACAGTTTCTAGTAGAAAGCCGAATTAAAAAAATTTTTAGGCCTAATGGAAAATTAGCATAAAATGTGACCTTTAATAGGCATTTATTATGGAAGACATTTTGACTTGTATTAACAGGATAAGCAGGTGTAATACATAACATCGATTAAAGAGAGCTGCGTTCAGTTTTAAATAGAGCAGTTTCTGAGCTAATCGTTTTGTGAATGTTAGCACACTTGAATGTCTTGGTTAGGTCATGAGCAATAGCTCCCTTTTATATATGCTTTACCATAAATGTTCTCATTATATTTTTTGACTTGCTTTAAATGATGTTATTGGTTATTAATGATATTAGTTACACCTGTTTCACCTGTGACACGTCAAAGTGTCTGATGTAAAAGGTCTATTGATATCCATTGTGAAATGCTAGGACCTAGTAGTATGTTTGCCAAACCAACTTCCTGCAACAAGATGCAGATAAGCTTCCTGTAAAGCAATACGCCTACCGAGTGAATCACCCATCATACAGCAGAATGAGGTTGAATATTTACAACAACACAAACTAGGTGCCCCCCGCCCACTCAAGTTCACACAGCTCACCATGTTTGCTTGGCCTTATGGAACGCATGTTTTCAATGTTATACAAAGATAAACAGAGTTACCAAACCTGACCTCTGTCATAAACGGGCAGCCCAACTTTGCATATTCCATGCATTAGATTATAATCAACTACATTAATAAACAGGTAGTAATTAACATTTTGACTTCATATCTACAGGCTTTTGATTTTGATTTCATGGAGAGTCAGTGAGCTCCATGGTAACGCAGTGATTGACAGGCCGACTGAAATGCTCTTTAGCTGGACAGAAACTCCCCTCTCCTAACCCCACGCCCAGTGACAGTGCACAAACATTTTGGGGGGCAGGTGCTCAGTGCAAAATAAGGGCACTTTGTGCAGCATAACAACAAGGCAAAAGGCTACTTTTTCTGCAAGCAATTGGGAATCTCTGAGCCAAATAACACAATATTTATTTTGATGGATGACCAAATGATTTTAAGGTTAATTTGACATAGACACAACCCCTGGTCTAATGACTTCTAATAACCAGACACACATAACAGTTTTTCTCACAGGAATTTCAATCAATCTGGTGCACTTTGAGAAGAAAACTGAGGCTAAATCAATTGTGTCCTATGTGAGCTATTTAGTTCTATTTTATGGAATAATTTGGAGACACAGAATTACCAAAAGCAGTCTTTTTTTATTTTTTATTTAATAAATAACAAAAATATACTGCCGCACTGCTGATTTCCGTACCCCGCCCCCTCCCCCCTAGGAAGATTTTTTAAATATAACATTGTTCGGGGCCTTGAAAGATCAGGGGCCTATATTGAGCCATTAAAAAAATAAATATATTTCTTTCATTATAAATGAATCGTGATATTATTGTCACACTTTTTTAATCGTCGAGTATTTATAGATGTTCATGTCAGCATGGGTAACATACACAGGCGTTGAGCTGTAGTGGTCAAAGGGCAGGATTTAGTCATTTCTGACTGAGCGGTCAGGGTTCTGCCTGTGGTTCACTGGTGGTTAAGTCAATGGTGATTATGCTACTTATGCTGAGCTGTGGTTGTGACATACTGAGCTTGTTTGTTATGTGTAGGAGTTAGAGGTTGAAAGTGCGTCAACACACTTTGTCATTCAGGGGGGGGGGGGGGTTGGGGAGGTACAGTCTGAGTACTATTCAATACACATTTGAGGAATTTAACCTTAGACATACAGGAGTAATACAAGATAAATACAATGTTTCCTATTACATTAATAAGCATTCCAACATTCAATATCTGCCACCACACTGTTTAACTGGTTTTAGGGTCTTTTGCAATGCAGAGCGGCGGAAGATTGAAATGATGAAAGACTACAGAATAAATACTTAATTGAACATGCCATGAGCATCGGGTGGTGTGTGTGTTACGGTGCAACATGTGACACGGAAAAAGGGGTGATTGGTCGAGAAGGGGTTTGTAAACGGTGTGTGTGTTTGTGTGTGTGTGTGTGTGTGTGTGTGTGTGTGTGTGTGTGTGTGTGTGTGTGTGTGTGTGTGTGTGTGTGTGTGTGTGTGTGTGTGTGTGTGTGTGTGTGTGTGTGTGTGTGTGTGTGTGTGGTGAGAGGGGTGGTGCTAGAGGGCCAGCACAAAGGGCAGAGGGTTATTTCTCTGAAAGTACACTGTAAATCTCTGTGTCATTTCTCCAGGATCCCGGTCAGGATGAGAACAGCGCTGCTCTTTGTTTCTCTCCTGCCTGCTCTGACAGCCATAGCAGGGGCAGCACCAGGTAGGAAAACAATCCATTTTGAAGGAGTTTTTGATGCAACAGTTCCTGTGTATGGCATGGTATAAAAAGGTCATTTGCACACTTTTTATAGTGTCTTAACGCCAAGGATTGCTAAGAACAATTAAACCAAAATGACATATGATGAAGGCAAATCCTCATTGTTCCAGTGGTCAACTTTTCATGAGCTACTGTACCAACAACGGCTTTGTAGGAACTGGACGATAAAAGAAGTTGTAGGAACTGGACGACTAAGGATTTTTCCAAAGCCAAAGTTTTGAAGACAGTTTTGTTTTTTTGTAGTTGTTTAAATATTACTTATTATTGTTACTACTGTGGGGTCTTTGGGTTTGGTATCCAATATTGAAAAACCTTTGAGAGCATCTAATACAACCATCCAGTAGTCACTTAATTTTGGACACGACACAGAATATGAGTGTGATTGCCAATGTGCTGTCCACATTTTCTCAAGGGATTATATGAGCCTGTTAGGTTACATTCAAATGTCACTTGTGGAGTTCTTAAATATCTAATTTTCCACCAGAATTCTCTCCAGATACTAGAACTGGTCACTAAAGGTGCTTCTTCACAAGCCTGTCCCCAGGTTTCAGTAGTAATGATTGTGCCATTTTCAGTCTCAATTGTAACCTTGCCAAACTACGGGTCCATTTAACATACAAAAGCCACACTTGTTGTATCAACAGCAGGGAGCGCTGACCTTGTTGTGTCCGTGAAAAATGGCAAAATCCGAGGGGAAAAGTGACGCTGAAAGACCCCGGAGGAGGGCCAAGCAGTTCCTGGGAATCCCCTTTGCCCGGCCTCCTGTGGGATCACTCCGCTTTGCTGCTCCCCTAGACGCAGAGCCCTGGGAGGGGGAGAGAGATGGCACACAGCAGCCCCCCATGTAAGATTGCATGGTAGACACCAAAAGGGGGAACAAAACATTACAAGATTTGCTCTGTAATTGCAGAGGTGTAATGTAATGTGGTGGCAGATATTGAATGTTGGAATGCTTATTATGTAGGCCTAATAGGAAACATTGTATTTATCTTGTATTACTCCTGTATGTCTAAAGGCCAGGACACACCAGCCCGAAAATCGCCGTCGTAGAGTCGATAGGGGGTCGGGAGACGAATCTGTTTGGTGTGTGCCGTAACGTCGGCCGACGTAGAGGTCGTCGGGCTTGTTTTGAGCCTGTCGCCGCCGATTGAACATGTTCAATCGGCGGCGACAGGCTGGCCGACCGTCTTTCATTTGGAGCAATTTGATTGGTGGAGGGCTAGCGAATCAGTGAAGCCCGGAAGTGAGGCGGGGTAGCACAAACAGCTAACAACAGCTAGCCATCGTTTTAATGTGTTTGTTCGTTTCGTTTTGAGAGTACTCACATGCATCAACCCTTGTTGACTGCTTGACAGCCATGCTCGACACTCTCTGCTAAAAATTGTGCTCTTATGGTCCGTAAATATAAATACGTATTTCTATCTATGTTTATGCTCTAGAGACTGTCCCATCATTTCCGGCTTTCGTATTTTTTCGGGCCACAATACAGATAAGCGCCGCCTGCTGTTATGGAGACATTACGTCCCGCGCAAGCAACAGAGCGTACGGAAAGTCAGCAGTCAGTTTGGTGTGTTCTCTGGCCGCGACGGGAAGCTGGAGCTTCCTGAAACGGCCGACCCCATTTTTTGCGTAGTCGGAACAAGTAGAAACAAGTCGGACTGGTGTGTCCTGGCCTTTAAGGTTAAATTCCTCAAATGTGTATTGAAGAGTACTCAGACTGTACCTCCACAACCCCCCACCCCTCCCCTGGATACCGCCCCTGCAACAGTAAACAGTATGTCACTGAGCCCTCCCCCTCACCTGACTGCTACTATCTATGATTGAAACACACAACACTATTCTTGATGCTGATCTGACTTGTATTTAAGATGTGACTTGCCATCTGATCGGGGCCATTCTGCTCTGAAAGTCATCGCGGGGCTTGCTGGGTCGAATGGACCTCCATGTTCTTACTGATAGACATGAAACCTCTGTTTTTGATGAATACTCCTTGCTTGATTATTAAATACACTTTGTTTGATTATTACAGTCTTAAGATCTCACTTTTCTCACTACATGTAACAAACTACATTTACTCAAGTAGCTACTTTACTTGAGTACAGGTTTGAGGCACTTGTACTGTACTTAACTTGACTATTTTATTTTCATGCTACTTTATAATCCACTACAATTCAGTGGAATTTTTTTAAACGTTTTGCTCCCCTACATTTCTTTGATAGTTTAAGTTACTAGTTACTTTACACATTAAGATTTTAGCACACGAAACATATGAAGAGTTAAAATTAAAAAAATATATAAAATATTATATACTGTACAACCCAACAGTGTGTAGGCCTAAAAGCACATATGAAATTTTTAAAAAAAATGCAAAATGTCATGGTTCCAATATCCCTATTTGAGAATCTGCTGGTTTCTCTTTTAATAATCTTAATAAAAAATAAAATCCACAATGTAGTTTTCAGCTACTCTTTACACCTTTGTCTAGATGAACACAACACACACACCTTTTATTTCTTTCCATCTCCCCAGGTGTATCCAGGATCCAGAAATAGTTGTAAATGTCTCTAGGAGCATGTCGATGCAATACAACCCACCACAGATTTCAGAGGACTGTCTGTATCTGAACGTTTACACTCCAGCCAATGCGACAAAAGGTGACAGACTACCGGTGGGTTAAAGACACAGCTTGTGTGTATTCATGTAAAAGCGTGGACAAATGACAGAATCGAAAATGTTGACAAAATGTAAGTGTCGATGCAACAGTGAAAATGTATGAATGATGATCAATGCATACACACTGTTTACAGTATTTAATGGACACACCTTTTAAGTGACTCTAAAAAGAACAGTCTTGTAAACATGAAATAGTTCTATGTATTTAGTGTAATGCATGGCAATGATGCCTGTGTTGTGTTTGTGTTCCCAGGTGATGGTGTGGATCCATGGAGGAGGTCTGTCAAACGGTGCAGCCTCTCAGTATGACGGCGCCCCGTTAGCCGCCTATGAAAACATAGTGATGGTCGTTATACAGTATCGCCTCGGCATTCTGGGATTCCTGAGGTAAGGAATAGTGTTGTTTGGCACACTTCTGTCACTGCTTTCAAAAAAAGGAATAATAAACTATGAGAAAAGTTTGAAAGTATGTGATTAAAGCAACACATCCTGACTTTTCCTGTTCCCAAAGCACTGGTGACGAACACGCCCGGGGTAACTGGGGTTTCTTGGATCAGCTGGCAGCCCTGAGATGGGTCCAGGCAAATATTGAGGCCTTCGGCGGAGATCCACAAACAGTCACAGTCGCAGGAGAATCGGCAGGAGGCATCAGTGCATCCATACTGGTAAAAAAATCTATATATAAAACGAATCCATGCAGTGGTGTGCACAGAGGGAGACGCAGTGGGGGCAACCGTGCCTAAATGTCCCTTTTTGAAATCATTGTTCGGCTAGTTGGACCCACACTTGCCCTATGATCCTCCTTTTTTATCATGTCCATTTGTGAAGTGATTGTATACACATTTTCCCCAATAAACAGACTCTGTCTCACAAGCAAAAGGACTGTTCCAGAGGGTGATTTTTCAAAGTGGCGTATCAACCATTGGCAGCTACACGACAAGCCAACCTTTGGGTCTTACCAAGGTACTGCAAGTAGATTAACAGGAATTTGCTTTTGGATTTAAGGCCAAAAAACAAAATGTACTTATTTTCAATGCATAAAGATGGTTAGTTAACAAGTTGCCTATTTACAAACCAGACACAGAGCGACAGAGGAATACCATCAGGGTCGGTTTTTGAATCCACTTTATAGATTCATTCTTCTTAAAGCTCTTTTGTGGTCCCCACCAACTCAGGCCAACACTCTTTTTACATTTTACATTTCTACATTTCTTACAGCTATGTTGCTTACTATTGCATTTCCAGCAATAGTAGCCTAAGCAAGCTAATGGATAGCTAATAGCCTAGATCAATATGCTTAATACTTTTTAGGAATGATACTTTGACATTTTGACCTTGATTTTCAGTCTTGTTTGTTTGCAGCACTATTTTTAACACTGGGCATAATGAAAATTAAGTGGAGTCTTGAAAGCAATATATTAATCTTATAGCATTTAACAATGTATACCAGAGTAACATAATAGATTTACATTTTTGATATAGATTTACTTTGTACTTGTGTTTCACTCATCTCTTCCTTATTACTAGATTGCTGCCAGCCAAGCTGGATGTGACCGCAGTAGCACAGAGGAACTGGTCCAATGTATGAAGGGAATAAACCAAGAGGAGTTGGTTGAAGCCACCAAAAAGGTAAAAGGTCTTTTGAAGATATACAACATACTGTAGATGTTACAGGGGTATTTAGCTTAACGTGTGTGTTTTATTCTTACCTGCAATTTTTTTTTATTCTTCTAACTTTTTAATTATTCAAATTAAGGGAAGAGACCAAAGTAAAGCAGAACACGTGTGATGAGAAAACTAGGATTAACCTACACCAAAGAAAATAAATAAATAAAAGTAGCAAGTTGAGAATGACTTGATTCCTGACATCATATCAAAAGCAATTCATTCTTGTTTATAAATAAACATGCTGTTAATGTTATGCAGTACTATTTTTTTTGCATACCATAGAACTACAGAGAGGGGCAACACACGTATAGAAATAGGATAGAAGTTTGTCTAGTTTCAGTGTAAAACAATGCTCCATCAGAATTTCATGTGTCAAGCCTAATTTTTGCCACAAGATGGCAGACTGCTGCTAAACGGCCATTGAGAGTGTGGTACTCCCTCATCCGCTTGACCAGTGTTGCACTGATGTTGATGAATAACAGTTAGTGTGGCCCTGTGTTCAGATGAGGATTTACCTGGGAGCCGTGGTGGATGGAGAGTTTCTGACGGACACAGCAGAGGAGCTCCTGAAGAAGAAAGAAGTGCTGAAGGTCCCAGTCATGATGGGAATAACCAACCATGAGTTTGGATGGATTCTGCCTCAGGTCACTCACACACTTCTCAATGCTTTCATTTTAAAATAATGTTCAGATATGATGTACTTTTCCCCAGCCTCTTTGCCTTTATAGCCTCTGTAAACCTGGTCTAGAATAATAATAAATCAATATATGATATCAAAGTTGGCTGTCATATTAAGCGTTTACAAAATCTGATCGAAATAAAAGTTCACAAATATTATAACTCTTTGTTAACAAAAAACAGTTTGACAAGACTATGTGTGTGTGTGTGTGTGTGTGTGTTGTGTGTGTGTGTGTGTGTGTGTGTGTTGTGTGTGTGTGTGTGTGTGTGTGTGTGTGTGTGTGTGTGGCCATATCAAGCGGTCTCAATGGCAATAGTTGTCGTTTTTGTAGAACGTTCGGCAGAGAACTGCCTTGATTGTTCAAAATACTCACTGTGTAATAAGAACCAAAGCATAGTCCCCGCTCATCTTAACCGAATTTCTGAAAGGTTTGATGGTGTGTCATGTTGTTCACAGAGCTTCGCCCCTCCTGGCTGGTTCTACGGCATGAACAGAGAGACAGTTCTAGCAGTGATGAACATGTTCAATCCTGCAGGGGTGAGTTCCACATACTGGTTGATGATTATAATTCATTGATTTTTAATTGAAGAGTTTTTTTTTCTTTCTTTTTAATATTAATTAATAGGGGAGAGTGGGGTGAGTTGTGCAACTTTTTACTCAAAGTGATTTTAAAGTGAGGCCTTGACAGTTATGTCTCCAACTCCTATTAACTCAACTTATTTAAGGTGTATTTAAAGTAAATAAAGTAAATAGTTGACAAAGATTGAAGGTACATTTTCTTAAACAAGGCCTAGCAGATCTAGGTGGTTTTGCCTGCAAAGCTCACAATGACAAAGTCACCATCATCATCTTTCTGGCCATCTGAACTCTCATCAGTGGTGTCGTTAAGTGGAATTGAGATGTCACTCTCTTCTGAGCTACTGTAGACAATCACTTTCTTTTGGTGACCAGCGTATACAGCCATGCCACTGGCACAACTCTCAGAAATGTACTTTGCACTAGTTGCTCCGTGCTTGTGGAACCAACTGCCACCTGACAAATGTGATTCCCCCTACATTTCTGCCTTTAAATCAAGGCTCAAAACCCATATGTACACCCTGGTGTTTCCTCCCCATTAACCTCTGCACTACTTACTTACCTCTGCACTACTATCTGTGTTTATGTGGATGTATGGGCTTTACGTCTTTTATTTTGGTTATTGTTATTTTACCTTCATTGTTTACCTACTGAATGCACTATGTACAGCACTTTGGACAGTGCAAACTGTCATAAATGTGCTTTTATAAATACATTTTACTTACTTACTTACTTATAACTCACCTAGGCCCTTTGGCACAAATCACCCCATCCCCAGAATTTTGGATAATAGGCATGATGCAGCAATTTAGGGTTGACATTGTGCTAACTATATAGACTCAAAGTGTAGCATACCAAAGCACTAAAACATGTGTCAAATGTTTTCAAACGTGTCTATAATTGTTCAGACACAATAATCAAAAAACCTTGATCATGGAAATTTTACTTTGAAAGGCAAAACACAGTTTTTTGAGCTTAAATGTGCTTATATCTTATTCCTTGTGTCTCCCTTTTTTACAGGATGAGTCAAATGGATGGCTCTTCTTAAATATGTGGTCACATTTCCAATTTCTTGCACGGTTTTCTAGAAACAAGGGGTTTTGCAACTTCCAAAATGCACAACTCACCCCACTCTCCCCTATATTATTTCCAAAGACAAGTTTTCAAATATTATTGTTTTATTGACAGTTATATTTATCTTTAAGTTTTTTTGTAATTAGTATGATTTACTATAAAAAAATAGATAACCAAATTGATTTTGTGGGCCATTTTGAGGCAAGCGTACACAATTACCCAGAGAAAGAAGTCTGTCACACACATAAAAAAGTTAAAAAAAAAACTGAATAGGATTCAAAGAAAAAGGTGAATGGCAGTGGCCCATCCATTGTTAAATATCCCTTTAAATGATCCAACCTTCTTCTACCTGTTCCAGGCCTCTGCTGCCAACGGCCTCATTGCAGACGAATACCTGAAGGAAGCTCACACCCCGGAGGAGATCAGAGACGCGTTCACTGAGATGATGGGAGACCTGCTGATGACGCTGTCTGTGGTCAAGGTGGCCGGATACCACTTAGGTCAGAAGGGCCACAGAACCAGCATCCAAAACCAATGGCCCACACTAGCACAATTCACACATGATAGATATGTGTTGCTCCTTAACTCTCATTTCGGCTTTGCGTTTTTTTCATTTTATACATCCAAAAATTCCATGTATTGTACACTATTGAAAATAGCCGTGAGTCCTACTGTTCATTTTTTTGTTTTCACCAAACATTTAAAGGGGCAGTGTGTAGAATGTATTACCCTTTTCAGAACAGACTAGGTAGAAATGGATTATTATATTCCTATGTTATGTTTTCATTAGTGTATAAGTGCTTTAAGATAATAGAAGTTGTTTTATTTTATTTTATTAGAATGATAGGAGTTTCTGTTACGGTTTGATACTGGACCCAAGAGCAGACAAAGGCAGAGTAGGATTGATGAAAAAGGTTTATTTAACGAGGTGGGGGAGCAGGTGGTGAGTGGGGAAGCCGGGGGTAGAGAAGCAGGTAGGTAGGCTGGAGGTAGTGGTCCGGGTAACTGCAGGCAGAGGAAAACAGCGTTAGGGTTATGATCACAAAAAACTACAAGAAGGCGAGAAACAGAGCGAGGTAAAAGGAACAACTGGAGCCAGTCATGCATAGTTACCATAGTAGTGCATGGTACGATCTGGCGACGACAGCAGGGAAGCCAGAGGTGAAGTAGGTGGGTTGATTGGTGATGCAGACCAGGTGTGAGACAGACAGGGGGAGTGGGAGTGGCAGAAGGAGGAGGAGGAACGCACAGCAGCCAGCTGATCACGACAGTGTTCACCCCATACGGAGGCCGCCATGTTTCTACAGTAGCACGTAACAGACAAACTTAACGACGTTACGCGTTTTTTAAAATATATATATAGAGGGTGTCCTGGTGCACCTCCTGGAAGAGAAAGAAGAAGTACTATAGAATAAATAACTGAATACATCTTCACCTCATCACTTGATATTGTGGAAAGACTTGAGGCAGTGGTGGATGATTCCATCTTTCGAAACTAGCTTCTTGTCCCTGAAGGCCACGGTAGTTTTTGTAAATTAATCGAAAGGGAGGGGTTACCAATTGAGCGTTGAAATCTAGGACTTTCACCACCTGATGCCACTTAATATTCAGGTATTACACACTGCACCTTTAAAGAAAGCAGCCCTTATATGCATGGCCCTGCAGTGAACTACGATAATTACCTGCAAGCTCTAGCTAATTCCTCTAGTGTTTTAACCTTCATCACAGCCCCAAGCAAACACACAACTCTTGACCTTCTCTCCTCTGTGTATTTAGATGCCGGTGTTCCTGTTTACATGTATGAGTTTGTGTACCAAGCCCAGATACACAAACACAGCAGACCCAGCTTTGTGAAGGCAGATCATGCAGACGATGTGGGCTTCATGTTCGGTGGATGTTTCTGGAACGGACACATCAAAATCACAGGTGGGGTCTGGTGGAATATGCTACCCATTATATATAGTTAGCAGAAAAAGTAAGGAGGTTTGTGTTTGGTCGAGTATTTCTTTGTTGTAACAATGCTTCTTGGCAATACATTATACAATTTTTTTCCCTTTTTAACTGGTGACACATTTGCTTTTGTGGGTTGAGCAGCAGAGGTGAGTATGTGGATTGTGCCCATGAAAAACTTGCCAAATCTTCTCTGCCAATACAGTTATTTACAGTATAATTACTTATAGATCAAACATGGTCATTTCATGCCCCAAGCTTTGGGACTTGGTCATAAATAAGTGAATGAGCGGGTGGGAGATTAATCACTCAGATAATGGAATTTTCAGTGTTTGATTTTGTTTGTGTGCATTTGTGTCTTCAGGCAACATAACCAAGGAAGATGAACGTCTTTGTAGGACCATGATGGGCTACTGGGCCAACTTTGCCCGCACTGGGTGAGTAGTACACACTGAGAACAGCTATATCAGTGACACAGCTCAGCAACATGGCAATTTTCTTTGCTGTACATGTTTTTATTTTGGTTGCAAGCACACCAACGGAAGGAAATGAACATGTCTCTATGAACATATGGTATACAGTAGAGGCTAAGCCCACACTTTAAGCCCTGAGAGGCTACTGTGGTGAGAAAGTCAAGCAAACAGTGATATTGTGTATAGCATCAGGTTTATTCTCAAATCAAGATAGCAAGAAAACTCCTAGGAGTGGTCACTAGTTCCAACACATGTGAGTGCGTTGCAAGGAGTGGCCCTATGTCCTTCAAATCATGAGCTATTTAAGGACATGTAATTGGGAGACAGACAGGTAGGGCTGGGTGGGGGGAAGGAGGGGAAGACAGGTTGGGAGACAGACAGGTATACATTCATATTATAATCGTGGGTGGGGCAGGCTGCCCCAGAACAGCAGGAGGCTGTCTGCAGGAACATTGTCCTCTTTCAAATGTATAGTCAGGCTGGCTCCACTCGGGAGATTGAGGGGGATGGTTGAACCTACATTTCAGTTAGTTTCACTAAAACACATTCAATATATCATGTACTATGGTCTATACAAGTTTGTAGCAAATGTTTACTATTGCATTATTATATCATATGCAAAATCTGCTACCACACTACACTATGGATTACCTTTTTGATGCTCTTTCGCTTTATCTCCTGAATGAAAGTCTGAGTCTTACTTGCCATTTTAAAAAATGTGTTAGGTTTATATACACTTTCCTTAACTCTTATATGTTTAACAATGCACAAACAAGGACCCTTACTGCAGCGGGTGTGTGGCGCGACATGACTGTGTGTGGTCAAAAACTCTTTGTCTTTTCCCGGGTAGAAACATCAGTGGAACCAAAGTTTGGTTCCTGCTGATACCTATGTTGCTCTTACACATGGTGTACTGAGCAATGGGAAAGTAAAATACATGATGGAACATTTTTCCTTTTTTCAATTTATGCAAAAATTAAAATAGACAACGTTGAAATTATATATATGCGCAATTAGTATTCTAGTCATAATACTACACAATAAGGCATTTTCTTTGGACAAACACATGCATACATATTAACAGACATGTTTCTGTAGGCGTATTAAATCAGTAGCAAACATTCTATTTACGTGGATGATTCTATTTGCTTATTCTATTAATAATCTGTGATGTTTGAATATGTGTCCTCAGCTCCCCCAGCGGTCCTGGTCTGGTGTCTTGGCCCCAGTATGACATGCAGAAGCAGCAGTACATGGAGCTGGACCTGATCCCCATAGTCAGACACAAACTCAGAGAGGCCAGGGTCCACTTCGCCACGGTGACCCTCCCTCACAAGCTAGCAGAGTTAGCAGCAGCAGCAGCAGCAGCAGCAGCCAAACATGGAAACTGACCTGTCTGTGCAAGCTGTCATATTGTTTATGAAGGTCCCACGTTTGAGCGTTTGTATGCATTATCACATAAACTAACTGTTGTTGAATTGATTACTGTAGAACCCCTTTGTCTCATCTGTGTCTTCTCTAACTTTTAGTTCAATGAAGGCCTAAGTGTCTTTTTTCTATAGATGTGTTTTGTAACGTAGTCGTGATTCATTGCAAAGATATTAATAAACGGGTGTCCTGTTTGAAACACGGATTGACATGGTTTGTAAGCAGTTTGAAATGATTTTTGAGAGAGAACCGAAACTATAAAAGTCAGTGAGTGCGAG
The DNA here is from genome assembly GCA_026122265.1 of Ammodytes dubius. NCBI lineage: Eukaryota > Metazoa > Chordata > Actinopteri > Uranoscopiformes > Ammodytidae > Ammodytes > Ammodytes dubius. The sequence goes on along the minus strand of CM047513.1, from coordinate 29,285,577 downwards.
TGGTATTTTCTATTGCAATTTGAAATTTAAAATAGATTGACCATAAATAGCTATAGATTTGTATGCAAAGTAAAAAGCAAAGTATTCAAACTGGCTTTTTAAAATTGACCATGGAGAAAAATATTATCATCATTGTCTAAGAAATATAATTATTGTGAAAATTTGTATATCTGGATTTACTTCATGTCCCACGGTGGCGCTGAGCATTCACCAAATAAAAAAAAGTTTCACAGATAATGTAGCCGTTAGTACACTCAGGATCTCGTAATTACGAGAATCTTAAGGACCACCCATTCATCAATAACGATGGCTGTGTGTGCATAGACATAATAAAGACATATCTTACACTAATTCCTCTGAAAACAGGTCATAATTAACTAGAAATAGGTGTGGGAGCTCCGTAAATATATATTTTCACAACTTCAGAGTCCACTATTTATGATAAACCATAAAGGATATGGAAATTTAGGACTAAAATTACTAAAAAAGTATTGCGAGGGTGGAAAGGCACCCTACAGCGATATTGACCCAAACAGAGAACAGAAATAAAATAGGATAAATATATTAATTTAAATAAAGTAGGCCTATACAAAATTCAAAAAAAGAGCAAAAATAAAATACTAAATGAACAATGAATTCAGCTAAAACAGTTACAGTCAGATGTGTAAAATTCAGAAATCATAGATTCAAATAAACCAAGAGTAGGAAGAGCAGTCATCTTTAAGTTGCTCTGCAGAGCATTCCATGAATTAGGGGCACTAGGGGAGAACGGGGTAAGTAGGCACACTTTTTACTCTACTGAGAATTGCTCATCACCTAAACATCTTTCGATAGCCATTCCTACATTACATTGAAGCTTAAAGTGTTGGCTTGAAATGTGTACCCTTCTCTTTTTCTATATTATTGTAATAAAGAATAAATGAATCATCAAAGACACCCTTACACATTGTGACAATCAACCCCATCAAGGGGTCGGTTGTCATACACTATGGGGTTGTTTGTCACAATGTTATCTTAATGGGAATAATCTTTAAAAGAAGGAAAGAAAGTAGAACTAAATTTGAAAATGCAATTGCATTGTCAAGTTGACAAATAGGCCTACATAACTTACTGTAGCCTTGGCAGCTTGTCTAGTTTGGGATGCACTGGGTTGTTTTGATTTTGTTGCCCTTTTTTCCTTTGCATGCTAGCTGTCTTTTCCTGCTCTATTAATTCCTTCTCTGGGGTGTCAGTGAGGATACAGCTTGACAATTTATTTCGTTATTGGGTTCCTTTTCTGGCTGTAGCCTTTGGATAACTTGTGACAACCAACCCCCCCAAAAATGTGACGACCAACCCCAACTTGAATTTTTTGCTCGCATCAAGGCCAACAACCATCTGACAACTAATTAGCTTGCTAACCACAATCTAAACTATAGTTTACCCTTCACACTTTTTATGGGTAACAAGTGTTTTGTTATAAACCCATTCTGTAAAAGCCTAGAAGAAAAATACTGAGGAGCTAAATGTTTTCAATTTGACATGAAAAACACAAACAGTCCTCTCACCTCAAATTCAGCAGTCTAACTCCAAGGAAGACTATGTAGGTGATCTCTTATCCCAATTCCGGATGTTTACATACCAAAATTTCACAGACAGCGCCTTCTGGTTCCGAGATATAACGATTGTGACAACCAACCCGTGTGACAAATTACCCCGTTCTCCCCTACATGAAAAGGCAGTTATTCCTAAACTGGAGTTAGCTCGGGGAAATTTAGGGGGAGTAGTCGAGCATGGTAGCCTACATATGAAGGGTGGATGTTTCCCATGAAGGCATTAAATATAAATAAAAACCAGTGTATATAATATCTCATTAAAAGAGAAGGATAACATGAGTGTTCATGTAAAAATATGTTTTATTTCTCTCATTTAAAACACAAGCTTGTTAGGCAATTGCCTCTTAAAAGAGGACGGGATTATTTAAAAGCAAAGTCTTCTTGGTGGTCCAATGTTCTATACTGGGGGGGGGAATACCAAGTTCAGTCTAGTCTTGAGTTGGTTCCTCAGACACAGACAGGAAATCAATGCGTAACTTGCATCGCGGTACATTTAAAAACACATTCAATACAAAACCACAGCAATCAAAATTATTAAATTAAGGGAAAATCAAACAACAACAGCAAACAATAATACTCAAATGCATAAAATAAAGTTAACCATCCTTACAATCGCATTTTACTCCGAAGAGAAATAAAAGGATTTTACTCTGGCATCTTGTTTACTATCACCGAGTGGGGACATTTGTTTTCATCAGTTTTGACCGGTCCAAGATGGCGCCCGCATTTCTCGCGCTCAACGCCCAACGCGGCGTCTATCCAGGCCCGGTTCTACGGGGGTGCATGAGCATGCATTGCACCCTCAAAAAAATTGTTTGCACCCTCAAATGAAAAAAGGAGGGAGTGAATTTTTTTAAATAAATATGATAAAAATAATAAAATACTTGCTCACAAAACAAATTGTAATTAACCTTTGACCATTTCCATTAAATACCGCTGTTTTCTGCATTTATTTTGTTCACTAAACCGATAAGAACGTTATCATTATTCGACTGGCAGCTGTGGCTAAGCGAACCCATCTCTACTAGTGCGCTCCGCTCTGCCCCGCCCCGCCTGAACTATTTCGCTTTCAGCGATTGCAGTGCAATGGTTATTCAGCATAAAGTTAAAACACTCGCTCGCCCAAGACTGATGTTAAACCGAAACACAAAAGCCTTGCGCGAGCAAAGCAGTGATTCACCCGGTGAAACATGGGGTGAGACTGTGACTGTGGGTAACGGTGTCATCACCTTGCCGGTGAGAAAAGTTCTGTGGCTTAACGGCTAAAATGATAACCGGCCGCCGGGGATCTCATGTCCGCTAACGTTGTTCAGGGGAGGCTTCCGCGATCGGATTGCATTTCACGAGCATGAAAAACACAAAGCAATGTCAACAAACTGACAGCGCGACGAGAGAAAATAGAGTGAGCCGCTTCCCTCCGTTAGTTTCAGTCTACAGCCGAAAAAAATACAATCACCACTTAAACTTGGATATCGTTTAAATAAAGCCTCTTGTTTTTATGATCATTAGGGCTTTGATGCAAATTCTGAAGTCTGAACATTTCGGTGGCAGCTGTAGTGCAGTTTTTTTCTGCAACTCACAGACTCATGCTTGCCCATAGGCGTAGATTTGGTGGGAAGGTGGCGGGGGGAGGGGGCACAGGGGATGTCCCCCCAATAATCAGAAGAGAGCCTACATTTTTTCTCAAAAAGTAAGAAACCCTATTCTCCCCAATAGAGGTAAAAATAACAGTTTAGGATGTTGAAACATTGATATATCTCCTAATTGTTAATACATATTCCCCTATGATTTTAAAATTTAAAGTGTCATAATAGTTCACACTGCTGCTGTGTCATGAGTAGTGGGTCCTAAAAAAAAAATAGTTTTGAACAATACAGTAGCCTATATAGTAAATATTTGAAAGCAATACAGAATGCCTGAGAGCCTTTCTGCTTTTTATAACATTATATTAACGTCACTGGGAGCCTGTTGTCTTTTCCTTTAACAGAAATTTAGACATGTCCGCCATAAATAATTAAATACAGAAGGCATAAATGAGTACATAAAAATTCACCAGAATGCACAAAATGGTGTGTTCGAAGCACATTTTTTTCTGGGGGAGTACCCCCAGACCCCCATTTATGTTGAAGCGAAACCTAAGCCCTTGTGCTTGCCACCCAAAAATTATCACTGGCCCCATCCTGGCCACCCCAATGAAAATGTTCTGGCTCCGCCACTGCCCAGAAGTGCTTGTCTATCTACTGGTAGAAAGGCCTGTGTAAAAAGCAAAGTCTGAACTGAAGCTGGGTAGCTGGTTTTAGTGTAGTACTGGTGCACCCCCTGTAATCTCAGATGCACCCTAAGGCATTCTGTTCTGGAACCGGGCCTGCGTCTATCCTTTATTATGTCTATGTGTGTGTGTGTTTGGCCCAATCCCAAATGACTCCCTAGGCACTCCCACTCCGTGAGCGAGTGGCACTCGCTGTGGAGTCACCCTCGCGGCTGTGGAGTGCCACTCGATCATTAATGATACGTTAATCTGCCATTACGACCAGCGAATCGCGGCAGTTAATTAGCGTGCACAAGTGGCATAATCAAATCAACAAGTGTAAAACAACATGTTCGTTCCGATATTGTAGGCTACCCTCCGGTTCCGTCATTTAGGGCTATGCATAAAAATAATCAATCAAATGTCTGTTTGAGGTAGGAGTACGTTTCATTTATAATTCGGGAAACAAACTCCATGGAACTCTCATTTGTAGGTTGGCTCTTCCATTCCGGACATCATTGATTGGCGGACACCTGTGTCAAACGTAGGGCTGAGCCTCCATCGATGCAGACTCGGTGATCGAGGGCTTTATAACCCACTTACACTCGAGGCTCGGTGGTTTGGGACGGCACTCAATATGGCGGGCCCTCCCCGCGAACGCGCAAACGGAGGGATAGTGGATAGGGATAGGGTGTAGGGGGTGGATCTAGATTGGGCCTTTGTGTGCAGACGAGGTGAAACTAGCCATAGGCAAACATAGGCAATTGCCTTGGTTTCCGGACTACAATTGGCCCCATAATCAATACAATTATTTGAAATATTGTAGCGACCCAGCAGAACTATGGGGGGAATTGATGGGGAGTTGTGGGGGGAAGGAGTTGCCCTAGTTCAGCCTGATAGGCCAGTTTGGGTTATGGGGCGGGGACAGCGTGAGAAGTGGGACGTTGAGCCAAGTAGGCGCCAGTTCGGAAAATAAGGCAGAGAAGAAGACACGCTCCTACAACCCACAGTTAGCTAACAAGCCACGTCGCTAGAAACCGCAGTTAGCTATCACCCCTTTGTTGTTTTGGGCACTCCTCCAACCCCGGGGTTAGCCTGTACACTAGGCACAATAAAGCCCGGTTCTCCGGTTAAACGTCAGCTACTCTGTGTCCTCGTCATTCCGCTAGCTAGCCCCCCCGCGGTGTCGGGCCGTAAACGCTACAATATGTTTTGACTGTTCATTCATTAATCAGCGATCGCATCAGGTAGCCTATGCTGAGGGACAGACTTTCGGCTTCACTCTCGTGATCAGCTGCTGAGGTCCGACTGGGCTTTTCTCCTGAACAGTCCCAGTGACTGCATATCTGCGCAAAGTTGACATGGCTACACTCATTGTCATGCCCTCCTTGTAGAGCGTTCTTATGTGTTTGTATGAGTCAAGGATCACACCGAGTTTAAACGACTGCATTTAATCAAAGCATTCATTAATTTTCATTTTCATTTTCCTTTATTTATTCTCGAAAGATCAATTGAGGGGTGATGACCCTCTTTTACAATGACGTCGAGACAAATACAGATACACAATATACAATGAGAATACACAACAAGCTTACAAAGAGACAACAACAATTAAAACATTCAGATCAATTGAATAAAACAGAACAATAGCCTAATTAAAACAGTTACAAGTGGAGTGGGGCTGATTCAAAATAATAACTTTAAATTGGTTAACAGTTATGAGTGTATTTATTTTAATTTGATGTTGTAGGCTGTTCCAGGAGTCAGGGGCACTGTGGCTAAAAGCAGTTTTACCAAGGTCAGACCGGGCGTATGGAACATATAACATGAGCATTTCAGTTGAGCGGGTTTGATGAAGCCCATCTGAAATATGCAGCATTGTTGTCAGATAGAGTGGTAGCTTTCCGGTCAGGGCTTTATATATAAAAATATGCCAATGTGCATCACGTCTCTCTTTAAGAGAGGACCACCCAACCTTTTCATATAAAAGACAATGAGTGTCATAAGCATCTCCTGTAATGAACCTTAAAGCAGAGTGAAAAACGGAGTCTAGGAGTTTAAGACATGATTGAGATGCATGCCTATAAACCACATCACCGTAATCAAGGACAGACATAAAGACTGCCTCAATAATCCTTTTCCTACTGAACAACGGGAAGGTGGCTTTGTTCCTATCAAAATATCCAATCGTTTGTCGCAGACGACAGACAAGATGTTTTATGTGAAATTTAAAAGATACTTTTTCATCTATCCAGATGCCGAGATATTTATATTCAGTGACTCTTTCAATTTGAGATCCATTATTTGTATGAATATTAAGATCATTAAAATGTATAGTTCTTGCTCTGGAGAAACACATATATTTTGTTTTGTCTGTATTAAGAACAAGCCTGAGGTCCACTAGACAGTCCTGCAGGGTGTTAAAAGAGCTCTGAAGGTTCTGAACAGATTGATGGACCGAATCAGAAATGCAATACAGTACTGTGTCGTCAGCATACAAATGGGCTTGACAGTTTTGTAGCGATGAAACAATGTTATTGATGTAAATTGTGAATAGGACTGGACCTAAAATTGAGCCCTGCGGAACACCATTTGTAACTGTTAAAAACTCAGTTTGGTGGCTTCCCAGTTTTACTGACTGCTGTCTATCAGAGAGATAGTCCCTAAACCAGCTACATGTAGAATAATCAAAACCAATTTCATGCAGCCTCTGTAAAAGCAAATGGTGATCTAAAGTATCAAAGGTTTTTGACAGATCAACAAAAGGTGCTGCACAGTGCATTTTTTTTGTCGATAGCTGTAACAATGTTGTCTAAGACCAAAGTGACAGCAGACACAGTACTGTGACCTGCCCTAAAACCAGATTGAAATGGGCTCAGCATGGAGGCACTGGATAAAAAGGTTTTCAACTGATTATTAATAACTGATTCTAGGATTTTTGCCAGGCATGGGAGTTTTGAAATTGGCCTGTAATTATTGAGATCACTTTTGTCACCCCCTTTATGCAATGGGATGACATGAGCTTTTTTCCAAACTTTAGGAACAATACCGGAGGAGATGGAAAGATTAAAAATATGGGTTATTTGTTTTGATATTATATGTGTAGAGAGATTGATTGAAAATGGGTCCAAATTGTCCTCTCCCATATACTTCCTGGGGTTGATGGCTAGAAGCGCATCTACAACAACACTTGTTGGAACTGGAACAAGGCTAAAAAGAGGAGTTTGAGAGACAGGCGGTACGTTACTTCTGGTTGTAGAAGGTGTACATCCTCCATTCTGAAAGAGTTGACCAGCAGCTAAAAAATGTTTATTAAAAGCTAAACCAATCTCTTTCTGGTCATTTAAAGTCTGACCATTTATTTTTATCTGACTGGGAACAGTACTAGAATTATTTTTATTATAATTGACATCCTTCCAAAATAATGCAGGGTTGGAGTAGCAGTTGGAAATTAAATCAAGGTAGTAATCCGATTTAGTTTTCCTAACCATGGTCGTACACCTATTTCTGATTTGTCTAAAAACTGTCCAATTCAAATCTTCTCCAGAGCGTCTGGCTAGAGACCATGCTTTATTTCTCTCTGTAAATAAGTCAGACAGCTCATTGGTAAACCAGGGGTTCGATCTATTTTTTACCCTGTGCTTTTTGTGGGGTGCATGATGATTCAAAATTGAGGTGAAGGTATTAGTGAAAAAATCCAAGGCTAATTCAACATCAGATATTTCAGTTGTGAGATGAATGTCACTGTGATGGAGTTCATTCAAAAAGGCTTGCTGGTTAAAACCTTTAAAATTACGCTTAATAATGATTTTAGGTTGAGATTTTTTTTTCAATAAAATTGCGCTCCGTTACAGTATAAAACAGGAGGTAAAAGTGAACTAGCCCACCGGCATTCTGATTGGATGAGGCAACACAGTACGGTGGCTCCGTTGGCTCATAATGAACAAACTGCATATAATTTAACCAAATGCTAATGTAGCCGTTAGCACACTCAGGATCTCGTGAGATTATTATTATTATTATTATTATTTATTAATTATGAGATCCTTATCTCGTAATTACGAGATCTTTTCTCGTAATTACGAGATCCGGAGTGTGCTAACGGCTACATTAGCTGTGAAACTTTTTTTCATTTGGTGAATGCTCAGCGCCACCGTAATATCCAGTTAAAGGTGGGGTATACGATTTCTGATTGGTCAAAGTTAACATGAGCTGACACTTTGACCAATCAGAGCGAGGCTCCGATTCAGAATCAGAATCAGAATCAGAAAAAGCTTTATTTATCCCAAGAAGGGCAATTTAGTTTACAGTTCCAGTTCTTATTGGCTGTTGGGACTGTCCATTCACTTTGGCACGACTTTGTTGGTGTAGAGCGTGTCAGGGAGGGACCAGAGGGACCACAGAGAAAAAGTGGAGCGGTTGAGGTATTTGGATTCAAATCTCTATCCCATCTGCCATTTTCTCCCCAAATCCTCCACCCCAGCTTTAATGTAGGCCTAGAAGAGTTCTACGAGAATTTCCGACCAGAGCACTTAAACATAAAATATCAATTCTGCACTGCAATACTGGAGCAACGATGGCTATTGCACACCCAGACAATAATATTTGATGAGCTGGACAGAAACTCCCCTCACCTAACCCCACACCCAGTGGCGTGCACAAACATTTTGGGGGGCAGGTGCAAAATAAGGGCACTTTGTGCAGCATAACAACAAGGCAAAAGACTACTTTTTCTGCAAGCAATTGGGAATCTCTGAGCCAAATAACATCTTTTGATGGATGACCAAATGATTTTAAGGTTAATTTGACATAGACACAACCCCTGGTCTAATGACTTCTAATAACCAGACACACATAACAGTTTTTCTCACAGGAAGTTCAATCAATCTGGTGCACTTTGAGAAGAAAACTGAGGCTAATTTAATTGTGTCCTATGTGAGCTATTTAGTTCTATTTTATGGAATAATTTGGCGACACAGAATTACCAAAAGCAGTCTTCGTCTTCGTTTTTTTTACTGGCTCAATATAGGCCCCTCATCTTCGGAGCCCTGAACAATGTTATTTAATAAATAACAAAAATATACTGCCGCACTGCTGATTTCCGTACCCCGCCCCCTCCCCCCAGGAAGATTTTTTTAATACAACATTGTTTGGGGCCTTGAAAGATTAGGGGCCTATATTGAGCCATTAAAAAATAAATATATTTTTTTCATTATAAATGAATCGTGATATTATTATCACACTTTTTTAATCGTCGAGTATTTATAGATGTCAATGGCACTTGATTGGTCCAGGGGGCAAAGGGCAGGTGCTCAAGCACCACTACGCTCTACCTGTGCACGCCCCTGCCCACACCCTCTTAAGGCTCTACATGTGCACGCCCCCGCCCCCAAAATACACAATTGTTTTGCCTTTACTGTTGCCCCAAAAAAGTCGGTCTGCGTACTGACCCCCCAAAGTCCCATTCTGAGCCAGGAAAAAGCCTGTACACGAAATAATGAATCATCAATGCAAGCAAGAGTTTGAAACATACAATACAGTAACATCCACACATAGTTACGTGTAAAGCAAAGCAAATATTAGGGAAAAACGCTGGTCTCTGGCGTTGAGCTTTGTAAGAGAATTTTGGGTCTTTAGTTGTAATATTAATGGGAAAGATTAATAGGCCATATATGCCTATCTTGTGTGTCTGTCTCTCAGACTCTAGGTCAGCCTTGGAGCCTGTTAGGAGACACTAATGGCGCTTTTCCACCGCATGGTATCAGCTCGACTCGACTCGACTCAACTCGCATTTTTGGCGTTTCCACCGCAATTTCATGGTACCTGGTACCTGCTAGCGGCTGCTTTTTTTAGTATCACCTCGCTCTAGGGACCAAGCGAGCTGAGTCGAGCTAAAAGGTGACGTCGGCAGACGGCCGGCCGCTGATTGGCCAGAGACTACCGTCTGCCGGCTTCATTCTGTTGATTATTCTCCCATGATTCTCAACAACTCTCCGGGACTATTTTGTCTCGCCGCGTGCAGCCTTCTTTGGCTCTCTTTCATTTGATTTGCATCACAGACACGATTTTTTTCTCTCCATATATTCGCTAAGCTCACAGTTGTGTTGGCTGTTGTTGGGGAAGTTACTTTGAACATACGAGAGGAGACATAGCAGCTAGGCTAAATAGCCTATAGTAGCAAGCTGGGACAGACATGATAGCGAGCGATTACATTACAAGCCTCGGACTGCACTGATTACCTCAATAAAATATTCAGGCTGAGACACGGCTTGCATTTGAAAACACGTATCCTGAAACAAGCACTTAACAGTCAACTTTATCATGCCTGTGTTTACGTGCATAGGGATGTACGTGACGCATCCCTACAGCTGACTGTGTGGCAGTCACACATCAGGACACAAACCCTCCCTTTTAACGGCCCGTGGCAATATTCTTCTACTTCTTTTAGCAAACAGATACAAGGGGGGTATTTCTTAAACAGTTTTCATCCGTGTTTTTGGCGGTTGGTTCAGTTAATAGTGCAACAACTGCTCGTAATTTATGCTTTGCTACTTGACTCCGGAGTTGGCTTTCAGCCCCTTACGACAACCCCGCCCACGTTCAGGAGGTACTATTTTCGGTGGAAAACGACCCGTGCTGCTACCAAACCAAGTTAAACTGAGTCGAGTTGAGTCGAGTCGAGCTACATTTCCGGTGGAAAAGCGCCATTAGGTCAGTTGTATAGATAAAGTCTCATCTCCTTAGACTCCAGAATGTTATGGTTCACTGTGTTCAGCTCTGAACCAAAACATTGGTACGCTTGGTGCCCGAATCGGGGAGGTGATAGAGATAGCGCGAGGTTAACCCTTCTGTTATGTTCCGGGTCAAATTGACCCGTTTCAAAGTTTGAAGATCTAGGAAAAATTGTTAAAATGATTTTTTCAGTATGAAACTTCATCTGCTTGCCTTAATTAGTGTAATCAACATATAATATGAAAATATTTCATCTCACATATTTGCAACCACCCCCTGCATGTTTATATCACATAGATACTGTTCGGGTCAATTTGACACGGCAGTAAAACTGGAGGTAAAAGGAGAACCGGACTGCAACTCTCGTGACTTGCACTTCAATTCTGACAAACCCATGCTTAGAGCTGTGTCTTAACCTCGCGCTATCTCTATCACCTCCCCGATTCGGGCACCAAGCGTACCAATGTTTTGGTTCAGAGCTGAACACAGTGAACCATAACATTCTGGAGTCTAAGGAGATGAGACTTTATCCATACAACTGACCTAAGTCAATGGTGATGCTACTTATGATGAGCTGTGGTTGTGACATACTGAGCTTGTTTGTTATGTGTAGGAGTCAGAGGTTGAAAGTGCGTCAACACACTTTGTCATTCACAACAAAGTGTGTTTTTATTTTATTTATTGAGCATCGGGTGGTGTTTGTGTGACGGTGCAACATGTGACACAGAAAAAGGGGTGATTTGTAAGCAAGTGTGTTGGTGTGTGTGTGTGTGTGTGTGTGTGTGTGTGTGTTGTGTGTGTGTGTGTGTGTGTGTGTGTGTGTGTGTGTGTGTGTGTGTGTGTGTGTTGTGTGTGTGTGTGTGTGTGTGTGTGTGTGTGTGTGTGTGTGTGTGTGTGTGTGTGTGTGTGTGTGTGTGTGTGTGTGTGTGTGTGTGTGTGTGTGTGTGAGGGGTGGTGCTAGAGGGCCAGCACAAAGGGCAGAGGGTTATTTCTCTGAAAGTACACTAAGGCGTACTGTAAATCTCTGTGTCATTTCTGCAGGATCCCGGTCAGGATGAGAACAGCGCTGCTCTTTGTTTCTCTCCTGCCTGCTCTGACAGCCATAGCAGGGGCAGCACCAGGTAGGAAAACAATCCATTTTGAAGGAGTTTTTGATGCAACAGTTCCTGTGTATGGCATGGTATAAAAAGGTCATTTGCACACTTTTTATAGTGTCTTAACAGCGCAAGGATTGCTAAGAACAATTAAACCAAAATGACATATAATGAAGGCAAATCCTCATTGTTACTGTGGGGTTTTTCAATATTGGTTACCAAACTTTGGGTTTGGTAACCAATATTGAAAAACCTTTGAGAGCATCTAATACAACCATCCAGTAGTCACTTAATTTTGGACACGACCACAGAATATGAGTGTGATTGCCAATGTGCTGTCCACATTTTCTCAAGGGATTATATGAGCCTGTTAGGTTACATTCAAATGTCACTTGTGGAGTTCTTAAATATCTCATTTTCCACCTGAACTCTCTCCAGATACTAGAACTGGTCACTAAAGGTGCTTCTTCACAAGCCTGTCCCCAGGTTTCAGTAGTAATGGTTGTGCCAATTTCAGTCTCAATTTTAACCTTGCCAAACTACTGGTCCTTTTAACATACAAAAGCCACACTTGTTGTATCAACAGCAGGGAGCGCTGACCTTGTTGTGTCCGTGAAAAATGGCAAAATCAGAGGGGAACAAGTGACGCTGAAAGACCCCGAGAGGAGGGCCAAGCAGTTCCTGGGAATCCCCTTTGCTCGGCCTCCTGTGGGATCACTCCGCTTTGCTGCTCCCTAGACGCAGAGCCCTGGGAGGGGGAGAGAGATGGCACACAGCAGCCCCCCATGTAAGATTGCATGGTAGACACCAAAAGGGGGAACAAAACATTACAAGATTTGCTCTGTAATTGCAGAGGTGTAATGTAACAAACTACATTTATTCAAGTAGCTACTTTACTTGAGTACAGGTTTGAGGCACTTGTACTGTAGGGGAGAACGGGGTAATTTGTCACACGGGTTGGTTGTCACAATCGTTATATCTCGGAACCAGAAGGCGCTGTCTGTGAAATGTTGGTATGTAAATATCCGGAATTGGGATCAGAGGTCACCTACATAGTCTTCCTTGGAGTTAGACTGGTGAATTTGAGGTGAGACGACTGTTTGTGTTTTTCATGTCAAATTGAAAATATTTAGCACCTCAGTATTTTTCTTCTAGGCTTTTACACAATGGGTTTATAACAAAACACTTGTTACCCTAAAAAAGTGTGAAGGGTAAACTATAGTTTAGATTATGGTTAGCAAGCTAATTATTTGTCGGATGGTTGTTGGCCTTGATGCTAGCAAGAAATTCAAGTTGGGGTTGGTCGTCACATTTTTTGGGGGGTTGGTTGTCACATGTTATCTCAAGGCTGCAGCCAGAAAAGGAACCCAATAACAAATAAATTGTCAAGCTGTATCCTCACTGACACCCCAGAGAAGGAAAGAATAGAGCAGGAAAAGGCAGCTAGCATGCAAAAGAAAAAAGGGCAACAAAATCAAAACAACCCAGTGCATCCCAAACTAGACCAGCTGCCAAGGCTACAGTAAGTTATGTAGGCCTATTTGTCAACTTGACAATGCAATTAAACTTTCTAATTTAGTTCTACTTTCTTGCCTTCTTTTTAAGATTATTCCCATTAAGATAACATTGTGACAAACAACCCCATAGTGTTTGACAACCGACCCCTTGATGGGGTTGGTTGTCACAATGTGTAAGGGTGTCTTTGATGATTCATTTCTTCTTTATTACAATAAAATAGAAAAAGTGAGGGGTACACATTTCAAGCCAACACCTTAAGCTTCAATTTAATGTAGGAATGACTATTGAAAGATGTTTAGGTGATAAGCAATTCTCACTAGAGTAAAAAGTGTGCCTACTTACCCCGTTCTCCCCTACTTAACTTGACTATTTTATTTTCATGCTACTTTATAATCCACTTCAATTCAGTGGAATTTTTTTAAACTTTTTGCTCCCCTACATTTCTTTGATAGTTTAAGTTACTAGTTACTTTACACATTAAGATTTTAGCACACGAAACATATGAAGAGTTAAAATAAAAAAATATATAACATATTATATACTGTACAACCCAACAGTATGTAGGCCTAAAAGCACATATGAAACATTTAAAAAAAGTCCTTTCTAGCCCTTGTGCCACCCTTACTTTTTGGTTACACTTGACACCCTCGCGGCCACAAGAAGCCACTCCCAATTAACTTCCATAAAAACCTTAACAATAATGTTTTTTTTTACTTTTTTTTTTATAAACCATTTACTCCACTCGTGCTCTGTACATACATATTTAATATTAGTTGATTTTCATTTGCTTTTAATGCTTAAAATGATTGTTTTTGTGTCAAAGTCAGTATTTTTTTCCCCCTAAAAACGAAGAAAATGATTTTTTTTCTATATAAAAGATGCAGAGTTGATTTTTTTAAGTTGAATAACTAGAGTCTAGGGCATATGAATGATTTACACAAAAAAATTTTGAGGCATGTTTAGTTTTTGCGCATGCTCAGATGCAAATAAATTGTTACACTTGACACCCTCGCGGCCACAAGAAGCCACTCCCAATTAACTGCCATGAAAACACTATACAATAATGTTTTTTTTAACTTTTTTTTTATAAACCATTTACCCCACTTGTGCTCTGTACATACATATTTAATATTAGTTGATTTTCATTTGCTTTTAATGCTTAAAATGATTGTTTTTGTGTCAAAGTCAGTATTTTTCTCCCCCTAAAAACGAAGAAAATGATTTTTTTTCTATATAAAAGATGCAGAGTTGATTTTTTTAAGTTGAATAACTAGAGTCTAGGGCATATGAATGATTTACACAAAAAAATTTTTTGAGGCATGTTTAGTTTTTGCGCATGCTCAGATGCAAATAAATTGTTACACTTGACACCCTCGCGGCCACAAGAAGCCACTCCCAATTAACTGCCATGAAAACACTATACAATAATGTTTTTTTTTACTTTTTTTTTTATTACCATTTACCCCACTTGTGCTCTTTACATACATATTTAATATTCATTGATTTTTCATTGTTTTTTACCCTTTTCAGGCTAGTTTTTGTGATGAAATGACACTTTTTCTATATATAAAAATGATAATAGCTGAACCCTTTCCATACAATAGATGCAAGATGGATTTTTTTGTGTGGATGTTTACGAGATAGGATCTATTAACGATTAACAAAAAGATTGACATTCTTGCATTTTTAGTTTTTGAGAAACAACAACATTTATATCACAAAAAACATAAATCGAACAGTAGAACAGGCTAGAATAGATATATATGCAGCTAAAAGGTACTATTTTGGGGCTTTCAGGTGGCTGCTCACCCAAAAGTTCACTGACACTCCCAAAAGTGTGTGTGTGTGTGTGTGTGTGTGTGTGTGTGTGTGTGTGTGTGTGTGTGTGTGTGTGTGTGTGTGTGTGTGTGTGTGTGTGTGTGTGTGTGTGTGTGTGTGTGTGTGTGTGTGTGCGTGTGTGTGGTGTGTGTGAGTGAGTAAGTGAGTGGGTGTATGTGCGCGTTTGTGTGTGAGCATGAGTGAGTGTGTGTGTGTGTTTTGTTTGTGTGTGAGAGAGAGAGCGAGAGAGAGAAAAAGACATTCAATGGAAGAAGAACACACTTCGCTGGCAATTTTTGCAATTTTGTCTGTGACATTGGTAATGCTTGGCCATGCTGTAAATGAGCAGTGTGCCCTACACCCATACTTAAAACATTGGTCAATGTTGCACCTGTGTAAACAAACCCAGACTTTCCCAGACTTTTGTTTTCACTTCATCGGCATCTTTGTAGCGCTGCAAGATGCAGGAGTGCGTCATCACTTCAAAGAGTATTTACGAACGAAGGATTTTCCATTATCAAAGAGGCTCTGAGCTGTTCTTTATTCTTATCCACATGAATACAATCTATATAAACTACTAAAAATTATTTGTTTTACCACAACAAATGTGGCCTTATTATGCACACACACACACACACACACACACACACACACACACACACACACACACACACACACACACACACACACACACACACACACACACACACACACACACACACACACACACACACACACACACACACACACACACACACACACACACACACACACACACACACACACAGTTTTGGGAGAGTCTCAGTGAACTTTTGTGCATGCTGGGTGAGCAGCCACTTGAAAGCCCCAAAATAGCACCTTTTAGCTGCATATATATGGAAGCACACAAAGACACACACATACGCACACACAATAATTTCACAACAAACACACAGACACAACCCTTAGGTATCCATATGGACCCTAACCTTTCATGTGTTGCTCATTTTTTATGTATAGGTCTGCAACTCTAAAAAATTACAAAAATTATAAAAAAATCATGTTTTTTTCTTGTTTTGTTTTAGGGAGCAATTTGACTTATCAGTAAAAGGTGAAGTAAATGAATAATTCAGCTAAGTGGGGGTAAAAAGTGTAATTTTGGTGTCGTTAAGTTTGGGAGCATGCCTAATATCATCACATTTACATATGTATGTCAACATGGCTATGGTTTGAAAAAAGATAGGTTTTTACAGATTTTAATGCTTTCAAATTGAGCCATTTTTTACATACAAGTTTGGGTGTTTGAAGTTTGGCTGTCTGTACACACACACACAAACCATAATTTCTCAATATCTACATATACACCACACACTGGTATCCCTACCAACACATCAACACCATTTAGTTGAAATATTTTTTGACATTGACCTTTCGGGGGCAACACTATTGCAGGACTGACAACCAGGAAAATAGCCTGTCATTCAAGCCCATGTAAAATATACCTAAAGGGCACCAACTAGTAGTTGGGGTGAAAATCACAAATTTTGATGCCTTTTGTCAAGGATGAAAGCACAAAATAATAGAAAAATATATGTTATGCTGGTTTGTCAGCAGGATCAAATTTTGAAAAAACGGCCGTTTTGAATGGAAGTGAATGACGGCAGAAAATGGTCTGAGGGTGTCAAGTGTAACAAAAAAATGTCCTGCCTTTATTATAGGTGCTATGAAGTTGCTGAGTAGAAATTCAGAAATGATCTGCATAAAAATTAACCCTGGCCAAAATGTATTAGGCTAACATAAGCACAGCCAAAGTTATTCAAAAAACAAAACAAAAAAAAAGGCCAAATGGCAGAAAATGGTGCGAGGTGTGCATGAGGGCTAGTGAATGCAAAATGTCATGGTTCCAATATCCCTATTTGAGAATCTGCTGGTTTCTCTTTTAATAATCTTAATAATAAAAAAATAAAAATAAATCCACAATGTAGTTTTCAGCTACTCTTTACACCTTTGTCTAGATGACACACACACACACACACACACACACACACACACACACACACACACACACACACACACAACACACACACACACACACACAACAAACAAAACAACAACCCAACAAACCACACCACACAACACTTTTCTTTCTTTCCATCTCCCCAGGTGTATCCAGGATCCAGAACAATTTGTAAATGTCAATGTCATGCAAAACAACCCACCACAGATTTCAGAGGACTGTCTGTATCTGAACGTTTACACTCCAGCCAATGCGACAAAAGGTGACAGACTACCGGTGGGTTAAAGACACAGCTTGTGTGTATTCATGTAAAAGCGTGGACAAATGACAGAATCGAAAATGTTGACAAAATGTAGAGTGTCGATGCAACAGCCGCCCTGCATTAAAGACTCACTTTGTGAAGGGAGCCACTAACTTCTGACGTTGCTGCACTGCTGTGGATAGTAATGTCAAGTGTTTATGTTATATGGTCTGAATGCTTTAAAAGGAGGAGATGCTGATTCTGGAGAACGCTTGTTCAAAATCAGTGAAAATGTAGGAATGATGATCAATGCATACACACTGTTTACAGTATTTAATGGACACACTTTTTAAGTGACTCTAAAAAGAACAGTCTTGTAAACATGAAATAGTTCTATGTATTTAGTGTAATGCATGGCAATGATGCCTGTGTTGTGTTTGTGTTCCCAGGTGATGGTGTGGATCCATGGAGGAGGTCTGTCAAACGGTGCAGCCTCTCAGTATGACGGCGCCCCGTTAGCCGCCTATGAAAACATAGTGATGGTCGTTATACAGTATCGCCTCGGCATTCTGGGATTCCTGAGGTAAGGAATAGTGTTGTTTGGCACACTTCTGTCACTGCTTTCAAAAAAAGGAATAATAAACTATGAGAAAAGTTTGAAAGTATGTGATTAAAGCAACACATCCTGACTTTTCCTGTTCCCAAAGCACTGGTGACGAACACGCCCGGGGTAACTGGGGTTTCTTGGATCAGCTGGCAGCCCTGAGATGGGTCCAGGCAAATATTGAGGCCTTCGGCGGAGATCCACAAACAGTCACAGTCGCAGGAGAATCGGCAGGAGGCATCAGTGCATCCATACTGGTAAAAAAATCTATATATAAAACGAATCCATGCAGTGGTGTGCACAGAGGGAGACGCAGTGGGGGCAACCGTGCCTAAATGTCCCTTTTTGAAATCATTGTTCGGCTAGTTGGACTTCCACACTTGCCCTATGATCCTCCTTTTTTATCATGTCCATTTGTGAAGTGATTGTATACACATTTTCCCCAATAAACAGACTCTGTCTCCACAAGCAAAAGGACTGTTCCAGAGGGCGATTTTTCAAAGTGGCGTATCAACCATTGGCAGCTACACTACAAGCCAACCTTTGGGTCTTACCAAGGTACTGCAAGTAGATTAACAGGAATTTGCTTTTGGAATTAAGGCCAAAAAACTAAATGTACTTATTTTCAATGCATAAAGATGGTTAGTTAACAAGTTGCATATTTACAAACCAGACACAGAGGAACAGAGGAATACCATCAGGGTCGGTTTTTGAATCCACTTTATAGATTCATTCTTCTTAAAGCTCTTTTGTGGTCCCCACCAACTCAGGCCAACACTCTTTTTACATTTTACATTTCTACATTTCTTACAGCTATGTTGCTTACTGTTGCATTTCCAGCAATAGTAGCCTAAGCAAGCTAATGGATAGCTAATAGCCTAGATCAATATGCTTAATACTTTTTTAGGAATGATACTTTGACATTTTGACCTTGATTTTCAGTCTTGTTTGTTTGCAGCACTATTTTTAACACTGGGCATAATGAAAATTAAGTGGAGTCTTGAAAGCAATATATTAATCTTATAGCATTTAACAATGTATGTACACCAGAGTAAAATAATAGATTTACATTTTTAATATAGATTTACTTTGTAGGGGAGAACGAGGTAAGTAGGCACACTTTTTACTCTAGTAAGAATTGCTTATCACCTAAACATCTTTCAATAGTCATTCCTACATTAAATTGAAGCTTAAGGTGTTGGCTTGAAATATGTACCCCTCACTTTTTCTATCTTATTGTAATAAAGAAGAAATTAATCATCAAAGACACCCTTACACATTGTGACAACCAACCCCATCAAGGGGTCGGTTGTCAAACACTATGGGGTTGTTTGTCACAATGTTATCTTAATGGGAATAATCTTAAAAAGAAGGCAAGAAAGTAGAACTAAATTTGAAAGTTTAATTGCATTGTCAAGTTGAAAAATAGGCCTACATAAATTACTGTAGCCTTGGCAGCTGGTCTAGTTTGGGATGCACTGGGTTGTTTTGATTTTGTTGCCCTTTTTGCTAGCTGCCTTTTCCTGCTCTATTCTTTCCTTCTCTGGGGTGTCAGTGAGGATACAGCTTGACAATTTCTTTCGTTATTGGGTTCCTTTTCTGGCTGCAGCCTTGAGATAACATGTGACAACCAACCCCCCAAAAAATGTGACGACCAACCCCAACTTGAATTTCTTGCTAGCATCAAGGCCAACAACCATCTGACAACTAATTAGCTTGCTAACCACAATCTAAAATATAGTTTACCCTTCACACTTTGTATGGGTAACAAGTGTTTTGTTATAAACCCATTGTGTAAAAGCCTAGAAGAAAAATACTGAGGAGCTAAATATTTTCAATTTGACATGAAAAACACAAACACTCGTCTCACCTCAAATTCACCAGTCTAACTCCAAGGAAGACTATGTAGGTGACCTCTGATCCCAATTCTGGATATTTACATACCAAAATTTCATAGACAGCGCCTTCTGGTTCCGAGATATAACGATTGTGACAACCAACCCGTGTGACAAATTACCCCGTTCTCCCCTACTTGTGTTTCACTCATCTCTTCCTTATTACTAGATTGCTGCCAGCCAAGCTGGATGTGACCGCAGTAGCACAGAGGAACTGGTCCAATGTATGAAGGGAAATAAACCAAGAGGAGTTGGTTGAAGTCGCCAAAAAGGTAAAAGGTCTTTTGAAGATAGACAACATACTGTAGATGTTACAGGGGTATTTAGCTTAACGTGTGTGTTTTATTCTTACCTGCAATTTTTTTTAATCCTTTTTAACTTTCAAATTATTCAATTTAAGGGAAGAGACCAAAGTAAAGCAGAACACGTGTGATGAGAAAACTAGGATTAACCTACACCAAAGAAAATAAATAAATAAAAGTAGCAAGTTGAGAATGACTTGATTCCTGACATCATATCAAAAGCAATTCAGCTTATTTATAAATAAACATGCTGTTAATGTTATGCAGTACTATTTTTTTTGCATACCCTAGAACTACAGAGAGGGGCAACACACGTATAGAAATAGGATAGAAGTTTGTCTAGTTTCAGCGTAAAAAATCTCCATCAGAATTTCAAGTGTCAAGCCTAATTTTTGCCACAAGATGGCAGACTGCTGCTAAACGGCCATTGAGAGTGTGGTACTCCCTCATCCGCTTGGCCAGTGTTGCACTGATGTTGATGAATAACAGTTAGTGTGGCCCTGTGTTCAGATTAGGACTTTCTTGGGAGCCGTGGTGGATGGAGAGTTTCTGACGGACACAGCAGAGGAGCTCCTGAAGAAGAAAGAAGTGCTGAAGGTCCCAGTCATGATGGGAATAACCAACCATGAGTTTGGATGGATTCTGCCTCAGGTCACTCACACACTTCTCAATGCTTTCATTTTAAAATAATGTTCAGATATGATGTACTTTTCCCCAGCCTCTTTGCCTTTCTAGCCTCGGTAAACCTGCTCTAAAATAATAATAAATCAATATATGATATCAAAGTTGGCTGTCATATTAAGCGTTTACAAAAATCTGATCGAAAATAAAAGTTCATAAATATTATAACTCTTTGTTAACAAAAAACAGTTTGACAATACTTGTGTGTGTGTGTGTGTGTGTGTGTGTGTGTGTGTGTGTGTGTGTGTGTGTGTGTGTGTGTGTGTGTGTGTGTGTGTGTGTGTGTGTGGCCATATCAAGCGGTCTCAATGGCAATAGTTGTTGTTTTTGTAGACGTTCGGCCAGAGAACTGCCGTGATTGGTTCAAAATACTTACTGTGTAATAAGAACCAAAGCATAGCCCCGCCTCATCTTAACCGAATTTCTGAAAGGTTTATCAAACTCAAATGACAATATCTTTCATTTGGAATGATAAATATGCCTGACTCTTTCCAGATGCTTTACTATCATGCAACTGACTCCTCATATAACATAGTTAGAAGGATTTGGGTTCACAGAGGCTTTAGAGGGTTATTATTTGTTAGTGAACTCATTTTGATTGATGGTGTGTCATGTTGTTCACAGAGCTTCGCCCCTCCTGGCTGGTTCTACGGCATGAACAGAGAGACAGTTCTAGCAGTGATGAACATGTTCAATCCTGCAGGGGTGAGTTCCACATACTGGTTGATGATTATAATTCATTGATTTTTAATTGAAGAGTTTTTTTTCTTTCTTTTTAATATTAATTAATAGGGGAGAGTGGGGTGAGTTGTGCAACTTTTTACTCAAAGTGATTTTAAAGTGAGGCCTTGACAGTTATGTCTCCAACTCTTATTAACTCAACTTATTTAAGGTGTATTTAAAGTAAATAAAGTAAATAGTTGACAAAGATTGAAGGTACATTTTCTTAAACAAGGCCTAGCAGATCTAGGTGGTTTTGCCTGCAAAGCTCACAATGACAAAGTCACCATCATCATCTTTCTGGCCATCTGAACTCTCATCAGTGGTGTCGTTAAGTGGAATTGAGATGTCACTCTCTTCTGAGCTACTGTAGACAATCACTTTCTTTTGGTGACCAGCGTATACAGCCATGCCACTGGCACAACTCTCAGAAATGTACTTTGCACTAGTTGCTCCGTGCTTGTGGAACCAACTGCCACCTGACAAATGTGATTCCCCCTACATTTCTGCCTTTAAATCAAGGCTCAAAACCCATATGTACACCCTGGTGTTTCCTCCCCATTAACCTCTGCACTACTTACCTACCTCTGCACTACTATCTGTGTTTATGTGGATTTATGGGCTTTACGTCTTTTATTTTGGTTATTGTTATTTTACCTTCATTGTTTACCTACTGAATGCACTATGTACAGCACTTTGGACAGTGCAAACTGTCATAAATGTGCTTTTATAAATACATTTTACTTACTTACTTACTTATAACTCACCTAGGCCCTTTGGCACAAATCACCCCATCCCCAGAATTTTGGATAATAGGCATGATGCAGCAATTTAGGGTTGACATTGTGCTAACTATATAGACTCAAAGTGTAGCATACCAAAGCACTAAAACATTTGTCAAATGTTTTCAAACGTGTCTATAATTGTTCAGACACAATAATCAAAAAACCTTGATCATGGAAATTTTACTTTGAAAGGCAAAACACAGTTTTTTTAGCTTAAATGTGCTTATATCTTATTCCTTGTGTCTCCCTTCTTTACAGGATGAGTCAAATGGATGGCTCTTCTTAAATATGTGGTCACATTTCCAATTTCTTGCACGGTTTTCTAGAAACAAGGGGTTTTGCAACTTCCAAAATGCACAACTCACCCCACTCTCCCCTATATTATTTCCAAAGACAAGTTTTCAAATATTATTGTTTTATTGACAGTTATATTTATTTTTAAGTTTTTTTGTAATTAGTATGATTTACTATAAAAAAATAGATAACCAAATTGATTTTGTGGGCCATTTTGAGGCAAGCATACACAATTACCCAGAGAAAGAAGTCTGTCACACACATAAAAAAGTTTAAAAAAAAACTGAATAGGATTCAAAGAAAAAGGTGAATGGCAGTGGCCCATCCATTGTTAAATATCCCTTTAAATGATCCAACCTTCTTCTACCTGTTCCAGGCCTCTGCTGCCAACGGCCTCATTGCAGACGAATACCTGAAGGAAGCTCACACCCCGGAGGAGATCAGAGACGCGTTCACTGAGATGATGGGAGACCTGCTGATGACGCTGTCTGTGGTCAAGGTGGCCGGATACCACTTAGGTCAGAAGGGTCACAGAGCCAGCATCCAAAACCAATGGCCCACACTGGCACAATTCACACATGATATGTGTTGCTCCTTAACTGTCATTTCGGCTTTGCGTTTTTTTCATTTTATACATCCAAAAATTCCATGTACACTATTGAAAATAGCCGTGAGTCCTACTGTTCATTTTTTTTGTTTTCACCAAACATTTAAAGGGGCAGTGTGTAGAATGTATTGCCCTTTTCAGAACAGACTAGGTAGAAATGGATTATAATATTCCTATGTTATGTTTTCATCAGTGTATAAGCGCTTTAAAATAATAGAAGTTGATTTATTTTATTGTATTAGGATTACCCTTTTATGCCCCATATGGAGGCCGCCATGTTTCTACAGTAGCACAAAACGGACATACTTAACAACCTTACACGTTTTTAAAATATATACAGTATATAAAGGGTGCTCTGGTGCACCTCTTGGAAGAGAAAGAAGAATACTATAGAATAAATAACTGAATACATCTTCACCTCATCACTTGATATTGTGGAAAGACTTGAGGCAGTGGTGGATGATGCCATCTTTAGAAACTAGTTTCTTGTCTCTGGAGGCCACGGTAGTTTTTGTAAATTATTCGAAAGGGGGGGTGTTACCAATTGAGCATTGAAATCTAGGACTTTCACCACCTGATGCCACTTAATATTCAGGTATTACACACTGCACCTTTAAAGAAAGCAGCCCTTAATAGTGTAAATGCATGGCCCTGCAGTGAACTACGATAATTACCTGCAAGGTCTAGCTAATTCCTCTAGTGTTTTAACCTTCATCACAGCCCCAAGCAAACACACAACTCTTGACCTTCTCTCCTCTGTGTATTTAGATGCCGGTGTTCCTGTTTACATGTATGAGTTTGTGTACCAAGCGCAGTTTACAAACACAGCAGACCCAGCTTTGTGAAGGCAGATCATGCAGACGATGTGGCTTCATGTTCGGTGGATGTTTCTGGAACGGACACATCAAAATCACAGGTGGGGTCCGGTGGAATATGCTAACCATTATATATAGTTAGCAGAAAAAGTAAGGAGGTTTGTGTTTGGTCGAGTATTTCTTTGTTTGTAACAATGCTTCTTGGCAATACATTTTATACCGTTGGAAAGAGGTTTTTTTCCCTTTTTAACTGGTGACACATTTGCTTTTGTGGGTTGAGCAGCAGAGGTGAGTATGTGGATTGTGCCCATGAAAAACTTGCCAAATCTTCTCTGCCAATACAGTTATAAACAGTATATTTACTTATAGATCAAACATGGTCATTTCATGCCCCAAGCTCCGGGACTTGGTCATAAATAAGAGAATGAGCGGGTGGGAGACTAATGGGGCTACGAAACAAAAACACTAAAATCACTCAGATAATGGAATTTTCAGTGTTTGATTTTGTTTGTGTGCATTTGTGTCTTCAGGCAACATAAACAAGGAAGATGAAAGTCTTTGTAGGACCATGATGGGCTACTGGGCCAACTTTGCCCGCACTGGGTGAGTAGTACACACTGAGAACAGCTATATCAGTGACACAGCTCAGCAACATGGCAACTTTTCTTTGCTGTACATGTTTTTATTTGGTTGCAAGCACACCAAAGGAAGGAAATGCACATGTCTATATGAACATGTGGTATACATTAGAGGCTAAGCCCACATTGTAAGCCCTGAGAGTCTATAGGGGAGAACGGGGTAAGTAGGCACACGTTTTACTCTAGTGAGAATTGCTCATCACCTAAACATCTTTCAATAGTCATTCCTACATTAAATTGAAGCTTAAGGTGTTGGCTTGAAATGTGTACCCCTCACTTTTTCTATCGTATTGTAATAAAGAAGAAATTAATCATCAAAGACACCCTTACACATTGTGACAACCAACCCCATCAAGGGGTCAGTTGTCAAACACTATGGGGTTGTTTGTCACAATGTTATCTTAATGGGAATAATCTTAAAAAGAAGGCAAGAAAGTAGAACTAAATTTGAAAGTTTAATTGCATTGTCAAGTTGACAAATAGGCCTACATAACTTACTGTAGCCTTGGCAGCTGGTCTAGCTTGGGATGCACTGGGTTGTTTTGATTTTGTTGTCCTTTTTTCTTTTGCATGCTAGCTGCCTTTTCCTGCTCTATGCTCTCCTTCTCTGGGGTGTCAGTGAGGATACAGCTTGACAATTTATTTTGTTATTGGGTTCCTTTTCTGGCTGCAGCCTTGAGGTAACATGTGACAACCAACCCCCCAAAAATGTGACGACCAACCCCAACTTGAATTTCTAGCTAGCATCAAGGCCAACAACCATCTGACAACTAATTAGCTTGCTAACCACAATCTAAACTATAGTTTACCCTTCACACTTTGTATGGGTAACAAGTGTTTTGTTATAAACCCATTGTGTAAAAGCCTAGAAGAAAAATACTGAGGAGCTAAATATTTTCAATTTGACATGAAAAACACAAACACTCGTCTCACCTCAAATTCAGCAGTCTAACTCCAAGGAAGACTATGTAGGTGACCTCTGATCCCAATTCTGGATATTTACATACCAAAATTTCACAGACAGCGCCTTCTGGTTCCGAGATATAACGATTGTGACAACCAACCCGTGTGACAAATTACCCCGTTCTCCCCTACCATGGATTACCTTCTTGATGCTCTTTCGCTTTATCTCCTGAATGAAAGTCTGAGTCTTACTTGCAATTAAAAACATTTGTTAAGTTTATATGCACTTTCCTTAACTCTTATATGTTTAACAACGCACAAACAAGGACCCTTACTGCAGCGGGTGTGTGGCGCGACATGACTGTGTGTGGTCAAAAATTCTTTGTCTAATCCCGGGTAGAAACATCAGTGGAACCAAAGTTTGGTTCCTGCTGATACCTATGTTGCTCTTACACATGGTGTACTGAGCAATAGGAAAGTAAAATACATGATGGAAAATGTTTGCCTTTTTCAATTCATGCAACAAATTAAAATAGATAACGTTGAAATAATTTTCTAGTTAACATGATCTGTGCAATTAGTATTCTAGTCATAATACTACACAATAAGGCATTTGCTTTGGACAAACACATGCATACATATTAACAGACATGTTTCTGTAGGCGTATTAAATCAGTAGCAAACATTCTATATAGGCTATGTGGATGATTCTATTTGCTTATTCCATTAATAATCTGTGATGTTTGAATATGTGCCCTCAGCTCCCCCAGCGGTCCTGGTCTGGTGTCTTGGCCCCAGTATGACAGGCAGAAGCAGCAGTACATGGAGCTGGACCTGATCCCCATAGTCAGACACAAACTCAGAGAGGCCAGGGTCCACTTTTTCATGGTGACCCTCCCTCAAAAGCTAGCACAGTTAGCAGCAGCAGCAGCCAAACATGGAAACTGACCTGTCTGTGCAAGCTGTCATGTATTGTTTATGAAGGTCCCACGTTTGAGCGTTTGTATGCATTATCACATAAACTAACTGGTCTTTGTCTCATCTGTGTCTTCTCTAACTTTGAATTCAATGTAAGTGTCTTTTTTCTTTTTCTTTTTTTTAAAGATATTTTTTTGGCATTTTTTATGCTTTATTGATGGTGTAGAGACAGAGTTGAAATGGGGCAAAGAGGGGAGTGACATGCAGAGAACGACCGCGGGCTAGAATCGAACCCGGGTCCGCTGCTGGCCGAGGATCCATGGGGGGGACGCCCTACCAACTGAGCTAAGGGCGCCCCCAAGTGTCTTTTTTCTATAGATGTGTTTTGTAACATAGCCGTGATTTAAAGGAATTCCTTTCATTGCAAAGAAATGAATAAACGGGTGTCCTGTTTGAAACACGGATTGACATGGTTTTTAAGCAGTTTGAAATGATTTTTGAGAGAGAACCGAAACTATAAAAGTCAGTGAGTGCGAGCGGTATTTTCTATTGCAATTTGAAATTCAAAAATAGATTGACCATAAATAGCTATAGATTTGTATGCAAAGTAAAAAGCAAAGTATTCAAACTGGCTTTTTAAAATTGACCATGGAGAAAAATATTATCATCATTGTCTAAGAAATATCATTATTGTGAAAATGTGTATATCTGGATTTACTTCACATCCAGTTAAAGCTGGGGTATACGAGTTCTGATTGGTCAAAGTTAACATGAGCTGACACGTTGACCAATCAGAGCGAGGCTCCGATTCTCTGTTCTTATTGGCTGTTGGGACTGTCCATTCACTTTGGCACGACTTTGTTGGTGTAGAGCCAGACCCGGCGCCAAGGGCGGGCCAGACCGGGCCGGGCCCGCTCATTTGGTGTCTTTGCCCCCGCCCATTTGATGTCTTTGCCCTTGTAAAAATAAAATGTATTTTACTTTTTTATTTTATTTTTTATGCTAAGATATATATGATGTCTATTTAAAATCTCAAAAAAATATTGTTAAACTAAATAAAAAATGTGTAGAAAATAGAGACTATGTGATTGACATATGTGTAAACCTATCACTATTCAGAATGCGTCACACGGAACGACAGCGTTAACCGGCAAATTCAAATTAGAAGCCTAGCCTGCGCTGGTGTTTTGAAAATGGATATCAGACGCTGGTTAAAAACTAATGGGCCTACTTATCCGGAAAGAAACCCTGCAGTTACAGTAAGTAAAGTTAGCTTAAACCCTGACCGGGCTGAGCCCCTTGCTGGAGCAGGATTTGAGTGTGTTAATGTGTATTATTTGCCAGCTGCGTGCGTCTTGCGCTGTCGCAATTGAGTTTTTTGTAGGCTACACCTGTCTGTCATAATATTGATGCGGGCCCTCTTGTGGGAGCAGATAGGCAAACACTTGATTCGCTTTAATTTTTATCTCATTGCATGCACATCAGCCTACTTACTACTGGCTCCGTGTGTGTTTGCAGGAGCCGCGATAACTCCTCATCCAAACAGAGGATGGTGGAAAGTACCGGTATTCTCCGTTTCATAAGACTACTCATATTAAAATGTAACGATTTTAAAAAGAGAACAGTTAGTCGAAACAGTTAACCAGTGTTTAACATAGGCAGTGGACAAGATGACGATCAGCTTTTTTCTCCCCTGCTCACAGCGTTCTCTCTCCCAGCGGCCGCTCCCGAGAGCACAAACCGACAAAAAAATAAAATAAACACAACTTGGACACGGGCCCTGAAGCTATGAAAAGCGAAAATCACTGTGTTATGGTAATTGTTTTCGTAGTCTTTGTCGCTAATTTCCTACAAATTCTGGTGAAAAGAGACGAAAGCCTCGTTCGACTTGGAGCCGCCTTGCTCAGACCTGCGCGTCTTGCTGAGCGCACAACAAAAATGCTGTGCGCTCAGCAAGCCGAGCGTCATAATTGCGCAGGTCTGAGCATGCCGACGTCATGGCTCCCGACCGGCGCTTTCATTGGATTAAGCGACAATGTTTTTGCCGAGCACATGATTCAATGTTGCGAATGTTTTGTATGTTTATGCTTATTTGCGCACACAATGCAAATGTGATTTGTATTTGGCTGTTTGTGTGTTAATGTGTATATTTGCCAGCTGCGTGCGTCTTAAGGCAATGCTGTTGGCCATGCTGATGTATTTGCGCTGCTGTGGACTGTCGCAATTGAGTTTTTTGTAGGCTACACCTGTCTGTCATAATATTGATGCGGGCCCTCCCACAAAATCGACGTGCCCCCTGTATAGATTTGCTCTGGCGCCGGGTCTGTGTAGAGCGTTTCAGGGAGGGACCATAGGGGAGGGACCAAAGAGAAAAAGTGGAGCGGTTGAGGTATTTGGATTCAAATCTCTATCCCAACTGCCATTTTCTCCCCAAATCCTCCACCCCAGCTTTAATGTAGAAGAGTTCTACGAGAATTTCCGACCAGAGCACTTAAAAAAACAAAACAAAAACAATCCGGCAATGCCATACTGGAGCAAAGATGGCTATTGCACACCCAGACAATCACATTTGATTTAAGACTAAATTCTCCTTTAAAAAAAATTACATCATGAATTATTATTATAGGAACATCTACAAATCTAAAGAAACATACTCAATTTACCCACTGTTTGTTTAAGCGGCATCGATATGCTCAAACTGAATTTGGTTATATATTATACAGTATATTGGCTTATATTAATATGCAATAGGGTAGCCCCGAATAGTCGACTATTAAATGTCTGATTTGACATGGAAATGCTTGGTTTCCCCCCGAAAAAATCATGATACATTATTGCCAATTGTGATATACTGTAAATATCAGCCCATATACTTTTTTAAATTTGAAAATATCTTAAGAGCTTTTTATCAATCTCCTTTAGTGTGAATTGTTGACTAAAATTCGCAATAAAATACATGTTTATGCAAAGTTAATAAGACACACTGTAATTGGGGTTTTCAGCCCCTTAGTCTGATGTGGAGTAAATGGAAGACAATGTCAAAAAAGAAAATATGGATCCTCATAAAATCCTCATAAATAGCCCTATAGTTTTCCTTGAATGTTTCTTACTTGGGGCTCGATGGTGTTTTGCGCTGCCTTTAAGGCTCCGTTGGCGGCACAAAACACCAAATACCTTATCTAAACATGGACCTATAAAGAAGTCTAAATCATGGGTCTAGTAGTCGGTCTAAATTTCCTCCTCATGCTTTATTGTGGAGGAAATATCTGGTACTATTCACGCTGTATTTTGACGCAGCAGCTCAGTCACGCTCATTGGCTGGTTCTGCTCGTCAACGTCACTGGGTTCCCCCTTCGTTTGCGCGTGCGCTCTCGTGCCTCAGGACCACAGTCTCTCAAGCAAAAACCCAAAACCTACGACGCACCAACAGCAGTCAAGAGCAGCCCTCTCCTCCTGACACCGCGGGACCTTTCATGTACGTACACCTGTCATTTCCCTTATAGTCTCTATTAAAATATCAATTTACACAGCCGAGGCTTTTAGACGCCATTGTTACATAGCGTTACTGTTTATTTGAATGGGTCCGGGGTGAAAGCAGAGGCTTAGAAATGATTCTGCTTGTCGGGTATTTTGGCGTTAACTGTTTAATCTGAGTAGTTTTAATGTGTATTCAGCTTCACTTGCACTTCCACCTTCGTGACTGACGTGAGGTTATCCCTGTTTCCCTGGAAATGCCAGCGTTTAACGATACAGGAAACGTCAGCCTTTTTGCTGTGTTTATTCAGCGCTGCTTCCTATCAGCTGTCAAGTGTTCCAAGACCAGCAGCCTGTAGTCATTGGTCAGCATGTGGGCTTAATAAGAAGCTGTGCTCCGCACTGTGGGACTACATGCACCTGCTCCTTTCATTTGTTTTGAACTGTTCGTAATGTTGGTGAATTCACGACATATTCTGGTTTTCTTTCATGGAGACAGCCAAACCTCATTCAGTGAGGCTGTAATAGACTATTTAAGGTGACCTTGCATTTTGACAGAGTGAAATATATAGGGAAGAAGGCTTTTTGTGAATTTTGTCCAGTCATATTTTAATATTCAGCGGATGTGTCATTTATATCTGCGTTGTTGTTGTGCCAAATTTCAACTATTGTTATTTGTGTAGACCTAGGCCTACATGTAAAGGTGGAGTCAGTGATTCTTGAGTGGCTTGTTGTCAAAATATTTTTTGGGTCAAAATCAGTGAATATCAGCAACCTGCCTTCATGTGTGTGCGCTGACATTTTAAATGTTAATACACAGCCTGGGCTCTGTAAAGTGGTAAACAAAGGGTAGGCCTAGATGTAAACAAAGGGGGCCCACCTTCCTAGCTAACAACATGCCTATTTACAGAGCCTAGGCTGTGTATTATCACTGGATATATTTTCAGCGATCACACAGTATGGAAAAGTAGCTGATCGTGAGATAGAGATATTTACTGATTTGGACAGTGATTTAGGCAAGAAGCATTCTCCAGAATTGCTGACTCCACCTAAGTTCAACCAGCTTCTTTTAACAACATCAGCTCTGTGCCGTGCTGGGTTGTAGGAGTTCCATTGTAAAATGTTGTTGTTTTAGAACATAAGTGCTGCTTCATAGCTTTGCTACGCATGCTGCATTGGAGGATAGCTCTTTCTGGTTTGAAACGACTATCATGTTGTGCTTAACAGGTAAGCACTGTGGGTTAGCAGTGTATTGAAAATGTTCCACATTTGTATGTGGAGTCTGGTGTGATGTTCTCTCCTTAAGTGGTATAGTGTTGAGGACACAATTAGGTTGCAGATAATAGCCATATGTCAATGCACAATTAGTACATGATAACTATGGACTGTATAACACTGCACACACAGGAGACACATCTGGATTAAAGCCTATGTTTAAAATAACACGTAAACTAGAGCTATTTGTACAGTAATGTTTTTTTCTAGATAATGCGGTTGAAACACACATTGTTTCTCTAAAGGTTCCTTGTTTCTCATCATAGTAATGTGGTGGAATAGGGTCTTTGAACACATTCCTAAGGTGTCCTTGTTGACATGTTTGTGCTCTGTGAGTGTCTTCAATAGGAGGTGCATTAAAACCAAACTCTGCTCTAAAACTATAAGACATAGTTTTACAGTTATGTGGGATGAGGTGGTTGTCCTGTGTTGTTGCATTGGGGAGTGTGTTGTCCCTGTTGTGAGCAGATGACATATAAGTGCCGTCCCGTCAGCCAGAGCTCTGGCCAACCTCAGCCGGGGTTCTGCACCCAACTTATCTCCCATCAGCCACTTCACTTGTCACACACATCTATATAGTGTAGCATGTGATGTTGAGGTCGCACAGTTCACCTACCACACTCTGGAACTGTAGTGCTGCCGTGTGCTACAGACTTGAGTTTCAGGGCAAGACACTGCAGGTGAATGGGGTGTCATTTTTAACTTATTGACTATCATATTATCACAAAACGTTGCCAGTTGATTGCTTACATTAAAACTCCTATTTTTTGCATTACAATTTTTTCAGAAATGTTATATTGCTAATCATGCGTGAATTTGTACAACATATTACCCATAGTTTTTTATAGAATAGATCTTGGATGCAGCCTCTTTTTACATTTTATTAAAAAAAAATACTAAAGTACAAGTCGTAAAAATGCCAGTGACAGACAGTAAATCAATGCTATTGTGGCTAGATGGTGGTGCATTGTAATAATGTGACTATTGTTGCTGTCAGTCATATCAAGCTAATATGCCAGAGAGCAGAGGTCCTGCTTGTTGGTGTTAGAAGAAGCTGATAACAGTTATGACTCCCTTTTGTTAACGCCTGTGATCAGGTGACACAAACAGACACAGACACGCACGCACCACACACACACACCCACACACACACACACACCACACACAACACACACACACCAACACACACACACACACACACACACACACACACACACACACACACACACACACACCACACACACACACACCACACAACACACACACACTTCTCTTTGATAGGGTCTAGTCTGGTTAGGCTCCACAGTGTCAAAGCCCCTCTACAAGGGGCCATGATATTCCTGCACCTCCACTTAACTGACTGACTGACTGGAATCACAGTGAATTCTAACCCACTATCAGTTTTAGAGGACTTATCTTGACTCAGAGCAGTGGTAGAAAATAACTCTCATTCTGGTTAATGACTATTTCAGTCTTATTTTTAATATCTTTGGCCATCATTCCTTTCAGAAAATAGTTATGTTTTGCTCAACAGGGTAATTCCAGAGCTCATGATGAAATTGCTACAAAGAAGTTCAGTAGTGTGAAAAATCATGTGCAGTCATATGATGAGACAAAGTGTAAACAGAGCCCCAGGTAAGGCAGACATAACGAAGGTCAAACAGTAGAATTAGTTCCCAAACGTGTCTTTTGTAAACACACAGTTTACAGAACAACTACTGGTTCAGGCTTGCCCTGGTGTGCCAACTGTAGTTTCATGCACATCATCTGAAAAGTAACACACACGTTGTAGTTAACCAACATGATCTGGCTTTTTTAAGGGACTTCATTCCTGTATTTCCACTTTATTCTATTTCGAACTTCAACTCCACTTCATTCCAGAGTGAAGTATTGTGTGTTGTACTTCAGCAGCCATAGTTGTTAGTTACTTGCAGATATGGTTAGCCTAGCCTATATATTATGCTTACAACTACCACAATATAAAAGCTAGTTCAATTAGCTTCACCCTGATCAGTAACATTAAAACGCTGCCTATATGTAAATGCAGCACTGATATGAATAGAATATTATTATTTTCTTCATGATATAACACTGTGAAGGGAGCATTGTAAGTGCATCGCTGTACCTTTTTTATTTGAATTAAGAATGATGTGTCAGTCATCACAATTCCATGGGCTCAGCCAAACACTATTTACAAACATAATAGTTTGAAATCAATTGGAGGTTCAAAAGTCTCCAATGAAACCAACTATGTCGGAGGAATGTTTAGGAAGATTAGCATAAAATGACACAACAATGAAGAATTGGAAAAAAAGGTTTAGACTAAATATATAATACTGTAGCACAGTGTGGAAATGTTAGTGGTTCCGAACAGGAGCCAGGAGGAACAGTCCAAACATTCTTGTTTCCAGCTCTTTCAACATGTTCATCTAAAGTATCTAACGTGGCAAGACAAAGTGCTCATGTTTGGGTTACCAAGACGTCCCTGCAGACACAACAATAATGATTTAGAACAATCAATCCTCTCCAATTACCGCAGGACTGTGGGTCAGGGAAGTCCCCAGAGTATCGGTTCCTACCTCAATCAGGCCAAGCTTTGTTCAGGAGGAATGCTTGAGAGGGCACTCTGGATAATGAACCACTGTTATTGGGAAGCGGCCTTTGAAAGAACCTTGCCCACATGCTGAATTTATACTCTATAACACTGTATATTTGACATTGAATAAAGCAGATTAATTGCTTTGCTTTTGCTACATATTAGACACAGAGCCAGTGTGACAGAGATAGATGAATGGTGAAACAGCCTAAGTGTTGAGGGTAACAGCACCTCGCTCATATCTTGCCCAACTGATGTTTTTGCGGAAGAGCGCGCTGAATAATATTTCCTGGAGGTCGGAGAGGCACAGGGGCACGTTGTGTAACGGCACTGGCTTCAGTATCAGTTTGAATCATGGAAAGCACAACACACACTGACTGAAGATGAGAGAAGAATCCAGGAAGGGTCTTTTGTGTGTGTGTGTGTGTGTGTGTGTGTAAGCGCATATGTTGTGGCGCAGGATAGGAAAACCGGACATATCAATAAGGACAAAAGGCATCACTGGCCGGCAGGGGACTGTACCACTGCATCCATCCCCAGCAGGGAACCAAGAGGGACTGGCTCAGGCCATCGGAAAAAAAACTGTGAGGAAAACATGTTTGAGGCCACATTTCACACTTCCAGTACGAGCAGTGAGCCTGATGAATTGTGGGTCATATGCTCAGTTGTCCTGGCGAGATCTCACTTCAACTCTAGGCTTCATTTGTTCAGGAAGTCTTACAACAGAGATCGCAAGAACCAATTACTTTTATGTAGAATACCTCAACAAAGAATTGAAAGCACACAAATGTAGTAGTCATCATACAATTAAGACATGCATGTTAAAGTCCTTAGGTGTTTTATGCAGTTCATTTCAGTTGCAGGATGTGTATACCACAAACCAGTCTTGCTCAGTTCAGCGTTGACTATTTGGTGCCCTGGTTGCGCACATTGAATTTATCAAAGGATTGTTAATATCTGGGAAACCTGGTTAGCAAGGACTTATCAATGAAGACACAAAGTTGCTAATGCCTTATATATTCTTGTGACATCAGTATTGAATTGAATGGCACTGTGAGAAATGGCTTCCAGAGGTTTAAGGGTAGTGGCAGCATCATTAGCGTACAGAACATCTACATAATCCTGTGTAAATACACATAGTGGATTGTAATTTGTTCTTTCCTGTTTTGAAAGGAGAAACACTTTTGTTGTAAAGAAATTTCGATTGATTATTAGGGAACTTATGGCAGAAGCAACATCAAAGCTGTGCTATTGTGTTGTATAATGCATAAATTCTGTCCTGTCGGATTTAAGTAACTTCATCAGAACGCTTTAAGTCTAATGTCTTTCCCTAAAAAGTGAAAAAAAGCTCATTATTAATTAGTTATACTGAGCAACAATCAAAGTTTAAACAAAAAAAATAAAAATCTCACCCACCCAATTGTTACCAGATTCTGATTCATAAGTTACTCAACCCATTTCCAACTGAGCCCCAACCTGTTCAAACCTGTGATAGGAGCACAGACAGAAATTTATCATGTTTACTAACCCAAAGAATCTCCTGTACCAGAAATCCATGATTTAAGCAGATTTGACGCATTATTAACTAACAGCTGAAAGCTGCTGATTATACACATATTACAGTGGTTTAGGCTTAACCGAAGGTGATTTCATCATATTGTTTTCTTTTTCCTTTCCTTTGTTTGAAATTTGTGTGTGTGTTGTGTGTGTGTGTGTGTGTGTGTGTGTGTGTTGTTTGTGTGTGTGTGGTGTGTGTGGGGTGTGTGTGTGTGTGTGTGTGTTGTGTGTGTGTGTGTGTGTGTGTGTTGTGTGTGTGTGTGTGTGTGTGTGGTGTGTGTGTGTGTGTGTGTGTGTGTGTGTGTGTGTGTGTGTGTGTGTGTGTGTGTGTGTGTGTGTTGTGTGTGTGTGTGTGTTTTGTGTGTGTGGTCCGCGCCTGCATTGTGTTTTGACTATGAATTTTTTTTTAGGAGCTACTGTAGATTAGCCCAAGGTCAGAGCATATGAGGCCAGGCTGAACAGCCCTGAGTGGGAGTCAAGTCAGTATCACACCGTGCCATCTCTGGCTCTGTTATTCATAATAAGACCTGTATTGAGTGATGTGTGAGTTGCTCAATAGATTTATAGATAGAGAGGCAGTTTGTGATTGTGGGAAATTGTATGAGTAGCTCAGGTCATAAAAGTTTAAGATTTGAGTTTCCTGTTTTTGTGGTTTTCAATCAATGATTTCCACTTCCTCTTAGCTTGATACGAATGCTGACTACTGATAAAAAGGAGCTAGAAGCTTAGCTATGCCTTCAATAGTCATTTGAGATTTGATGAATGCAATCAAAGAGAAACTGTATTTTACTGGTTTGAAGCTGCATTTGGAAAACTATTTATGTAGAACTTGCACGTTATGAGCCAAAATCATAATTTGTTCTCGCTGAACAGCTGCATAGTCTAATTTTTTGATCAAATCAAATTCTGTTCAGTTTACTTCAAAATGCGCCCCTCCTTTTTCCTCACTCCCCTTTCCTATGGAAACATATCTGCGGAAACAAGTAAGCAAGGCACAAGGCAGCACCAGTGTCTTCTAGCAACGTTTGATGAAGGAAACACACAGAGTATCAGGACGGGGTTTTTTTTTTTCACCACAAAACCTGCTGGCTCAGTTAAAGCTGCAGTGTTCAATTTCAGCCGTTGGGAGCCGTTGGGAGCCGTTGGGATCCCAACGGCTGTTTTCGCAACGCTCTACCTGCTGCAGCTCCTCCCTCCGAACGACAGCTAAGCGCGTTCATGTAGCACCCAACGCACCTAGTGTCTCCCCCCCATCCCCGATATATTTATTCCCCTAATCAACCTTGGCCGACCCGACACAACAGTGATCATGTCCGCACAAAAACAACAACAACACGGCCAACAATTGTGCCAAAAGACAAATTAACAGCAACTAAACGGAACAAATAGCCTTAAAACAGCATTGCAGATTCACACAAACAGCAAGGGAGCACCATACCAAACACATTTACAGCACCATTGTGTGCACGGCAGTACAAAATAAAGGCAAGTAGCCTATCCTACATTACCCTACCTGGCTGGACGGGACCGTGGCTGGCGTAGATACACCGGTGCTTCGTTGTACTTTTCGTAAAAGTTCCCCGGACATAGCAGAACATGTTTCGGTTCATTATGGAGGTGGTGGCTGCACACAACCGGAGTGGAGCGTGCCGGTTGTAGCTTCGCTGGAGACGGGGAAGCCAGTTGGACGGCGCCGGGGGTTAGCAGCAGTCTAGCCGGCCAGCAGGTGAACACTGTCGGGTAGCGGTGTAGCAGGGAGGCGGCGTAGATAAACACCGGTGCTTCGTTGTACTTTTCGTGAAAATTACCCGGACTTAGCAGTTATGTTTCGGTTCATTATATGGAGGTGGTGGCTGCACACAACCGGGTGAGTCAACTAATGCTATCCGACCGGTGCTAACTTGGTTTATCAGCTAAAGCACAGCCAAAGGAAGCCCATTCTCCTGGCTCACTTTCCACACGTCTTCCCCGAGCGGCTTCATACAGCAACAGCCGCCCGACTACATTTCCTCCTCGGTGTTTCTCAGTCTCTGTGTACACACTGTCCTCCCACCGTGTTAGTTGTTGGTATCCGGGGAATGGTAAATTGAGGGTTCGTTGCATAGATAGTACAGTATAGATAGTTCGTTGGTGAAGACATTGCTAATGAACGTCTCCTGTTAGCTCCTGCTAACCTGCTAACAGGAGACAGCTGGGAGGGACTGCTGCGCGAGGAGTGAGGCCGCCTGTAAGTGCTTGGAAACGGGGAAGGGACGGGCCGCGCAGGCACCCGCTGCTCGTTGTGAAGAGTCATAGCGATACGTGTTTTCACCTCATAAAGTCGCCAAAAGTCACCAATAACTCCAGAAAAGAAGCTAGATTTGTCGCTTGTCGCTTTTTTGAAAAAAAGTCGCCAAAGGGGTCTGAAAAGTCGCTAAATCTAGCGACAAAATCGCTAAGTTGGCAACACTGATTGCTATTCGCTGTCTGCCGTAGTAGGACCAAACAGTAGTTTCAGACTGCTAGGGTCGTGAACGCTCACGCAACTGACGCATCAACGTCGTTGCCAAGTGAACGGACAGTCCCACAGCCAATAAGAACGGAGTATCTGAGCCTGCTCTGATTGGTCAAAATTAACATGAGCGGTGGCAATTTTGGGGGGCAGCACACAGAGGCAGGGGGGAGCAAAGTGATGAAAAAATATTTTCAGACTACTTCACCTACATATAGCTGAATGGCTATTATGACAGTTTTGCCAAATATTACAGTGACAAAATTAGCCACTGCAGCTTTAACATTCTTGATCGCTGAATGTTGAAACCGATTAGTATCTACAGGAAATAACCTTATTTTCATTTTCACACCATAGCCATTTAAATACAGATATGTTTCACAAGTGCCTCACACACGTGTTTTGCTTTATTACTTGCTAAGTTATCCCTTTTTAAAGTCATTAACAAAACAGAGAGAATGTTTTTTTAAACGTATTATTAGTGGCTATTAAAGGGTCTGATGCATAGTCACATAACTATTGTTTTAATAATTAATCAATCAGTCTATTGTTATCATGATTATGTGTTGTTGTGTTTATAGTTTTCAATTAAATAATAATAAATACATTTTGGTTTATCAAATTGAAGATCAAATTGTCCCCGGTTTAAATGAGTAAATACAATCATATGAAAAAGTTTGGGAACCCCTCTCAGCCGGCATTATAATTGACTCTGCTTTCACAAAAAAAAGATACAAGTGGTATGTCTTTAATTTACCAGGAACAGCTAAGTACTGGGATGTTTTCCAAACAAAGATTTTTTGAAAAGCAGTATTTGGTTGTATGAAATAAAATAAAATGTGAAAAACTGGCTGTGCAAAAATATGGGTACCCTTGTGGTTTTGTTGATTTTAATGCCTGTAACAGCATGTAAAACTGATTACTTTAAACACAAAGTTGGTTGGATTATGTTGTTAAGCCTTGAACCTCATATAATTGTCTGTTTAATCATGAGAAAATGTATTTTAGGTGCCTAAATGCAAGTTGCACTTCTCTTTGACTCTCTGCTGAAGTGAGACAGAATGGGATCATCAAAACAGCTCCCAAAATATCTGAAAAACAAAGAGTGTTCATTGTCATGGTTTAGGGGAAGGCTACAAGAAGCTTTCCCAAAGGTTTCAATTGTCAATTTCGACTGTAGGGAACGTTGTCAGGGAATGGAAGGACACAGGCATAGTGGCAGTTAAACTCAGGCATGGCAGACCAAGAAAAAAACAGGAGCGGCATAGGTGGAGGATTGTGAGAATGGTTGCACACAACCCACAGATCACCTCCAAAGACCTACAAGAACATCTGGCTGCAGATTGTGTATCTGTACATCGTTCAACAACTCAGCGCAATTTGCACCAAAACATCTACTTTTTATAAAGACCAAATAACTTAATTTTTGTCTCATCAGTCCAAAGCATTTTCTTCCAATATGAAGCTGGCTTGTCTAAATGAGCTCTTGCATACTTCATGCAACTGTATCTGTGGCGTGGGCGCAGAAAGGGCTTCCTTCTCATCACCCGGCCATACAGATGTTTTGGTGCAAATTGCACTGAATTGTAGAACCATGTACAGATACACAATCTGCAGCCAGATGTTCTTGCAGGTCTTTGGAGGTGATCTGTGGGTTGTGTGCAACCATTCTCACAATCCACCGCATATGCTGCTCTTGTACTTTTCTTGGTCTGCTAGACCTGGGTTTAACTGCAACTGTGCCTGTGTCCTTCCATTCCCTGACAACGTTCCTTACAGTCGAAATTGACAATTGAAACCTTTGGGAAAGCTTCTTGTAGCCTTCCCCTAAACCATGACAATGAATAATCTTTGTTTTTAAGATCTTTTGGGAGCTGTTTTGATGATCCCATTCTGTCTCACTTCAGCAGAGAGTCAAAGAGAAGTGCAACTTGCATTTAGGCACCTAAAATACATTTTCTCATGATTAAACAGACAATTATATGAGGTTCAAGGCTTAACAACATAATCCAACCAACTTTGTGTTTAAAGTCATCAGTTTTACATGCTGTTACAGGCATTAAAATCAACAAAATCACAAGGGTACCCATATTTTTGCACAGCCAGTTTTTCACATTTTATTTTATTTCATACAACCAAATACTGCTTTTCAAAAAATCTTTGTTTGGAAAACATCCCAGTACTTAGCTGTTCCTGGTAAATTAAAGACATACCACTTTTATCTTTTTTTTGTGAAAGCAGAGTCAATTATAATGCCGGCTGAGAGGGGTTCCCAAACTTTTTCATATGATTGTATATTTATGTCTATGGACTGCTGTTAAAAGTCTAGTCCTCATTGACAGCTGTTTCTCCAACTATCAGAGCTTTGTAGACCCTCTGCCAAAGAAACACAAATAATAGAAAAACAGCCTCAGACATCTGACTGGGGTTTTTGAACACTGTTTTTTCAGAAAGTTGGAGAAAAAAAATATCATTTTGCGTAATAGGTTAAAGTTTCAGTAAGCGGAATGGTCAGTTTAGCTAACTTCCTGTCACTGACTGCAGTTAGCAGTCCCTTCACGTCACCACATCAATCCACTGCGGTCTTCAAGCAGAGAGTTATCTAGTATCATCTCAGATGAGTAAGTGTGATCAAACATGATAAAAACCATCAAAACAGACATTGAGAAGGATTTTTACCTGCTCGGCCATTGTAGGCGCATAAACATTCACCCATCTGTCGCTCTGCGCGTGCACCGGCAGAGAGACGGGTGCCGGTTTGTAGCGTTCTCTCTTCTGATTGGATATCAGTTTCGGGATGCCCGAAAAGTTTATTTGCCGATTACATGCAGAGCGGGTGACTGAGAGATCGGCTTTATGAAACGCGCACACTATGTAAGTGATCACTGTATCAATAAAGAGCGATTTAACACTTATATTAACATTAATAAATCGCTCACTTCACCTTTAATGCTGACTTTGTTTGATTGGAGTACACCAGTGAGCCAGAATGAAAAACAGCAGGACAGTCAGAACAGCCTGCAGCCATTGGTAATGTTATTATGTAGAGGTGGTCCTTCTGTAACATAGACCTGACTTTTCATGATGATAAAAGCAAACATCTGTGTCCGTTCAGTTTACTCCCGGTAGGCAACACCACAAGCTCCCTCGTGTGCCTTATTTTCAAAGTTTCTGGGTTTCTGGCCATGTTCGCACTGCAATGTATGGGACGGCCATTTTACTATGGCAATCAGCATAGCCACGTTAGCCAGCATGTCTGCAGACTCTGTAAAATGGTGCTGTAAATGTGGAGCACAATGCTAATTCTCTACCTGTTTTCCTGTTCACAGATGCATTGGTTTGTCACTTGATGTCCCCACCCTCAGGGGGTTGGTGGGTCTGCCAAACCCAAACCCAAACCCAATAACACCAGTGTCTGCATGTTGAAACCTAGCACCTCCATCTGTGACCACCCTCATGTTCTAAAACACTGATGAGGAGCTGAAAAGGAACTGACTTCTTTCCAATATGGAGGGCGTAGCAGTGGACAACCTAATAGACTTTGATGTGCCCTCAGAGGCCACCATATCTTTGAACATACCTGGAGGCCAACACCAGGGCTATCCGGACATATTCTCCCCTGACTGTGTGTCTTCCACTGGACTCTTACTGCCAGAGCCCGTGGCCCCAGCCAGGCCCGGCTCTAACCACAGCCACCCCCACCCAGAGGACAGGGACAATGACAGTGATGCTACGGAGTCTGCAGACAGTGAGAACGACATGGACCCTGCCTGTCACCCATGGGAGCTGAGGAGGTCTTCCTCTTCATCGGCTCACAGTGCAGAGGACGCTGACTCTGAGACAGTGGAGAGGAGGAACTTCATGAAGGCGTATGTGGAGAAGGTCTTCCATGGAAGGTAAGAAAGAACTGATTTGTTTTGCGCCAGAACGTTTGGCTGGATGGAATCCTCTATGTTCTGGGTTTATGCAGTCATTCATTTTGCCAGCCTTTTTTACTCTCCTGGTTGTGCGTGCTGACAACTCCTCTTGCTCCAGGCTATGTATTCACTTTTACTCAGATCAACACTGTTGACACATTCACCCAATCAGAGATTACCATGACTCAGGGACAGCAGTCTGACCCATGCATGGACATTTGACAAGAAAGCCAATGTGAGCAGGCCAGGGTGAAATGTTAAATGCTGCTTCTAAATATCAGGGGACCTTTTGTATTTGATTTCATGGACCTTTATTACACTTGTTCTGGCTGCAGGCCCGGTCATTTCAGTCCGTACTGAATACTGTATATGCCTGTCAGGTCATTTTTCCATATATTGATCTACAACCCCTTTGGTCAGGGGCCTACAGATAGCAAATTAAAATCATAATCCATCTGGTGTAAAAGAATACATTTCTTGCCATGGGAACTAGGGTTGGGCGGTATCCATTTTTTAATACCTTTAAACTTTTCCCAAATTATACACCGGTATACTGTAATACCTTTTGGTATAGGCTTCCTATTGCTACATTTTACAAGATAACATTGAACTAATCACTATGACGTTACCTCCGCCACATACTCATTTTTACTGACAGCACTTGAACACATCACAATCTACGTTCCAAATGAGGGAAATAATTTATGTAATTTACTTGTAAGGTATTTTAAGCTGCATTCTTACAATAAAGATACTATACAGGCATACCATCTTTAAACACAGGCATTGGTGTTGCTGCTGGACATGGAAACACACACACTCATAAGGCATTTATTATAAACATGCACCAGGCATTACACACCACAATTTATTTTATGATGGTATCCACGTTAATTAAAGGAATACCGTTGCTATTTTTGAATACCCCAGTTTACGGTAATACCTTAATACCTCCCAACCCTAATGGGAACGCCCAAGTCTGCTGTGTCCTTGTGATGACCTATGCCCAGTTGACGTTCTTTAGGACAGTACAGTCATCTTTCATGGTAATAGAATCCCAATCATGCATCTTGTTGTAGCTAACAGTACAGAAGTTATTTGGTATCTTTTTATTTTTATTTTTTATTTTTATTTTTTAACATTT
The DNA here is from genome assembly GCA_026122265.1 of Ammodytes dubius. Lineage (NCBI taxonomy): Eukaryota > Metazoa > Chordata > Actinopteri > Uranoscopiformes > Ammodytidae > Ammodytes > Ammodytes dubius. The sequence goes on along the minus strand of CM047513.1, from coordinate 29,242,719 downwards.
TCTATCAATCCAAAAACGTGTCTCTCACAGACATCTCTATTATGTGTATGTGATCATTCTGTTTACCTGTCACATGCTCACATTTCCCTCTGTCATATTCTTAGTGGTAATCCATCCCTCCTATATCATTGAGTGAATAAAATGCAGCAGTAAAGAGACTGGCTATTTTTTTCTTCTTACTGTGTTCCTTTTTTTGGACCATGATTTGACAGGGAGGACTTTGACCAGGAAGAGAAGGCTCGTTTTGGAGAGCTGTGCTGTGGGGAGAACGGCAAAGGCAGGGAGTGGTTTGCCAAATATGTCAGCGCACAGGTGAGTAATGGGCAAATGAAGGAAATGTTAACTGGTCAGATGCCAAGTAACTACACTATACCACATCCCTAATCAAACACTGAGAAAGCCAGCACAGGTCAGTCTCTGCCAACAAAGTTTTTAGATAATGCCTATTGGAAATATTTTGAAGTAGCTGTTAACAAGATCTCCTCATTTCCTTGATTTGAATCCAATTAGTCACACATGCTGATGCAAAAAAAAGAGAGGTTTCTTTTTTTATATAAGCTATTTATATATTAAGAAATAAATAGCTTATATTTTGAATCTATGAAGTGTTTTATAATAATTGATAGGTTTTATATAGCGCTTTATTGCCTAGGCACTCAAAGACGCTTACATGGTTCCTGGTTCAATTCGTTCACACACAGTCATACCGGTGGTGGTAAACTACGAGAGTAGCCACAGCTGCCCTGGGGCAGACTGACGGAAGCGTGGCTGCCATTTAGTGCCAACGGCCCCTCCGACCACCACCTCAAACATACAGCAATCATACACATTCACACAAGGCAAGGTGGGTGAAGTGTCTTGCCCAAGGACACAACAACCATGACACAGGTGGCCGGGCGGGGATCGAACCGCCAACCCGCTTAACCACCTGAGCCACAGTCGCCCCAATTTTATTACTGTCATTACTAGGCTGATGGGGATCTATTCTTTCCTAGACTAACGTTTTAACTCTGTCCATCCTGTGTTGACAGCGCTGCCACTCTAAATGTGTGAGTGAAGCCACCTTCTACCGGCTGGTGCAGTCCTTTGCAGTGGTTCTTTTTGAGTGAGTCCAAACAGTGTGTGTTCCACTTTAGTTGGACACCAACATGATGTAATTGTCTAATCCTACTAAACATAACAGGTGCATCTCAAAAAGTCATTTTTCTTGTTGCTGTGTTTACAGGTGTTACCAAATGGATGACTACAGCCCGGCCAAAAACCTCATGACTATGTGCTTCACATACTACTACATTGGTAGGGTCCAACTCAATCTCTCTCGCTCTATATATCTACAGTATATATCTGATACGAGTAACTTTTCTTTCTTTTCATATGTTGTTAATTGTGTGATTAATGATACAATGTCTTCTTAAAAAAACGTGCTGAAAATGCATTTTAAGACCTGTGCAAAGTCATTTTATGATTTCATAAAATGAAGAAGAGGCTGTTTCCAAAAATCTGTTCAGTAAAAACTTTGGACTCTTTATGTTGTAAAATTGAAATAAGGATTTAAACTCTGGCTATATCCAACTTCTTTGAATTTTGGTTTTGAAAGAGGTGAAAATGTACGCATAATAAGTTAGATATTGCCATTCACATCTGAAAATTATAATATAAAACGTAATTGTTTTGATGATATCTTTAAGTTATAAAAATGTTTCCCTATTCACCTGCAGTGTCTCACATAAACACTACATGGTGTTGAGCCTTCCACTGCACACACTGAAAGACCAGCCAGGGCTTGAAACAGAAAGGGGTTACACAGCATAGAAATGCCAGCTGTGCATGTTTAGGGGACTGTCCCTCCTCAGTGCTGACTCAGAGTAACCACCGCATGTTGGCCCCGTAGCTTCTCTTGCAGCCACCGTTGCATGATGGTAGTAGTGTTTGTGCTTAAGTAAACAGGAAGCTTTGAGCGATAAGTCTACTAAAAGGTGCACGCAGCACATTGCCTCAACATCTGTCTGCAGGCATGTTTCTGCAAAGGGACTCACTGTGCTTGTTTGCTGTTCTTTGACTTGTGAGAATAGAAGTCTATGAACAAACCTTGTGAACACCTTGTGGGATTAACCCTGCCTCAGAACTAAACAACAGACAGCTGTTGGTAAATCCTGTAAGTTGATGTCTATCATCTGTGCAATTGATCCTGTGTTCACTGTTTATTAATATGACAGGGGCTAAACTGATAAGGAGACAGATTCACATTTAAAACCAACTTTGCCTTATGGGCCTTTACTTATTTATTCAATTTACGTAATTTTAGGTACATCAGGAACCAGCTCCCTCTAGATGCAGCAAAACTTTACATGCACTCCATGATATTTTCACACATCTCATACTGTATTACAAGCTGGTCACAAACTGGAAAAACCACACTTTCTCCACTGCAAACACTTTACAAACAGACACTCAAAGCACTGGACAAAAAGCCACTAAGATATCACCACTGTAACATAATTCAAAGACACAATCTCATGACCTTTGAAAGTTTTGTATTTTTTGCGGATGTATGTTTAGTGTATAAAATAATGAAAGATTTGGCTGCTCCTCCATTAAAGGAGTTTGTGTCACTGCGCACAGACAACAGGGTAACTAGAACGTCTAACAGAGGGGACTGTGTAGTACAGCACAGATCCACTGAGTTTGGCATGTCTGTATTTTCAGTGAGAGCCACTAAATCTTGGAACTCAATACCAATTGAGATAAGAGAGTGGAACACCTTTGCTGGTTTTAAAAGTAAAATGAAATCATGGCTGAAATCAATCCAAGCATGCACCCATCATCCATAGATTGTTTTCTTAATGGACGTCCTGTTGTCTTGGTGTCTTACTGTTGTGATGTTGTTGTTGTTTTGGTGTCTAAATGTTGTGATTTTAATGTCGTATTGTGTTATGTTTTACAGTTGTGAAATTGTGTGTTATTGTTTTTATACTTAGGTTTCCCTTTTTGACAGAGATGTATTACTCTGTTTCCTGTCCAGGGACTACAGATGAAAATTAGCTTATAGCTAACTCTGGCACTGCTTATGTGCTGTGCATTGTCCCTGTTAAATAAACAAATAAATAAATAAATAAAATAAATAAATAAATGAGTATTGGAAAAAAAATAAAACATATTATTGAGATAATGGCCATTAAAGATGATTGTATAGGAGAAATATACAGACGCAAACACACAACGTTTAGTCAAATATACACACTAACCCTACATTATGGACCTTTTATGATTAATACCAATATGAAAGAAAACATGTCATGGAAGCAAAATTGCCATAAACACAAAACTGACCAGTGCTTGAAAAAAGCAATGATTTTGCCTTCAGTGTCTCGCAAGATATAAAACAATATTTGATTGATGCCATCTATAGAACGTTGTCTTGTCATCATTTTAAACTGTTGTGTGCTCTCTCCACTTGTTCAGGGAGGAGCCAGCCGTCTCCTTCAGAGCTGCTGGATGGTGGTGGTCCTCCGGCTCCCCTGGACTCCTACGTGAACAAGGCTAACTCCTGGCTGTCTGGGAGGAAGGACGCAGCAGAACGCCTCATGAAACACACCTCCAAGACTGATGTCAAGGGCTTCTTTGGAGGGCTGGAGAGCAAGCTGAGGAGCTCCATGGCCCCCAAGACTGAGTAAGCAAACCGCACCTCTTCCTTTTGAATTGTGTTCCATTCATTCACACAGTGCATGTACACACTGCACAGCCAATGAGGGTTTGAGTCCGATGTGGCTGCAATCTACTCGTCAAATATCGCACGTAACATCACCACCAACAAAGAAACGATCAGACTTATGAACAGTTGATGTATTCATTTTTACATACCTTTTTAAACACCATTCCTTTTAACTTGCAGGACTATAACTCTGCTTATCTATTTATTTATTGTTTTTATTGCCTATTTTTCATGTATTGTGCTTTGCAAGCTTTTTAACCAACTGACCAATGTTAGACTGCTGTGTGTGTGTTGTGTGTGTGTGTGTGTGTGTGTGTGTGTGTGGTGTGTGTGTGTGTGTGTGGTATATTGTGTTGTGTTGGATATCTGAACTACACGCACACTGTTGCTCTGCACAAATGAAGCTCCTAGCGGTTAAATAAAGTTCACAGACTCGTATGATTTTCATTCCTTTCTCTGTTTTCTCTGCCACGTTCTCATGTTCTAGGGACGGGGAAAGCCCTGTTGAGACAAAGCCCGTGTCACCAGGTATAATGCACCAAAGTATTATTTAAGCGGAGATTCATTACAGTGCATTAGACAATACAAAAGAACACCTCCTTATATAATAAGTGGTTTAGACACATTACTTTTTCTTATCTTTTGCCTCTTCCATCCCCAGTGTGTGAGGCTCCAGAGGAGAGGAGAGGTGAAAAGGTTTACCTGTACACACACCTGAAGCAGCAGCCAATCTGGTGAGTTGAACTAAACAACTGTTACAGGCGCTCTGAACGTTCAACATGTCCTGCCCTTAATAACAAGCACATTATGTTGTAATATAATATCTCTCAATCATTTGCACAGTCCATTAAGACTGTCTGCACAAACCACAAGAGTAATCCGTTAAATCATTCATAAGCTAGTGTTGTCGTAATGTGTTGCAGTCCATAATTCACCTGTGGGTTTATTACTTCATGAAACCGTTCTGACATGTTCATCTTTTTTAATATAGAAATATTACCACATGTATAATAGATGCCATACTACTACTGTAGTTAACCAGTTGTCAGCGACTGCTGAATTGTCCTTAGCAATTATTTTGAAATAAAGAAAAACATCTGTCTGGTCAATGTATTTGGTACACAAAGGGTTAACAGGTTGGTCTCTCATATAACAGTATCCCTAATATGATTGGCTTTGCCATTTCTGGCTAAAGGATGAGAGGGTGACAGAGATATATTTGGTTGTGGGAAGCGCCACAGCTCGCATGTAACTGGACAATAAGTGAGGGAGACAGTTCATGTGCAATTACAGCTTGTTTATGTATTTGTTTACCAGGTGCATCTGAAACAGTACATTGGTGCATTTATGGAGTTATGGCTGCAAAGCTAGACGTACTATGATATTAGATTTTCACTTTGTCATGTGTGTGTGTGTGTGTGTGTGTGTGTGTGTGTGTGTGTTTAATTTAGTCCCCTTTAATACACTTTACAGTAAAAGGAGCAGCTTTAGCCTTTACAGCTAATTTCCAGCTGTAGGTTAATAGGAAACCTAAAATTCACCAGTTATAAATGCAATAAATCACATAACATGTATGATTACAGTAGGCCTAAACAAAAGGAAGAGACACGTACAACATGTTGCACAGTTGCAAGCAAGCACAGACAATGACAAAGACCCTGTTTCCACCTGGCATTAATATGTGGTTTTTAGGATCCGATCGCGCTAACTACAGGTGGAAACACGCTCAATGCGCATTGAATGCGCATTGAAATTATCCACATTCGGAGGTGGTTTGAGACCACTTATCCACATACCCATTAACAGTGGAAACGCGTATGAGCATCTCATACACATTAGGCCCCGCCCACTCAACTGCGGCGAGTGACTGGGCGCTTCTTCTGGTGTTAATGGTGACTTTTGGAGACCCTGGCTGTCGCTAAAGCATGTAGCCTATCGCTCTTAACTTCTAAACGAGCAGCGGGTGACTCCGCGGCAACTCCCCCCGTCCCAGAGCACTGAGAGGCGGCAGAGTCCTCACGCAGCAGCCCCTCCCAGCTGCAGTCAGAGCAAGAGATAAACAACTCTCCGCTCTAGTGTCCCGTTTGCATCCCTATTAGCAGTTATAGTAACCCTTGTTTACAGTCTATCAGTAGTGCAAATAAAGATGTTATACAGTGCTATCAAACAGAGAGCGAACTGCATGACGAAAAAAAATACGTAAGGGATAAAGTATAGCGAACGGGTCACTTGCTAGAAATAAAGACCGACAAGCTGAAGCAGCTGACGCGATAGTGTACAGTTTGGCGTTCTAGGTCTACTATAGGCTACTGACGAAAATCACACAACACATTGCATCTATTTATTAACAATTATTTCCGGCAGACTAGGCAAGGGCGCCGGTTAAAAACAACAGTATAAGCGGAAATGATGTACGAGCTGATTTCCATACAGCGCGGGGAATTCGAATCCGGATCGCAAACGCGCATAGAAGACACATTGTTAAGGCCAGGTGAGAACAAGCATATTACATTTACATATAACGATCGGATTCCTCAGAACCACATATTAATGCCAGGTGGAAACAGGGTCAAAGACAGATCAATCAATGTATGTCCCCACATCAAAATCAACCTTTGCTTGAGTCAGGAGTAGCGTATTTACTAGTGATTGATTGTAGGTGAATACTGTTAGTTTGAGAATGTTCTAGAGGCTCTTTGACACTTACCATAATTCTGTGTTTACATGTAGACTATCTATTGCCCTATTATTTTTCCTTTTACCTTTATTTAACCAGGCATGTCATTAAGAACATATTATTATTTACAAACCAATGGTTAAAATGTTATTCATTCACTTCCCTAAACCTTCAAATAACCCTAATTGATAAATCTATTAGGCTATTCTTGAATGTTGCCTATGACAAGACAGTGCTGCCTAAAAATAAGGCAACATTCTCAAAAATATGATTACCATAGAATCCCCCGACATGTGTCCATTTACGCATTAGACCGTACCGTCTCTCTCTGCACATAGGCTATCAAGTGCTTCAGTCTATAGCAAGCGGTCTACATGTTCAAACAGCGCCACCAGTCCATTGACTCTGTGTTGTGGCTGGAAATGGTACTGCAGCCACTGTCGCCTGAGAGTTCCATTCCATTCTGAGCGAGGACAGGTGACGTTAAAAAATAACAAAATGATGGAACACTGACGGCTCATGTTTCCAGCAGACAAAACAACTAAACATTGTTTCACAGACAGATGTGTCTAGGAGAAATGTGTCAAGGCTCACCAGACACCTCACCAATCACCATAGAACTGATCAAAGGGACTATTTTATGAATATGCCATAACAATAATTAATAAATCCAATTAATACGGCCATATCGGCAGCTACCCATAATTCCACGGGGCAGCCTCGGATCTATAGGCAAATTAAGTCAATAATTTGAAAAATACAGCGATTTACAATGTGAAAACAGTGTTTGGCAGGTATGTGAGAGAGGGAGAGTGTGTGAGACGTAAAGATTAGCAGTGAACACACGTTAACACCTTGAGTGAGACGAGCGGGATCACGGAGGCATTTAAATAGCCCGTGGAATGTAGGCAAATGTGTAGGCAGCAAAATGGGCTTCTGGTGTTTTGGTGTCCGCGGTCCAGGGACGTTAACTCAAGGTAAGTTTAGTGATAAGCTAAGGGTTAAAGGTGCAGTGTGTAATATGACATCATCAAGAAAGTTCTAGAATGCAACGCTCCCTGGGTAACCCCAACCCTTTAGAATAATAACAGAAGCTACAGTGGCCTTCAAGGACAAGAACAATTCTAAATTTTAAACAATGCACCTGATGACATTCCAACTATGACACTTTCAAGATGGCGGCACTAGGCCTTGGTCCAAAATATGCAGAAATATGGACATATATGAGACCGTTTCTAAGGGAAAAAATTATAATTCAAAAAAAAATTTTCAGCTATTATGCACTAAATTAAATGTACTTATGGATATTATAATTACTTTCTACAAAATCTGCTAGGAAATAAAACCCAAAATTCTACACACTGCAGGTTTAAGTGTTAAAATACCATGAGCCCTCGACTGTAATATTCCAGCACCGGTGCTCAATGATTGCGTGATGCGTCGCTGCCTACATTTTGGCTGCTTCAATGCAAACACTGATGCTATTCATTTTAAACACATGTCTAGGCTTATCTATTTTTTTTGTCATCCTGGCCTTGAAATAATAGTCCTATATTAAACAACGTAAATCGTTGAATACGAAATAAGCTCTTGCATAGCCTACCTGCTGTTTCATTTCGCGTGGCTAAACACTTCAAAAGGGTCGATTAGTAGCCAATGGAAACTTTCACAGTGACTCCAAAAATAATAAGTAGGCCTAGAATAAAATAGCCTATGAATCAGAGGAGGACAGACAAGGAGAGATATTCCGCCCCGCACCATTTCAGCCTGCGCTTCGGTAAATGTTCAGGTGGGTGGATATGACTTCGTTAGGTTCTCTTCTTTCAATGGCAATTTGTATGCTACAGTAGCCTAGTAGGCCTAGTAGTAGGAGTGATTAATAAACTTGAAGTTGATCAACTTAGCCTACTATTTCACCTGACTGGAAGCACAGGAGGTAAAAATACGAGACTCAGGAGATAGATTCAGCTGATTTATTTTCTTATTGAATCTAAATCTAACGGAATAAAAATCAATTGGGCAAAACAAGGCCTACAGCATTTGACTCATTGCTATTTATTTCTAAATGAAATAAGCTACATTTGATTTCGTTATTTTTTTAAACTGTTAGGCCTATTCAATCGCTTCCCAATACTTTTCACATAGGCCAACCACCACTAGGCTATATAATTGAATGTAGGCTATAACATTACATTTCTGTAATAACTTTATGAAAATCATCATGAAATCCTCCTATATGTGTCCCGCTAAAGTCAAGTTACGCATCCTGTCTCTACACATTAAATGCATTGGTTTCCCGACAGCAGCCTAAATGGTCAAACAGCGCCACCATATGTGTAGTGGCTGGAAATGGTACTGCAGCCAATTAAATATCGCCTTGGCAACTTAATGAGTTATATTCCATTCTGAGCGAGGACAGGTGACGTTAAAAAATAACAAAATGATGGAACACTGACGGCTCATGTTTCCAGCAGACAAAACAACTAAACATTGTTTAACAGACAGATGTGTCTAGGAGAAATGTGTCAAGGCTCACCAGACACCTCACCAATCACCATAGAACTGATCAAAGGGACTATTTTATGAATATGCCATAACAATAGCCTAATTAATAAATCCAATTAATACGGCCATATCGGCAGCTACCCATAATTCCACGGGGCAGCCTCGGATCTATAGGCAAATTAAGTCAATCATTTGAAAAGTACAGCGATTTATAATGTGAAAACAGTGTTTGGCAGGTATGTGAGAGAGGGAGAGTGTGTGAGACGTAAAGATTAGCAGTGAACACACGTTAACACCTTGAGTGAGACGAGCGGGATCACGGAGGCATTTAAATAGCCCGTGGAATGTAGGCAAATGTGTAGGCAGCAAAATGGGCTTCTGGTGTTTTGGTGTCCGCGGTCCAGGGACGTTAACTCAAGGTAAGTGTAGTGATAAGCTAAGAGTTAAGTGTTAAAAATACCATGAGCCCTCGACTGTAATATTCCAGCACCGGGGCTCAGTGATTGCGTGATGCGTCGCTGCCTACATTTTGGCTGCTTCAATGCAAACACTGATGCTATTCATTTTAAACACATGTCTAGGCTTATCTATTTTTTTTTGTCATCCTGGCCTTGAAATAATAGTCCTATATTAAACAACGTAAATCGTTGAATACGAAAGAAGCTCTTAGAGCCTACCTGCTGTTTCATTTCGCGTGGCTAAACACTTCAAAAGGGTCGATTAGTAGCCAATGGAAACTATAATGGAAATAATAAGTAGGCCTAGAATAAAATAGCCTATGAATCAGAGGAGGACAGACTGAATGAATGAATGAATGAATGAATGAATGAATGAATGAATGAATGAATGAATGAATGAATGAATGAATGAATGAATGAATGAATGATGAATGAATGAATGAATGAAGGAGAGATATTCTGCCCCGCACCATTTCAGCCTGCGCTTCGGTAAATGTTCAGGTGGGTGGATATGACTTGGTTAGGTTCTCTTCTTTCAATGGCAATTTGTATGCTACAGTAGCCTATAGGCCAGTAGGAGTGATTAATAAACTTGAAGTTGATCAACTTAGCCTATTCACCTGACTGGAGGTAAACATACGAGACTCAGGAGATAGATTCAGCTGATTTATTTTCTTATTGAATCTAAATCTTACGGAATAAAAATCAATTGGGCAAAACAAGGCCTACAGCATTTGACTCATTGCTATTTATTTCTAAATGAAATAAGCTACATTTGATTTCGTTATTTTTTTAAACTGTTATTCAATCGCTTCCCACCACTATATAATTGAATGTAGGCTATAACATTATAGACTACAAGACAATGCTCCGTAATAAATAAAGCAAAATGAATCGACAAGTGTTTACGAGACATTTCTGTAATAACTTTATGAAAATCATCATGAAATCCTCCTATATGTGTCCCGCTAAAGTCAAGTTACGCATCCCGACAGCAGCCTAAATGGTCAAACAGCGCCACCATCTGTATAGTGGCTGGAAATGGTACTGCAGCCAATTAAATATCGCCTAGGCAACTTAATGAGTTATATTCCATTCTGAGCGAGGACAGGTGACGTTAAAAAATAACAAAATGATGGAACACTGACGGCTCATGTTTCCAGCAGACAAAACAACTTAACATTGTTTCACAGACAGATGTGTCTAGGAGAAATGTGTCAAGGCTCACCAGACACCTCACCAATCACCTTAGAACTGATCAAAGGGACTATTTTATGGATATGCCATACCAATAATTCATAAATCCAATTAATACGGCCGCATCTGCAGCTACCCATAATTCCACGGGGCAACCTCGGATATATAGGCTAATTAAGTCAATAATTTGAAAAGTACAGCGATTTACAATGTGAAAACAGTGTTTGGCAGGTATGTGAGAGAGGGAGAGTGTGTGAGACGTGAAGATTAGCAGTGAACACACGTTAACACCTTGAGTAAGACGAGCGGGATCACGGAGGCCTTTATATACATCGTGGAATGTCTGGGAATATTGTAGGCAGCAGATTGGGCTGCAGCTCTGGTGTTACGGTGAAAGCAGTCAAGGGACTTTGTCTAGGTTATACACAGTGCTAGCAGCTAAAACACTAAATGAGCCTTGTTGACTGTACTATTCCGGCACCAGAGCTCAGTGAAATCGTGACGCGTCGCTGCCTCTTTTTTGTTTTGGATGCTTCAATGCATTTTTTTTTTTTTTTACACTTAGGAATTTGGATCTGTGAGTTGTAGCCTACATTAGGCCTAATTCTCTGTCTGAATTTCCTTCGGGATCAATAAAGTCTAATACTTTTTAGCAACTCAATTAGGCTAATTGAATGCCTATTGCGCACCTGTTGCCTCATTTCATGAGGGAACACTTCTCAAATATAATGACTTGCGCTGTGATTTAATTTTTTTTTAAAGGAAAATCTAAGGAAACGCATTCCGCGCCCTCAATTTCAGTCTGCGGTAGAGTAGCCTACCTTATGAATGGAATGCTAAAAATGAATCAAGAAATAGAAGTATCCTATATTATATAGGTATCCTATATTATGTATTAATGCTGAAATTAATACAGAAAAACATTCTGAAATTAATTAATTGATTTATGTTGAAATAAATAAATTGGCTTAATGCTCAAATATATCAATAGGCTACAGACAAATAAATAAATGCATTAATCAATTCTATATGATTGTTCACCTACATTGAGCCTTTTTATTTCTGTATTCATTTTATTTTTCGATATTTATTTTATCATAGGCTCCATTCTCTGTTGAATTGGTAATTGACATTCTACTTCCCCTACGTCAAACGTGATGAGGAATCGTTCTTTTTTATTGGCTGGATCTTAGATGAATAGAACTTTGTTTCACCTGCCAGGATGCATTTTCTGCAGCCTACAATACAATGCTGCGTAATAAATAAAGCAAAAATTAATCGACAAGTGTTTACGAGACATGTCTGTAATAACTTTATGGAAATCATCATGACATCCTCCTATATGTGTCCCGCTAAAGTCAATTTACGCGTCCAGGACCGTCTCTGTCTCTACACATTTAATGCATTGGTTTCCCCATAGACAGCAGCCTAAATGGTCAAACAGCGCCACCATCTGTATAGTGGCTGGAAATGATACTGCAGCCAATTAAATATCGCCTAGGCAACTTAATGAGTTATATTCCATTCTGAGCGAGGACAGGTGACGTTAAAAAATAACAAAATGATGGAACACTGACGGCTCATGTTTCCAGCAGACAAAACAACTTAACATTGTTTAACAGACAGATGTGTCTAGGAGAAATGTGTCAAGGCTCACCAGACACCTCACCAATCACCTTAGAACTGATCAAAGGGACTATTTTATGGATATGCCATACCAATAATTAATAAATCCAATTAATACGGCCATATCGGCAGCTACCCATAATTCCACGGGGCAGCCTCGGATCTATAGGCTAATTAAGTCAATAATTTGAAAAGTACAGCGATTTACAATGTGAAAACAGTGTTTGGCAGGTATGTGAGAGAGGGAGAGTGTGTGAGACGTGAAGATTAGCAGTGAACACACGTTAACACCTTGAGTGAGACGAGCGGGATCACGGAGGCCTTTATATACATCGTGGAATGTCTGGGAATATTGTAGGCAGTAGATTGGGCTGCAGCTCTGGTGTTACGGTGAAAGCAGTCAAGGGACTTTGTCTAGGGGTATACACAGTGCTAGCAGCTAAAACACTAAATGAGCCTTGTTGACTGTACTATTCCGGCACCAGAGCTCAGTGAAATCGTGACGCGTCGCTGCCTCTTTTTTGTTTTGGATGCTTCAATGCATTTTTTTTTTTTTTTACACTTAGGAATTTGGATCTGTGAGTTGTAGCCTACATTAGGCCTAATTCTCTGTCTGAATTTCCTTCGGGATCAATAAAGTCTAATACTTTTTAGCAACTCAATTAGGCTAATTGAATGCCTATTGCGCACCTGTTGCCTCATTTCATGAGGGAAAACTTCTCAAATATAATGACTTGCGCTGTGATTTAATTTTTTTTTAAAGGAAAATCTAAGGAAACGCATTCCGCGCCCTCAATTTCAGTCTGCGGTCAAGTAGCCTACCTTATGAATGGAATGCTAAAAATTAATCAAGAAATAGAAGTATCCTATATTATATTAATGCTGAAATTAATACAGAAAAACATTCTGAAATTAATTAATTGATTTATGTTGAAATAAATAAATTGGGTTAATGCTCAAATATATCAATAGGCTACAGACAAATAAATAAATGCATTAATCAATTCTATATGATTGTTCACCTACATTAAGCCTTTTTATTTCTGTATTCATTTTATTTTTCGATATTTATTTTATCATAGGCTCCATTCTCTGTTGAGTTGGTAATTGACATTCTACTTCCCCTACGTCAAACGTGATGAGGAATCGTTCTTTTTATTGACTGGATCTTAGATGAATAGAACTTTGTTTCACCTGCCAGGATGCATTTTCTCAGATGCACATTGTTGCAGCTAAACAGATGCAATGTTCTATTATTGCTTGTAAATGTAAGGGGGTGGGAATCTCTCCATTCTTCAAAACTAAGGAAACATAATTTATTTTGTTTTTGCTTCAAATGAGATACATTTAAACATCTATGGATCGTTTCTCAAATGGTTCAAATACTGCGGACAGCTGTTACTCAATATATGTTTACGTTACAATAACTTTCTTTCTTTGTTAACTATCTATATCATATTGTGGGGCCTCAGATATATCCTGGGACATCATTTGTGCCCCATGTTGGGAACTACTGAAATAATGTGACTAGATTTTGGCAGTAAAACCTTTTTAATACAGTGTGTCATCCATTCTCCAGGCACACGTTAAGGTTTTGGAACGCTGCATTCTTTGACGCCGTCCATTGTGAGAGGAAGAAAAGATCACCGACCACGAGGTGAGTCTGAGTGGGAAACTATGAAGAGAAATGTACATGAGTTATCACAACAACAAAAACACTTCTAGTCTCTTTTTAAAGCACAAGTGAAGCTTTATTCCTCTGTTCCCTTGTGACTGCATCTGTCCAATGGAGTTTAAAATGATTGAAGATGATTCTGTTGTGATTGTACTGCTGGCGTCAGCAAAGAGCTGGATCTAAAAACACGTGTCAGCATCGAGCACTTTTCTCTTCTCTTTGTGTGTGTGTGTGTGTGTGTGTGTGTGTGTGTGTGTGTGTGTGTGTGTGTGTGTGTGTGTGTGTGTGTGTGTGTGTGTGTGTGTGTGTGTGTGTGTGTGTGTGTGTGTGTGTGTGTGTGTGTGTGTGTGTGTGTGTGTGTGTGTGTGTGTGTGTGTGTGTGTGTGTGTGTGCGTGTGTGCGTGTGTGCGTTTCTGCATGTTGCTCTTTAACCCTTTGTCTCCTTGTGCCTTGCTGCCGGGCAGGGGGACGCAGGACGAAGACAAAGCTGAGAGGTCTGTCCTTTTATCTGTCCAATGCCATTTAAAAAAATTAAAAATAAAGTCCAACTAAAAGAATAAAGAAAGATTAATTAAAGGTAGAGTAAGCGATTCAGGAGAACGTTTGTTCGCATTTAACTCAGTGAATATCTCCTCACCATCCACTATCTGTGTGTACGCATAATACACAGTACGCTCTGTAATAGGCTCGGTATGTTGCTAGCTATGCTGGGCCCCCTTTGTTTACATACCAGTTTACAGCACCTAGGCTGTTAATTAACACCAGATTTTTGTTCAGTGCACTCACAGTACAGGACAGGTAGCAGATCGTGAATCACTGATTTTGACAAAAAGGGATTTTGATCTCCAGAATGCCTGACTTCAGATTTTAAGGCGGAGAGGAGGAGAAAGGCTAGAGGACAAGAGGCCTGTTGCAATTACATCACACATTCTTCTAGAAGCAGCATCTGTTACGGTCATGGAGGTCCAGTGAGGCGGGAGGTTAATAATAGATCAATCTGAAGGGGACAGATGGCTATAGCTAAAAGGCTAGTTCTTGTGTTTCTGGTTGGTGGTAAGAAATAAAGAATCTTTTCTAACAGGGTCGATATCTGGTTATGTGAAGCATTGGAACAGTTTGTGTATTTAGGGCTTCCCTTTTTGGCCTCAGGCTAAAGACAGAGAGCTAAATTTCCAAGAAATCTTCACCAAGGATCTTTATATTAGAAAAAGCCATCTTTAAATAGCAGGAGTCTAGTGTCAGACTGTGTGACTGTGTATGAATCCTCATCCCAACTGAGCCTTAAGGCCAGGACACACCAGTCCGACTTGTTTCTACTTGTTCCGACTACGCAAAAAATGGGGTCGGCCGTTTCAGGAAGCTCCAGGCTTCCTGTCGCGGCCAGAGAACACACCAAACTGACTGCTGACTTTCCGTACGCTCTGTTGCTTGCGTGGGACGTAACGTCTCCATAACAGCAGGCGGCGCTAATCTGTATTGTGGCCCGAAAAAATACGAAAGCCGGAAATAATGGGACAGCTCTTTAGAACATAAACATAGATAGAAATACGTATTTATATTTATGGACCATAAGAGCACAATTTTTAGCAGAGAGTGTCGAGCATGGTGTCGAGCAGTCAACAAGGGTTGATGCATGTGAGTACTCTCAAAACGAAACGAACAAACACATTAAAACGATGGCTAGCTGTTGTTAGCTGTTTGTGCTACCCGCCTCACTTCCGGGCTTCACTGATTCGCTAGCCCTCCACCAATCAAATTGCTCCAAATGAAAGACGGTCGGCCGCTTGTTTTGAGCCGATTGAACATGTTCAATCGGCTCAAAACAAGCCCGACGACCTCTACGTCGGCCGACGTCACGGCACACACCAAACAGATTCGTCTCCCGACCCCCTATCGACTCTACGACGGCGATTTTCGGGCTGGTGTGTCCTGGCCTTTACAGTTTGGTGTGGTACGGTACGGCACTTCATTGTTTGCGTTTCCACTGTCCATCATTGGGAAGGGTATTAAAATAGGCAACCAGTGCCACCCCTGATTGGTTGACATTCTTCCTCTTCATTGAATTTATTTGCGGGCAGCACTGTGTCCCACTGCTATGATGTCATGATATTGATATACACCCTTAACTTAAGTTGAGCAAGAACTAGGGTTTCTATACGGTACCAAACCAAACCGTACCAAACCAAAAGTGCACTGCTCAGTGGAAACGATGCATGAGGTGCTTATAGTCACAGCAGGCTAAGAACGTCCACATCAGAAGAATTGTAAAGGAAGTAGTATAGTGTGTGTGGGGACGGTGTTGTGAAATCATTTTTGGGTTTAATAGTGCAACCTAAATCATGTTTAGCTTTATATGAGTCCTTCCCTGGTTTACATTCTAATACTTGTGCTTTAATGGCCCTTCTTCATGCTGGCATGTTGTTGTGCTTTGTCTAATGGCTGATATGATTGACCTAGGGATTCTGTCACCCTGCTGTCAAAGTGATCCTTAGTGTGCGCTCCACAAGCACCAGTGTTGATTTCTTAGCGTAAAGCAGTGTGAAGGTGTTCTCTACCTCTACAAAGCTCTCTGCATGTTCACACCGTTCACGTCCTTGTATGCATGTGATATTAATACTCTCTCTCTCCCTCTGCACGTTCCCTTTGCTGTCTATTTGATTTCACTCTCTTTGCACACTGCTTTGTTGCCTCTGAATGTGCTGATTGCAGGGATATGCTGTACATGCCACGAATAGAAGTATACACTTGAAAACAAGAGATGAGCTACAACTAGACAATGTGTTCAATTCATTCATGCCAATACCTTTCAACATATACTATGTAATATAATGTTATTATGTTGAGATATTTACAGCATCCCATAGTACTTTACATGCTTTACCTCAGGTAAATACAGCCATATGTTTCAGTTATATATTTTGTAATACAGTTATTACAGATTTCTAAAATCAGTGCTAGTTTAGGATTGATTTTAAATGTGTTAGTAAAGTTTTTTGTTCCTTTCTTTTTCTGGGCAAAATGCTCCAAAGTGAGCCCATTCCTATATAATATATGACGATGTTGACACAACGGAAACTCTGATTTAGTATCGTTCATAAAAACAAGACGTTCTGGTCTGCTGCCACAATTAGTTTTGTCTGAGTTCCCGGAGAAATCTGACATGCAAAGTTATTTCTAATAACTATATAAAACTAGTGCGTTTTCACTGATGGTTTTGTTTGTCATTTATGATCATCAGAGGGAGTAATAAGACTGTTTCATAAACATTAAAGAGGAACACGTAAGAGATTTGAGTCCAACTTTCACTATTTGGCTGCAACTCATGAAGTTGTGCTTCAGTTATAGGTTTTACAAATAAGGAAATGGCATAAAGATTGGATTTTATAGGTTATTGTGCGCTACTGCCAGCCGACACCGAACGGGAACAAAGTACACAGCTGCTGCAATGAGAACTGGCCACTTCAGCCCCCTCCGCAACTGTAATTATTGTGTGAATTAACTTTATTCATATTTGGCTGCAAGCAACTCCCTGCTGCTGCTGTTGTAAATGAGGTTGATAAGAGGGGGTAAGAATGGAACACTAGGGGGAGCTGTGGAGTCATGTGGTAATTCTCAGCATCCCCTTACCAATTCATTGAGGACCCATTGTTAAAATGAAAGTATTGACTAGTGGAGGTTTTTTTAAATGAAAGACGCCTCAAAGCTTTATCACCGCATTTCACATTCAACCCCGCTCACTGGGTCTATTCAAGCTGAAGACTAGAAGTAGAGAACGCAGATGGGATCACAGAACGTAGGATGAAAGTAATGTATGTATGGCAAGTTGTCCATTAAAGTTTTTGATAGAAGGCTTCTAACATATCTATCCTCTTAATATATTAGCACTGAGGTGACGTATGTCTGTACGTTCTTTAAAGGTTATAGATTAATACCACTCTAAGCTGCTTTTATTTTTTCAACACCCAAGTCAGTTCAGGACAGCAAAGGAAAGTCATTCTGTCACATCAAAGCTGTCCTCATACAGGACAGTAAATGATATTGGTAAAGACATCTACTCTTAACCCAGTTTACATTGATAAGTGACTTGACTTTATTGGTGTTGGTGAATTCAGGCATGGAAACATTTTCCACGTGACGTTACTAAATGAATGTGCTACACGCTTTTCATCTGCTTGTCGACACAGATGATTCTTTGTACTTTGAATCATTTGTCACTTTTTATTCTTTTGCTGATGCCTGGTGACTGTCTCCCTTGGCCGTCTGACATGTTTTGATGTGTTCTGAATTGTAATTAAATGTCTCTTTTTGTATCCCATTACCAAATGAGTGCTTACACAGGGATGGATGTCACAGATCTTTATCTATTATTAATAGGGTGTTCATGTAAACAAGCTCACTGACTAGCTAAGAAGTCCTAATCACATACATAATCCCATTGTTCAACATGTCGAAGATTTATGTGAAACAAGCGTCTCTGATTCCAATGCAAAAAGGTGATAGATGACATTGGCGGGTGAGATTCTAAGATTTAGGATTAGCATGTCCAAATTCTTGTAGTCAAATTAAGCATGCTTAAAAATTCCCGGATGCCCTACTACATCCAGAGGTGATTTTTAGTGTTGAAATCAGCATGCTATTTAGGGCGATTCTAACCAACAATCAAGTGCGCACTAGAAGTGAGGTCACATCGATGGAGCCTCTGTATGATAACAACGGGGATGCAACGGATATATAAGCAAGATCAAGGAGCGATGTTATGATGAAATATATGAGTAAAAGTAGTCCCAATTGCAAGCCTACTGCATGCTAACTAGATTATTGTTTTGATCAGCTGTAGTATGTAAAATAGAAAAGAGTAAGCGATTTAGAACGCAGCCACTGTTCGACATCCATCCCTGGCCAGTTGCAGTACAGAAGCTTGACACTGTTGGTGTGTGTGTGTGTGTGTGTGTTGTGTGTGTGTGTGGTGTGTGTGTGTGTGTGTGTGTGTGTGTGTGTGTGTGTGTGTGTGTGTGTGTGTGTGTGTGTGTGTGTGTGTGTGTGTGTGTGTGTGTGTGTGGGGTGTGTGTGTGTGTGTGTGTGTGTGTGTGTGTGGTGTTGTGTGTGTGTTTGTGTGTGTGTGTGTGTGTGTGTGTGGTGTGTGTGGCGTGGTGCTGTTGCGGAGTGTGTGTGTCATCATGACCAGGAGGAGAGGGACGACACCTCCAAGATCGATGAAAACATCGCCTTCGGCCAACTGGGGTGAGGGAGGAAGCAGCCCCGTGTTGTTAATGAGATGATAGGACAGAGTCAGGCACAGAGAGGCTTTAAGCTGAGGGGAGATTCAACAGGTTGTTAATGAGGGTTCCTATTGGTCAAAATAGTTACTGCTCCCAATAGCAGCAGCCGCTATACAATACACCATACAGTTTATACTTTATTTATTCATTGATAACTGGAAATGCTGATGGAAGCTCCATTTCAATTCAAATATGTACATCTTCATCAACCAAAATCTAGTTGTTGGATAAAGCCAGAGTTCAAATCCTGATTTAATTTTTACGACATGTTGTGTCCACATTTTTTTACAGAACAGGTTTAGATACAGCCTTTTTTTCATTTTATTCATCAAAATATAGTTTGCACAGGTCTTTAAAATGCATTTTCAGAATGTCATTTGTACTACTGTGATGTCTTATTGTTATGTGTGTATTTTCAGGACATTCACTCATAACATGCTGGCGTTTGGGCTCAGTAAGAAGCTATGCAATGACTTCCTGAAGAAGCAGGCCATCATAGGGAACCTGAATGAAGGTAAAGCTTTAGATAGTTTGAGCTAAAACACTAGAACAGTCTCACACGGTTACTTACTGAACTTATTTAGAGATAAAGCGCCCTGCATGGAATTAAGTTGTCTCTCAGAAAACACAAGCTAATTCACTCCTATAGTATCCAGCTGCAGCCCCGGAGACAAACACCCTGTCATGAAAACAACACCCAGGCGTGACGGAAGTAACTGTGGTGTGACGGACGTTACCTGTAGATTTGATTTTTGCCACGTCATAAACTTCTAAGTTGTAAACAATAACAAGACCGCAGACCGATACTAAGTTTGTGTTATTTATATTGTTTTGGCGATTAGGTTCAGGCATCACAGCTGGGTGGTTAGGGTTAGGGTTAGGGTAAGGGGACAGGGAGAGGTTAGAAAATTAGATTAGCCACGGCGCTATTGAGCTCCACTCGGCTGACGGAACACCGCAGCGGCCATCTTGAGTACGTCACGTCAAACAATAAAAAGACTGCAGACCGATAGGCTACTAAGTTTGTCTTATTTATATTGTTTTGAAGATTCAGGCATCACAGCTGGGTGGTTGGGGTTAGGGCAAGTGAGTGACGTAGCAGACATGTTATGGAAGCTAAATAGTCAAAAATCACGTCCGTCACACCACAGTACTTCCGTCACGCCTGGGTGTTGTTGTCACACCAGGGTGTTTGTCTCCGGGGCTGCAGCTGGACTCTACTCATTCACTCACCCACGAGCTGCAGTCTGCAAGGCTCTCCACTAGGAGGAGCGGTTAAACCATTCATTGTACACATGGCCTGAAGTGCACCCTGAGTGTTGGTCCAACTACTTATACCCTGCGTTCCAATGCCCGTACTTCCCGCTATTTAAAAAGATTTAGGATGTCCCAATTCTTGTGGTCAGATTTAGTGTGCTTGAAAATACCCTCATGTCTACTACATTCGGCCAAGATTTTTAGTGTTGAAATCAGCATGCTATTTCGGTGATTCTGACCCACAATCCAGTGTGCACCGGAAGTGACATCACATCGACGGAGCCTCCGTATGAAACAACTGGGGATGCAACGGATATACTGTATAAGCAAGAGGCAAGATCGAGGCGCAATGTTATGATGAAATAAATAAGTAAAAGTATGTACCAATGGTATGCCTACTGCAAGCTAACTAGATTATTTTTAGCTGCAGCTGTTGTATGTAGAATAGAAAAAAGAAAGGGATAGTGTGCATATTGAGACCTGATCGCGATGTATCCAGGCATGTTAATACCAGATGGAAGTGGGTATTTGCCCAGGTCCCAGTCACATAACTCTATCTGTGTCTTTTATCTCTTTTGCAGAACAGTACAAGTTGCTCAGTGAGCACATTGAGAAAATGGCGGCAGAGTGAGTTTTTAAGGATGACGGGCCTCCACTGCAAAGTGTCCACACTGACTCAGACTGACAGAACACACACACAACACACACACACACACACACACACCACACACACACACACACACACACACACACACACCACACACACACACACACACACACACACACACACACACACACACACACACACACACACACACACAACACACACAGCAGAAGCAACATTCTTTTCAACACAGCGTCACAGTCACCATCTCTCTGTGAGACTGTTTGTGTGATTCCACTTTGTTGAAAGACAATATAATCTACTGTGCTGCTGAAGTGTGCCATGCTGTAGCAAACCCTGTTTAACTTGGTAGAATAATCCTATATTGGCAATAAGACAACATCATCATAAGCTGGTGCCTATGTAAGGGTCAGTGCATGACAAGGTGTTCAGTTATTAGGATGGTTATATATCATAATCCTAATATCATATACTCTGATATCTAGAACACCACTGTCTGTCTGTGAGCCTGGTTTACAAAGACTAAGAAGCTTCTAGTGTAATAACCGTCCAGTATAAAAGCCAACACAGCCTCAACGTGGTGTCACACAGTCTGGATATAATATACATTATACAATATGGTATGTCCATTGATTACATATCCTCTTATGCTCTTTCAATCTGTGTTTCCGTACCAGCCATATGTATTACATGTGAGTAAAAACACATTTAACAGCATCCATTGAAACACTGTACTAATATAAGTATCAGGCTGCCTTGTTCCATTTGACATATGTCTATCCATACAGTTCAAACCAGACACATGAGTATAACAGTCTATAGCAATAATACTAACTGGTAATCTGCTTATTCAGGAGGCATCAGGTCAGTTTTCAATCACAAAGTCACCTACTGAGTTATTAAGTGAACACTCCCTCTTGTGCTCTGCACTGTAGTGTCCTATTTGGAAATATACAGCTTTGACATATGTAACGCATAGTCGCATAACATATGACTATCACATTTAAGAAACAATATCCCTCCGTGCCTTTTTTATTAAAGAAACCATTTTGAGAAATACGCTTATTATACACTTTCTTGCTGAGAGTTAGATAAACACTATAATACAATTCTTAAGGTTAATTGCTGAATATGACGCCACAGCAAGGAGATGGTTAGCTTAGCATAGCTTAGCGTAAGACCTGGTAAGGGGTGGAAATGCTAGCCTGGCTCCATCCAAAGAGAACAATATCTATCTACCAGTTCAAGTTATTTTGTTTTATCCGTACAAAAAGGCAAGTTTGGGTCGTGTGTCAAAACCATGATCTGTCCTTTTAACACTTGCTTGTGTGTATGAACTAAAGGACAGAAGGACATTTTACCTTTGGGAGCATTGAAAGAATCCTTTTTTCATCCAAAGTGCCTTTTCATTTTTTGTTTTAACCTTTATTTATACAGGTATATCCCATTGAGTCCGAAGACTCTTTTGCAAGGGAGACCTGTTCCCATTTACACGTTACCATTCACACACACATTCATACACCGATAGCAGGCTAATTATCGACATTCACACGAGGCAAGGTGGGTGAAGTGTCTTGCCCAAGGACACAACAACTATGACACAGGTTGAGATCCTTGTCTTTTTGTCCTCTATCACACGACTACACACTAATGCAGACCTGTAAAGATTGCTCTTTTACTTATGTTCCTCATTGATAAACAACGCCTGCATGCTGATACAACTCTCTGCATTGCTCTCTGTGTTTTCAATGATGCCATTAGAAGTAGTTTATTTTCATGTGGTTGAGCTGCAATGCCAACAGTAGCTTAGCATGTCCACCATACATACACACTCTGTCCTGTTACTCTGTATGTGTGTCAATACCATGGACCTATTACAAGAGGTCAATACCTAGCATGTGCAAACCATGAGTGAACCATGGACTTGTCCTCATTGTAATACTTCATCCTGCCACTGTGGGGCAGCATTGTGTCTTTATCGGTAGCACCGCAGAATAAAAGAAAGAAAGAAATCCTCCTGAGCTGTTTGAAGACTATAGGCTATATATCAATATAAGCAAATTGAAATAATGAGCTATGGTTATGTACATTTGAATGTGGGGTTGATGCACCTTCTGGATCCCATTTCAGATCAATTATCTTTTATTTTTTATGTATTGTGTTGATTTTGCCATTTTGTAAATACTGTACATGTTTCTCTGTTGTAAAAATTGAACATGTGTAATTGTAAATGTATAAAAAAGTTGGTGTAACGGTGCATTCTGACCATTGTTCCCATCAGGAACAGCAATGTCTAAAATGTAGTTTTGTAGTTTTTAACCCCGAAAGTGCAACCCCCATGCACCCAGCCTATTTGTATCACGGTTCATTCAAAGTGTTTGCATAATATACAGTAGTGTTGTTGTGCAATACTATCCGATGGAACTGCTAATAATTCCTTCATAGCAGAGTCATATGTTTGGAGGTACATGGCAGTGTCATCATACCAACCTTATAGAAAAGCCATGCAAATGTCTTTCCACTATCCACTGCTTGTGTTCATTCTCCCAAGTGTCCCTTTGCATGTCCATTTTCTAAACCTTTGAAACATATTGTTGTTGACCTGATGTGACCTCACTGACCATGTTGCAGCTTCATTGCTTTGTACACCCATCTGGCTTGGTTGGGCTCAGCATTAGAGACATTTGCACTATATTAGTCTCAATATCTCTGTTGTTTTTTTGCCTATAGATTAAAAAACAATAGTTTACCATATTGCTTTTGTGTATCAACCAAGTGAAAGGTATCATTAAAGTAGTACATGACATGTAAACCCAGTGTTGATTGACTCATGTGGTGATAAAAATGTGTTCTCCAGAAATTGAAAAATACAGTTGCTGCTGGATACTTTTAGGCTTGCGTGCTAACATTCTAGCAGTAAGAGCAGTAGGATATTAATGCTACTTCTATTGCTAGTTTGTTATTCTACTGGCACAGTTGTAGGGGTGGGTATAAAAACAGTTGGGGCGCCTTTAGCTCAGTTGGTAAGCCGTCCCCCTCCCGGGCCAGGCCCAGCAGCAGACCCGGGTTTGATTCCCACCCGCGGTCGTTCTCTGCATGTCACTCCCCTCTCTGCCCCATTTCACCTCTGTCTCTCTGCACTGTCAATAAAGCATAAAAATGCCCAAAAATATCTTTTAAAAAAAAAACAGTTATCATATTCGCTTATCATCCTAGCATTGTTAGCAAACTGCCACCATGGCAAAAATATGTAGGCTTCGTTTAAGGGATGCACCGATCCACTATTTTTATTTCCGTTCCGATTCCGATATCTGGGTTTTGGATATCGGCTGATACCGATACTGTCCGATACGATATCCCAATTATTATAAAAAAAATGTGTTGGTGGTGATGTTATGTGTAAGGTTAGGAATGCTTAAGCAATTCTAATTGAAAGGAGCAAGATATATACACAAATGCATATAGGTTTATCTTAAAGGCAGACTATGCAATATTTTAATGAAAATATCAATTATAGAGTCGCACAAAAATAATCCTTCTCAATGATCACTTCTGCTCCTCTAGAATATGTGGTGGTGTGTTTATCTGCACAGTCTTCCTCTCTCTGGCTGTATTTTACATAGTAGAATTTATCACAGTGCAGAAGCCTCTCCACTTCCTTGACTTGGATTAGCTTTGGTTAGCTCACTGGCTAACAAACTGATATGTACTGTATGTCTAACTAGAAAGTGGTTTCCTCTCTCCCTCCACCGAACGTCGGCGCATGCTCACACAGGCTCGTTCGCTCTTTCATAGTAAAAAATATATATATTTTTTTTTACATCGAGCTGACAGTCGATATCCGATACGCAGATGGCATATCGACCATACGTACTGGATGGGATCAGCCATCCTATTGTTGTAGGGGAGACCGGGGGCAAATGTAACATGTTTCGTTGTGACACAGATTCAAAATATTGATTTAAAAATTGGAAGTCAAATGTTACAATTTATAAACAGTGTATGATGGCAAATGTAACTTGATAATATAGATGTCATACCATAAACACCAAGGATCACAATAAACTGCCTGCAATATATCCTAGGTAAGGATAAACAATTTAATATCAATTGGACATTTAATTCCAGTTCGATTAACACAGTGTAATTGATAAATGTTAATACAAATATACAAACTATTTAAAATGATTAGGCATTCAGAAACTGTAAATCCCTTCCTTCATGCTATTTGTATCTCTGGATATAAATGCAGAAGAAAACTTTAAAATAGAAACTTCAGAAAATGATATAACAAATGATCAGAGAACACTCTTATCCTATTCTATTCTTTTAATTTTTAATGAAGGCTTAGGTCTACCTAAAGAGCACGTGCAGAGTTCCATTGTTGTATGTATGTATGCATGTATGTAGCAATGCAATTCACAATGCAGCGAAACCATTTTGTAAAGCTGAAAAGTTAGCCGATCCAGTATGCTAGCTTTGTTTGGTCTGTGGTTGGGCAGCCTGGTTAAGCTGCTGTGGCTGTGTGTTACTGTTACCATAAACAAACATTTTCAGACTGTGATGAGCCACAAATGACACACTGCTAAATGTTGCCCTATGTAGCAACAGAAAGTGAATGAGTCATTTTGAAATCAAGATAATACCAATAGTCTGTGGTGCCTTCACTCTTCTTTGATCCCTGGCACGTGCCCTTGCTTAACCCTGTTAGTGATGAAAGGATCAGCTATATATTAAGCTGAATCTGCTGACAACACTTTTTAGTCATTTGTGGCACATTTGACCTTTTGTGTATGAATAAGATGCGACAGAAGTAGAATAGTAATTATAAAGTAATGAAACTGAACTTTGGGAAAAAATATCTATTCAGGCGGGGGACCGAAAGAGAGACTAGTGCGCACACACACACACACACACACACACACACACAATGCATTTTTTCCCCTTCTTGTGTGTGTGTGTATGCGAGAGTTTGTATATGTCTGTGGCAATAAGAGCAGGGTGTTGATTGGGACCCTGTGTATAGCCACACAAAGTGCCAGAGTGTTCCAGTGTTTGAGGTCTTGTCTGAGCTAACCCGCACTACTCAGCTCTGTGTATAAATAAACAGCGGTCACGCCGGCTGCGCTCCCATTGGACAGCATGTAATGAGCTGTGAAAGGCCAGTCAGCAGTGTCACACCACCCCCTTAACATCTAATTAATACCAGACCAGTCCATTGCTAGCCATGCTACATGCTAGTCACCCTTTGGTCACGACATGTCTTCACCATAGATAGTATAATAAAGGTCTTCACATGTGAGTCAAGATGCAAAGGCTTTGTTTGTCCCGTGCTCATACAGTACGTGCAGTGAAATGTTGTTGTGACACACTCCTTATTTCTGTGCTCAAAATGGAACATATACAATAGAATAAAATAAAAGCGTTAAAGCTGGGGTGGAGGATTTGGGGAGAAAATGGCAGTTGGGATAGAGATTTGAATCCAAATACCTCAACCGCTCCACTTGTTCTCTTTGGTCCCTCCCCTATGGTCCCTCCCTGACACGCTCTACACCAACAAAGTCGTGCCAAAGTGAATGGACAGTTTCAACAGCCAATAAGAACAGATAATTGGAGCCTCGCTCTGATTGGTCAGCGTGTACAGCTCATGTTAACTTTGACCAATCAGAAATCACATACCCCAGCTTCACAGAATATAAATACACAAGAAAGATAAAAGTATTAAAGTTACTGCAAGTCGAGGAGTCATTGAAATAGATTAGATTAAAACTAGATAGACAGGGAGGGGTTAAGTTGTGTAGCGGATGCTCCATCTCAGGCTTTGATTGGGTATCAAATCCGGGTGAAATCTGCACATCCTGTGTGCGGTTACTCTATGTGCACAATGTTAAAAACATTATACATTTCATCATGTTTATTTAATTCATGACTTGATATCTAAAGACACTTTGGCCTGCAAGTATGTACTGTTTGACCTTATAGTGCAGGGACCAAACCCCCCAAAATGTGAGATACCCATAACACATAATATGTTTTCATAACTTTAAGATGTCCCCTTCATGAAATGTGTTAGTCCTCATTTAAAATTCATCCTTGCAGTGACACACACCACAAGACAAGACGTCATTCTTTCATATACAGTATGTCATATATTTGTCCTCTGTGCTTTTTATACTGACACAATTTGTCGTTGTCAAATGGATCCCCCTTCTTTATTACATATTACAAATTTCATGTATAGCTATTTGCTGTGGCAAAACAAGACTGAAATAATTGACTGAAATTATAACTGGTCTCTAATCCAAACACCATCAATAACCATTGATAGATCAATCCTAAAGTTGGCCCTGACTCAATGTTAGGATTATCAAAGTAGTCTAACATCAGAGGACTTACCTCAACTCTTTGTTCTTCATGAGGGACATTTGTGTAAACGCACACTGACACACACACACACACACACACACACACACACACACACACACAACACACACACACACACACACGTCAGCAATGCTTGTGCTGACACAGAGTGCACACACGCATATGACCCGCTAATGTATCTTACAGTAGACACACACTCACACTTAAGACGGCACACACACAAACCATGATGCATTCACAGTCACGCTGACAATAACACTTTGAGCAAACATGTTGGATATGCTGCACCAGACCAGCTGTGCCCTGTTCATCTTCACTGTTTTGTTTCAGTTTAAGTGTTCAAATGAAATGTGTGTACATTTGCACATGTGTGTATGCGAGGACACAAACTCAACTGCAACACAATTCCTTTGCATAAGCATTTTGTGTGTGTGTGTGGTGTGTGGTGTGTACTGTAAACTATTTTTGTGAAACCATTGATTTTAGACTTATGGTTAGATTGGCGTTCGCTTCGGACAGGCTTAAAGCTGTTTGGTTAACATAGGTTTCAAGGTTCAGGTATGAATTAGGGTTAGTGTAAGGGCTGGGGTTAGGCATTTAGTTTTGATGGTAAGGTTTGGGGTCAGGGAATGCATTATGTCAATGAATGTCCTCACTAGTATAGCCGTACAAACATGCGTGTGTGTGTGTGTGTGTGTGTTGTGTGTGTGTGTGTGTGTGTGTGTGTGTGTGTGTGTGTGTGTGTGTGTGTGTGTGTGTGTGTGTGTGTGTGTGTGTGTGTGTGTGTGTGTGTGTGTGTGTGTGTGTGTGTGGGGTGTGTGTGTGTTTGTGGAGAGAGGGGGCGGCGGCGGCCATAAGTGAGCCTGTGATGCAGCTCCACTTCCTCCATGAATTAAGTGTTAAAGTCAGGGTGGTCCCAGTCTGGGGGTGGTAATCCTGCTGCTGTGTACAAGTCCTCCTGCGCCAGTGTTTCGTATACATACAACACACACACACACACACACACACACACAACACACACACACACACACACATTCATATACACACGGGGCCTCATGAGACCGAGCGCTATATTTATTTACAGTTGGTGAAAGCAAAGCTGCAGAGATGTTGAAAGTTTCTGATGAGAGCGGCATTTCAGCGGGCCAGCCGGCTCGTCAGCGCGAGAGGGGAGAGTGACGCCATCACTGCACCGTTGGAAATGTTTTGTCTTGAGGATTCTTTTGTTTAGTTTGCTTTTGGTTTGCTTTTTTAAGCTTCGACTGCAACACACTCGTGGGTAAACATCAAACAAATATTTGTGTCTCTGTGTTACATTACTACAATGTTTGTGTATAAAAAAATGCAAAAAGTAATCTCGTTGTTTAGGGGTTGAGTATCCAACAGGTGGAGAAAAACAAGCAAAGCTTTTACAGCGTGTGCAAGTAAAACCCAATTGAAAATGCCAAAGAAGAGCGAGATTTCTGGTAAATATAATTCACTTAAAACAAATGTCGATGATTTATTTATTTACTTCAATTCATTTCTGATTTCTGAAGGACTAGCTTCGAGGGCCGGAAATGACACACATTAAGAAAAAAGATACATAG
This sequence comes from Ammodytes dubius, assembly GCA_026122265.1. Lineage (NCBI taxonomy): Eukaryota > Metazoa > Chordata > Actinopteri > Uranoscopiformes > Ammodytidae > Ammodytes > Ammodytes dubius. The sequence goes on along the minus strand of CM047513.1, from coordinate 29,213,735 downwards.
GTAGGGGACTGTTAGCCCGGCGAGACCAACCTGATTTCAAGCTTCACATTTGGTTTCTTTCTCGCAAATCAGTTTGGCCTTTTTTGGCCTTTCTCCTATCTCCGTGGGGAGGAGTCCGGTCAAAATATGCCCTGCATTCTGACCTAACATCTGTACCATACAGGAAAGCAGCTTCTGATTGGTTCATGTAGCCGTCAATCTGGCTCTCACAAGTTGATTTGTTGATCCATGTTGACGTCAAAGTCTCAAGAACCAATCAGGGGTTGGCTTCCACTAACAGACGGGGTCAGACTCTTCCTACGGAGATTGGAAAACCTCCAGACTGATCTGTAGGAGAGAAACTAATGTGAAGAGCAGACTGGTCTCACCCGGCTATGCAAGTGTGTGTCCTATTGTTCACACTAGTGTCTATTGATATACATTGATTTTGTTTTTTGAATCAGCATTAAGCTTAAATGCATGCTGGCATTCAATCTATAAACTGTTCATATAATCCTTATTTGCTGTTGGAATACAATACATTTTCTAATTCAAGAGGAGTGTTATACTATTACAGGAGCTATGATGTGAACACAGTAGGACTTAATGGGCCTCTATATTTTTAATGCATAAAGTAGGCCGAGAAATGACAGGGAAAGGCAACATAGAGGAGTGTGGCAACAACAGTTTATTGCTCCTTGACAATTGATTCTCCAAGTCGTGAACTCTACAGGACACCATTCTTTCTAGAGATATTCCCTCATTTAGTGAATGTGGTGGGGGAGCACTGTCTAATCTCTCCAAAATCTCCCATTGGTTTACAATCAGGGTTGAGATGTGGTGACTGCGGAGGCCTCAGCATATGTTTCACATCATTTTCATACTCATCAAAGCATTCAGTAAGACATTGTTCCCATAAGGAAAGGGATGCTTCATCATAGGAAATAAGTCATCACTCACGATAACGACTGTGCATTGATCTGCTGTAACCCTTCTCTCTAAGGCCATGGGGACAAGTGGACCTTGTAGCAACACATTTTGTAATAACAAAGCATTATGTAATGTTAAAATGGAATAAAGAAATCTCACTTCATCGTGTATAAACAGTCCGAACTGAATATGTAATAAATGCAAAGCTACAATTTAGAATACAAAACACACCTAGAGAGAAACAAGTGTAAAACAAAATGTGCTTAATGCCACATGGTAACTTCATGAGATTATACAGGTGCTAGTGTATGTCCATGTGCACATGTGCACTGTAAGCCTCTCTGTATGTGTGTGTTTGTGTGCAGGTTGTAAACAGTGTGAATCTGGAGGACATCTCAGGCACATAATGATGTATAGAGCCCAGTGCCAGGAAACCTAACTTGATTAGCGGCTAATGTGGCCCGAGACCAGGGCCCATCAATCTTCATCACGGCCCCGCCCTCCCCCACCGTGCTGAGTGTGTATTTGGACAAGTGTAGCCCGGTTTATGTAGAGAGTGAAACAATATAATAAACACTTGGATTATGAGCCCCTTTTGAACCGGCGGGCTCTAAAGCACACGTGATTTAGCACCGGGCCTGGACTTGATTGCACATGAAAAGGAGGCAGTGACACTTCCATGAGCAACGGCCATGTTTCTCTATCTCTTGTATGGGACTTTAGCGGCCTGTCAGCTCTGGCTAGTAATACATGAGATATGATGAAGACGTATTAAGTCAGCACAAAATGCTTTAGACTAACCTGCATTTACTGTATATCCCCCCAAATACAAAACACACACACACACACACACACACACACACACACACACACACACACACACACACAGAAGCTCACCTACAATCGTCATCACTCTCAAACTTGTTGGGACATTGTGTGAAACATTTTGGATTGAGACAGATAGAAAAAGAAAGAAAAGAAAGACAAAGGGAAGAAAAGAAGAAGAAGAAAGAAAGAAAGAAAGAGAAGAAAGAATCCATCCTCCTGATTGGGACCATGAGTGTTTAAATGAAATATTAAGGGTTCAGTTCAATGATAGCGACATTACATTACAAAACCACAAATGCCAACCTCATGTTGGCACTAATGGAAAAGTCATGGGAGCACCAAAGTAGGAGTCCTGCTCTCTGTACCCTGAATGTCTGTAATGAATTAACACTGCACTAGTTGGAACACTGGCTGTGATGATACAGAATGTCACTGTGGTGGTGGTGGAGGAGTCTCTAGAGCCTGACAACCTGCATGTCCAAAACCTGAAAAAATACCTTAATACTGTGATTGATTCTTTTTATGTATGACATTGTTGAAATATACTTTGGGCAAAGAGTATCCAACACATTCAAATATAAACCTAGAGTTGACATCTGACAGCTATAGTTATGGAAGGTTCTGGATATCTCTCTGTCTCCCCTGGAGCCTGGGCCAGGAGACATCACAGCTTCAACTAAATACCTGTCCTCTCTGTCATTCTTTATTACAATGGGCCACTGTGGCTCAGGCGACTGTGGCTCAGGTGGTTAAGCAGGTTGGCCAACGATCCAAGGGATGGCGGTTCGATCCCCGCCCGGCCACCTGTGTCATGGTTGTTGTGTCCTTGGGCAAGACACTTCACCCACCTTCACCGTGCTGTGTGTTTGAGGTGGTGGTCGGAGGGGCCGATGACGCGGAGTGGCAGCCTCGCTTCCGTCAGTCTGCCCCAGGGCAGCTGTGGCTACTCTCGTAGTTTACCACCACCGGTATGACTGTGTGTGAATGGAACCTGGAACCCTGTAAAACGCTTTGAGTGCCTTGAAAAGCGCTATATAAATCCAATCCATTATTATTATTATTCAAGCTGAGGAAAGCTTTTACATGTCATGCTACAAACACACACATATACATACACGCGCACGCACGCTTACAAGCACGTGCGCACACACACACATACACAGTACACACACGCATGCACGCCGCACACACACACACACACACACACACACTATCTGGCGGCCCTTCACACATACACACACGCATGCACGCAACAACACACACACACACACACACACACACACACACACACACCCCGCACACTGTCTGGTGGCCCTTCTCCTCTGTCAAACAGGAAGTGAAGCACTTTTTGTTTGTTTGGATTAAATAGGAAAAGCAGTGACGGTCACGGTGGCTGGAGAGAGAGAGGAGGGTGAGTATGAACATGTATTTTTGACGTAATACAAATGGAATAATACAATACATTGTTGACTGCTAAATATGTCTTTTCACACCACTATAAAAGATACAACCAGCAGAAAAAATTTAGGAATATTTAATTAATGATATACGTTAATTTTAAGTATTACTATATTAGTATTAGTGTGGGTCGCTTTTTAAATGATTAGTGTAACTATTCATTCTTTGCTAGTAGTAGTTCTTGATTGATTTATTTGTATAAATGCAGTTGTTACAACTAAACTAACTTTTTTAAGATATTAGAGTCTATAGTTAATACTGAACAGATTTTTGATACAGCCTTTTTTCATTTTATAAATTAAAAATACTATGTAGAGGTCTTAAGAGGAATTTTCGGCATGTGTTTAAAACAAAATGTATGATAAGTCAGATGATGAATTACATCAAATCCAATTCACAACCTTCAGAAAAGTGCTAAGAATGATGATGGAAAGTTTTAGTTGATGTAAGTGCTTTAGAAGTTGAGATTTTTGGTTTATTGAAAAAAAAAGTTGTCCGTTGAAGATGGTTGTATATACAGTACAGTCGCAAACAGACAAGGGTTGGTCGAATAAACTCCTGAATGTACATTTTGGACATTTGATTTATACTAGTATGATTGAACACATGTCATGGAAGGAAAATAGTCTAACATTTCTAAATTTGCCCGGTGCTTGTAAAAGAAATGTGTTTTGGTCTGCAAGTGTCTGACATTAATCATTGTCAAGTCGAAGAAGATAGTTTATTCAAGAGAATATGGCAAAAATATTCTAACCTAATGGAGTTTTCAAAATGAAGACGGATCTTTTTTTCATTTAGAAAAGTTGGAGAAAAACCGTGTGTGTAAATAAGCGTGGTCATGTAAGCAGACCTCAAGGCTGTTTTCAAATAGGAAAGATCATTCAAATAAATACATTTGGGGACAAATAACAGCTGGAGAAAAGGTCACTCGGATGGAGGATCCCTTTAAAACAAACACAAAGGGCTGTATTTCTAATGATAAAACTAAGCATCATTGAGAATATACACCTTTGTCTCCATGTTATCCAACATGTGTGGCATCCAAATCACATACAGTGTGTCTGCTGGTTCTTATTGCTCAAAGAAATATCATTTTCTAACATAAATGTTAAGTAGGATCGAGAATCTTGGTCTAAAACTGATTAGAATACTAAATAACTTAATTTAAATAAACTGATATACATTGCCTTTGTTCACTGATTGCCAACTAACGTGTAAAAGAAGATAGAAAAATGTAACTTTTTCCTGTCCTGGGTACACATCAGACTCTCAGTCCCCAAGCCATCAGCACAGTTTGTTTAGTCAGCAAACAATTCAAACTGAGTAGGATTTCCCTTTTTAGCCTGAGCTGCTTTCTCATGAGGATCTCTTACTGTTCAAACACTCACACTCACCATCAGATAACGTTGGTTGAAATACTTTGCTTTTAAAATTTACATTTGTTCATGTGTTGTAGGAAATGCAAACCTAAATCCCACAGAGACACAGGGCCTACAGCGTAGAATCAAATACGTATGTGACCGTCATGGGCACTTCCTGGTTTCCTTCCGGTGTGTATTTCCTTTTAAAATGACATAACGGGTAACAACTATAGAGAGCAACACAGCGTTATAAATAAACAAGTCCCAACAAGCACACAGAAGCGTTTAAGAGATGTCGAAAAGTGTATCTTCTGACCTGCTCCCCTTGACTACCAGTGTTTGAGCTAAGCTAACCTGGATGAGGGTCCTTTGCCCATTTCTATATCGAAAATGCACTCACATTTACAGGAACGGTTTCTGACATCTTTTCTAGAGCCGGAGAGTGAGGCAAAAAGCTGAAAATGTCAAAATGTTGGACTATTCCTTTAAACCAACTCTTCTTACTTCTTTTCTCTCCTCTTCCCTTGCCTCACCCTCTCCTCCCTCTCTCTCTCTCTCTCTCCCTCCTCTTTTCAGGCTTTTCATCATGTTTTATTTACACGTCCGACCCAAAGAATCCTATACACAGGAAATGCGCTCCCTCTCTCCTCAAATGTTGGGGAAGTTTATTTATTTCAACAAACATTCCTGATTTGCACAGCGCCTTTGCGGGGCCTTTGCACAAGCACAGCTCTTTTTTTCAGCCCAACGTGTGTCTCGGGCTCTATGAGGCCTATATTTAGACATGGCGCTCTCTGTTTGCAATGATGCTGTCAGCACAGCTCTTTGATTTCATGCAGGTGTCATTCTACGGCGAGTTAGAGCGGCTCATTTAGACCGTACTAGATTATGTTCATGCAAGGCTTTACAACAGAGAGGACCAAGTAGCTTGAGAGAGGTTCTAAGTATGGGCTGTTCTACTACACTAACAACACAGTAAGGATCTAAATACAGGGACCTTAGTATTTGTTTTAGTGGATGAATCTTCATGTGACCCCCAGCAGAGTTGTGGAATAAAATAATGTCTGATAAAACTCCTCAGTCAGTGACATTTTAGACTAGAATGTCATTTCTCCTTCAAAGTGGATTTATGATGAGTCAGGACTTTGGCACATATAGGGCCAGTTTCACAGGGCATGGATTTAGCCTAGTCCAGAATAGATGGACATTTGAACAGAGATTGTCCATTGAAAGTACAATTTTGCCCAGAACTAGGCTCAATCCATGTCTGCCAAACCGGCCCATAGTCATGTTGATTGAATGTTAGCTGATGGTATCGTCTGTCATTCGTATCATTTTTACCTTAACGATTATTCTTTTATTTTAAAATTACATAAAAAAAAGATCATCCTTTCCCCTAACCCTCCTGAAGTTTCATCTATTAAAAGTGCGGAATTGGGCGATTTTGACTGCCGATACATTTGTATTTTTAAAAAGCACTAATTAAAAGGGAATCAGAAAACAATTATAAATAGTAATTGGGGACAAATTGATTGACGAAGTCAAGAACAATTGGAATGATAGAGTAAAGCACCAGTGAGATATGACAAAAAGTTTATCTCCGGGGTCAAAATGATCCTAAAAATAATCCCTACATATCACCCCTGGTATCTGTATCCAATCATTTAGGATGAATTATATTTATCTTTGTGTAACTAAATAGCATTACAGCAAAACTGAACAACCCAAAGCCCTATACAGCTTAGGCCTAGCCGATCCTAACCCGTTCAGATCCATCTGTTCACTACAATGGACATAACTTTTCCAGGATGCTTAGACAGAGGAGTGGAAAGGAATTCAGGAGTTTGCAATTAGATATTCCAACATTACACCCAGAAGTGACTTTTTGTGGACCTTAAACAACTTCAAAAACTGAATATAGAAAAAATATAACAGAATAATGGAAAAATAAATGGTAAAAAAAAAATTCTTATAAATAATTTGGTGTTTTTGTTAAATTATAATACAAACCATATGAAATGTGCTTGAAAGCATCACTTCATTTATTGAACTCGTGTTTAAAAAAACAAAGAAAAAAAAGGTCTCCAAAGTCAAGACAATTTATTAGAATCTTTACTTTTGGGTAAAGATTCTTCTTTCATTCCAATGGGAAAATATTGGTTTTATTATTTCTTAGGATCTAGCAGAGCAATTAAAGTAGAAATCCACTATAACAATATTGTGTGTGTTGTGTGTGTGTGTGTGTGTGTGTGTGTGTGTGTGTGTGTGTGTGTGTGTGTGTGTGTGTGTGTGTGTGTGTGTGTGTGTGTGTGTGTGTGTGTGTGTGTGTGTGTGTGTGTTTGGATCATATTAGGGTTCTGAACGGGCTAATACACATTGTAAGCTGTAACTCTCAAAACAGAAAATAATCTACTAATAATCTATTTATTAGTAATAAATACATTTAATTAATTAATTAAAATGACTTCTGCCGTCAATAGGTTGAAACAGCAACAGCCCCTATCTCCCACCAGTATTTCTATTATGACTCACAAATTTAAATCAGGTTGTGATTTTTTTAACAAACTAAACTTTATTTTGTACATTTTATTCAGTGAACATAATACAGAGTGGAACGACATATTGCTTTTGATTACATGAACACTAAACCTAAATCTCATTGTATATGTATCTCCAGATTCCTGTGTAGGCTACAGGCTTTCCCTAAATAGTCAGGTCAAAAGACAAATTAATTATTTATCTTTAACTTTCTTCTAGTAAAAAGCGTTCAACTGCGTTGCCACAGACTTTGAAGAGCAACAGTTTCGGGGGAAAATGGTGAAAGAAACCACACACCTGACAATTACGCATGCGTAAAAAGCCTCCCTGCTGTCCCTTGTCCTTGTCTGAATGATGACTATAGATGATTAAGATGACAGAGATCTTCAAAAGAGCAGAACAGTCAGCTGTCTAATAGAAACTCAACATGCAAAGCTAATAACATACGTTTACGAGTGTGCGAATCGGTGCGTAAAATACATTGAAGTCTAAATTCATAACCGTACTCATTTGAAATGCAGTACTTTGTCGGGGTAGGCGAGTGACAGGTAAGAGCAGAAGGGGAATCCCATCTGGTACAAGTGATGCGGATGAGCACCGAGGACCACAGACGGACTGAACGCTGGACTTTGTCGCTCTGCGCATGTCTCTGTCTCTGACAAACCAAGGATGCTGCTGCGCATTTCGTCTTCACTTCTCGATAATATACTCTCGATGCTAAAACCTTTGGATTTATCCCTGCTGCTAGGAACAATTCCTTTCGGCCTGTCCTGCTGCGCATGTGCAGTTAAGTTTGTGTTTCTCCTTTCTCCTCCGCTGAACGCTGACCGCCTCTCCTCTGGCTCCAAGCGGAGCGACGCGCCTGCTAGATGCGCAGCGTCCATCCACAACGGAGTGGGTCTCGCAGGGCTACATGGCTGGTTCTGGGGAGAGTCAAGTTTCCTCCCGGTGGACGCAATGTTGTCTGGGTTGAGGAACACCTTAAGTCTCTGTATGGAGGGACTTTGCGGCTGTTCAGCGTGGTTAAACTCGTGAAGCACCGCTTTGGTGTCTGGTGGCGTCTCCATCCTCTCTGCTGTCCCTGAGCCACTCTGATTGTTTCACAGAGGGTTGAGGGTCCCTGCTTGTCCCCGGGCCTTTGTTGCGCTTGTGTCCGATGCTTTTGGGGTCCAGAAGAGCGTCCTGCTGCTGGCCTTTAGCCTTCCTCTTCCTCCGGCGGTAGTTTCCGTTCTCAAACATATCCAGGCACTTTGTATCCAACGTCCAGTAGCTGCCTTTGCCCGGCCGGCCCTTCTCCCTGGGCACTTTAATGAAGCAGTCGTTGAGTGAGAGGTTGTGTCGGATGGAGTTCTGCCAGCCCTGCTTGTTGTCATGGTAAAAGGGGAAGCGGTCCATGATGAACTGGTAGATGCCGCTGAGCGTGGCGCGCTGCTCCGGCGCGCTCTTGATGGCCATGGCAATGAGCGCGATGTAGCTGTACGGAGGCTTCTGCGGAGGCTCCTGGTGATGGTGGTGGCGGGCCGGCATGAAGCTCAGGCCGGCGGGTACCACCCCTCCTCCTCCCCCGGTGTCCGCTCCGTACAGGTAGATGAGCGGCGGAGCGGAGAGGCTCAGAGCCGAGGATGGCACTCCGAGGCGGCCGTGGTGGTAGAGAGCCATGACGCGGTCGTGTGTCCCGGGGAAAGTTGAGCGTGCTCCCGGCGCTCCTCTCCTCCTCCACTGACTGACTGCTCCTCATGAGGGGCCCCCAGACAAAAATGTTAATAATTGTTGTAGGTTTGCTGTGTTGTGTTGACTTTGCACTGGGAAATAAATTGTCCATCATAAACAGTCGGTGGTGTTCTCAGCCCACCCACATTAATTAAAATTTCATTGCGCTGTAACTCCCTCGTGTTCCACCCCTCTCACTCTGCCCCCAAACAACCAATGAGGTGCCGGCCTATTCCCTCATGTGTTTATAGAATTAGTCGCTTGATAAGTCTGCCCACCCAGGTCGAATCAAGCTGTGTTTATTTGGAAAAATTTCCGGGCACCCAATACATAAACGCAACTGATGTGCTGTTTGAAATCTCACGTCCACCCCTGACGCTGAGAGGTTGCTCACACAGAGAGAACAAGCAAACATCGCCGGGTTCCTCTCGGGACTTGCTGTGGGTTTTTTCTCTGCTCAAATGAAAACAAAGCGTATAAAAGGAAAAATAACTGAATCCATTTCTTTTTGACTGGTGTCAGGCACTGTTCTTGTCTCCGGTCTAAGGGAATGGACGCAAAGCGACCGATTTGAGGACACATTACTGACACAATATTATAATATTAATAAATAAGACCGGTGCACAGCTGTTCTACATGTACAATGACCATATTATCTTATAGGGCAATTCTTAATGTTTTTTGTTATTTTTTTCGAGACATGTTTGATCAGGTCCCACAAAGTTTGTAACATCCTGGTTGTTATCTCTTTAGTTCCCATCTGGTTGAAATACCAACACACTCACACATTATAAACACCTAAAAAAGGGGATTTCTTTGATTAATGCTATAATTATGGCATAAGACGGTATCCTCCATGTCTTCTCTTTATTTATTGATCATTTGTTTCTGCACATTTATTTTATTTGTCAATAAATGTACAACATTAATACAAAGATTGACAAGGTTGCAATGTATGGTTATTGTTCCAAATAATTAGCAATTTGGTTTTGAGAAAAATAACATTGTTAAGACTAAACATTTGATGGTTTTATGTATACATAGATACATTATACAGCATACATGCTAATATATTGTGTATTAGTTTGCATATTATTTCCTTATTATGATAGTTTGTATCATCATACAACACCATCCATTTGAACCTAATAACCCGTCGACAAAGACAATATTTAATATTTGTAGCCACTCTGTTTCCACAACTTTGTCCTACATTTCCTCCACTGTCAGTTATCAGAGGGAATGTGGGGCCTGGCTGCTCTCCTAAATGAACAAGTTTCAGCATATGTATTACAAAAGTACCCCTGACTCTTCCTGCTACATTTTTATCCCTACAAATACTCAATTACATCACACATCTCAAATAAAATAAAATTACAAACAAAACGATATATTTCACTCAAAAAGAGCCACATCTAGTGACACTGGTCATTGGTTAAAGTTGCATGTTTCAGATACAGGCTGTTTGAATCAAAAGGTTTTTTTCTAAACTGCCCTTTAAGAAGCTGCTCTGCGGGCAGGCGATTGGAACTGTGTTGCCTTACAAGGACAACGTGGACACAGTGTGTATTATTTGTAGATGTGAGCATGATGCTTTATATTATGTATTTTCCTGTTTATAGGTCAGAGGAGGATTATAACAACTTTACAAGTGCACACAGCTGGCTCCTGCTTACATTAAGGACTCGGGAGCTTTTAGTGAATAAACCCAGAAGTTGTTCCTTTTTTTCTGTCTGTTTGTGTCTCGGCAGACGGTGATTCATTGGTAAATAAAACTAAACTAACATGCAAGTATCAGATGTGTTCAGGCCCCGACAAGCACCGTGGGACATTTCCAAAGGGCAAGTTACCTTGAAGAACCCCCCCCCCCCCCCCTCTAGGCTGGTTTTCCACAAATAACTTCAATTATCTTGTTCAAAGTCTTTAAAATGTAATTTGCTGCAGGGGTAAAGTTTTCTCTGCACATATACTCAGTTGAATACATGCATGTAGGAGCATGATGCTGTGACATCACAACCAGTTTGGAATCCATTAACACAAGTGTGATGTAGAAACACTGAGTGAGGGCCTGTGAGACAGTGAGCAGAAGAGGACTTTAAGAATCGCTAAGCCTTGACAATAAACTGTCTAGTGGGGTCTATTGTAAGTTCTGTTGCTGCAGCGCGCACACACACACACACACATTTATGTATTCCAATCTTTTAAAGGTGGAGTCAGCGATTCTGGAGAACCCTTGTTGAGAAAATCACTTTTTTTCAAAATCAGTGTATTTCTTCTCGCGGTCCTCTACCTGTTTGTAATGTGTGCGCACTGAAAATAAAGTCTGGTGTTAATACACAGCTTAGACTCTGTAAACTGGAATGTAAAGACACTAGCAACATGTCCGTTTACAGCGCACACACAATATGGTGTTTTGTTCAAAACACTGTCGCGCACACACTATCGACACGTAGCAGATCTTGAGGAGATATTAACTGATTTTGACAACAACAAAAAATCCACAATAAGGGTTCTTCAGAATGACTGACTCCACCTTTAACCACTGAGCTAATGGCAACTCCTTCATTCATAGGCAATCTGCAAATACGGTAAGAACAACTAAACATGCAGAAATGCGGACTTAGTTGACTGTAGCAAAAATAAACGTCACTTTTAGAGACCTAGCTCCAAAGACTGAATTACTCTTCTATACCAATGTTGATATTTATTCAATTATAAATATACTGGTTACAATCCACTAACATTAAACACATTTAGGACCTCTCAACCTCATCCCATTTCTTATCCATGTTCAGATATGTGGCATCTGGTGACATCTGCTGGACAAATTGAAAACTTCCTCAATTTGATACTTCAGCATTATACTACACTGATATGACTATTATAAATACCAGTTTGTTTATGAGTTGAAGTTTAGATAAAACACAATATGGGCATATATTTATTTATATCATATTGGGGAAGTTAACCTATCTGTTGTTTAGTATGCACTTCAGACCATTGAGCAATATATAAAACTGTTAAAAGCTACACTACTCCATAGTTTTCTACGACTGTGGTTGCGTTCCGAATCGCATACTTTCTACTATATAGTATGTAGAAAAAAGATTTAGGATGTCCCGATTCTTGTGGCCAGATTTAGGATGGTTAGAATACCCGGATGGTCTACTTCATGCGGCCAAGATTGTTAGTGTTGAAAAGTGCATCCTATTTGGGCGATTCTGACCCACAATCCAGTGCGCACGTGAAGTGACGTAACATCGACGAAGCCTATAGGTCCATGTTATGAAAACAAACGGGGATGCGACGGATATAAAAGCAAGAGGCAAGATCAAGGCGCAATGTTATGATGAAATAAGAGAGAAAAGTATGTCCCAATAGTATGTCTACTGCATCCTAACTAGATTCTTTTTATCGTCGGATGTAGTATGTAGAATAGAAAAAAGAAAGAGTATGCGATTCGGAACGCAACCTGTGTTTGATGTGAGAGTGGTCCCTCATAGCAGACCCACTGACTGCCACGCATCATCCAGCTCTATTCGGCTCCATGTTGTGTCATTTAGTTATTTTTTGCAGCCGGCAACTGTTTCTGGATCAGTGTCAGCGCCAAAAGCTGTGCTAAACTCACTGTACACAGTTGAGCTGCTGAGTGAACCTTGGGGGTTTTATGTTTGTATAAGAATTCCAGCTTAATTCAGACAGCAAAACAAAACAAAAGATTTATTTACACTGGACAAACTTGTCTCACAAATCAAGCAATATTTTTTTTTTCTCCTTAAAACCTTTTCACTCAGTGCTTAAGACATACAAAACAAAAATGTTGCACAAAGGAGGTAGAGAAACAGACCCATATACACAATTATAAGCTGACGTCTGGAACAATAACATTCATCAAAACATCGGAAATTGAAATAACCATCAAGTGGAGGAAAAAAAACCCAACTGAAAAAAAATAAACAGACCCTCAACGGTCTCTCAACATTGTCTAACCTAGCAGTGAAGTGACCTCGCTGTCTGACTGATTGGAGCTTAACAGTGAAACGTTGTGTGTATCCTCCGTCTGCTTGGGCCGGACCAGATACTTGACGGCCCAGTGCAGCCAGGACTCTGTCACTTTAAATCGGCTGAGGTCCTGCAGGTCCTGTCCAGACACCTGGTAAGAGTAGGAGAAGGGTCCGCCGTCACTGTGAACGGTGGGAGTCTGTCTCAACACGCTCCCTACGATTAGACCCTGCTGCTGCTGCTGACTACTACTACTACCGCTGCTGCCTTCTTCTTCAGCCCGGAGCCTGCTTCTGCTTGAGTGTCATAGAGCCAAGATGGCGGACTCAGAGTTTCCTCCTCCTCCACTAATGAAGCTTCTTCTAGTGCTGAATCTCTCCTCTTCCTCTTTGCATTTGTGGGTTTCCTCTCAATATCCTCCTCCATTTCTTCCTCCAAATTCTGGCCTTCTTGCTCCACTGCTATAACATCTGGCTGCGGTGCGTCGGTGGCGGGGCGTTGTTCGTCTATAGGCGACAGGTTGGACAGTGTGGTGAAGGCTTTTGGTGGACTTGCAGGAGAAGAAGAGAAGAAGAAAAATGGCCTGTGGTGGAGATACTGGCTGAGACTTGTGGTCTCTGGTAGGGCTGGAGATAACTTTGCTCCGACGTGAGCTGCTGTTGGGATTCCTTGGTGGGTGCGTGGACAGGAAGTTGCTCGCCGGTTAAGATTGCGACACAACCGGGACTGGGTAGAGTATTATGGGGGGGGTCGTGCGTTAGCGGCGGCGGCATTGCTTGATGGGTAGGAGTCGCTACCGGGGACTCTTCAGAGGCGGAGGGAGAAGTGTCCCCAGGCGGAGGGAACATGTCCCAAGGGTTGGACAAGGGTTGAATAGTGCCGTCCATCATCCCTGCTGTTACTACGTTCTCCTGTATCAGGCTGTCTGTCTCTGAAGGGTGAGGGGAGTTCATGTTGGGGTCGCAACAATCTGCTGCTGCTGCTGGCTTGGCTATTATTTGCCACTCTACGTCCTCGACCGAAGGCTGTGTGGCCTCAGAGGGGACACAGGCTGGAGGTAGAGCTCTCTGGTTGTCCTCTGAGGGAGCAGGAAGAAGTCCGGCCGGTCCTGGTCTCCTCACACTTCCAACAGTCGGTGGTGTTTCCAGCTCCTGAGAATCTACTGCTTGGACGAGGAGACACTTTGGCACGGTTGAAGCATTTCTCCCCCTTGTATTTGACCCTGTCTACGTCCCAGGTGGTGGAGGTGGTGGTGAATGTGTCTGGAGTGTTGCTCATTATGAGGGCCGATGTTGCGGTGTAGGTTGAAGTGGAGGGCTGTGGTGAGCTCTCAGGACGGCTGCCCGCTGCCGCCTTTATCACAAGCCTCTCCCTCACATCCTCCAGCACACCCTGCAGACAGTCGTGCTGCCATTCCCCCAACAGCTCAGACAGATCAAAGCCACACTGGCTCCTCTGAGAGTCCTCCTCCTGACCCAGCAGGGCCCTCCACGTCTTACAGATCTTCTGCCTCACGGAGGGCAGCGTGGTGCAGCATGGGGTGCTGGTTTTAACTGGGCCCACCGAAGTGGTAGCCAGCTCTCCCACCGATAAGAAGAACCTGCATTTGGTCTGTTCGGGGGTCATGTGAAAGAGTAGCTGGTAGTCCTGGATGCACACGGTGGTGTTGAGCAGGCTGGTGAAGCACTCGCGATCCTCTTGCTCCTGGAGATGCTCCCACGCCGCCGTGGTGAGGATGGCCGGGATCTGGAGCACCCCGTCGGATAGGAAGAGCAGACCAGTGGGGCCCATGGAGCCCCGAGCCTGGGAGAGAGACATCTGGCCCACCCGATGACATTAGCCTTGAGGCGGCCGCTGCAGCTCACCTCCTCACCGCCATAGCTCAGGATGAGACTCTCTATGAACGGTGACAGCTTGCTCCGAGCAGGTCGAGGCATGTTTGGGTTTGTAGCGGTTTGTAGTTTCAAACTGTGCGTCTCCAGTCACGTCCCGTCAGTCAACATTTACGATGCTCAGTGGTTCCTTCCTTCTTTCATCACAACATCGCGGTGATGGGAGCTAGAAACGAAAGACATATCACATTATTTGAGCCGTAATCAAATGTACATGTGTTGATTCAACGCGATACGTTGAGGATAAAACATCGTCGTGTGAAGACGTTTTCACGGCTAAGCGCGAACATACGCCTTCAGTAATAAAAGGGTTTACACTACAGCATTGTTGGTCTTAGCTAGCACCACATAATAGTCTAGCATTCACAAGTAGTCAACGCAAATTACCTTTATGTAAGCCAGTTCAAAGCAAAATTATACTTGTATCCAAAGTTATGGCGGTGATGACAGTTGTTTCCAAGTCAGCGACAAATACCCGTCGATACCCGCGGATAGCACAAAGGGGAGTTTTCCTTCAAAATAAAATAAGAAATGTCAGTCTACGCACTCGTGCTCGTATTGCCATCTATTGAGTCACAGAGAATGGTATGTTCTTATTTAATTAATCATATTTATATCAATATTTGAAATTAGTTGGCTTTACAAACACTACGCTGTAAAAGGAAAGGTACATTTTTACTTACACCGGAAATGCTGTTTGGTGGTGCTCTCGGTGCCTTTCCGATGTGAAGTTTGGTTTTGTGGCCCCGTTCCGCTTTGCTTTGATTCTCACTTAATAACCATTTCGATACCAAAAGAAGAAACGAGCGGATACGTTTTTATATGTATGAGGCGACCATAACAAATTCGTTTAGATAACTTATTAATATTGGTAGCATGCGTAACTTGTCCACAGTTCAGTTGGTACACAGGTTGCTTTCTAAAAGTATTGGAACGTTGTTTTTCTACACTAGTTCCGCCTAGCTGATGCTGCGTTCAGGTGCCCGATGAATGCTACACTTGAAATCACTAGGGCGTGTTTCTTAGGCGACTTCTTTAATACTATTCAACTCACCGGTTGTCTTTATTATTATCACATGCAAAATAATTGTAATGTTAATATCTTTGTTTATAGTGTATCTTTAGTTGGATAGCAATCCCATTCACTAATATACTAACACTGAGATTTCATGCTACCTTGTTTCCTTTAGTATTGAATGCAGCACACGTCTTCACGTCCATATACAATTTTCTGGCATGGTGTGATACATGTTCTAAATGCAGTCAGTTACACCCTCCGCATGAGAAGCGCATTCCTATAGTATTAAGGTAAGACACCCTAAAAAAGTCTGCTTGATTTGGTCAAATAAAAAACATGACATAAGTGTTAACCGGTGCAAGCCTTCTGTAATGTGTTTGTAGCATACTGTATAGGTTTGTAGCGTTACCTGGCTGCTATTTGCCAGTATTGTGGATAACCAAATTAGACTAACTTAACAACCTTACATTTTCCATTGCTGAACTGTAGCACCATTATTGTCTTTGACATAGCACATAGGTACTGTTTGTTGATGCTTGTTTTGCTGCTACTACTAGCCTAGCCTCGCCTCTACGTACAGCAGCAGCATTGCCAAACTTAATTTAACCTGTCAGGTTAAACCCGTTGTGTTTCCTACCAACAGTTTGTTAAAGCCACATTTTGATCAAAGTGTTGTGTGTGTTGTGTTGTGTTTTTTTTTTTTTTTTTTTTTTTTTGCAAGCTAAATTGTAAAATCGTGCCTTGTTCATTTGTTAACAGTCAAGCCTAGACATGTCCAATTCTGGCTCGAGTGAAGCTAGTTCGAAGGTGTCGGACCCCCAGCACTCCCAGAAACTGCTCCAGGTCCTCCGCCTGTTCTGGCAGGAGCACAGCTTCCATGACGCGCTGCTGGTGGTCGATGGAGAGGAGCTCCCCATCCAGAAGAACATACTGGCCGCTGCTAGCCCGTATATCAGGTCAGACTCGTTGTCCTGCTCCGTCAGCACATTCCATGGCAGGGGTCTTCAACCTTTGTCTTAGCCCACGGGACCCTAGGTCGATAGAGAAACAGAACAGGGACCTCCAGATAAAAAAGAAAAGAAAGAAAATGTGTTGCATCCTAAGCCTGACCAAACAATACAATACTTTTAATACATTTTGAAACAAATCATATACTTTATTATGTTAATGCTTGAAGTATACTCCATACTTAGTTTTTCTCGACAATAAAAAAAATTAGAAATTTAAATTATTTGGTCGGGACCCCCTGCAGTACCTCCACGGACCTCCTAGGGGCAATGGTGGACCCCCCCATTTTCAAGACAACTGGTCTATGGTCAGTCACACCAGCCCATATATGATCATGCAGCTGTTCTATAACTTGGCTGCTGTATACATGTTATATAAAAAACGGGTGTGTCCTCTTTCGCAATGGTAATGATACAATGCCAAAAGGACTACATGTTTGTAGTTTTTAATTCGCATGCTTTGGTTTTGCTGTTAGGACCAAGCTGAACTACAACCCACCAAAGGATGATGGGTCAACGTACAGGATCGAGCTGCAGGGCGTGTCCATGTCCACCATGAAACAGATCCTGGACTACATCTTCAGCGGTGGAGGTGAGTGAGTAGACTGACATGCCTAGGTTGTTAGGTGTGCACCTGAGCACAAGTCATTGTTTCTGCTCAACCTAACATGTTGTTGTGTGGATATCTAGCTGTTTAGCCCCACCCTCCTCAGTCACTGTGTGTGTGTGTGTGTGTGTGGTGTGTGTGTGTGTGTGTGTGTGTGTGTGTGTGTGTGTGTGTGTGTGTGTGTGTGTGGTGTGTGTGTGTGTGTGTGTGTGTGTGTGTGTGTGTGTTTTAAGAGGTGTGAATCTTCATTGGCCTCACGATTTGATTTGATTACGATTCACCTGTCAACGATTCGATTGCAAAACGATTCTCGATGCAGTTGCAAGGTGTTGCATCCTTTGTTTTCTACATTACTGCACAGTGCACATATTCACTTTTTCAAAGGAAGGCGCTTTAAGTATAAAAGTATCAGTTTGACTTTAGGCTGTTTATGCAAAACACATGGGGCTATGAGCGTTGTTTGTAATGTCACTGACAGAAACCTGGAAAAGAGCTATCATTTTGACTACAACCCTGAGGCTAGTAGACAGTCTCTCATTATAACCCAGATGTAACAGTCAGAGAAAGCTGATGAGACGTCATGTCAGAAATCATACAAAGGACAGAATGTATCTTTAATGGTCCTGTCCTGGAGCTGCCGTTTGAGTAGGAGTTGGTTTGGGCGTGTGAAGGCGGTATTTAACCAACGTGAGCTCAGACGGTTCTGGTGGATTTTTATCTCAGGTGAGAATCAATAAAGTTGACATGAAAATGGAGATGTCTTTGAAGATTTAATGACATAATAAGCAAAAACAGTGCCAACGCCCAGAGCGGAGTCACAACTGTGCGTGTGCGTGTGCGTGTGCGTGTGCGTGTGCGTGTGTGTGTGTGTGTGTGTGTGTGTGTGTGTGTGTACCTTGGTGAGAAGATAAAAGCCAGTTTTGTGAGGTCAGGCTGCATTCCAAATTGCATACTCTTTCTCTTTTCTATTGTACATACTACAGCTGGTCATAAAAAGAATGTAGTGAGCATGCAGTAGGCTTGGCACAGAATTGGGACGTACTTTTACTTATTTATTTCATCATTACATTGCGCCTTGGTTCTGGCTCTTGTTTATATATCCATCGCATCCCCGGTTGTTTTCACTCAAGCTCCGTCGATGTGACACCACTTCCAGTGCGCACTGGATTGCGGTCAGAATCGCCCAAATTGACATGCTGATTTCAACACAAAACATCTTGAATGGATGTTGTGGGCACCCGGGTATTTTTAGGCATGCTAAATCCGACCAGAAAAATGCCAGGGATTTCACAAGGAAGTGCAAGGAGACGACGTAATAAAAAGTAGAGTTGTTGCCGGAAAGGAACCGGACGTGGCTCTATAACCACTTGCTGAAAGAGCTACAGCGCCACCTAGCGTAGCGGAGTCAGCCATGCTCCGGCCATTTATCCGATTCTCTGAAAGTTCATGTATACTCAGACAAGTGACGCGGTCCATTAGAGTGGTAAATCGGTATACGGCTTAATCCTATCTAGCTGTCCCATGGAAACGCACTGATTGTTGGAAGGGATACTTAACTGCTTGATTGTGTGCTCCGCTGCTGTTTGCATTTAATTAGATTTTACTCCGTGTATGGACTGCTTATTCCTTAATACTGACTGATGTATAGTCAATCCACCTTCAAGCCATGTCTTCTTTTTGTCTTCTGTTTTTTTTCTGTTTGTGTTGTTGTTAATGTATGTATGTTGGTTATATTCTATATTAAAAAAAAAAGCTTAAAATGAAATGAACACAAGAAAATAGAGAAACTTCCGTACCTGCTAATATAAGGTTTGTCATTCCTTCTCTCACCACACACACACACACACACACACACACACACACACACACACAAAACACACACACACAACACGCACCACACACAACACACACACACACACACGCAGGTCACGTTGAGCGAGGACACCATCCAGGACATGGTGCAGGCGTCTGACCTGCTGCTGATGACCGACCTCAAGGCGCTGTGCTGTCAGTTCTTGGAGAGTTGCATCGCGGCGGAGAACTGCATCGGGATCCGCCACTTCTCCCTGAGCTACTGCCTGAACCACGTGCACCACGCCGCCACCAGCCTTCCTGCAGACGCACTTTGCCGACGTGGTCGTCACCGAGGAGTTCCGGGAGATGCCGGCCGAGCGCGTGTGTGAGCTGCTGGCCATGGAGAAGCTCAACGTGGGCAACGAGAAGCGCGTGCTGGAGGCCGTGGTCCGCTGGTTTGCACACGACCCCGAGGACCGCAGGGTGGGTGGTGGTGATGATGATGATGCTCTCTGCAGGGTTCACTGTGGAGGATAAGAGAGAGGGCTTATGGAAAATGGAAATATGTGACTTTGTTAAAGGTCACCTATTATTCAAGATGGGCCCTTTTTTCATGTTTTTTTTCCAACATTAATAGAAGTCCCGGAATGACTAGACTAGAGAGACTCCCAAAGTATGAGAAAAAAACAACAACAACCCTCCCTCTTTTTTTTCCCACCTTTTTGAAAACCAGTCAGACTTCTCTCCCCTTACGACGTCATAAGGAGAGAAGCCATGTACACCTAACTTAGCACTGCCTCCACCTGTGATAAGCACAAGCCCAGATACTAACTGGCAGTAAGATTGGAACCACCAGTTACTGAGATTTTAGGGAGGCGGGGCTGAAAGAGAGATGTTCCTAAACGGAGCGCTTCAGACGAAGGCTGAAATGATGAGATTCAGCAATTGCGCTGATAAATACAAACTGTTTTTTTTGGCCACTACACAATGAAAAAACGTTTCTAAACCCAAAATACAATTTTGAACCTCAAAATGAGCATAATAATGGACCTTAAACGCTGATAAAAAAAACTATATTATTGACTGACTGAATGGCTTATCAAAGGAAAACAACTCCACAGGAATGCTGTTCACCATGTGAACTTTAGAAGGTGACAATATGTCAGTGTTGTGTTATCAAAGCTTGTTCCTATGCCACCAAGCGGACAACAACATGAATGAATGTGTGTTCTTCCATGTGTATTTCCAGGTGCACATGAAGGAAGTGATGTCTGCAGTGTGGCTGACTGGCCTGGACCAGAGCTACCTGAGAGAGCAGGTAGGAACACTGTGCCTACAAGGGCTCCCCAGATTCAGACACACAAATCCATATCATGAATTTATGTTTTTATACTGTTATCAATGGTGTCTCACAAAGTGTCCCATTGTGTATGCTCTTTCGTGAGTCAAAAACTCATCTGAGCTAACTCATCCTGTGTTTCAATACTTCCATACCATGTTGTATAATAGAAAAACAAACAGTACATATCCCAAACTCCCAATTCATTCATGTCAAATGCAGTATGGCAGAAATACCTGGATGCCCTTATATATCCAATTTCATATACAATATATATACAAAACCAGCATTCTTTAGTATGTAGTATAGTGAAAAGAAAAAAGTATGTGAATTGGAACGCAGGGTGTATAGCTAACCTGGTTGTGTGCTGCCTGGTATATCCCATCAGACCATGGGAGAGCCTCTGATGAGGGAGGTGATCAGAGACTACTGCCAGTCTGTGTTAGGAGCCGCTCAGCTGCACGGTGAAGAGCTGCTCGCTGCCTTCAAACCCAGAGGTTACTCTGAGTGTATAGTCATCGCCGGGGGAGAGGATCGCAAGTAAGTCGCCATCTTCAAGAGTACCTATTTGCAGACCCATGGGGAAAGTGGAGCTCCACTGGAAGCCACGCCCCGAACTCATTTCATTGGTCAGAAAAAATAAGTCAGTTTGTTACGGGTCCCAAGTGGCCAGGACGGTGGTAAAAAGTAGATGTTGAGGTAGAAGATGAATGAAGCAACGAAGCTTTGTGTACATCTTCCTAAATCCGTCTCTTTAATTCACAATTATCACAAGTAGTAGGTCAATCACATACAAATATAAACTCTTATAAATAAAACACAAAAAGTGCCACCACATTAAAATAAACAACACATTTTAAAAAATGGGGAGTGACAGTTTCCTTTGTAGATCCTGATTGATTTATTACCAGACCCATTGTCCTCTAGTGATCACAGTTTTAATTATTATATAATTTCTATATTCATATTAGGCTATTTAACAAGGCTCGTCTGTGACTTTGCGATCACGCAAGTGAACAGTAACGATCGCGTGCAGCCGCAGAATGAGATAGGCATAGGCTACATATACAATAGGTTTATTAATCCGAACAGTTAGCATTAGCCTGCACTGATGCAACAAGGCTCCAACTGACACTACGTAAAGGCTATTTACAGCTTCGTTTAAGAGGAAAAGACAAGCATTTGTTTCCAGGACTTCTAAGATAAAAGTTCAACTTTTTGTGTTTCATTTAGGCCTATACGAGTTGATATTTGTATGTGATTGACCTACTACTCGTGATAATTGTGAATTAAAGAGACGGATTTCAGAAGATGTACACAAAGCTTTGTTGCTTCATTCATCTTCTACCTCAACATGTACTTTTTACCATAGACATTTTACCACCGTCCTGGCCACTTCGGACCCTTAACAAACTGACGTAGTTTACTGTGTACTAGCCCCATAACCGGTGGAAACCGTGTATTATTATTCACCGCTAGGTGAATTCCGGCAGTAAAACAAAAAGAGAACAAATTCAGAGTAGGTTACAAATCTGACCAATGAAATCCACTTCCGGTGGAGCTCCACTTTCCCCATGCATCTGCAAATAGGTGCCTCTCGCCATCTTTGTTGTTTTTTTAACATACATATTCTATTAGCACTTCATATCATTATTTATCAGCAGCTATGTTACTATGATCATGATCTCAGTGTTCAATGGAGAGCAAAGAAGCTTTCCCACCTCACTTCACAAAAGTTATGGTTAAAGTAAGTAGTAATCATCTTTCATGCATTAGTGAGGTCCAATACTGCTTATAACACTTAATGACAGAGAACATCATGGCTGTTTTAGAGTAAAATGAGGTCACAGCCAGAGGAAGACAGGTCTATAAAACATCTAAAATCCAATATTAAGAATTCTATAGGCCTTAAAATGTCTTGATTATAACAGGTCTTTAAAAATGTGCTATTTTTCACGTTACTTTTATTAAGTTGCAAAAAACTTATGTTGATCGTTGTGTTACAAAACCAGGACAGCGACATAGAACCAATAAGCACTGATGTGAAGTGTGGCCGACATGCAGCCCGGTTCCAACTTATCAAAGCACAAAACCAGCTAGTGTCTCACACTTGTTGAAACCTGTAGAAACTTGAAACCCTAGAAAGTAGTTAAGATGAGTGTTCACCCAAAATCATCACACCCTTGGCTCCCCTCCAGTCCCTGCTTTTGATGTGGTTTTTTTCTTCTTTTCTTTTCTTCTCCTGAACAGAACCAAGAAGCCGACTGCTGCGGCGCGCTGCATGTGTCCGCTCTACGACACCAACAGACAGGGCTGGATTGAGCTGCAGCCAATGAACACGGCCCGCATCGGACACGGGGTGGTCGCCGCCGGTCAGTCATTGGCTTAGACACATTCATTTCATTTATTTATTACGGCTCACAGCCATAGCACATGGCATGGAGCACACAATTCAAATTAAATCATTACAAACAAACAATGGTGTACTGCAAGGACAAAACAAAACAAAAACATTACTTAAACAATGGCAGGACTTTTCTCAGAAAGGCTCCTGTTTTGACAATAACCCCTGTTTTTTCTGACCTCAAAAGCAAAATCAATGTTATCTTAAATGGAAAATAAACATAATATTTTGGCAGGTATTTACAGGAAATACATCCACCACACAACTAAAGAGATGCAGGAAAACTACAGCAGTAGTATGAGGGCCAAATCCAGGAACAACAGATAAATAATATAATGAGAATAAAGTCAGAGAAGAAAAGTTAATATATTACGATTTACGACAAAGTTTGTGTGGTTTAATGTGAGTCTTTCTGTTTTTTTTATGTTGTTTGAGCACCAAACACAAGGCATTGAATTGAATTTAGAATCAAATCTTTACATTATATTTCATATTTTTGTATGCAGGGGCAAAGACGATTATTCTCTAAAACAACACACAGCCTCAAACTATGGCTTTACTCTGTTAATATGACACATTTCTTCTTGTTAAATTACGACTTTGTTCTCATATTTTTTACCACTTATTTTCTTGTAAACTTATTATAACTTTATTTTTTTTTTATGAATGAATTTTTTACTTGATAATTATACCTTTATTCTGGTTTTTGCTCCTCTATGTGGCCCTATCACTCCTTTGTAGGAAACACTGCTGTAACTTGTGTCATTTGTTACTTGAGGGGATGATTCTTTTATCAGGATTAAGGCTTGAGTGAACACCTATTCAATAGAACCATGGTATGCTAACGGCAGGTGCAGCAAATGTGTGCGCCTAAGCCAGAGTACTAACCCTGTGTTCCCTGTCTGTTAGAGGGCTTTCTGTTTGTGATGGGTGGAACCGATGAAAACGGCACAGTCCTGGACAGCGGAGAGAAATATGACCCTGACGCCAACACCTGGAGCCCCATCACCCCAATGCTACAGGTACGTTTACC
Organism: Ammodytes dubius; assembly: GCA_026122265.1. Lineage (NCBI taxonomy): Eukaryota > Metazoa > Chordata > Actinopteri > Uranoscopiformes > Ammodytidae > Ammodytes > Ammodytes dubius. The sequence continues at coordinate 29,189,835 of CM047513.1, read as the reverse complement.
CCTCTCTGGAGCCCCATCCCCCCAATGCTACAGGTACGTTTACCCCCCTCTCTGGAGCCCCATCCCCCCAATGCTACAGGTACGTTTACCCCTCTCTGGAGCCCCATCCCCCCAATGCTACAGGTACGTTTACCCCTCTCTGGAGCCCCATCCCCCCAATGCTACAGGTACGTTTACCCCTCTCTGGAGCCCCATCCCCCCAATGCTACAGGTACGTTTACCCCTCTCTGGAGCCCCATCACCCCAATGCTACAGGTACGTTTACCCCTCTCTGGAGCCCCATCCCCCCAATGCTACAGGTACGTTTACCCCTCTCTGGAGCCCCATCCCCCAATGCTACAGGTACGTCTACCCCTCTCTGGAGCCCCATCCCCCCAATGCTACAGGTACGTCTACCCCTCTCTGGAGCCCCATCACCCCAATGCTACAGGTACGTTGACCCCTCTCTGGAGCCCCATCCCCCCAATGCTACAGGTACGTTTACCCCTCTCTGGAGCCCCACCCCCCCCAATGCTACAGGTACGTTTACCCCTCTCTGGAGCCCCATCCCCCCAATGCTACAGGTACGTTTACCCCTCTCTGGAGCCACATGTCCAACTATTCCTACTGTATAAGTCTCAACTGTGGAGAATGGTCTTTAATAGAAGAATACATTTTTTTCTAGTGTATTTATATGCGATTCTAACCCTGTTATTTCAATCTTTCTATCAAATAGACACTGTCTGTTAGAACTTGCTGCTGTTAGAGATTTTTAAACAGGATTTCCTTTCTGTAGGATCTATAATACAGAATGCACCTACAACTGACTTCAGTGTAATAGTAATTCATGGCCACTAGGTGTCAGCAGTGCTGCAATGCAGGTCCAGTTTCAAATAATGCAGATGAGACAAAGACAACACAGCCCCAGTCACCTGCTTACACTTTACACAGAAAAGTGCTTTCATTGAAGCTCTGTTTACTTAGTATTGTTTAACAATGTGAACAATACTTGTGTTTTAAAAATCAGACATCAGTATATTATTGACAATGTTAATATTTTGATTTGTAAAAAGTACTAGTAGACACAAAATATTAAATTTCAGCTGTGTAGTATCAGGGGGAAAAAATGAGAATATACTGAATATTTTTTTAAATTATTATATTATTTATTATTGTTCTCTAAAATATCGATTCTGGTGCTGACTATTACTGTACAGACATCAGAAAAATAAATGTCTGTGATGTGTGCGCGTAGGCTCGTCAGAACTTTGGCGTGGTGGAGCTGGACGGTCTGGTCTATGTGCTGGGAGGAGAGAGTCCCACAGGAGAGCTGACCTCTGTGGAGGTGTTTGACCCTCACCTGGCTACATGGAGGATGCAGACCAGCATGACCATGATCCGCAAGGTAAACAACAACAACATTGATCTATATAAACGATTTAGCCATGTCTTGCAAACATCTTTTTTCTGTATTATTTGCTGATGACACTAATCTCATAGCAACTCATAATGAATTTAATTATTTGATTGACTGTGTGAATGATGAATTATGCTCCATTGCCAAATGGTTTCTAATGAATAAATTAACACTTAATGTGAAGAAATGTAACTTTGTGATCTTTTGCAACATAAACAAGCCTTACCCCAAAGAACAAGCAAAAGTACTTATTAACGGATCAGAAATTATGCAAATAAAGGCTCCCAAATTTTTGGGAATTCTAGTTGACGAAAGACTTAACTGGTCAAATCACATAGACCTGGTTTGCAAAAGGTCCACGAAGATGATGGGCATATTAAGGAAAGTTTGTCATTTAATTCATCCTTCTGCCCGTTTAACTTTATACTATAGCTTTTTGTTTCCTTTCCTGAACTACTGTAATCTGGTCTGGGCAGCTTCATATCCCAAACATCTCAAAAAATGATGTATTATTCAGAAGCGATTTTTAAGATTCATCTCACATTCAAACAGATATGCTCCATCAGCACCACTTTTTATAATTTTTTTTATTTTTCCAATTCACAAATTGAATATCTATCACATATGTTTATTCATTCACAAGTTTATTTACAGAAACCAAGATCTCCCGGAAAGCTTTCAGACTTTGTTTACTTATTCATTTAACATACATTCACATCACACTAGACAGAGCAACAATAACAACTTATCTTTACCCTTTTCCCGTACATCACATCATCAACTTAGTATATATTATAGAGGCCCGGCTCTATGGAATGTCTTACCTCCCCTTTTAAGATCCATATCATCCCACTCACTCTTTAAAAAGCAGCTTAAAAAACATTATTTTTTCATTATCTTTGACATGTATTTATCACATTTTTTTCCATCTATTTTTGATTATTTTGAGTATTTATGTACTTTGTCTCCTTAATTTCTAGAGTTTATTTGTTAGCCTGAATATGATTTCATTGTGATATTGATAGGGGTGGAACTCTGTACAAGCCCATTGGGCTTCGTTCCCTCCTTGCACCATTAATTGTTAATGTGTGCTAAATAAATAAACTAAACTAAACATGCAAGTATCACATTCACAGAGAACATAGAACATACCACTGCCCGGCTAAAATCAAAAGTTGGCACCTGGATTTTACCAGGCAAATAGTCAAGAGCCCCTCCATCGGTCAAAAACTGCAGGGATTAATGTGTTTCAGTTGGCAACAAGTCATTTGAGCCTAACTGATGCAGGGAATAGCTTCTTATTTCTTAAACAACCATGTCAGAAGACATATGCTGTGGTTTTGGAAAAGATGTAACTCTGCTTCAGAGGGCCAAATGATTGGCCTGCACTAAACAAAGAAAACTACTGTCCAACCATTATTAAAACCTGGATAGATATTTGCTTAGTAAAATCCAGGTGCCGACTTTCTTTTGTATAATAATAATCCAAGTTTATGATGAGACCATAATGTCACATAGCAGTACTTTGTATCCTAATACTAGTGGTGGGGCAAAAAAATCGCTTTATATTAATATATATATTTCGTAATTTATCTTGCGACACGATATCGATACGCTAGCGCCATTTTTTTTTTCGTCACATCACCAACTTTGAAGTGTGCTATTTATGCCTCCTTAGACAATTATCTCAGTCTCGGGAATGTAAAGTAACAGATATAACGTAGACAGAAGTTAGAAACATTGATCTATCTTCCTCTGTCCACATGCGGGTGACTTTTACATTATAGCGTTGTCTTGTCTTGTGTGTCAGGTGGGCTGCTTTGCCTCCATGAATAAGAAGATCTATGCCATGGGTGGAGGCTCCTATGGGAAGCTGTTTGACTCTGTTGAAAGTTTTGACCCCAAAACCCAGCACTGGACGGGCCTGTGTCCTCTCAAAGAGAGAAGGTAAACACTCAGCTCAACAGGACAAAGGATCTAGGATTTGATCAGCTCACAGTCACTACGTGTGTTTTAATATTTTGTTCCCTTCATCTTATTGTCTTATGTTTGTAGATATCTTTGTCACTTATTATACGCCCTTGCTGTACAGTACCTTACAATAAGGGTACATTAATTAACTGATAGTTAAGGCTAATTAAGCATTAACTAAGTATTTACTCACCGTTATTAACTGCTTAATTTATGATTAACTAACTGTTATGATTAGTAAATGCTTAATTAAGTACGCATTAGTGAACTAAACATAGTTTAATGCCAATCATTAACTAACCCTCAATTACTAAGCATTAACATTCAGTAGATGCTTAAAAACCATTAACTAATATTAACTAACTGTTCATAGCCGTATCTAAGCATTAACCAACCGTTAATTCATGTTGCCTTTTGTAAAGTGTTACCCAAACGCTTAACTTCAGCCTGTAATACTGAACTTTGTCAGTGCTTGCATTGCACAACAGGAAAAGCAGCACGGCTGTCTGGTCATTTGTCACACACCAATAACTGTTTCTGTTTCAGTTTCATCTTGACATGGGCCATATGACCACAGTCATACTCACATAGCATAACGTTAATCAGTCATAGTGGGTAGTCAAAGGCTGTTGGGTCACACCTTGTTCATTCAGTTAGTCATAGCAGAACATGTCCAGGGCTGTGCAGACTACGCCATTTTCATACATACAAGATGGGAAAAGATGTCATCAAATGACGTTAAGAGGATTCTTTGTTAGTCCCACAGTGGGGAAATGCAAGTTAACTAAAATACAAGTTAAAAATGAGTTTCAACTGTTATAAAAGGCAAGTGATGGTAAAACACACTATCTCCATTTTGAGTTTTGCTTCAGTGTGATGAGTCATATTTTAATTAGCCCGATTGGCCAAAAGCAGACATTCCTGTTGTTTTATCATAACATTTTCTTGAAATTATTTTCCAGATAGTCTACTAGCTTTTTTTTTTATATCTAAATGTTTTAATTTGAATTGTGTCATATAATAACATGGCAAAATGAATGTGTAACCACTGTAACCATATTGCCTGCTGTCTTGGTTGCCAGGTTTGGTTCGGTGGCGTGCGGCGTCAGTAAGGAGCTCTATGTGTTTGGTGGAGTGAGAAGCAAAGAGTCAGATGAAAACCCTCAGGACAGACGCATGATGACCTGCAAGTCTGAGTTCTACCACGACGAGATGCGCCGGTCAGTATATGGATACATAGCATTAGATCAATATCTTATTAGTAATACTTAATATTTTCTAAACTATTATATATACATTTTCTATATATTTTTTAAATAAAATACATACTTGAACACTAAAATAAATAAATACTTCACTTTTTTGTTGAAGTTACCAATTTTTGGAGAAATATTTGAGACAGTTAGGCCTTGTTGTCAGTGCGAACACACTGTGCTTGTGTTTCCACGGTCAAAAGTTGGAAAGGGTCCCAAAAAATAAGCGAACATTGTCCCACACATATCTTTGTCACCCTTTCCTTGGGGTACCAACTCGTCCCAAAGGGTTTGAAAAAGGGTGGAGCTACATACATACCGCAGTCTGTTGATTGGTCGACAGAATCATCGTTTCCATGCGGGAGCTAAACCGCCGTGTGTAGTTGAGTGAAGAGTCTTGTGTTTAGAGAAACATGTCAGTGCACAGCTCTTAGTTTATTGTGTTGGGTTTTTCCTCTTTGCTGAATGAATCAGCTGGCTACTCTGTGTCCCACTGCTAAAATGTCACCAAAGTTATGGGTAAAAAATATGAAGATCAAGAAAATTGACAATAAAACATTTCAGAAAGAGATCGTTTTTTTTATTTTTCTTAATTTTTTTCAAGATAGTTTTTTGGCATTTTTATTCTTTATTGATAGTATAGAGACAGAGTTGAAATGGGGCAGAGAGGGGAGTGACATGCAGAGAACGACCGCGGGCTTTGTTGACGGCTTTTCTGTTGTGTGTATGATGTGGTGCAGGTGGATGTTACTGGACGATCAGAAGCTGTGTATTCACACCAGCTCGTCCTTCGTCTACGGCGCTGTGCCTGTGGGATCCAGCATCTACGTAGTGGGAGACCTGGACACAGGTCTGTACATGAAAACCATGGGGGGGGGGGGGGGGGGGGAATCATCATAGTTCTCATCAGTTTACAGCTACCATGTTATTTATATACATGTCATATGACTATATATGTTATGACTAGGCCAGTATGATATTCTGATGGTATGATAACCTTAAGCACAATTACCAAGGTGTCATGGTAAAATATGTTATTTTGAATTTTCTGGGTGAACATATAGAATAATCTGAACATTAATAAACTTGTATGAAATAAATAATTGAATTGAGAGTTAGATGAGCAGCTTAACAGGGTTTTTAGAGAGATGCTTACTTTCTACATATTTCTCTTCTAGTTCAATTTATTATGATGCAGGAATATTCTTAACATTAATAAACTGTTAACATCCTGTGTGTTTCTAGTACCTTAGAACGGTATGACGTGTGAATGTCGATAGTTAGCCTGCTATCTGTGTATGAATGTGTGTGTGAATGGTAACGTGTAAATGGGAACATGTCTCAATGGGATTTACCTATGTAAATTAAGGTTTAAAACAAAAAAAAAAAGAGATAATGGCGGGACCTTGAAACCGGTTATCGTCCCATGCCTAGTTTTGACCAAATGTTAAGAGTCTGTTGTGTGTGTGTGTGTGTGTGTGTGTGTGTGTGTGTGTGTGTGTGGTGTGTGTTGTGTGTGTGTGTGTGTGTGTGTGTGTGGTGTGTGTGTGGTGTGTGTGTGGTGTGTGGTGTGTGCTCACAGGAAACAGCTTCGACTACATCCGTGAGTTCCGTCGCAGCACGGGACCTGGCACCGCACTAAGCCCATGTTACCCACTGACCTGTCCAGAACCGCCTGCGCCGCCCTGCGCATGGCCAACTGCAGACTCTTCCGCATGCAGTGGGACCAGGGCTTGTTCCAGATCAGACTCTGACCTGGCCAAGACCATGTGTCCACCACCAACTCATACTCACTCCACTACTGACTGCACACACTGGTACTGTCTGCCTGCTTTTAGCTTCATGGGTTTAGGGATTTTTTTAACAAACACTAAAGTATGATAGTCGTTATGAAGTTGAGGATGTTGAGTGTCCGTTCCAGGGTTTTAAAATGGAGAGACCCTTTTGACTGTATGACTTGATGGGTCCAACAGTTCATCTAGTTCTGAGACACGCTTGGTTTAGTGGCATATTTTTTACAAGCCGCTTTTTTTTTTCTTTTTTTTTTTAACGTGGGATTTGATCTTTTTTTTGCTTCTTTTATTTTTTTTAACGGACCTTCCTCATTTGTAAATGTTTACTGGTGGTCGGTTGCTGGGTGAGGGATTTATGATGCACTTTTTAAAAGGAACTGCTGTGTTGCAATTTTTTTAAGATTGTATTTAAAATGTTTAGTGTGTTATTTCCTTTTTCTGGCTGAATGTAAATGATGTGATCATTTCTCCGGGAATGTGCAACAGCCGCAATCAGGACCCAAGACCTTTTAATAGTTATCCAAGTCTTCGATTGGGAAGTGAGACTGATGTCAATCTCTTTAGAATTGAAGAGAAAGGGATGTTTTTTTTTATCATTTACTTTATACTTACCACTTTTCTCTACTGCTGCTATCCTAGGTATAGACCAGAATGCAATTCAACCACAAAACAAGGCATTTTTAAAAGTGCCTACACACTGTGCAATAACAATGAACTTACACATTCATTAGCCTCTTACCTGGGCAAGATGGCTCTGCTTTAATAAACTCTTGGTTGCAATCTCAGATATACAATACAGTATCAGTATTGGGACCAGTCAGACTGTTGCCCTGACTGCCTGGTGAATCGTAGCGCTACAATGTAAATGGAACAAAATGATGCCGGCAGTAAAAAAAAAAAAAAAAAACTTGTGTCATTCATCTGTGTGTGTCGTTTAAAAAATGCTGCAAAACAAACAAAAAAGTCCAGCTGTACTGTCTTTGGTTTCATTTGTAGCTTGATTTAAAAAGTGTTGCAGACATGATCGCCTCTCAACGCTTCATCCCTTAACACCTGCATGTGTGTTGTTCTGCAGGGAAATCACAAACCATGTTTATTGCTGTCCCAGAATGCACTGCATTAACTGCATGTTTTTGCACATGAGAGCACAAGCGGCGTTACTTGATTTTCTCATTGACTATCTGTGGGGGAGCAGCCTGGTCACAAATAGATGAGAGTGACACTCTTGAGTTGCTGGATGTGTGGCTGCTGCCTTGGTGACCTCTGACCTGGCTTTCCAGTCAGAACTCTTTTGGCATCCCTTGACCCCGTTTGTTCTGTGTTAGTTCCAGCTGCTGCTGTCTGTCCGAGGACTCGGGGGCAGCACGTACTAAATAGACACACACTCAATGGGCGGTGAGTTGATACAAATGACCGTCAACACACACACTAGACTAGACTACACTACACTACACTGATTGAGGTCTGGCCAATAAAAAGTAGCATTGAAAAAATCCTCGTTCTTGCTAGTTTAGAAAATTTAAAATGCAACTCTAAAATCTAATGCAATCCTTTACATTTAACACAGATGCTTTATGTGTTCTTGCGTGGACAACTGAGAAATCTGTTGCATCAGGCGCAGTTGGAATCAGTGTCGTTTATAACGTCTATAAGAAGTGTGCAAGCAAGAAGCTTAAATATGTAACACAAACAAAGTTTGGATCCAAATGTAAACAAACCCTACCAACAACATTCAGAACTAAGGGTTTCATAACTCAGACCGAGAGACAGAGAGTGAATGCTGTTGCGACAGATGATCCCCACTTTAAATGTTAAGTCAATACTCACTGATGCATTCTAACAGCTTAGTTTAACACTAAACGTACCGCTATGTTTAGGTGGTCCTTTTCTATGTCTGATGAGGTCTAAACATCCCCGTCTTCAGTCATGTAAAGTTCTATTATTGAGTAGTAGGCTTGAGAATCTCAGTGAACAGATTTAGCTGCAGTCAGTTCCTGAACAGTAACGGTGAGACACTGCAGGTGAATAGGGTCGAATGTTTAACTTCCAGATATCATCATGAAACTTTACCAGTTGATTACTGATGCTACTTTGAAACTAATCTTGAAATGTGAAAATATGCACATTTAGCAATATCTGACTTATATATATGTTCATATGCATCTCTTTAAAAAAACTCATCTAGATGTCGGATAAAGCCACATTTAAAATCTTTTTTATTTTTACAACATAGTAGCGCCCAAAGATGTTACAGAACAGATGTATACAGCCTTTTATTATTATTTAATGAATCAAAAAAACTATGTTAGGTCTTAAAAATGCATATTGTTTTTAAGAACAGATTGTATCATAAATTAGATAATTAGCAACATATGAACAAATCCTTCTGAAATGACCCTCAGAATAGTGCTAAGAATGAGTATGGAAAGTTTAGTTGTGAAGAAGTTGAGATTTTTGGTTCATAGTATTGAAAAAAACCCTGAATGTAGCGATAAAGATGGTTGTATAGTAGCAATATAGCAGATGCAAACAGACAAAGTTCAATTAAATCAATACCCTGATGTACATTTTGGACCTTTTACTTATACTAGTATGAATGAAGACGTGTTATGGAAGCAAAATAGACAAACATCTCATGTTTTTGCCTGCTTTGCGTCGCCTTAAAACCTGTATGGTTCCATCCTTTTTATTATTAAGTCATAGTACAATGCCCACACTATGTTAAACCTAAGTTACAAACTACAAACCCAGTTGCTGTAACATGCTGCAAGTCTTATAATACAAAGACCTAAATTTGTGAACATTACTAATGTTGAAAATGCAGCGCAAACTGGTTGTGGATTATGATCAGCTGATGAACAAGTAGAATTATGTTGAGTTTTGTTTCATAAAAGAAAATGTAAAAATTATATGAAAAGGTCAATATTGGTCAGTATTGTCACTGTGCCACACCCCAGGTAAACGATACATGTCAGAAATAGCTAGGATAATAATAATAGGGTTTCCCGGAACCTAGGCCTGGACCATGAATACGATGCTTCCTTATTTTTTGCTTCGACACTTCCATAGTGTCTCATCATTTACAGTAAATACTCCATTAGGTTTTCCGAGCTGCTCCGTAGGCTCAACAGCAATGCTTGTTCTCACATGTTAACACCAGGCTTGTGTTGTGATATGCGAGAAACACACCAACATCAGGGTGAAATAATAGCAGTAGTCTGAAGTGAAAATAGTCTCTCAGCTGCTTTAACCACATTTGCATTGTGAAAGATGTAGCGTGAAACTGCTGTTTTCAGTTTGTACTTTTGTAACTCGTGTATGAGGAGGTTTTGTAATACAGTGGGTCACCCATGTCACATGTGAGTGTTGTTTCATTTATGTCAAAAGAATTAAAAAAGTCCGAAGTGGTCAACTATACACGCCTTATCTCATCTGTTTCTGTCTTTTGTTCTATGCAATCGAACACCCAGTGCTGAATTTGTGGAATGCCCATTTTACACAATATGATTGACAAAGGAATTATGAAATGGCAGCTAACTGTTGAATACTTTCTGTTTTACTCTTTGGCATTGTTGAAAGTGCACCAAAAATTATAGGGTCAGGCAGTTGCTTTACCGTTATCATTCTCGCTTCAATATCAGTGGTAGACATTAGGATTGAAGATATGGTTTTTCTATTCTTAGGGGGGTTTTTTTTTTCGCTAGTGAGGCTAAACTGTTTGAGTATTCAGTTTGACCTGCTTGTGATAAAGTATACTGTAACTGCCCAGCGATCCATAAAATACAGGAGGTTAACTTTGGGAACATAAATCTGCTTTTTATCCACCTAACTATGTTGTTGTCATTAGGAACATTATCAAAATATATGCAAACACAGACGAGACAAACAAGATCAATATAAAAGAACATTGTGACATTCCCAGAGTGATTTTTTTATCCCGTATAAAACTATATAATATATTATTTTAATCCCGTTCTCTCCAACATTCTCTTCTGGTTGAATCTGTTTTATAAATCAATGTATCATGCATTTGCAAATACATTTTGGGTAATCTAAACTGACTTTAAGGTTGGTTGAGCTTTCCTGTTTGCAATGTAATGATTTATTGTGAGCACCTTTGGAACCATCATGGAGTGTCCAAAATGCAAAGGGTTCATCCTCTGGGGAGCATACTGTATATAAACTGATTTGACCCATTAAATGTATCTCATTCCTTTATACAAGAAGATTTCTGGATGGGATGGTGGCAGCAGAGGCAAGTTTAGGATGTTTCTTGGGGTCTATCCAAACGGGACTACGAATATCTACAACAGATTCCATTGAAAAAGAAAAAAATATATAGTATAATTATTTTAATTTGATTTGATTTCCTGCTTCCACTTTAAGGATTTACATACATATACCTGTATATCTTCCGAACAATATCTGTTATTTTCAATAGTAAAGATTTTAAATATTCACGGGGCAATGCTTCATGTATTCTTCCTACATGGTATGTAAAATAAAGTGTCTGGCCCAGTGTATCTGTATGAGCAGTATACTACTACTTAGACTTAGTATGTGTGTGTTGTTTGGTCAGGAAAAGTCTAGACACGGGGATTAACTAAACAGGATTATGTAGCATGAGCAGGGTAGAGGTAATTGAGTTAAAGTGAGCAGCCTCTCTCGTGACCGCTCCCAAAACCCAGCTAACCTGGGTCCTGTGACTGATGTCAGGTGGGGGACGGGCTGCTGACATGGCACTTTGGAATTTGGTACAGAACTTGGTTTACTACTGAAAAACTACTAAATTCTAAATACTGTCAAATAAAATAAAATAATAACCCATATTAAAAGATAACTAGGCAATAGTATTAAGATACATATGTTATTGGTAATGAATGTTATTTTTATTGATTAAAGATATATAGGGGAAAGTGGGGTGAGTTGTGCATTTTGGAAGTTGCAAAACCCCTTGTTTCTAGAAAGTGGAAGAAATTGGAAATGTGACCACATATTTAAGAAGAGCCATCCATTTGACTCATCCTGTAAAGAAGGGAGACACAAGCAATAAGATATAAGCACATTTAAGCTCAAAAAACTGTGTTTTGCATTTCAAAGTAAAATTTCCATGATCAAGGTTTTTTGATTATTGTGTCTGAACAATTATAGACACGTTTGAAAACATTTGACACATGTTTTAGTGCTTTGGTATGCTACACTTTGAGTCTATATAGTTAGCACGATGTCAGCCCTAAATTGCTGCATCATGCCTATTATCCAAAATTCTGGGGATGGGGTGATTTGTGCAAAGTGCCTAGGTGAGTTATAAGTAAGTAAGTAAGTAAAATATATTTATAAAAGCACATTTATGACAGTTTGCACTGTCCAAAGTGCTGTACATAGTGCATTCAGTAGGTAAACAATGAAGGTAAAATAACAATAACCAAAATAAAAGACGTAAAGCCCATACATCCACATAAACACAGATAGTAGTGCAGAGGTAAGATAGTTAATGGGGAGGAAACACCAGGGTGTACATATGGGTTTTGAGCCTTGATTTAAAGGCAGAAATGTAGGGGGAATCACATTTGTCAGGTGGCAGTTGGTTCCACAAGCACGGAGCAACTAGTGCAAAGTACATTTCTGAGAGTTGTGCCAGTGGCATGGCTGTATACACTGGTCACCAAAAGAAAGTGATTGTCTACAGTAGCTCAGAAGAGAGTGACATCTCAATTCCACTTAACGACACCACTGATGAGAGTTCAGATGGCCAGAAAGATGATGATGGTGACTTTGTCATTGTGAGCTTTGCAGGCAAAACCACCTAGATCTGCTAGGCCTTGTTTAAGAAAATGTACCTTCAATCTTTGTCAACTATTTACTTTATTTACTTTAAATACACCTTAAATAAGTGATTGTCTAATGGATTTGTCTTGCATTACAGTTTTTGAGATATATATAAATTGGCACAATTCACCCCATCTTATTTTCTCCAAATGCACAAATCACCCCACGGTGGGGGATTTGGGTTTTTGATTTGTTTTCGACAAGACAACTTTTTTTCCGAAAGCTATATTTCTTAAACAGTTTATTCCAGATCCAAAGTTTTTATTGCCAGGGATGCACAACATCCTGAAATATATGTACATATTTGAGTTGGAGACATAACTGTCAAGGCCTCACTTTAAAATCACTTTGAGTAAAAAGTTGCACAACTCACCCCACTTTCCCTATTTATATTTTTATATGTATATTTTGATAAGGATTATTATATTAGTAATGATTCTAGAAGTAAAGTTATAAACATTAACAAGAAAGCTGATCATTCATTATGGATGGATGATTTAGGCAGAAGTGGTGAGATTAAATAAATTATTATTCCTCTCACTTGTTTTTGAACTGTTTTCATCATTTGTAAATATGACTTCATTATGTCTGTCCACCTGTTTCATCATTTTCATATTCAATTAAAAAAACTGATCAATGCTACAAATGAATGACCTTACAATGATGCTGTTGGGATGGTCACAACAGAAATCAGTCAAATGATGTTCCTCGCTGGACTCTAAAGAAAAAAAAGCATTTCCTTTCTGCCTCTATACCTGATGATTATATGATTTGTTCATTGCGATCAAAAATCTCTGCCGGTGGCTTTTTTCACTTTAATAGTTAAAGAATTAGCTATGTGACTTGAAAAGAAAAAAAAAGTATAATTAATTAAATACTCATACATAGGTTACGTTGGTCCTGAAGTGCCACACACAACTGCAAATCACACAGGTTGGAATTTAGATAATGCAGCAGTTATCAATGCAAATGTAATCCAAAAACAAACACAAATATATCCTGGAAAATATAAAAAATATATAAATACATTTAAAAAAGAGAAGAAAATAGAAAATAAAAATGTTACATAATAAAAAAATTAACAAAAAAAAATTAAGAATCATAAAGAGTCATGAAAAGACTTAAGAATCTCATCAGGTCCCTTTGGAATAATTTCTGTTGTATTGAACAGTTCTATAATAAATACAGTATGTGATCAAATGTATTCACACTGGACCTTTTTCGGCACACGCATAGTACGGACAGGAAGCGGATCATGAGGAGATATTCACTGGTTTTGACCCAAAAAAAAAGTGCCTCTTGATCTCTTGACACCACCTTTTAATAAAATAATTTAAATTATTGCCAAATCAACAGTCTGGCTCTGTGACACATTATAAAAGTACATTCTTGCTGCATTTCTTTTCTTTCCCCATCTTTTTTTCATTGGCTATTGACACAACACTACCCAGGCTGCTGGCGTTGGCTGGCCTGGCGTGTTGTAACTTGTCTGGGGAACAATACTGGCTGGAGAGGTGCTGGTGGTGGTGATGTGACAGGAAGGAAGGAAGGCCTCTGCTGCTGACTGTGTTGCCAGATCTTACAAAAGAAACAAGCAACCTGGCCTATTTCAATTTTTTTCTGTTTCCAATCTATTGTAGACCTATATTATAGCCCCATACGAATGTCTGTATGTTTCTTAACTGACTTCAAAGTAACACTATAGAAAATAACCTCGAACGAGCCTTACGCATTTAGAAAAACATATCAAAACCAACAGCTTAAGATATAGCTCATTTCAACTTTATTTAATGCATGGGGCAGCAAGCCCAAAATAAGTGGCTGCACTTTAGAAACAAGCCCAAAACGAAACGCAAACCTGCGACAACCAATTTTTGGAAGAAATTCCCTCCCCTCCCCCCCAATTAAAACAAGCCCAACATCGCTTATTAAAAGCAGACTTGGCAACGCTGAATGTGAGCGGAACGGAAAGAAAAGAGGGGACGGGAGAAGTGTGGGACCTCCCGGAGGAGACACATTGCTGCTGGTTGTTGTTGTGAGGTGTGGACCCTTGAGATGCCTGGCTCCCTCGGGCTCATTCTTCAAAGCAGCAGTGATGTCATAAAGCAGGTTTTTTTTCCCTACCTGCATTTGACAGATGACATGAATAATGGTGTAAGAAGAAAAAAAAGCGCATTTTTTTTCAATGGTTGTTTCTCCACAGGTTTTTATGAAGGCTATACCACCTAAGTTCAACGCCGCCAATACAATGAATGAAAATTGATTGTGTGTTGTGCCCAGCATTGATAAAGTCTACTGTGTATACCAAAGAAATACCCAAATGTTTACGTTACGCTAACTGAATCTAACAGCCAATTAGATTCAGGGGTATCTGGATGTGGCTTATCACAGGTGGAGGTAGTGCTAAGATAGGTAGGTAACTAGGGGGTGTGGCTTCTACGCTCTTGATGTCATAAGGGGACAGAAATCTGACTGGGGTTTTCTAGGTTTTAAGAAAGGTGGAGGTGGAGGGTTGTTTTTCTCATACGTTGGGAGTCTCTAGACACACCGTGGACCCATATTAAACCATGATAAAGTAAAGGTCACCGATTTGGCATAATATTTGACCTTTAAAAAGAAAGAAAACATAATTCAAAATCCTATGGACATTAGTACCAACTCTTTATTAGTAAAGAATCCAGCCTTGGAAACCTTTTAGTCAACACTCACTTCACTTAACGGATAAGCCGATGTTTTTATAGTGCTATTTTATTCAAACACTCCAATATAACACTGTGATATTAACCTCTCCTTCAGACCCTAAACGCAACACACATTCACCTCGGGTTACTTACTGCTAAATATGCTCTTGGATATTTCTTCAATATGATACATTTCTGAACTGTCACCGGCTTATGTTGTGGATCACCTGCTGGGTCACAATGTTCTTTCCCTTTTTAAATATGTCACAATTCCCCTGTTGTCTTGATTTTATTAAATCTGCATGCATAACATGGTAAAAATGGGTTATGTACTGTATATTTAATATGTCCTATATCGAATCACATCCTTGTTCGCCTTTAACCTGGATTTTACCAGGGGATTACAAACCCTTTAAGATGATAAATATGCATCAATCTGTTACACTATAAATTGAAAAAACAGGCTATATTCATGAAAAGTCTCTCAAATTCAAATGAAACATCTCAAGTTGAGCCAAGATATTTCAGCCTACAGAAACTGATAATAAAAGGTAAACTCATGAGGCACCCAGATGTCAATAAATGCAACAGATGCAGCATTTTCCTCAACACGTTTGTTTTAATAAACTTAAACATGAAACATTCACTACAGAACTAAACATACACCTTTTTCTCCCCACCGAAAAAACAATCAATACATTGGGCTGGATGGTAAATACACAAGGAAAATTTACCAGCATCCATATTAATGTGCTAAGGATACAAATAAAATAAAAAGTAAGAACTCATTATCGTGATCATAGTTTTCTAACTGCTTGCCAAGCAGGTATAAAAGTATACACATGGTAAATGCCGTCACCCCTTGCAGCCGCCTGTGTAGTATGGCTTTCTGTCTAAACATATGCATACTGTATTTTAGTTGATTTTGCTTTTTTCTGTGGATGGAAGGATATAAAAGCCACATTAAATGTTAGCAGAAAAAAAATCACTATATAAATAAAGAAGTGCTCAAAATGCTGATGGGATCTTGTTGATTAGCCAGTGACAATTTTAAAAGCTGAAATTTGGAAAGCATTAAAGCAGCCCCAGTGATAGTATAGCAAAATAACTCCACTTTCCATGTCTCTCTTATATTTCCTTCTTTGTGAATGGGAAACATGAGCATTGGGCTGATTCATGCCTGGCTGAGTGTGTGAGGTAGGCCTATTATGGTTCTTTTAAGCAGAAGGCATGACTGCGGGCCTAGCATTGTTCAACATCCGCCCTGCTGAAGTATCCATGACAAACACGATAAACTTCCACCAAGGTGTGTCAAGGTGTGTGCACCCTGTAGCCTCACTCCTCAGCCTACCTGAGTCCAAACTTGATCTGGTGGAATGTATTATCAAAACTAGAGTGAGATGAGGCTGTAATAATCATTACACACCACAATGTTGAAACAGAACAAATAACAGAATGGTGCTGCTGCTGTTAGCTTTGCTGCTAGGTAGTGCTAAATGTAAAGGTGGAGTCAGCAATTCTTGAGAATGCTTGTGACAAAATCACTTTTTTACAAAATCAGTGAATATCTCCTCACGATCTGCTACCTGTCCGTAGGCTAGGCTGTGTAAACTGGTGGTATGTAAAAAAGTAATGCAGGCTTCAGAGGGTTCATACTCCTGGGAGGAATGAATGTGCCTAGTAAATATCACAGTACATGTTTATTTCATTTGGTACATCACGGCCAAATGATGGCGCTTTAATATCTGCCCCATCTGAAAGTCATGTAAACAGGTCATGCAGATTTATATCAGTCCCTAGGAGCTTTTTTCCTGAATGACATCATCACATCCCCAGTTCCTAATAAACTCATGGTGATGCACACAAGGCCTTCTCAGCAATCTTATCGTCCTCGCTCCTTCACTGGAAAATGACATAAAAATGAGGAAGTACTTTTACTCAAGTACTGCACTTGAGAACAACTTTGAGATAGTTCTACCTAACTTGAGTGTTCATATTGTCTGCAACATTTTACACAGCATTTCAGACATCATTTTTTATTTGACATGTATTTAATATTATAAGTTGCTAGTAAGATTCAGTTGAATAATACAAAATATAATCAACAAATATGTGATGTTATAGATTAAGTTCTAAACACATTAACCCCCAGTGGAGAAAGCCATAAACTAAAGATAGATAAGAAGATGTATAAAGAAGTTTAGATTAGCACCACATATGCACAGATATGACCCATGAGGGGCTTGAGCCCTTGCCCTTCAGTTTGCCAAAAAACTATATAATAATATTACGTAATAATACATTTTATTTAAAGGCGCCTTTCTCGGCACTCAAGGACACCGTACAGACATTTAAAACTTTTGGAAAGCAGAAGTAATCAATATAAAATAAAAGCAACAATAAAAAAAAAAACAGAAAGAAGCAGAGCAATTACTGTAACATCAAATGGAATAGGCAGTTTTAAACAGATGTGTTTTAAGTTGTGATTTGAAATGGGGGAATAAACCAATGTTTCTGAGTTGGGCTGGTAGTGAATTCCAGAGACGGGGAGCTGAACGGCTGAATGCTCTGCTCCCCGTGGAGGTGAGACGGGCAGAGGGGACGGACAGGTGGATAGATAGATAGATAGATAGATAGATAGATAGATAGATAGATAGATAGATAGATAGATAGATAGATAGATAGATAGATAGATAGATAGATAGATAGATAGATAGATAGATAGATAGATAGATAGATAGATATGATAGATAGATAGATAGATAGATAGATGGATGGATGTTAGGGCTTGGTGGAGAGGTAGAGCTGGGTGTTATTAGCATAACAGTGGAAATGAAATTTGCGGAAGATATTGCCGAGGGGAAGGAGGTAAATGATGAAGAGTAGGGGCCCAAGGACAGAGCCCTGGGGTACACCTGAGGTGACGGGGGAGGGGATGGTTTTAAAAGACTTTAGTTGAACAAATTGAGTATGGCCAGAAAAGATGTGAACCAGTTTAACGGAGTGTTGGTGATGCCAATGGATGATAGCCTGTTGAGGAGCGTGGTGTGACAGATGGTATCAAAGGCTGCACTCAAGTCCAGGAGGATGAGGATGGTGAGTAGTCCAGAATCAGCTGCCATGGAGTTGCAGAAGGAGGTTGTGTGAGGGGGGAGAGAATCCTGGGGTTGGGTGGTATTGTTAAGTGGGGAAAACAGTGACTTATAGTTTCCTTTGTTGGCAATGATTATATTGGAGTAGTAGTGGGTTTAAGATATATAGCCAACTGTATCCTGTCACAGGGTACCTGAATAAAGAGAAACAGATCAATAAAAACATTTCCACCATAAATGAATGCAGAGAAATGGCAATTTGGTGCATAAAAATGAACCAAAAGGAAGAAATGCCGATAGAGGAATGGCACATCAATAAAGACAATGTCAAAAGGGTACCTGTTTGAATGAATATTTACCCTTTGTTTTTGTCGTTTGAACCCCCCGGATTGTCTGTGCATGTCCTGAATAGTATAATGGATTGTACATTATCCTAAAATTTACTATTCAACATATTTCTGCTTCATACATTTTGATGCCAATCATTTTGTATACTTTTCTTCACAAAAAAGAAAAGAAAATGTGAGTCCAGACCTATTTGTACATTGTATCAGTGCGACTTTTACATAGAGGCATCGTTTTCCATTGAAAAGGGTTGTAAAACAAAAGTTAGATTCCCTGGAAGTCCCTAAGCTTTCCTCCATTCTTTTTTTTTTGCGCTCGGTGGGAGGAGGGGAGTGAGGGAGGGAGCGGGGCCGGGTTGAGCGTGCACCCTCGCGGCAGACAGTCAAGCGCAGAAAGACACACACTGCTCATCCGCTCGCCTCCCCATTGACGTCAGTCCCGTATCACATGAACGAGCAGGGACCAATCGGCGCGCCGCTGTTGGAAGAGTGCAGGGCTCCTTGACACCGAGATAGGGGGGAGAGAAAAAAAGACTGTGAATATAAAGGAAACCGTGCCAGTCAAGCCTGGAACGACCAGAAACCCCCCCACCGAGGAAAACCCACGCGCCACCAACACTTGGATAATCTCGCGTCGCTTTCCCGTTCTTCTTACGCGTCCCCTTTCGCTGTGGATTATATTGTGTTTTTTTTGGCAACCGAGGGGCGGACGGAATGGATAAGGCCATGGCCCTAACATATTGAATAGCTCGCTTGGTGACTGACTGGGTGGGGGGGAGGAGAGGAGAGGAGGAGACGCGCATTTGGAGACAATTCATGGGGCATTGTGTGTGTGTTCGTGTGGGGGAAGAAGGAAAATGGTGGATTATTTGCACTGTATCATCATAAAAGCTTCCCCTTCGTCTGGATAATACCCTGGCCATAAGAAGACAACTGTTTTGGGGGTGGCCGTTTTTAATGCGCCCGTCTTGGCCGCCGTGTCTACTGTAAACCGAGGTCGTGTTCTACAGCGGTGGGTAGGTAGGTAAACCCCCTCCCACCCCCCGCCTCGGCCTCCCCTCCTCCAGCTCGACTCGAGCGACCTGATCCATTTCTATTTATTTGATCAAGGATTTTGGCTTCGCTCGAGAGAATAGGAACATTTTGGAAACGCTACATTGTTTGGGATTATTGGACTATGGATTTCAACAACGGTGGAGGTGGCGGCGGTGGGGGCAACGAGCTGCACAACAACCAGTTCTATCAGTGCGAGGAGAACAAGCCTCTGCTGGGGGAGATGTCGGAAGGGAATAATAACAGTAGCAGCGGCACCACCGGCACCGCCACCAAGCTGGGCGCAGGGCCGTGCGGGAACAAGAGGTCCCTGGCCCTGCACCACTGCAGCAGCTCCGGCATGCGCTACAAGCTGCTGCACGAGGGGGACATCCAGGTGTGCGTGGTCAAACACCCGCGCACCTTCCTCAGCAAGATCCTCACCTCCAAGTTCCTGCGGAGGTGGGAGCCGCACCACCTCACGCTCACCGACGGCAGCCTCACCTCGGCCACTGTGAGTCGCGTTTCTATCTACTGTATGCTACGCTTGATCTCTCTCTGTGTGTGTGTGTGTGTGTGTGTGTGTGTGTGTGTGTGTGTGTGTGTGTGTGTGTGTGTGTGTGTGTGTGTGTGTGTGTGTGTGTGTGTGTGTGTGTGTGTGTGTGTGTGTGTGTGTGTGTGTGTGTGTGTGTGTGTGTGTGTGTGTGTGTGTTGTGTGTGTGTGGTGGGGGGACTCAACATTGGGGTGAACACATTAAAGGTGCAGTCAGCGATTCTGGAAACTGCTTGTTGTCAAAATCAGTGAAATACCTCCTCACGACCTACTACCTGTACGTGTTTGCTACTGTGTGTGCACTGGGGTAAAATACAAATCCAATGAAAATATACACAGCCTATAGGCTCTTTAAACAGGCATGTTGCTAGCTAAAGGTGTTTACATACCCCCTGTTTACACACCACCAGTGTACAGAGCCTAGGCTGTGTGTTAACATCACATTTTATTTTCAGCACACATAGGCCACTACAGCATGGAAAAGGAGCGGAGGGTGAAAAGCATATTCACTGATTTTGACAAAAAAAGTGATTTTGAAAACAAGCGATCCCCTTAATGACTGACTCCACCTTTACTTTCCTGTATTCCGTTGACATTTTCTGCATCAATTTGTGCCTTTCCTGCATCCATACATGGTGGAAAACGTTGTCTTTTCTATGCAAAATATTTATTATGTAATGGAAAAGTCAATTCAGTAAGGCTTTCATTCAGTATTGCTTTCAAATATTTATTCTTCTGTATTATTCAAAACTTTCGACACATTTAAAACACATCACACTGGATTTGGGATGTTTATTTATTTTTATTTTTTATAGGAATCATGTACAGTCAACATACTACTAGTGTATTAGAGATTGAGACCTTGTTAAAGCCTTAGGCCCCAGACAGTCAAATCAATAATATAAAGTGTTAGGCTACTCTGACAGGTCCAATATAAGGAACTTGACACAATCTAAAGCAGAAACCCTGAAGGTAAGAAAAAGTGAAGTGTATTTGATTGGGATAAACATTTGGTAGGTCGGCAAGGTTACAGTTATATGTCTGGAGCTGTTGGTAAATACATACAGTATAGTTACACGTAAGAAGGATCATACATTTTCAACCCCCTGAACTGTTATGTAGTGGGGAGGGAGGGGGGCTTGCCTTTTATATTTAATTTGGCCTATTACGCCTGTGTGTGTGTGTGTGTGTGTGTGTGTGTGTGTGTGTGTGTGTGTGAGAGTGAGAGTCTATTATATTATATGCTGCCGTGTTCCACATTCCAGAGGCGGCCTGGGTGTTTGTCTTTTCTTGTCTGGACGCAGCAGTCGCGCGCCCAGCTTACGCACAGTCTGTTGTTTGACGCAGTTTTACTCAGAAGTCATTCTCTGCTCTACTGATAGGGTCTGATATACACTGTTGCTTTGTCCCCCCCCCCCCCCTCAACCCTACCAACACACCACACACACACACACACACACACACACACACACACACACACACACACACACACACCCCATCATCCCTTTCTCTATCTCTTCATTGTTCTACACATACTGTACCTCTGTGACCAGCAGACCATCCTGTTCTCCCAGTTGGGTGATGGTGGATGCGCAATATCACTCGCAAGTGTAGATTCCTGAAGTAAAAGGGGGAGGAGAACAAGGGACGTTAAGGGCCCCATACATGTGTTTGCCTTAGGCCTCAGGATGCCTAAATCCGCCCCTGCTCCTCAGTGTATCAGTCTGACACCATACAGTAAATAGTACTATAGCCATCTGAAAAGTTAGCTGTTTCACTGGCGTTGTTTACTGCAGCAGGGCCCACAGTTTTCTTTACAAACATCGTCTTATGTTTGCTTTCAGGTGCCTCAAAATAACATTAAATAACAATGTTTTGATTTACGATGATAGAATTATTCAATACTAAGGGTTACATGTAAAGTAACACATGTTAGGTTAACTAACTGCAGGCTCTGCAAACGTAACCAAATCCTCCTCCCCATAAACTGCGTAGTGCACCTTTAACATACAATAACACCCTCATTATATTATATAATAATATCTATGCTATTAGTATTATATGCCATTCTATGCTTACTTTAACACATCAGCCTGGGGAGAATCACACTGTGTGATTATGAACCACTACAGGAGTCATGTGTTTCAGTAATCAATTGTAATTGTTAGTAATTCAGCAGAATAATGCCAAAATAACAAAAGCCTTTATTTCCCCTTCTGTTATTATCAACACTTCTGACATTTCCCATAAAGCCAGGGCCCCATTGTTTTATCAACACACACCTTGTTCAAGGCTTTTTGGATGCCTGCCTATCACACCTATATGCTGGAGCTGAGTGGCATACTGTAGTGTGTCATGTCTTGGAGACTGTGTTATCGTGGAAGAAAAAGCCAATTGTTCTAGTCAAAGGGTTCAGTGGGTAAAAACCCACCCGGACAAGCGTTGTCTAATAATCCAGCTAATGTTCCCACTACGCACAACACATCATTTTAAAACCTATGAGAGGATATAGGCCGTTTGTGGGGAAAATGCATTGATTTCTGCATTTGTTAAAGGAACAGTTCAACATTTTAAATTGTTAGCTTGTTTGCCTCACTCTAACCTAGATGGGCGACATATGCCTATTTTTGTATATAAAAAAATGCACGCACATGTACAGGAACGGTTTCTATTGCCTTTTCTTGAGCTTTTTCTTGAAATGTTGAACCATTCTATTAACATTTAAATTGATCTATTGGTCATTCCTATCATACTGATCACTGATTGGAGCTGACCGTTGAGGTTCTTTTCATTTGTCACCACCACCAGCACTGATTATTATTTAATTTGCTTGAATACATTAACTTGTTGTTTTCGGTGTATCCTTATGGTAGCCTATTAGTGAAAGGATACTTATGAATTATTATTCATTATGAATGAATCTATACAATATGAATGGGTGGATAACACTGGGTCCTGAAGCTTTATATATTAGGAGCCTGTTCCTATGCTTTATTCATCCACACACATGGAAGAACATGTGTTTTTGTTATAGATTCTATTCTACCCCTATTCTACATTGAATGTCATACATGCATCCCCTGTAGCTCATTGGCTGTGGTTTGCATACACTGCCTGATAACAGATTCCCTGCCTGTATTTCCTGTTTGCTAACAGGCATTACAAGCTCGGTTTGGCTGCTGAGTTTTTGGCATCAGCATTAACTATCACTCAATGAGACTGCGGATTAGCTTACGACTAATGGGATGCTACGTGATGGCTAATGAAGTAGGCTTCATGGACATAGTGCTGAGTGACCCACGAGTGTTAAAGACAAGAGAGCCAACCTAAACCTGCTGTAAAAAATGTCTGTCTTTCTCATCTGTCTTTAGTTAGCAAACAGTTATTTATACATTTGGAGTTGCCCATCATGTCACCTCATTAAAGTAATTAACATTTTATTACATGGTCACATTGTTTTCACATTGTTGTTTGACACACTGTTAATATACAATATAAATGTATATTAGCCACTTTGACACATGAAGGCACAATAGATCATCTAAGTGCATGCTGATGTGTCTGATACCAAAGAGGTTTTATACGACCAAACCACACAGCTACAGGAATGAGTAGACATGACACCGAAACCCAAATTGTTGGTTTATTGAAAATAATAGTTTTTCTTGTGTGTTATAGCCCAAGTTAGACTCCTGGTGGAGTGATAAGCACCATGCCAACTCTTCAGCTAACACTATTTTGACACGTACTAGATGTACGTTTAGTGTATAAAATAATGAAAGATTTGGCTGCTCCTCCATTAAAGGAGTTTGTTGTCACTGCGCACAGACAATAGGGTAACTAGAACGTCTAACAGAGGGGACTGTGTAGTACAGCACAGGTCCACTGAGTTTGGCATGTCTGTATTTTCAGTGAGAGCCACTAAATCTTGGAACTCAATACCAATTGAGATAAGAGAGTGGAACACCTTTGCTGGTTTTAAAAGTAAAATGAAATCATGGCTGAAATCAACCCAAGCATGCACCCATCATCCATAGATTGTTTTCTTAATGTTGTGATGTCCTGTTGTCTTGGTGTCTTACTGTTGTGATGTTGTTGTTGTGGTGTCTTAATGTTGTGATTTTAATGTCGTATTGTGTTATGTTTTACTGTTGTGAAATTGTGTTTTTATACTTAGGTTTCCCTTTTTGACAGAGATGTATTACTCTGTTTCCTGTCCAGGGACTACAGATGAAAATTAGCTTATAGCTAAATCTGGTACTGCTTATGTGCTGTGCATTGTCCCTGTTAAATAAACAAATAAATAAAATAAATAAATAAATAAATGTATAATGGTGTATATTTGTAAGAACAGTTCCAGTTAACGTCTGGTAAAATAACTACTTGTTGGTTTGGTGGATGTTTCTATTGCACTGATCACCTCTTCTAGATGTGGTTTTAGGTGGTGTGCTGCGAGCTACATAGGCTTATCACTGGTTATATATTTAATTGTGGTTACATTAGGGGCAGCCCTTCGAACTTTGGCCAGTCAATATCAGCTCCAGACCAGCTTGGAAATCAAAGTCTGTGGGAGCAGCTATTGGGCAAAAACTGTATTTCTAAAGTTAGAAGAAATGATGGGAAAAGTGCCTGGCATTGTTAGGCCTTAAACACTTGTTGCATTGCCACCTCCCTGGGGATCTCTTGCCATTCTTAGACAATAAAGGGTGTATTTTTTCCCTGAGAATTTATGTTGTTAAAGCTTATTTTTCACTCTACCTATGCCATCTATTGACTAAAAAAAACACGAAATGGCTACCAGTCACCAAGAGTAGCATGCAGCTAATGTAAAGGCTTACATAGATTGAATACAAGTTGAATCATTTCTGCAGAAAACCAGGCTCAGTTCAGTCAGTGAGCCCTTTATGTTTTTGTTTGGTACACTTGTAGACTCTAATCCAATCCAACACACACCATTAGCTCTGTACATGTATAAGGCTTGCAAGGTTCAGTCCCTGTTGATACTGTAATTAAGGCGTTCATTTAAATAGAGTTTGTGCAAATGATTTAGGTTTTAGTTAGTGGGGTTGTTGGTCTGAAATATTGCTTATATATGAAGAAGTGTTTCTGATGTCTGCACGTTAGAAACATGAATAGCACAATGTTAAACACACCTCTCAACATAATCAGGTAGCTACATGACCAGTTGAATCTGACTGACTGTACACTAGCACGCTTAAGTGCCAGTTTCATGGATTAAGCCTATAGTATCGCCTAGTGTTGTACTAAATGGAATGGAGTTTGTCCATTTGAAAGTACAATTCAGTCCAGGACTATAGACTTGATCCATGTCTGCGAAATTGGCCCTAAGTTGTCCTTCCCTATAACCAAACCTTAACTATGTTTTATTTGTCTTAACCAGAGTGTCTCTGTTACCCTAACCACACTGTTGTTGCCTTGCATATACAGATGGTATAGAAAGTCTACCATCAAAGACATTCTGGGAGTTGAACTTCTGTTGCCTCATGTTACTACGTATACATAGTGCCTATCAAGCAGTACCTCTTCAAGGATCTCACATGCGTAGAGTAGCCTTTTATTGTCCTTGCTTCAAAGAGCCGAATGCAAACACTCCCTGCCCTGTCAGGGATTGTCTGTCTGTCTGTCTGTCTGTCTGTCTGTCTGTCTGTCTGTCTGTCTGTCTGTCTGTCTGTCTGTCTGTCTGTCTGTCTGTCTGTCTGTCTGTCATAAATTATCCTGTAAAACTCTACCAGACCAAAGGAAATGCAGTTCTTCTGTAAGGTTACGATGCGCCTTTATTGCCTTTTAGCACAGCACATTCTGTTAACATAGTAGAACATTGGAACATTACTCAAAGCAGTGTATCTTATCACAAGGGGTCCTTTAATGAACCAGAGTCTGTCTTGTCTTTATGGCAGCAAACTGAATCTGACACAGTGGTAGCATTGATGACGATAGTGCTAATACATTTGTGTTTTGAAGTCTTGTGGTTGGTTAATCCAGACTTTCTCTCGATCTGTGTGTGTGTGTGTGTGTGTGTGTGTGTGTGTGTGTGTGTGTGTGTGTGTGTGTGAGACAGTCCGTACACAGCATATCATGTGTCTGTGAGTCGGCTGGTCGAACGATGTCACATATTCTGTACAGTGTGAGGGCTTGAACAATGAGGATTTTTTTTTTTTTTTTTTGGCATTTTCAATCTTTATTAGACAGTACAGAGTTGAAATGGGGAGATAGAGAGAGGGAGATGACATGCAGTAAAGGTCCACGGGTCGGACTCAAACCCGCGACCACTGCAACGAAGGCTAGAGCCAATATGGTACGCGCTCTATCCACTACGCCACCGGAGCGCTAGAGGTTGTTTTTTTTTTGTCGGAGGTTGAAGCATGAATGTGTATTTTTTTTCTGAGTGGAGTTGTTGTGCTTGTATGTGGGCAGAGGAACAATGGCCATGCTGCTGACCCAATTTGCTCTGCTCCCAGGACAGAGAAACTGTAACTTCCAACATGGAGGCAAAGAATGTCTCCAACACCATCCCCACGCACGGCAAATAATTGAGATGGTCGTGAGAATAGAGCATTGTGATATTGAGCAATGGCTGACAACAGGGATTCATTAGTTTCAGCACCAAAAAATAAATAAATGTTTAGCAGCATTTACTGTAAAGCAGTTCTAAGTTCCTCAATTTAAATCATGCCAAATACTACAATTTATAACAATAATGAAAGCTGTATAAAAAATGCATTGTGCGTCAATACTAAATTGTTTATTTTCTTTTTTCTGAGAAGGGTACGGTTAGGGGCTTAACTTCTCTGTGTTGTCTCTTTTTTCTATCTGTACTTGTGAAGGGTGTTGTGTGTGTGTGTGTGTGTGTGTGTGTGTGTGTGTGTGGTGTGTGTGTGTGTGTGTGTGTGTGTGTGTTTTTGTGTGTGAGAGAGAGAGAGAGATCTCACGGAGAGATTTGTGACTCACTTTCCTTTTCTTTGACAGACTACCCTATCCTACATCACATTTGCGTAAGAAGGGCGCTAGTGCAATGCAAGCACTTCCTGTGTTGGGCCTTGCTCACAAAAGGCCTGAGATGAAAGAAATGTGGTTGTGCCGCGAGTGAGGGGGGCTCATTATTGGTAGCAGGGCCACAGACAGGATCCTTTCACACATTACATCAGAGAGGCTTGAGTGTCCTCTGCTCATGTATGTCCCAATGATTATGCAATAGCCTTTGGGTGATTACTGTCATTAGCAAAGAATATTCAAACACTTTAAAAATCTAATCTGGCAATAAAAGGACCTGAAACAAAAGAGCAGTGGCTCATATTACACGTTCACTTTATGCATACATTGACATTATTTTGCTGCATTAATGTACTGGAAGTACATTTTCTTGGCTTTAGAGGACATACATATGACATGTCATTCACTTGTACACATGGACGTGTAAGCTCACAGTGAGACAGCACAGACCTTTTCACCCTTTTCCCATGCCCACAGTGTTGCACATATCCATCCATATCAACAGTTTTTAGTTTAGCCAAAACAATAGAAAACCAGCTGCATTTATTTCATTGGGCAGGCACAGGCTCTTTGAGATGACACCTTTACATTGTTATTACCAATGTTTTTTTTCCTGCTGTATAGTTCTAAAAAATGAACAAGACCACATTCATTTTTCCTAAATCAGTATGTCTACATTGATTCATGGACATTCTTTAAATCACAATATATTTTGGGCCCAACACAATTTCCAACTATTTAAGCTGCTTTTTTCCCTTGTACTTTTTTCAGCACTTAACCCTATACATCATTACGTTTACCAATTTAGTGTCTTAACGTGTGATTGCCACAACGTTGTGTTGCTTGTCTCACAAATACCGATCCGTTGTCTTGATAAAGCCAGTGCAGGTAGCAAAACGGTGTCAGTCTCTCTGCCTGGGCCACAACAGAAAGGTGTTTGTGTTTGGATGAACATTGGAATCTTTACTTTAACGGTGCCTGTTATAACACAGCACTCTTAACACCCTTTTCACACATACATTCTCAGGACGCAAGTCGGTGTAAATTGAATCTCAATACATATGCTGGAGGCGCCCACCAAGACTCTAAGGGCACCCAGTGTCGTAATGTGTGGGAGGTGAAATATTATAATTATGCAAGTAAGAGACATATGGAAGCAACAAACAAATGCTCTTTTATTAATCCCACTGGGAAAAGGCGCTACGTTGTCTCCCCTTCCAGACAACACCTCAGCATCACACTCTGCAAAGCTAGAAGCTTTTGTGTATTTATAACTGGCACAAAATGAACTTACTTCATCTGAAATACTTAATCAGTTGAGTATTTACCGTAAGCTAAGGTGAGACTGTGTTCTCTAAACACTTTTAATACAGTGGCCGCAATTGACATTTAAAGGGAAATAACAAAAGCTTTAACATAATATGGCTCATATGATGTATTGATCTGAACAGAAGTACATTAGTATAACTTCTGAATTCACTTGTCATTTGTAAGAGGAAGAACTTGTTACTTTTATCGGTTTAGAATTGACTGTACGTAATCAGTCGAGTATTTACCGTAAGTTAAGGGGAGACTGTGTTCTCTCAACACTTTAATACAGATGTACCAAATGACATTTACAGGGAAATAATAAAAGCCTCATTATAATATGGCTCATATGGTGTATTGACCTGAACAAAAGTGTGTTAGTATTACTTCTGAATTACATTTTCATTTGTAAGAGGAAGATGGTACTTCTTTCTCAGAAGTTACGTAGTCTCGGTTTGACTTTTCCTCAGTGCTCTCGACAGCCTGCCACTTTGAGCAGTGTGGCGTGTGCAGACAAGCTGTCCTAACTCCCCCACTTCTATGAAAAAACAGCCCTGTTTCACTATGCAGCGGGATGACTGTCCATACTCCCAATCCCAGCCATCTATAAACTAAGTCTATACAGAACAATTTGATTGGCTACAAGGCAACACCATACAATAATGGTACATTAATTAACAGTTAGTTAATGCTTAGTTAAGGCCATTGACAGTTGGTTAATGCTTATTACTCATACTGTGTCCATAATGTGTCTTTGTTAAGTGCTATACAAATAAAGTCTGATTGATCGATTTGTCGATTGATTTGCATTTTTCAAAATGTCTATTTATAAGTATATATTCAGAAGTATATTTGATGCAAAAGTGCTTATGACAAACGTTACTTTATCTGCGTTCTTATTGAAATCCAACCTTCAGAAACAGGACATGAAAGAGATAAAATACAGATAATGTGTGACTTAGCTGAAGCGGAACCACACACATTGTGAATAGAGCGTATCACACAGGGCACGTCACACTGCACCTCAAAGCAGAAGCAACACAGGATAACTGGGCTTTCAGGACTTGTTGGGGGTATTGTTTAAATTCAAAATAAAGGGAAGAGAAACAACATACAGGGACTACTCCGTCAGCTCTCTCTCTCTCTCTCTATCTCTATCTATCTGTCTCTCTCTCTTTCTCTCACTCACTCACAAAACACACACACACACACACACACACACACACACACACACACACACACACACACACACACACACACACACACACACACACACACACAACACACACACACAAACAATCATCCAAGTGAGTGTTACTCTAGCCTTGTCCTTTGTGAGGAACGGCCAAAATGTCCTCACAAAGATAATTGTCCTCACAGCATGGGTTCTCTGCCACTGGTTGGTCCACATTAGTATATAAATACAAACACAGACACACACACAAACAGCTACACAGAAGGCTTTGAAAGGCTCTGGGAAGGCCTCCAGTACAGGCTAACAGTACATGTTCATATTCAATTACTGGATCCTCCCAATTTTGTTTGAACAATGCATCCATTAGCTGAAGATTTGAGTTATAGCCGGGAATGATATCACCTTCAGCCATATTGATTTATGATGTTTTAGAATAGAACTGGACTTGGTCCCCTCATTTTGCCTTGTTAAGTGTGTCCTCGAGTGATAGATAATGTGAAGGGAAACCAAACAAGCGAGTATGCTAGGAGCAAACTGTGGACAGGGAGTGGATATTGCAGGCCGTCAGCAGTCATTCTCTATTTGGGACCGTTTTGAGTCACGTCTCTCAGGGAAACTGGGTAATTTTTAACCATGATAAAAAGTACATTTAAGAAAACACTTTAGAAAACAGTCAACTAGTTCACCTAAACACTCCTTTATAAATGGACGGCAAACAACTGAATCTATGCACGTTGAAACTTGAACTTGAATTGTTATATTTCACACCTCCCGCATCATCTTCTTTGCATTTTACCTTTTATTGGTGGAATTTTGCCTTCTGCTTTGGATGATTGAGTGATTTATGCACAGCTGACTCACCGTATAGTAGCAAGGTAACACTGGCACAGATGAATTGTTCATTTTATAATGACACCTTCTCTTTATACAAACCTATCAGTTACTGTATGTTTGACAATGTTAATGTGAACCTACGTACATACATCAACATGACACAATCTTGTTTGTCTAAAAGGTACCAAAGAAAGCCAAGAAGGGGATTAAAAAGCAGATTGTGCTTGGAGTAATGCCAGGCTAGTTATTTCTGTCTTCTTCCAGTCTTCTTTACTCTTTGCTAAGCTAAGCTAACCATCTCCTGTCTTAAGCTCAGTATTTAACAGACATACATGAGAGTTATAGAGATCTTCTCATCTTAAATTCTTTTGATTAATAATTGTTTATATACTGTAAAAAAGAACCAGAGCTAGATTATGTCAACCAACAGTTTATCATATGCAACACAACACGGGGTCTGCTCCCATTGGCTGCCTATTAAAACAGTCTGTCATTACCTTGGGTGGAGGCTTCAGTATTACTCATTCACACTTCAAAAGGTTCAGCTCTTCACATGGGCCTCATCAGAGAGCTGTGTGTTGTTCAGATCATGATGGGACACCCCCCCCCACCACCCCTACACTTCTTTCAGTTTCAACAACTATTTTAAAAGTGTGTACACCTTCATTGCTGTCTTCTTGCACGAGCAACCAGGTCAACAATTAGGGGAGAATGCAGAATCCCACAACGCAGAACTACATTTGGAAAGTCGTCCTTCTCCGCTGTAGGCATTAAACAATGGAACAGTCTCCCAACAGATCTTATAACCAATGGTGATTTCCGGGCTTTCTCCCGTCTGACAAAGGTTTGGTTGCTCACGCAGCAGACCTGCACACACCTATAGAATTGTGTAGTGCTAGTAGGATAGGGGTATTTATTTTATTTTTATTTATTTTTATTATTAATTATGTAAGGTAGTGCTTTTCATAAACTTTTTTATTTTGTATCCTATGTATTTATATCATTGTATCTTGTTATCCTTTTAATGTTTAATCCCATGTCTAGATATTATTGTGTTTTATATAGTTCTTACCTGCCCAGGGACTACAGGTGGAAAATAGCAGTTTGCTAAAACCTGGTACAATGCATCTCTCCTCTTGTTCCAAACAAGGTTAATGTTTCTTTTGTACATTGTCCCTGTTCAAATAAAGTTATAATCAATAATCAATAATCTTACATTAATGTTAAGCTTCTGTCAATGAAACTCCTGTCGGCTTTAAGTGCTAAATATCTAGTATAAAGGAAACATTGATTTCTTTGACAACGATGTATCATGTTGTTTGTTTTTCACTTTGGAAATAATAAAGTTTGTTTTTAATCGGGTTCGTTTGGGGTTAAATGGGTTCATGTTGTCTGTCTAATTGAAAGGGAGAACTGTCAGTCATGCTATTGTCCCGCCTACTTTAAATGACGTCTGAAGCTCATTCATCCGTGGCCTCGGCAGACCACAAAGAGATGTGAAACCGGGACCTATAACTGTGAGCAGCCACCCTTTTAAAATGTCAGTCAGACAGAGCCGAATCACACTCTAATTTGAAAACATTTGCTTTCCTGAAGTCTTTATGTCTTTGTAAGCCACACTCTCATGTTCTTACTTATAAAACAAAAGTTTTCATCTTTTAAGTTTTTTTATTCAATGAAAATAAGGAAATGCAAATGTGTGTGTGATCCCCAACAGACTCTCCAGTCAAACTAAGGCTGAACTGATAAAATGTTGAATAACCATTACCAGTCTGCGTGAATGAAAGTATGTGGGCAAGAAGGCCAATGTAAAACAGCTTTACAGTTGCTTCTCAGTGTCTCTGCCCTGTACCATCTTGGGCTGGAGAGTTACTTTTTACCCGTTTGATAGAATAAAATCAAATCAAATCAAATCAGTTTTATTTGTATAGCGCAAAATCACAAATACATTTGTCTCAGTGGGCTTTACATTTCATACAATATGATATATGATACAATATGATACAATATGACACCCTGCCCTTACACCCTTAGCTCGGCTGAGAATAAGACTGTGTCTGTGGAATATTAAAGCCTAAACTACTTTGGGAATAAACAGTGAGTACATATAATTTTAATTTTATATAATGAAAATAATGTTCACACTATGACCTGCTCTTTGGAAATATTTATAATGAAATAGTTGGATATTAGAAAGATATTAAAGCGCATTCCCTCCATTAATTCATTGGCTGATTTAGGTGTGTGTGCTCATGTCTGCCATTTGTCCCAATAGTTCATGTTGACCTGCTTTCAAAGGGAGTCACAGCAGAGCAATTTGTAAGCTTGTCTTCCACTGTGACCTTCTGTGAAAGTCAGAACGACACATGCAAGATACTGTATGAATTAACTATACGAGTTACAGTTTTGTTTGGGTTAACAGGATGGACCTACTTGCGATTGCTGCTACACTCCCATTCACTATTTAAGTGGTGGACTGAGCTGCCATCAGCTTACTGTATGTTGACTCCTGCTATCATTATTTTGTTGGTTTACTTGTCACTGGTCTCATATTTTCGGGTTGAGGTCGTTTTTTCGGTGATTGTTGTCGTCTAGCGGTTGCTGTTTGCTCGTTGTTCCTAGTGTTTTTAGTTGGTACGGTGAGTTGCTGCAGTTGTTGTTGTCATTCTGTGCAGTTGCTAAGTAATCCACTCCTCCGTCCGCATTCCAATAATTCTTCATTTTTTGAATCCAAGGCCTGTCATTGTCAACTCATCAAGCTTTTTGAAGGCTTGCATTTATCACATTCCACTCTCTGTTAGTAAGTGAGGATAACAAAAGGAGATGAGTAAACTAATGTATCCAAAGTCCTAAGGCAATCTGCTTTCAAGTGCTTTATTCATCATGCTTTTTTCAGACTGGTTTTCATAGCATTGCACTACATGTTTTCATGTGTTTGAATGTTGTATTCAGCAATGCAGTGAATACATTTTTTTTTATCAATATGTGTAATCGATAATGATTAGTTATAATATACAAGTCCTCAAAAGTATCAGAGCCTTCAGTCATATCATGTTATTGCCTAAGACAATCAGTGTACAATGATATGATCAAGGCAGGATTATC
Source organism: Ammodytes dubius (assembly GCA_026122265.1). NCBI lineage: Eukaryota > Metazoa > Chordata > Actinopteri > Uranoscopiformes > Ammodytidae > Ammodytes > Ammodytes dubius. The sequence goes on along the minus strand of CM047513.1, from coordinate 29,156,438 downwards.
AACCAACTAGCATTTAAGTCATTGTACTGGGGCCCCTATGGCCCCCAAGGTCTCATACGGTTCAAAACATGGTCTTTATTTTAGATTTGGGGCGATGTCTACCAGTACAAATCTGTAAACCAACAGTTAAGTTTCCATTCACTCTAAAACATGTGGTGCTTCCTTGAGGCCTAATACATGTGTTGAACATATTTCCTTTATTATAAAACATTAGTTGAGCCAATTGAAAACATACATTGAGTTCTAAATTGCTTAGTCTTTCTTTATATATACTACCAAATAGCATGCTGATTTCAACGCTAAAAATCCGGGTAGCATGCTAAATCTGACCACAAGAATTGAGACATCCAAAATATTTTTTCTACCATACTAAATAGCAGAAAGTATGTGTATTGGAAGTTTGGAACGCAGGGATTTTTTATATCGGTGGGTGCTAGCAGCAGGCTGTCTTTTTCTTCATACCTTTGTTTATACATTGCTACATTCCTTGGCACGTTATCGCTACCAACTGCTGGTCAATGGAACAGCGTGAAACCATTGCTGGGTTGTCCTACTTTGTCCTTTACCGTGAGTGCATGAAATGCTAACAAAACGGGACCCACTCTCAGAAACATTGCTCAACATTCCTACAAGAGGTCAATACCTGTGTTACCTTGTCTTTTGGGAAAGCCTTCTTTCTAAATCTAAATTTTGCAAATTTGATTGCGAGGATTTTGTTTAACAGATCAGCAGGGCCCAACATTCAAGGTCTACCTTCTAATCTGGCCAGGGAAATGAGACAAAGCATCAAAAAGCAACATATTCTTATATCTTTTTAGGAAAATCACCAGAATTTATACTTGGAGGGGTTCTTGAGCAGGTGTGGATCTGTCAACTAATCATTCAACCAACTAATGGGTCAGGGTAGAACTGAACTAGTTTGCATAGTGCTGTATTGCTACACTGTTGTTCTTGTCAGCTGACATGCAGTGTGTCCCCTTGGAAATCAGACACAGCCTTGATTTGTAGTAGATGCCATTTATCTCTCCAAACTATCAATAAAGTTGAATAATGCCACAAAATAATATACAAAAATATATTATGTATATATACAGTATATATTCTAGATCAGAGCAACATGACTTACCACATCAAATAAAAGAGCTCAACCTATATCCCTCACAGCTAATCTTAGCGGGCTCTGTGAGGAATGACTTGAAGTGTTTATAGGTGGCAACAAACTTAAGAAAAAGGTGACTTAAGTCTGCATTAGGTTGAATAGGAAACATGTTGTACTTAACAAATACATTTCGGCCTACAGGCTAATGTATGGAGTGTAGAAGCAACAATGTAGTGGAACCATCACTCAGTCCAAGCGCTTAACAGGATGGCTAGTTGTTTACAGTGCGCTTGCAGGACAGCAGTGTGCAAGTTTACGAGCAGCAATTTGGTTGTTCTTTCGCGAATGGGGAAGTGGAGCGGCTTATCGTTCAGGGAAGTGACTCTTCAATGCCTGCTGACGACACACACACACACACACACACACACACACACACACACACACACACACACACACACACACACACACACACACACACACACACACACACACAACACACACACACACCAGTCCTGCAGCCCTTGCATGAGTTATATTGTGTGACCCAAGAGCGTATGTCATGTTAATGTTGAGATCAATGTGTTTGTCACAGCAAAGATCTTTGAATAAAGGGATAGGTCATTCTTCAGATCTGGGTCACTGGCTGAACGTCTTTTTGTTTGCTGTGGAGATTATTGGTCAATATGAAAGTGACGGAACACAGGATGTGTTAAACGATTAGGTTTGCCTGATGACAGGAACAGGAAGAAATGTGCACCCAGATGCCCTCTTATCCACTCACATCTGTCTTCAACAGGAAGGTGGTGGTTGTCACTTACTGTGTAATGCAAGCAAGCACATTGGCAACAAGAGAGCACAAAGGGTTATGGGAACCAAACTTCATTCCATGCCCACACAGTGTTTCCGTCATAAGTCGATCATCCTGCTTTGGCACATATAGATTTGTTTTAATATGGGTCCCCGCCGGTGTGAATAGAGACAAAGTATCAGAGAGAACAGCCCTCTTCTTTCTCTCCACCTCCACATTTCTGAAAACCTGTGTTCAAAAAACCCCAAGCCAGTAGTCTATCCCCTTATGATGTCATAAGTAGCCACAACGTCCCCCCCCCCCCCCCCATTACCAACCTACTTTAGCACTACCTCCACCTGTGATAAACCACACCCCTAGATACAGCTGAATCTAACTGGCAGTTCGATTCAAACCAGCAGATGGATTCAGGGCCAATCAGAGCAGACTGTTCTTTTTGGAAGGCGGGGCTTAAAGGTACAGGATATAAAACAAGGTGTTTCAGTCAGAGGCTGAAAAGAAAAGATTCAGCAATGGCACTGTTTTTGGACCCTACACTATGAAAACAGTTTCTGACAGAAAACATAATCCCAATATAAAACCTGATTATGAGCATAATATGTGACTTTTATTTGTGAAAATAAGGAGCAGAGATGTAAATGAAGTCTATATATTGGAACAAGGAAAGAAGAAAGGAAGGATGAAAGGAGAGAGAAGGAATGTAAGAAACAGAGGGGCATGGGTGGATGGAGTAGGGAAAGAAGTGCAGGTCAGACTGGGCCCTCCCCACTTTTGGTCAGTCAATGGAAGGCAGCACCTGATTGGTTTGTGTAGTCGTTTACATCAAGATGGATCGAGGAATAAGCTGGTTAGATCAGGCTGCTCTCTAGGAGTTAAGAGAGAAGGGATGAAGCGCGGGAGGAAGGAAGGTTAGGTTGGTGGAAATCAAAGGAAGTTCAAAAAAGAGGAGAAGAGTAGAAGAGTATAATTGGTCCATTGTTCCAGGTGTAAGTATGCAGTGGGCTGACCTATTAAAATGGCTGCTTGACCTTTCCAGTGCACCAAGCCCAGCCACAAAGCTGCTGCTCCCACTGCATGCTCAGACTGATTCAGTCAGCTGTTTCACTCCTCAGTCTCTCCCTCTGTCACCCTGCTTCACTTTCTCTTTCTTCTCTCTCTCTCTCTCTCTCTCTTCTCTCTCTCTCTCTCTCTCTCTCTCTCTCTCTCTCTCCTCTCTCTCTTCTCTCCTCTCCCTCTCTCTCTCTCTGGCCGGCTGTCGATGGGTTTCCTGCTCTGAGTCATTGCAGACACAATTAGAGCGTTTCCCTCTGCCCGCAGTGCTGGGTGAACATAGCCTATCTGGGAGCTGATAGGATTGTTGATCCGTGACTCAGCGTTTACACGTGCCTTCAATGTCACACCACACCTGAAAGTTAAAGGAGACAGCAGGCCTTTTTTATTTCTTGTTTGATTATTATTCAAAATAAGCCTTGTTTCCACGGAGCTGTGCGGTGCGGTTCAGTTATGAAACAGCATGCATTTATTTGCGGTCTGACTGTCAAAAGTTGGGAAGGGTACCAGAATAATCATACCGTGCTGTAGCTATTTTTGTCACCCTTTGGTTAGGGCACCAAGCCGACCCAAACCGGTCCCAAAAGGGTGGAGCTACACACTGCAGTCCGTTGATTAGTTGGTCGCAGCTCTTTGTTTACTGTGTCTTGTTCTTCCTCTTCATTGAATTAATTGGTCGGCTACACTGTGTCCCGCTGCTATCATGTCACCGTCATTTTGTAGCTGCCATGGCAGTGCTGCTTAACGGCTCTGGGTCATAGGGTGCTGTTTTCGGCAGTGGAAACAGAAGCCAGAGCTAGGCTTACCGTTCCTTTCCAAACCGTACCGTGCCAGACCAATCTATAGTTCTCAGTGGAAACAATGCAAAACAAGCATGTCTTACTCTGACTTGCTGTCTTCCCTTAACCTTTCTGTGGTCTCCAACACATTGATTTCGGTTTAGGATGTGCAGTACATTTTTACAAATTTCACAAATGAGCTGGCCAAAGTAGTTTTAGCGATTGTTCCTCAAGCAGGGAGCAGATACAAAACATTGTGTCATCATTCATCACCCGTTAAATAACTGATTAGTTCATCATCAAGTGATGGCACATATACTGTACATGCCTTATTGTTATTATGAAAGAACACCTATTGCACCTAATTGAATTATAATGAAATAAAACAGAGCACTGGAGCATGTCCTGATCATAGATAGTAAATAATATGGATATAGCATCCGGGCTGACCTCAGTTATTCACACGGCATCCAATAATCCTGGTTTGTGCGCGTCGCCATTTTGTGAGGGGGAGGGAGATAGCTGACGTATACCTCCGAGGCAAAGTGAGGGACAACGGGCGGAGAGCTGTCACTCAAGAGATCGCGCCAATACATTTTAACCTCCAAAAGAATAAAAACTAGCGTGGTCCAAAAAAATTCATGTGTTGTCATGGAGATATGACCTAAACATACAGACTAACATGGTTTCGTGGCCCAGGCTGTAAATAGGTTTAATAATGCTGTGAAAACGGCATGTTTAACATTGGAGTCAATGAGAGATAGCTGTCTTCTGCTTCCAGCCCCCAGTGGCACTTCCTGGTTACTACAGTTTTTGGTCACTTCCTTATTGAATGCTGGTAAAAATCGCTGAGGTTGGGGCTTGGTCCTGATGTGAGGAGTTGGAAGAAGCATTTCTACCTTGATACAATCAGACTGATATTCATGTCATTCAATTCATTTACTAACTGCACCGTTGCACCACTGCTCAATATGCGGGGCAGGCTCATGGTTACCTACAGTGAGTGGTGTAACAATTATATGATCACGCACAATTATACAAATTCAACAACAATAGTAATAATCAAAACCAAAGCGACAACAACAATGATAATAATATAATAATAATATGGCTTTCATTAAATGAATATGAGACACACTTACTAAAAAAAAATAATACAAAATAAATGTGTTCACGGCCCAAGATGTGTGTATTTAATGTGTTGTGTGTGTGTGTGTGTGTGTGTGTGTGTGTGATTTTTTACGATTCTCTCCCCATTTTTCTCCATTCTTCTTTTCTTCCCTTTGTCCTTCCGTCATTGCTCCTTGCTCCTGTTTCTCCCTGGAAACAAACAAACAAAAGATAAAAAAAAAAAAACATAACATACGTACATCTCCATCCCCTTTGTTTCTATGGCAACACCACAGCAGCAGAGGAGAGCAGACAAGAAGTGTCTACTCCTCCTCCACACTGAAAAGACAGAAAGAGAGAGGGATAGAGAGAGAGAGGATAGGGTCCAGTACAAAGAAGGAAAGACAGAGCTCTAAAGGAGGAGAGAGAGAGAGAGGGAGGGGAAGGCAATCACTGCACGCTCTTGTGCAGCAGGACGGAGTATCTATGGCAACGTCCAATGGTTATCAGAAAATTGAAGCGCCGTCTGTTTGTCTCCATTCTGCTCTGCCTGTGTGCCTGTTTCAAAAACACCATTTCTCTCCATCCTCTGCACACTTTCTCGCAGACTGCTCTTTATTTTGCAGATTGGGGGGGGAGGCTGCGCCTTGAGCAGAAACCTATCAACAACATTATTTGGCAGCTAACTGGCAGACAGAATGAAGAACTCTCTCCCAACTTGCCCCAGAACCAATATTTGCAATGGATGTCGTCTAATGAAAAGCCCATTTCACACGACTGTGCTGTTGTATGTGTGTGTGTGTGGTGTGTGTGTGTGTTGGTGTGTGTGTGTGTGTGTGTGTGTGTGTGTGTTGGTGTGTGTTGTGTGTGGTGTGTGTGTGTGTGTGTGTGTGTGTGTGTGTGTGTGTGTGTGTGTGTGGTGTGTGTGCGTGCGTGCTTGTTTCGGAGGGGGGCAGGGGGACAGGACAGCTGACTTGCTCCATCAGTCTGTGAGGGTGCTGTAAATAAAGGAATAGTGTGTTTGTTCATTGGAAGAGGAGGAGGGGGAGGGCTCTGTTTGCTGTATAGAGAGAGTGATATGGATGCAAATAAAGAAGAGAACCACCAGTGTTGTGTGTGTGTGTGTTGTGTTGTGTCAGGCTGTTTATAAATCTGGAAGCAGATGCAAATGTTGAAGGGAAGCAGTGGGGGACTGTCTCCAAAGTGCATGCTAAATGTCCAAGTAAGCTTTTCAGATTTTAACTTCAGGTGTTCTTATTTTTTTCTCAAATATATTATCTCTTTCTTTTTGTTGCACATGCTTCACCTGTTTCTGAAGCAGTTTGCAGTCTTAATGCTAAGCTAACCGTCTTCTCATCTTATTGGCACTTGGCATTAGAATCTCAAACTATATGCCTTTAAAAGCACACACACCTCTTTCACAACGGAGAGAGAGAGAGATACAAGCGTCATCCATGGCATGCTCTGCATACTGTGTGAGTATCCTTAGTTTTCTGAATGAAAATTGCCTCACAAAAATGAAAAGTAAAAGAGGTGGGCAGGGAAAAATATAGCTGCCAGGAAGCATTGCTACCTAATTAGGGTGCAGCAAATGACGTCTGCAGGGGCCAATTGTGTGGATATGTAGTTAGTCTTCCATCAACAATAATTGGTACCAAGTCATGCAGTGACGCTAATGTCTGGGAAATCCACTAAGTGATTCATTTACTGCATCTATGATGGACACATGTCCTATTATAGACACACTGTGCTATTAATTTTTTTCTAAAAGCTTCTCTTGGGGCCTTAGAAGATATACTGGCCTAGTTTCCTTGTGGTTTTCAACCCAGCCTCGTTATTTTTATCTGTTTAGATTCTTCTCTCTCTCTCTCTCTCTCTCTCTCCTCTCTCTCTTCTGTCTCTCCCCTCTTTCCCCTCCCCTTCTGTGTGAAGACGCTGTTCCTGAGTCCGGAAACTTGTGGTCATTTGTCAGCGTTTCTGTAATCATTTTTGAGACTAGCAAACAGGTTGTGGCCTGTTATGCAGTTTGCATCTGCCTCCAGCTCTCACACAATGCTGAGAATGGGATCTGAGCACTGCTTCACACTATGCTAGGTTTTATCTATCTATCTGTGTGTGTGTGGTGTGCGTGCGTGCGTGTGGTTGTGCGTGCGTGAGTGCGTTGACTCAAAGGCTGCATGAACAATAGTGTTTCTAGGCGATGTGTTTGTGTATTCCTCTGATTAATGGTTTTGAGCTAAATACATTTTCCACTCTGTTTTCTGCATTCAATGACTTGTTCACTACATCAAATGTCAGCCACGCAGCTGATAACGACTATACTCTTTATGTGTTGCCACTCTCTTGCTGTTTTTTTGAAGGTTTTTGTTTGGGCCTTGTGTTTACCCAGGGCAGGTCAGCCTGGGACATGTTTTCTTTTTGTCTTTCAAGCCCACTGCCAGTAAAAATGAAATGCCCTCTTTTTCTTCTCCTCCGGCTCTTGTTTAAACACACGGTTGCGTAGTGTAAATGTTAGACAGTGGCTAAGTGACTAATATCCTCTTTTGCTTTTCTCTTTCTCTCTCTCCTCTCTCCTCTCCCCCACCAGCCCACTGGTTACATGGAGACGTGTCTGTCCTACAGCTCCATAGAGGACCTGCAGCTGCTCTCGTGGGACAACGCGCCCAAATACTGTGTCCAGCTCAGCTTCCCCGGGGGCACGGTCCTGCTGCAGGTAATGCACCTGTCTGAACTAGGGCTCTGCTAAAAGATCCATACAGCAATATATCCTGATATTTCTTTTTGTGATATCTGTATCGTATCGTCAGCTCCAGGAAAGGAATATTTTGGTGCTAAGTTAGGTTGGTAATGAGGGGGCTTGGCTTCTTTCCTTATGATATCATCAAGGGGATAGCAATGTGACAGGTGGAGGTGGAGGAAAAGAGAGAGGGTTGCTTTTTCTCATACTGTGGGAGTCTCTAGACACACCAGGGACCCATATTAATGTTGCAAATGATATGAAGTATATTTTGCATAAAAAATGACCTTTTAAACTAAGGATAATTGAGTTGTGAGTCCTAAACCGAGAAATGTAGCTAATGAGGACCGCTGCATGCTTCAGAGTTGGGTGTTAATTCTTAATGTGTTTTTCAGTGTCAATGACCAAATATCTCTCGACACAAGGTTAAGGTTACTAACTAGTGGAATATATGTCTGTCCACACTGTATCAGCAGCAGTGGGACACATGGTGCCTGCCAGTGTAATCTGGCATCAATGCAGGGGGCATCAGTCCACCAGACACTACACCCACTTAAACAAATAGAACAGATTTTTGATGACAAAATAGAACGCTGGCTAATATTTGGTCAGTGCCCTTTGCAGTGGGAACTTTGCTCCTGATCTTTCTTGTAGCTTATTTTTTTGTACAAGGGTTATCACAATACTAGAATTTCAAACTCGATAGCGATACTCAGAGAAATACTCCATACAGAATGCCATTTTCAATACAGCGAGGGGAGTGGAAATTATGAAATAAAGAGGCATGAATATTGTTATTATTATTTAATTTGTATTATTACATTTTTTCACACAATATACATTTTAAACATGTCTCAACATTTGCCACATTGCAATTCATACATTTTTCAACATTGTATATGATCCTCTGTAAAACTATGTTTTACTTTTAAACTTTTATATCCCTTTGAAAGATGGATTATGAATTATTGAATGCTTAAGAACATGATTCACACAGATGAGATTGTTATGCACCAGTGGTATATTATAACTTTATTTGAACAGGGACAATGTACAAAAGAAACATTAACCTTGTTTGGAACAAGAGGAGAGATGCATTGTACCAGGTTTTAGCAAACTGCTATTTTCCACCTGTAGTCCCTGGGCAGGTAAGAACTAAATAAAACACAATAATATCTAGACATGGGATTAAACATTAAAAGGATAACAAGATACAGTGATATAAATACATAGGATACAAAATAAAAAAGTTTATGAAAAGCACTACCTTATATAATTAATAATAAAAAAAATAAAAAAATAAAAAATACCCCTATCCTACTAGCACTACACAATTCTATAGGTGTGTGCAGGTCTGCTGCGTGAGCAACCAAACCTTTTTCAGACGGGAGAAAGCCCGGAAATCACCATTGGTTATAAGATCTGTTGGGAGACTGTTCCATTGTTTAATGCCTACAGCGGAGAAGGACGACTTTCCAAATGTAGTTCTGCGTTGTGGGATTCTGCATTCTCCCCTAATTGTTGACCTGGTTGCTCGTGCTGACATTTCGGAGCCCAGTGTCACAAAGTTCCTTAAGGGAGGAGGTGCAGCATTGTGTATGATTTTGAAAATTAAGCGCACATTAGCATACACAATGCGATTTTCAAAATTAAGCAGATTGTGTTTATCCAAGATTTTGCAGTGGTGATATTGACGAGTTTTTTTATCATGAATTTTAAGAGCATTTTTTATAATGATTCAAGTGGTCTCAAGGTTGTTTTACCTGCTTGAGACCAACTTGTCATACAGTAGGAAAAATGGGAAAGAATCATAGCATTCAGATAGGTGTTTGATGCCTCAACTGTAAGAGAGTTTCTTATGAATCGATAGTTTGCCAGATTAAATTTGATTGTATTACTCAACCTTTTTATATGCTTTTTGAAATTTAGTTAGAACAATACAAACACTTCTTAGGTTGTCAGAACGTTTGGATGGGGTTTTGTCCTCCCAACGGAGCCTTTAAGGTAGCGCTGCCTGGAAGGCCCTATACTTACCATTACCCTAACCCTAACCGCTCTGTCAGAAGGGACAGTTCTAGAAGCTGGAAATGGACACACCTTGCTGTTCTCTTAAAGACTGCTCTGAATTCCTGGGAAAAACCCATCTCCGTATTAACCAGTGAGCCCATTTTGTACTGTTAACCCATTAGCCCAATTACCCCCCATACACAATTCAAGCCATGTTGGGTGTTTTGGGGGGGTCAACAGTGTGTACCCAACCCCCTCAGCTGTGTTTGCTCATGCTTGCTGCCAGCTGTTTGAATCACTGCCAAGGCGGATTCAGCCTTTTTAGTTTCGGCTCCGAAGGAAAATTGCTGCTGGTTCCCCCTCCATAAGCCACCATCAGTCAGGGCTCCTGCACAAACCCAAGAAAACTGGAAAACCTGGCGTAGTTTTGCAGATATTTAAAACTATTAGAAAGAACAATGGAATTAGAAAATGATTTAAAGCTGTGCTAACTATGTAACAGCAATTGGTGGTCCCCTTATTGACCCCATGTCTTAAATAATCAGCCAAATAATTATAGAGAGCCATGTTTGTGTTTTTTATTTTTGTCGCTAATAATACATTTCCGATTTCAGGTTACTTCCTTAGTGCCTCCGTGATTCTGGTGAGAATGTTAGGGGGCAGACAGCAGAGACTCAAAATAGTATTTAGACAAGAAGCCTAGTCTAGTCAAATTTAAGTAGAATGGTTATTGTGAACAAAATAATGAAAAAATAACAGGGAATAGGCTAATATATTAAAAAAAACTTTTTAAATTGAAAAACTTATAGTAAGGCTTTCAATATCTTGGGAAACTAAGGATTTGGTTGAGATTGTAAAGCCAACTTGAAGAAAAACCCCACAGAGGACACTTAAATGTCCTACTTGTTTCATTGTGATCGTATGTTTCCTGTGGGTATATAAGTTTATTCTAGGCCTTTGGTCATCATCATCATGGATTCCCCATCAGAGATGCTGCATCAGCTGTGACAATTCATTTTTAAATTGTGGGTTATATTGATGTCAGTTACTTTGGACAAAAGTGACTCTGTTGGTCTCCTTTAGTTGGTGGAATAGAAGCTTGTAAGAATCTTATCCAAAAACAGTGAAACTTCTTTACATTTGAGGACATATTGAATCATGAATCCTTAATCAACTATCTCAGTAAGCAACATACAGTCTCTGGCTTTCTTTCACATCTTTGCTTCTCCACGGAATGTTTCGTTTGTAGCCGGCGCCCTGGTGTTTGGGAGACTACTGTGACAGATAGAGCGTTGGGCCTAAAAGTCTCTGTGCATGAGTGTCCCTCTCGCGGGGGCTAGAGCATCAAAACAAAGCCCCACAGTCTCTTGAGGACGTAAGACAAGACTGAGACATGTATTCATTTTGACAGAGCAACAACTAATGGGGAAACTCCAACTACAACCAAGTCACTCGCTCGTTTAGGCCTAAGTCAGGGACACACTGTTGATAAGCTTTTACGCTAAGAATTTATTCAGCAAAAACCATGCCTGTTTACTGTATTACTGCATTTCTTTTTTTAAATATTTTGTATTGCTTTGTTTTCCTGCAGGCAAGTACAAAGAGCATAACTACAGACACAATTAGAACAGAGCCTCCACACCTACCCAGGGCACTATTGTACAAACAAAAAATACAAAAACAAATTACCCTTAAAAGACAAGATAAATTGCAACAGAAAACATTATAGAATAGATAGCTAAATTAGTTACCCAATTGGATTTTTCTTTTGACAAGTGGTGCAAAACTAACTTGGCTCATTGTGTGCTTTGCTTCCGGTAGCTGCACACTCACCTTTGTTCATGACTATAATGTTGAACCTTTACAGCAGACACTACAGGCCTTATTAAACATGCAATAAAACACACTGTGTTAGACATGTTCGAAAATGACTCTCCAACTATCTGTGACTGTAGGTTAATGTTGACTTACATTGTTCAATCTGTCTGGCCTCTTTCAGGATGTAGTTGACTACAAGCCAATGTCATGAATCCTTGTCTGTGGGATTGCTTTCTATTAGCTGGGATCGCATTTAACACATCGTTTGTTTCTTGTGTGTGTGTGTGTGTGTGTGTGTGTGTGTGTGTGTGTGTGTGTGTGTGTGTGTGTGTGTGTACGTTTGTGTTTTACCACAGGCTGCAAACAGCTACTTAAGGGACCAGTGGTTTCACTCCCTGCAGTGGAAGGTAAGGTTACTGTTTGTCTTGAACTATTCATTGATGTCAACACAGTCCAAAAACACACCGCATTTTGTACTGACTTTCAACTTTGCTTTTCCTTATTTTTGAAGATCTAATATAAATGATATTGCAGAACAATCAATAATAGTATTTGTTGTATTGCCAATGGTCTGAGGCGCCATTTTTTGTGGCACCTAACAGACCTTTATGAGGATCAGATTGTATCTTAGACAATACGGTCTTAAGACAAGACATCATATAATATATCATATCAAGCGTCGTTTATAAAGCACTTTCCATACACAAAGAGGTAAGACAAAGTGCTATCAATAAAAAAAGAAGAGAAAAAAACAGCCATATCACTACACATCCTCCATTGAGCCGAACAAGGAAGTGTGCCTAACGTAGCTCAGAGCGCTAGCAGGCCTCACTGTTGCATCCTCATGGTTTGCTGTGTTTCATATCCTCCTCCACACTCAACACAGATATTCTCAGGCATCAGTCATCAAAAGCTGTCACGTGAAAAAGAACTGCTGCCCATACTTTTTAAAGGTGTCATGATAGGTTTATTATACACAGCTCTGATTCTTCACACACACTCGCACACCCACACACACACACCTGCATGCACTCACTCACTCACTCACTCACTCACTCACTCACTCACTCACTCACTCACTCACTCACTCACTCACTCACTCACTCACTCACTCACTCACTCACTCACTCACTCACTCACTCACTCACTCACTCACTCACTCACTCACTCACTCACTCACTCACTCACTCACCCACTCACTCAGGCCCAATCTAGATCCACCCCTACACCCTATCCCTATCCACTATCCTCCGTTTGCGCGTTCGCGAGGAGGGCCCGCCATATTGAGTGTCGTCCCAAACCACAGAGCCTCGAGTGTGAGTGGGTTATAAAGCCCTCGATCACCGAGTCTGCATCGATAGTGGCTTAGCCCTACGTTTGACACAGGTGTCCGCCAATCAATTAAGTCCGGAATGGAGGAGCCAACTTACAAATGAGAGTTCCGTGGAGTTTGTTTCCCGAATTATAAATGAAACGTTCTCTTACCTCAAACAGACATTTGATTGTTTATTTTTATGCATAGCCCTAAATGACGGAACCAGAGGGTAGCCTACAATTTTGGAATTAACATGTTGTTTTACACTTGTTGATTTGATTATGCCACTTGTCTACCGTTAGTGTATTTTCAAGGCGTGGATAAAAGATAAAACGAAGCAGATGAAGAAAATGCCCACAAGTTAATAAGGGACAGTGATTATTATTTCCTTAAATTGTTAGTAAGATTTGTGTTACTGTTAAAGCCAATGAGGGGTAGTAATAGCGGCGGTGACGTCAGTCAGCTGGAGCGCATGACTTTTCTTATTTATGACCACCCTTGCAGTGCATTATAATTTATGCACGCTAATTAACTGCCGCGATTCGCGGGTCGAAATGGCAGATTAACGTATCATGACAAGTGGAATACATGCTTTAGCAGACTATTGTTCTTTTCCCTGGTTTTGTATGCTGCTGTGCATGTAAACTAAAAGGATAATTAAACAGCGGATCACCCACCCGTTTTCTCCACTACAGACTGAGCTGGTAAAATTAGGAATATGCAGTTACAAAATGTTTAACAAAAAATAAATTATGCAGCCAAAAAATCAAGGGAGTGAGTTTGTTTTTATTCAATACTACATTTACTCTCACATGCGTAGCTTATGAATGTAAAGATCGTTTCAGGTCAAATATAAAAGTGGTGGAATTTTATTTTAGGGTGAGAAATAAAGACATAACAGTTAACTAGTGTCTCCAGGTTTCTTCCTGTTTCTGTCTGACAGAGGCGAGGGCTTGCCAAAGCCGCGCCGTTGTTATACCCTCCCCTTAATGATCGAGTGGCACTCCACAGCCGCGAGGGTGACTCCACAGCGAGTCACACTTGCTCACGAGTGGGACTGCATAGGAGTCATTTGGGAAAGGGCCTCACTCACTCACTCAACTCACTCACTCACTCACTCACTCACCACTCACTCACTCACTCACTCACTCACTCACTCACTCACTCACTCACTCACTCACTCACTCACTCACTCACTCACTCACTCACTCACTCACTCACTCACTTACTCACTCACTTACTCACAGGCCCAAAAACAAAACAAGCACAGAATTTCACACGGTTGACAAATATGTTGAAGTGCTTGTTTCACAGCTACAAGGCAGGGAACAGAAACATAATACTATTCCAAAATGGCTTGCCAGGTATTGACTGTATGTACGCTGTGTTTTTATTTCTTCAATTCAGAAAAAGATCTACAAGTACCGCAAGGTTTTGAACAACCCGAGTCGCTGGGACGTGGTGCTGAAGGAGATCAGAGCACTGGTGGACATGGCTCTCACCTCACCACTACAGGATGAGTCCATACACCAGGCTCCACTGCACATCATCTCTACACTGCTGGCTGAGGTAGATATACACACACACACACATACTCACGCATGTACACACACACCATCGCATGCACACACACACACAACACACACACACACGCACACACATACTCACGCATTTACACACACACGCATCGCATGCACACACACACACACACACACACACACACACACACACACCTCAGTCATATTCCCACTCATGCACACATCCACATCAACACATGACAATCACATAACACGAAAAATTGCATTTCACATAATAGTGACCTTTAAAAATTATCCATTACAGAATTCCAATATGACACACACACACACACACACACACACACACACACAACACAACACACACACACACACACACACACACACACACACACACACACACACACACACACACACACACACACACACACACACACACACACACACACACACACACACACACACACACACACACACACACACACAATCATCCAAGTGAATGTTACTCTAGCCTTGTCTTTGTGAGGAACGGCCAAAATGTCCTCACAAAGATAATTGTCCTCACAGCATGGGTTCTCTGCCACTGGTTGGTCCACATTAGTATATAAATACAAACACAGACACACACACAATATTTAGATATTCCCTAAACTCCTGTGTTTTTCCTCTCTGCTTCTCCTCCTACACAGAACTCTCACCTCAGCACTCAGGATCATGAGAACATCATTGTGGTGCGTATCAAGTCCACTGTCTCTATAAAGGGATATCTGATGAGCAGTTAATCATTAACCTTCTTGGGATCCACCTCTTGTTGTTTTGCTCTTTACGTAGACTGAAGGATAGTAAAGGTTCTCCCTCATGTACATTATTTGTGTATGTTACATTTTTGTGGGCCTAATTCGTCGCTGTCAGGCAGAAATCCTTGTATTTCCAAAACAGTCATTTTTCAGTAAATAATAATAAAGAAAAACACTGTATTTTTAAACCAAATCAAAAGTGCACTATTTACAAAACATAGTTTTTTTTCTTCATGTCATTTTTAGTATGGTATAATTATTGCAACATAAATCAAAACAAAATCATTTTGAGGCATCTGGAACCAAATGAAAGACTAGAATATGTGTCTAAAGAATACTATGGGCCCTGCTGCTTTAAACAACAACAACAGTGAAAACATTACTTTTGAGTTAAGCTTTCTAATTTCATACAGTGTTCTAAGGGTTCCAATTTTCCTGTCAGTAAAGTTTGTATATTCACTTGTGAAAATAAGCCTAGAAAATGTTTCACTTCTCTGACACACCTTAAGTTACATAGTGCACATTTAAGCTCTTTATTAATAGTTTTCATTGGTTAAAGCTTTATAAAAAAAAAACCCACACACATGAAGTGTGACCAATACCACTGTTTTCTAAATAAATAAAAAAAAGGTAAAAAAAAAAAAAAAAAAGGGAGATACAAGGTTTTTGCCAGACAGCGACACTTTGTGTGTTTGGGACTGTCGATGTGGATGCCCAGATGGTGGCATTATGTGCGGAAACAGAACGGTTTGGATTGTAAAAGGGGCTTGTAATGTTTGTGTAGCTCACGTGTGTTTTTTTTAAAAAAAAGGTTTCCTGCCTCTGACAGCCCAGATCTATACTGCTGGCAATCAGCCAGGGTAAATAGGAAATAGGTGATAGGATATGGAAATATTCACCTATCTCCTATCTGTGTGTGTGTTGTGTGTGTGTGTGTGGTGTGTGTGTGTGTGTGTGTGTGTGTGTGTGTGTGTGTGTGTGTGTGTGTGTGTGTGTGGCGCGTGTGTTGTTTGTGCTCAGGCCATTGCTCCTCTCCTGGAAAACAACCACCCCCCACCTGACCTGTGTGAGTTCTTCTGTAAGGTGAGCTCACGTGCAGCAGTTGTATGTCTAAAATTAGAACCACAGCGAACATACAGTATAGCTTCCTTTGCAAAGATATATAGTCTCAGAGCTTTTATGAAAAGTGCTTCCTGTTGACGGTCTGTGTGTGTGTGGTGTGTGTGTGTGTGTGTGTGTGTGTGCGCGTGCGTGTGTGTATGTGTGTGTGTGTGTGTGTGTGTGCGTGTGTGTATGTGTGTGTGTGTGTGTGTGTGTGTGTGTGTGTGTGTGTGTGTGTGTGTGTGTGTGTGTGTGTGTGTGGTGTGTGTGTGTGTGTGTGTGTGTGTGTGTGGTGTGTGCGTGTTGCAGCACTGTCGGGAGCGGCCACGGTCCATGGTCGTCATTGAAGTGTTCACTCCTGTGGTCCAGAGAATCCTCAAACATAATATGGTGAGAAAGTGCTCTCTCTCTCTCTCTCTCTCTCTCTCTCTCTCTCTCTCTCTCTCTCTCTTTCTCTCTCTTCTCTCTGTCTCTCTGTCTCTCTCTCCCTCTCTCTGTCTCTCTCTCTCTGTCTCTGTCTCTCTCTCTGTCTCTCTCTCTCTCTCTCTCTCTCTCTCTCTCTCTTCAGGAGCTGCCTGGAACATTCAGTTATAGGGATTAGAATAAGGTATCAGCTTCCCTCCAGGGCTCCGTTCCGTTCCTCCTTTGATGACTGTTATATTGCTGGCTGCAGTGTCAATGTCTTTGGTGATACGTTTGTAAAATGCTCAAATCCTTCATAGTAGTAGCATAAGAAATGCATTCAGTTTGTCCACTTTATCAAAGGTGTAACTTTTTTTTCGTGAAGGTTTATGCTTTCCCTGACATACCTCTTATTTCAATGATTATAGCAGACCCGGGTTCGATTCACGCCCGCGGTCGTTCTCTGCATGTCACTCCCCTATCTGCCCCATTTCACCTCTGTCTCTCTGCACTATCAATAAAGCATAAACATGCCCAAAAAATATCTATATAATTATATATCTATAGGCCTATATATAAAAATAAATAAAAAATAAGTCATTATTTTCATTTTGTCAGAATACAAACATTAAAGGTTGAGTAAGCGATTCTGGAGAATCACTTTTTGTCAAAATCAGTGAATATAAAACTGAATCAATCAAATAAAACTGAATCAATCAATATCTCCTCACGAGCTACCTCTACCTGTCTGTACTGCATGTGCGCAATAGAAAAAAACCTAGGCTCTGTAAACGGACATGGTGCCAGCGATGGGCCTCTGTGTTTACATACCAGTTTACAGAGCCTAGGCCATGTCATAAGACCAGATTTTCTTTCAGCCACTAACAGAGGTTGTGATTTTGAAGTGTTCTCCAGAATCACTGAAGTTTAATTACACCTCATACAGTAGACTTAACAGTCAGACCAAGGCATTGTAAATGATGTAGTGTTCCCAGTCTGCTTAAAAAAGGATTTCTTTCCCAAAGGCTCTTTTAGATATGATTCTATTTAATGTACCTCCATTCTCTAACTCAGTGTTTCTCCAACTGCTCCAACACAGCTGATTCAGAACCACCAACTTGTCATGTACTCCTGATAACAAGCTGATCATCAGAATCAGTTGTTTTGGAGAAGGGAGACATTTAAAACTGCACCTTTCAAGAACAGCGATTCTGTCTTTTTGGCCTTGGTTTAATTTGTATGTTTTTAACTCTGTGCCCGTCTTGTATGTGTCTCTGATAGGATTTTGGGAAGTGCCCTCGACTGCGTCTCTTCACTCAGGAGTACATCCTGGCTCTCAACGAGCTGAATGCTGGCATGGAGGTGGTCAAGAAGTTTGTCCACAGGTGAGTGGGTTTTGAATGCCCCTGTAATATTGAGAATTATACATTTTTTTCTTGGGGGGGGGGGGGGTGTCTATTTAGAAAGCCCTTCCAGGTATGGGCATTGGGAATATAGCACTAGCTATAAATGCTGTGGTGGTGCTGTACATTGGAGTTTTGTTCAAGTGGTAGCGTCTGTCCCTATCAAATAAACTCATCATATGTCTTCTTGTATTTTGTTCCACATATTTGTTAACCTTTCATATGGACACCCTATTGATCTCGGGGTTAAAAATCCTCTAAGGTCTCCATTCAAATGTACCATGTGGTGTACAGAGGTGGATCCTGGTATTTAACCTGTAAACCTGTATGTGTGTTGCAGTATGCACGGCCCCACCGGACAGTGTCCTCACCCACGCGTCCTGCCAAACCTGGTGGCTGTGTGTCTCGCCGCCATTTACTCCTGTTATGAGGAGTTCATCAACAGGTCAGTCAGTCAGTAGCACACACACACACACACACACAACACACACACACAACACACACACACACACACACACACACACACACACACACACACACACACACACACACACACACACACACACACACACACACACACACACACACACACACACAGGGCAGCGTCACATCCTTTTCCTCGAACACAATGGAGTTTTTTTGTAAACTCTCGGCGCGCCCATCTCCCACCGTCACATTTGATCTTGTCAGTTTTCCACCTCTCTCCCTCAGCTGATCCGCTTCTCTTTCCACCTATGTCAGACCACATTAAGCCATCTATAGCCTAAACTCATTGCAATGTACTAATATGTTCCTTTCCAGTGCATTAAAAATACACAACCTTTACAATTTAACAGTAGATCGAAACTAATAAATACACACTATTAAAAGGCCTGTTGTTGTGGCTTCTGCGTCTTATTTTCAAAAAATTCCTCTTAAGGGTTTGATATAGACTAGATGACTAGGTGACAAAACAGATCATTGCCTTTTTAATGTAAATTTAATCAGGGCAAAATTATTAACTGTAACAGTTTAGTTTTTGAGGTCAATGGCCTCCATTAATCATAGGTTCAAATAAAGAAATATACACTTCAGTGCATAAGAGTGAAAAGCAGATGCTGTCTACATGTGGATTCTTGTGAAAAACAATACTTTTTCTTCTGATGTTACAACATGTGGTATTTCATTTCTGTCAAAAGAACATTTTGTCAAAATAGAGAAGAAAGTGTTCCATTAAAATAAAGCAGTTATTCCCTTGCCAAAACCTAATCACGTCATGTTTGCTTTCCGGCTGACCTCATACCAGTGATCTATATTTAAATAGTCATATTATTTTCTAGTTGTAGGTCCATTGGGGCTTTTTGTTGACTTCAGATGTACGGCTAAAGCCTTCTTAACTAATTGGCATCCTGTCCTTAGACACCCTCACCCCAGAGACAAACATTCTTAGCTGAATTTTCCAAAACTGCAGATCACAAAGGGAGCCATTGCTCTGGTTCCCATCTCCCCTGGGTCTGCCTACGTCATCTCTCTTCTCTCGCCCTCCTGTCATTACATTTAGTTAGTTTAAGTACTTGCACACTTGTACTTTACTTGGGTATTTTTCTTTTTTTATACTTCTACTCCACTACAATTAAATGGAAAATATTCTAGGCAACGTCGATGCAGGACCTTTACATGTACCAGAGTAATACAGCTTCAGTTTGGTGTTTGTACTTTTGCATCTTTGAGCCTACATTACATACAAGCTACTCGCATATTTAAAAGAAAAACAGATGTACTATTAAGTGGATGAAACAAAGGCCACTTGTTTTACTCTAATGGTAAAATAGGGGTCATTTCTCCAGTAAGGTATCTCTACTCATACTCCAGTATGGGTTTTTCATGTACTCTTTACACCCCCATTTGGAGCCCTTTGTTCTCATACATTGTATCCTCTCTCTCTCTCTCTCTCTCTCTCTCTCTCTCTCTCTCTCTCTCTCTCTCTCTCTCTCTCTCTCTCTCTCTCTCTCTCTCTCTCTCTCTCTCTGTCCCCTGCAGTCGGGACAACTCCCCCAGCCTGAAGGAGATCCGCAACGGCTGCCAGCAGCAAAACGAGCGCAAGCCACCCATGCCGCTGCGCTTGCTGCGGCCCGAGCCTTCCACGCCGCTCCCCGCCACCATCCTGCCTCTGTCGGCTAACCCCAGCCCTCCTCAGCCTCCTAACCCTGGCCCCAACAACCATAACCCTGCCCCCAACAACCATAACCCTGCCCCCACCACTAGCCCTAACCCTGCCCCCCCTGCCCTGCCCCTCTCCCCCCCTCCCTCCGTGGTCAACTCAGTGAGATCCTGGTGGAGATGGAGCGCAACAACAACTGTGCCAACGCCCGGCGGAAGGGGGGTCCATCGGGCGGCGACAGCGAGCCCAACCTCATCGACTGTCTGCTGGTCAGCCCGGCCGTCAACACCCTGTCCATCCAGCTGCCTGCACAGGCAGACAGAGTCCTGGGCTGCTTCGCTCTCATCCTCAAGATGCTGTGAGTTCACAATTGGGTTAGGTTGTGTCTAAGGATGAATGGCTAGCATTATAGATACTTTTGCCTTAAAGATGGACATTTCCACTATAATAAATAATGCAGAAAAGTCACAAATTGGTGCAGAACAATTCAACAACATGTGAAATTAAGTGTTTGATGCTCAAATGTTGTGGGGGAGCAGAACCCCCCGCTTAGAACATGTGTCCCCCAATAATGGAACATAACCTACGCCCTTGATTACCCATGCAGTGTCATGTAGTCAGTTTGTAAAGGTGACATTACGTAAGAATGGCCTGAAGAACTGATCTTTGTAGGCCTACACTTCTTCCTCTTCTTCTTTCGTGTAACATCAGAGGTCCAACTCAGTGTCTTGTAGCCATGTCTGGCCTACACCTAATGGGTTAAAACAGAAAACAGGCCTGAATGAATTAATGCATGAGCCCCGGTGCTGATTACACTGTGTGAAAGTGGATCAGCAGTCACACTGTGTGTGTGTGTGTGTGTGTGTGTGTGTGTGTGTGTGTGTGTGTGTGTGTGTGTGTGTGTGTGTGTGTGTGTGTGGTGTGTGTGTGTGTGTGTGTGTGTGGTGTGTGTGTGTGTGTGTGTGTGTGTGTGTGTGTGTGTTCGGGGCTCTGTAACCGAACATGGTGCATGCCTAAAACGTGATCTGTATTCCTTTGGAGCGATTTGTGACAAAGTGCTTAACTTACACTAATGGGAAACTGATGCTCCACTTTCTGTTAAATCAGCGCCGTATAGGGCTGTGTCATATTTCAACTGCTCACCCTCTTGGTGGTTTCGTTTTCCAGACTGACTTTTCACTGATCGAGGGCCACACCATCCCTTTGACACTATTTAGTTTAGTTTCATTCTATTTCAAAACATGTGTGAAAAAAAGAAATAAAAGAAAATAGTAAGTTAATAAAAATAATATTTTTCAACTTACCAAAACAATTAACCGATTCAACATGTCCGAAATGTAGTACGTCGTTAGAAGTATACACTTACACATTATTGTATACACTGACTGTGCACTGACTCCCTCCATCTTTGTTTTGGACTGTCCCTTTTTTCAGGTCTGACTACGATGACTGGAGACCTGCCCTGGCCAGCCTGCTGCAGCCCATCCCCTTCCCTAAAGAGTGAGTGTTCATATATTGCATACATCAGCTCACACTTGCATTTGATTAATTTTTTTAAATACATTTTCTCTCATAAAAGTAATTGAAAAACGAACGATAAAAAGCTTGAAATCTTCCTTAACAGTTTACTCTGTCTGTTCGACCGCTGAGTTGATGAACATTGCGATACACTGCAGTTATTATCGTGCATGTCTTGTGTTAATCAAGCAGCAGGAAGTGGTTCATGAGCCTAGGCCACTGCTTTCAAAACCTTACACAAGGATAGATGCAGAAAGATTGAAGCAGTGTTTTCACATTGTAGCTGCTGTATATGCAGAGCTAATGTTACCGTCTTCATACACTGCTTCATGCTTGAGTCTTTAATAATGTAGCACACATTATAAATGATAAGAGCTTTGGTAAAGGAAAAGACAGTTAAAAAATACTTCAAATTGTACTTAAATAGACTTCTACAGAAGTACTCACGTAATTACTTGAATCCCACCACCCACGGTTAAAAATCTCCTAAAAAGACAACTGATGCTGTATGTGTATGGTTTTGAGTAACCCATATGGTGGCATATTAATCATAAATCATATGTTTTTATTAAAATCTCTTCTGAAATGTATGAAATGATTTACAGTAGGTTTAAATGTGCATGACTTTCCCTAAGTCGTTCCTTTGTTTTCTTTTATCTTGGTTTGAGAAGCTGTGACGTTCATTGTGGTATAGTGTGGAGGCCTTCCTGTACACATGCAATAGGTTCATTGGGTTGCACAATGTGTACACAGCCTGCGTGGTGAGAGCAGCACATTAGCACAGCAGCAAAAAGATTCTGCCAGTGCTCAGAATCCAGGACACAATCCCTGTCGTTAGAATGGAAGAAAACACAGCATGTATTTTAGTAGAGGGACATGTGAAGCACGCAATTGACACCTTGGAGCACACACACACACACACAATGTCACTTTTCAGAAGCTAACATTGGTGGTAAGTGTATAAAACATGATATATCAAATATGTTCCCTTCACTGCACTAAATTCATTGACATGCTGTTGGTGCCTTTAAAAGCTTCTTTGCAGGCAATTTCCTATGTGTGTGCTACACAATGGATCCCTGTCAGCCCATAATCACATTAAAGAGCAGTCCATTATTCGACTGGCTACGGTTTAAATCCTCCCAAAAATTATTCTGTATTTTATCAAAATCCCCGGTCGAATTAATTTCAAGAACATATTCAGATCTTTCGGGGAAATTTTGCCTCCCAGCTAACATCCGACCATGGACTTAGAAAAATACAGAATAGAGCTGTTTTGATTCAAGCCAAAAACACCAGTGCAGCCATAACCAAACTCATGTACTGTACCAGCATCACTCTAGTGCTTACATGCCACCCCCTCCCACCTCCTTTCTTTATTTACCTCCTGTGTCTCTGATAACTGTCTCTGGTACATACAGTATGTTTCCTTAAAGGGTCCCATAGGGGCCTGCCTGCTGACGTTTATGAGCTACCTTACCACACCTCCTGTGGGTTCCCTGTCCCCAGACAGCCCGCTTTCATTGGCTATGAGCCCCGGGCCTTCTTTGTAATTGGCTGGCTGATCCCAGAGCTTCGTTAACATTGACTCGCTAAACCAGGTGTTGTTATGTCTAACACTGGGACGCACCTGCTGCACACCTGAGCCACTGTTTGTGCACTGCATGGCTCCAGGCGTCATTAGGAAACGCAACAATACTCCCCAGTAGCATGTACAGTAGAGGAGTAAACAATGAGTACACACACACACACACACACCACACACACACACACACACACACACACACACACACACACACACACACACACACAACACACACACACACACACACACACTGACACTTCCATAGGTTCATGCACACTTTGAGAAAACAACTGCCTTACACAAAAAGTGTTTTACATAAACTGTAGGGACTGCTTGTGTATTGCAGTGTTAAAGGAGGAGTGCAACAATGTGCACAGTGTGCTTATTTGATTTCTACAGAGCTGTATTAGGCCAGGAAAGAAATAGAGGAGGAAGTCATTTTTCCATTAAGGACGAAATACAATGTTGAGAATAAATGTTGTATAAACTCTTATACATTCATTTTAAAATGTATATGGAGATCCTTAAATTCCCCGGGATACAAAACAAATGGCAGCATGAGCCACAGGTTGATGTGCAAAAATGACGATTTGCAACTTTAATTTGAACGTGTTAGTGTAGCGTCATAATGCGTCACACAGCTGACCTCTTTGGAACTGCTACTAAAAAACTAATTGTAGTGATCGTTCCCCATCATTCAAATGTCAT
The DNA here is from genome assembly GCA_026122265.1 of Ammodytes dubius. Classification (NCBI taxonomy): domain Eukaryota; kingdom Metazoa; phylum Chordata; class Actinopteri; order Uranoscopiformes; family Ammodytidae; genus Ammodytes; species Ammodytes dubius. The sequence goes on along the minus strand of CM047513.1, from coordinate 29,132,526 downwards.
GTAATGTAACAAACACTTCCTTGATGTTCCCGTGGCCTGTGTGCACAGTATACACATGCTGCACAGTATATACATGCTGCAAATGTGGTAATGGGTTCTGCTGCAGTCTCTCTGAACGCATTGTTGGCTCAATCCACCAATATAAAGTAATATTGTTCTTCTGTGTCATCGGCCTAACACTGTACGGCCAACCAACCAAATCTGACATCCATTAATGCTTGTATAGAACATAAACATCAAGTCTGTGCTATATTGCTAGAAATGTACTGTATATATGTTTGTTTTATTATAATTCTCAGCTCCAAGTGTTTCATGATGTAATATCTCAATTTTCTCTTTTTCTTTTCTCTCCTTCCAGGGCCCTTGCACATGCCAAATTCACAAAGTAAGTCAACTAGACATCATACACTGTGTTCTTCAAAGATGTATTTGGATTCCAGGTTGTTTTAAACTCTCTTTGGTTTCTCTGTCTCAATAGGGAACTGAAATATGTTATTCAAAGGTTTGCAGAAGACCCGAGGCAGGAGGTGAGTGTGTGTACTTGTGCATGGCAAACGTTAAAGAGAAGACAAGTTCTATTAGCTGGGATCTCGTTTAACACATTGTTTGTCTCTCTGTGTGTGTGTGTGTGTGTGTGTGTGTGTGTGTGTGTGTGTGTGTGTGTGTGTGTGTGTGTGGTGTGTGTGTGTGTGTGTGTGTGTGTGTGTGTGTGTGTGTGTGTGTGTGTGTGTGTGTGTGTGTGTGTGTGTGTGTGTGTGGTGTGTGTGTGTGTGCTTTCCAGGTGCATTCCTGCCTACTCAGTGTGCGTTCAGGTAAAGATGGCTGGTTCCAGCTCTACAGTCCAGGAGGTGTGGCCTGTGATGACGACGGAGAGCTGTTTGCCAGTATGGTGAGTGTATGGACACACCATGGGTCAGACATTTGAAAGGGTTTGAGGCAAAACATTTAAATTGCCATTGAAATTCATTTGGCTTGGTGTTTTAATCCCTCTGTAGAATAGAGAATTATTTTTAATCGGTATTTAGAGTTGAAAATGGACAGCAGGGCATCTGTCGTACTTTTCTGCACACACAAGTCCTGTCAGAGGCAGCGAATGGATGGCCATGTATTGATTTGTGTACAAGATCTCTAGCGTTAGTGGCTAGTAGATACATATTATAGACTTGTATGGACGTGCAATTGGAATAACATCTTTAAAAAGGTCTTAAAAGCCTTAGATTTGATTTGGAGAACCCTGAGCGTACCCTGATGGAGGAAACAAGGTATTTCCCAAAATGTGATCAATTTGCCCTGGAAATGATCAAATAATGACCATAAACATATCTGCCAGCAGCAACAAAAAAGGGGTAGCACTTGGTATGCATGATTTAACACAGGAACAATACATTCATTAATGCTTCAGTTTAGGTATTTTAATCATCATGATCTTTGAGTTATTACTGATCAGCATGCCTTTCTTCATAGGTAAGTCTACAGTTAAAGTGACAGGCCAAAAATACTGACTATGCCTATACACATGTGTTTTGTTAAATACCAAGTGTTGAAATCATGATGAACTTAAGCATTGATGTGTTGTGGTTGCTAATGCCTGGCCCTCCCTCTGCTCCAGGTCCATATCTTGATGGGCTCCTGTTATAAGACCAAGAAGTTCCTGCTGTCCCTGGCTGAGAACAAGCTGGGTCCCTGCATGCTGCTGGCTCTACGTGGGAACCAGACCATGGTGGAGGTATGGCTAGCTATGTCATGTGTTGCTCTCTAATCCTCTCTTAAAGGAATACTTCACCCAAACGGAACCAGCGTTCTATCATTATAAAATCGCTATTATAATATAACAAATGAGGTTTTTCTTCCCTCGGTCTTCCTTTGGCCCAGCTGGCCTGTTAATCCTAACCCTACATTTCCCCATGCGTGATGCCGCACGTGGGAAAATGTAGGGTTAGACAGTGAGACCATAAAACACTCTTTCTGCCTTTTCTCAGGCTAGAATGAACAGATTTCTAAATTATTTGCACATTTATACTACATAGGATCTCAGAGTTCAATACAGCTTCATATTTCCACGGTGAAGTAGGTCTTTCATTTTCATAATTCATCAGGCTCTCTCTCTCTTGTGTTGCATTAGTAGCTTAGTTTATTTACCATTTTTCTATCATGGTTGAAGCTCGTTACTAACACAGCTGATTAAAGCAGAGGTTAGATTGACTGAATTGAAGGGCTATTTTTCAATTTTAAGTTTTGTTTAGTTTTTTTGTCAGGCAACTTTTGAGTTTCTAGAGAAGCGCAAAACCAATAATTTATTATTTTATTATTATATTATTTATTATTATTATTATTATTATATTATTATATATTAATTATATTATTTTATTTGATATTAATAAAATTCAGCCATTTCTTGCAAAGAAAGACAATCTTAGGCAATAATCTTAAAGTCAAATCTTAGCAAAGAGGCTAACATACTTCTTCTTGGTGTGGGTTTAGCTCCCAAATAATTCCAATTTCCCACCTCAAGAACTAGAAGCAATGCCGGGGAAGATGCAGAGAAGGCTCTGTATAGACGAGTGAATAGTGAAAATAACTAGTTTTTCTGAGTAATGTATTACCGGTAGTTAATGGGAACAATGTGTGAAAGGGGTCTTGTGTTCTTTTATAATTTATTTTATTTTATTGACAATTCCTTTTGTATACACTAATACACATACATGATACATCATAATCACATATTCAAAGTATAAAGAAAAAAACTAAACACAGGCAATGCATTAATTAAATCAATAAACTTAACAAATACTGTTTAAGAGTATACTTAAAAAACTGAGAAAAGACAGAAAGCAGAAAAAATTGGAAAAGGGTGGTGGGTAAAGGGATGTTCCTGCCTATTCCTTAATATCCTAGGCACACATTCTGTTCCCACTTATCATCTTGGTCAACAATTGTAAAATGTTAGTCATTCCGTATGCAAAGTTTGTTCAAAGTTTGGGGCTCATGTGTTTTTTCAGAATCAGAAATACTTTATTGATCCCTGGGGGTGAATTTGGTTCTTTACAGTTGCTCCAATTTAGAATAAAAAGAGTCTAAGAATATTTGCAAAGTATAACCTAACAAGAAAATATAAAAATATTAATATAAGAATAGGTTAACAAGTATGAACATTATACTAAAATATTGACACAATGTAAGTACTGGAAATAACTTGTAGATAAGGTTATGTAATATGTACAAACATTTACATCAAAGTGTCATCAGTATAAGTATAGCTTAGATAAGTACGATATTATAAAATAATGATACTCTATATAAAGTGATTTGTAGAGTGAAATTATTGCACAGCAGAAGTATTGCGCATGGGAGTAGATTATAAATAACATATAGCTTATTTCTGAAGGGTGAAAGTGAGCAGGTTTCCCATGTGTGTGTCCACAGATCCTTTGTCTGATGCTGGAGTACAACATCATAGAGAACAAAGACACCCAGCTGCAGATCATATCCACACTGGAGAGCACCACGGTGGGACGGCGCATGTACGAACAGCTGTGTGACCGACAGAGGGAGCTCAAAGAACTGGTGAGCTACTACTGCTACCACACACAAACACACAGAGCCGGCACAAGCCTTCATGGGGCCCTAAGCGGAAAATGATTTGGGGGCCCCCCTCCAATCGTAGTGCTGAAGAGGCTAAATCTGCACAATTGTGTGTGAACAAATAATTTTGGGACACTGGGTCAGATGAATAAGAAGAAAGGCACATGGATTTTCCATAAAAATATTAATATAAATTAAAATATTATGCAGGGTCCTCTGGGTTGGGCTTGAAGCTCTTTTTCTTTTACGGGACATATTTCTCTGTAATATAATGAATTCATTGAAATGCACTGAGAGGAACGAAGCAGAAGAACTCTGTTGTCCAGCTATCTTTTTTTTCACTGACAAGGCTGAAATAGGTTATAGACTATACACAGTGTGAGGGCAGCCCCATTTCAAAATGTTTTTAAATATCACACACACAGTGGCGCTGTACTATGGCTGGCACTGCGCTTTGACCCCCTCCGAAGTAGAAAACTTGAGAGGGGATATGTGAAAAAAAACTATTTCAATGTGCATTGTGTACAATTGACTAAATTGACTTACTTAACAAAAATGCACGCACACAAACACACAAACTCCGCACACTCAAACACGCATACACACAAACACATAGAAGCGAACAGGCACGCATGCACACAACACACAACACACACACACCACACACACACACACACACACACACACACACACACACACACACACACACACACACACACACACACACACACAACACACACACACACACACACACAGGGGCGCTGTACAATGGCTTAACTTAACTAAAATGCACGCACGCACGCACACACGCACACACAAACACGCATACACACACACGCATACACACACACAGTCCAGCACATGCCCCACATTTGTTGAGGTTAGCTTGGTGAAGACCTACGCAGAGAAAATCAAGTCAACCGGTTTCTCCTTTAGTACAAATTCTTGTGTCCTCATGTGACGCATGTGACCTTCCTGTCAACCACACTTACAATGACTTCATTTAGGAGAATGGTGCGCGGCTCTGTCGTTTATCGTAGAGGAAGTTTGTTATGTGATGGTGGCAGCTCTGGTGTTAGAGCGAGTCCACACTTCTCAGTGACCTCTTAATGTCAGAGTATAGAAAATGACAGACTCCCATCGACTTGACTGTGTCTGTAGACCACAGATCATTCATTCACTGTATATGTGTGAAAGGTATTTTAGGGAAGCACTGAACCAGCACTGTGTATACACACTTAAGCACAAAACAAAGACAACTCTCAGACTTTACACAAAGCACATGAAGAAATATCAATGTGACGCCACTGTGTGCATGTGTGTGTATTGCATTCATTCTACCAGTACTCTTTTTTGGCTTGGCAACAAAATCAGGTAATTAGCAATACAAGGCAATAAAAAGCTGTTTTTATTTATATCTGTGTGTGGGACCAAACAACTATTCTCCATTATTAATTGTATTATTGGACGTGTATTTTGTCATTTATAATGATCACATTAATGCCAGTAGTAAATCAACCCACAAATGATCATTTATGACCTAATTTAGCTTGTTAGTAATGGTAAATTATTTCTTTTTGGTCTGTTGTGGCCAAATATATTCTAGCAAAAACATTATTGCATGTAAGGAAATATGGGAACTAGTTGACAACCATTTTGAAGTGTCCATGTTTCTGTGCCTTTTTCCGGATTTTTCTATGAGGACAAGGCATTCTATATTGATATATGGAATAAGTAGGCCAGCAGTATTTTGTTTTAAAGCTTCTCCCGTGCCATTTTCCTTAATATGATGTGAACGCAGCATGCTACAGCTGCTCACGCACACCACCTGCTGTCTGAAAAGGTTCCTGCAACAAGGCATTGATCTCTTTCTGCCTGTCTGTCTGTCTTCTCCTCAGCAAAGGAAAGGAGGCCCCACCCGGCTCACTCTGCCCTCCAAGTCCACGGTGAGATAACAGTTTTTCCAGTTGATTACTGACATTCTGACATCATATAATTTTTTTTTTTTTTAAGCATTAAAAAAATATACAGTATATGCAAATCTGGCAATATCTAGCTGATTATGTATACATTTGCATCTCTTTAAAAAAATACTAAAATATAGATGTTGAATAAAGCCAGGGGTGTACATCTTTATTTCCTTTTTACAACATAGTAGTGTCCAAAGTTTTTACGGAGCTGATTTTGGATACAACCTTTTTTCATTTTATAAGTAAAAAAAAATATCTATGAACAGGTCTTAAAAATGAATTTGCACGATTATCTTTAAGAACAAAGTGTATCACAAACCAGACAATTGACAACATATGAACAAATCATTCTGAAATGACCTTCAGAATAGTGCTTAGAATGCTTATGGAGGGTTTTATTGATTTTAGTTCTTTAGAATTTAAGTGTTGGTTCAGAGTATTGAAAAAAAAAACTGTTTTTGAAATAATGGCCGTTAAAGATGGTTGTGTAGGAGAAATATACAGACGCAAACAGACAATGTTCAGTCAAATAAACACCGAAATGTACATTTTTGATCGTTTATTTATTCTAGGATGAAAGAATACATGTTATGGAAGCACAAAAGATCTAAATTGACCAGTGCTTGGAAAACAAATGATTTTGCATGCAGTGTCTCGCCTTTAACAAACGTGCTACATTATGTGTCCACCCAACAGGACAAAACATATTGATTCAAATACAAGACAAGGGTGTTGGTAAAAAGACTTTCTTTTGACTAGTTTAATATTGAAGGTTTGTATTTGCTCTCCATGTGTTAGGATGCCGACCTGGCCCGCCTCTTGAGTTCTGGCTCTTTTGGGAACCTGGAGAACCTGAGCCTGGCCTTCACCAACGTCACCAGTGCCTGTGCCGAGCAGCTCATCAAGCTGCCTTCACTCAAACAGCTCAACCTCTGGTCCACACAGGTACACACACACACACACACACACACACAGAAACGCACTCACTCACTCACTCACTCACACACACACACACACACAACACACACACACACACACACACACACACACACACACACACACACACACACACACACACACAACACACACACACACAAACACACATACAGAAACGCATACAGACACACGGACGCATGCATGAACGCTCGCTCGCTCGCTCCCTCCCTCCTCTCTCACTCACTCACTCACTCACTCACTCACTCACTCACTCACTCACTCACTCACTCACTCACTCACTCACTCACTCACTCACTCACTCACTCACTCACTCACTCACTCACTCACTCACTCACTCACTCACTCACTCACTCACACACACACATTGGTAATCACTAATAATCCAATTGATGTCCTCTTTTCTAAAATTGTATTTATCGTGTTTTGCAGAAACAAAAACACAAATATGAGTTGACAGGAAAAAAAGCAAAACAGCTAACAGAGAAATAAAAAGCATTTACATATCTATAGTACACTGTTTATAAAACATGCACAGTCTTGCTCACAAACTTCATATATGCTGCAAATAATTTGTATAATAATAATATAATAATAATAATACTGTGTATTTGGATGGGAATTCAATTGATGTCTAATTGGTGTCCTGTCTGTCTGTGTTCTTGCTTCAGTTTGGGGACGCAGGCTTGAGGTTGCTATCGGAGCACCTGGCCTGTTTGCAGGTGTTGAACCTGTGTGAGACTCCAGTCACCGACGCTGGTCTTCTGGCTCTCAGTTGTAAGTCGTTGACACACACACAAAATACCACCATATCCAGGGTTCTCATGATCATGAAAATGAAGGATTTAAAAAAAAAAAAAAAAAAAGAGTTTTCCAGGTCTGGGAAACAGTTTGGAATAAACGGAATCTTTTGAATTTACAAAATATTCTGATAGTGTTTAAAACATGTTTATACAAATGTGTTGCATTATGCGAAATATACGTATTTGAATTACTTTTTGTTTTAAAATCCAATGTTTTAGAATGTTTTTTGGACCAGGCCTTAAATAGGTTTAATAATGCTGTGAAAACATCCTATTTAACATGAGAGTCGACGATAAACTGCTCTGTTTTGGTCCTTAGTGATCTGTGATCATATTCCGCATTGGATGCCTGAAGAACCCGCTGTGGTTTGGGCTTGTTAAAAATGTGTGGGAACCCTGCATATCACTGTATCTAAGAGTAAAACATGCTAACTAACTGTGTTGTTTGTCAGTGTATACATACTTGATTGTGGCTAATTGCTACTGTTGCCCTTTTTATAGCCATGAAGAGTCTGTGCAGTCTGAACATGAACAGCACAAAGCTCACAGCTGACACATATGAGGACCTCAAGGTAACACTGCAAGACAACTTTTGTTCCCCTCCTTTTTTTAACACGGTTAAGATTGGCTTATGCAAATACAGTATAACCTGTTGTTTGGATTTAACGCAGTTAGCCAGAAATCTATTTTGTAGCATTTTTTGCATTATTTAACCGGACTCAAAATTCAAAAAGTTTGACATGGGAGTAATGGGGCCCACCACATACTAAGGTATGGGAGCCTTTTTTTCAATTCTGCTCACGGTTTCCCCCTGGCTTCCAGACTTTGTGCTAAGCTAGCCTCATCGCATTTGGAGGCATATTTACTGTATGCACAGTATCAGTGTTATTGATTATAAAACATAATTTTGAACTGTGAGAAGTGGAGAGGGAAATTAAGTATCGTACTTTGCATGTGAGCTCATAGTGAGTGTGTGTGTTCCAAGATGTTGATGCCATTTCCCTGTGTTGTTGTGGGTTGTTGTGTGTGTGTGTGTGTGTGTGTGTGTGTGTGTGTGTGTGTGTGTGTGTGTGTGTGTGTGTGTGTGTGTGTGTGTGTGTGTGTGTGTGTGTGTGTGTGTGTTCCTCTGCAGGCCAAACTGCCCAACCTGAAAGATGTGGATGTGCGCTACACTGAGGCCTGGTGATCAAGCACAAACCAATCCACTCATACAGACATCAACCGGAAACACCGCTGCACAAACCATAACACACACACACACACACACACACACACACACACACACACACACACCAAACCTCAAATATATATTGTTAACATTGTGTTGTGACATCATCTCCAATCGCCGCCATCAGTAGACCAGGAACTCAGTGACATAATCCCATGGAGAGGATCAGCTGAAATAACAGGAAACACCTCCTACCCTTTTTTAAAGGAGAAATCTACATGGACCTCGCTGCTCCCCTTACTTCTGTCATCGATTGTTCCAAGGACCTACCTTTTTTTTTCTTTTAACAAGATCCTAAGGACACGCAAGGAGCCGCTATATTGTGACACGAGGGACCCCATTTGTCTCACCCCGTCTTTCATATACAGTCTCTCAATTTTCATACTCAGTCCATAATAACCCCCTTGTCTACCACCGTGAGTGTCTCGTGTGTGCGCCGAAATTTACACGCGCCCGTGAAGGCAACACTGGCTCGTCCGTGCATTTCAAAGTGTTGAGAAACAAAGCAGTATCCTTTGATACTGTTTGTGTGAGTATTCCTTTTCATTTTCTCTATCAATGCTGGTGCATATGATAGACATTTCATTCATAATAAGTACACTGAAGTTGTTTACCACTTTTCAAAAATAGATCGCTTGACACTTTAAGATAAGGAAGAAACAATAGCCTATAGAATCAATAAATGAACCATAACAAAGGAGAAAAACATGCCATCACACACAAGGTCAGATGATAAAATAACAATTTTAATCAAAGTTTAAATTACATTGGTAAAATGATCAAACTCCTAACATACAGTGAATTGTTGTTAGCCTGTTGTTGGCTGCATAGATGAACATTAGAGCGTTTTCATTTCCTCGCGTGTGTTAAAAACTCATCCTAGACGCTCTGGGTGTAGACAGGGGGGTCAGTCCAGCCCTCCAGGCGTTAACCCCCCCCCCCCCCCCCCCCCACACACCCACACACACACACAACACACACACACTAAAAAAACCTGAATCAGCCAATCAGGGCTCTCCTGTATTTTCACATTCCAGTTTGTCTAATCCAATCTGACCCACTATATATATATATGTAGCTCTGTGAAGCGTCAAGTCACTTCAGCCCCTCACTACCTGCTTTACTGTAGTTGTTTAGGTGAGGCGCTACCTCAGAAGAAACCAGTTGCGAGACTGTGCCTATTTCCTCATTCACCACACGTTTCACGCACAAAAAAAGGAGAGAAAAAAGAAAAACTAGAAAAAGGTTTTTATCAACTCGAATGAGCATATTTTTTCAGACATCTGTGCTTTTCATATAGTGTGTGTTTCATATATAAAAAAAAAACATATATATGAAGATAAGCCCAAGTCATGATGACATTTCAGAACTGTTTTCGGGAGTCGGAACAGCAAACATTTTCTTTTCTTTTTTTTTTCATTTGTTTTCAGTGTACATGATCTCCCATTTGCTATTTAATAATAGGACAATTGTGTAGCAGTAGCTTGGGCGGTCTGGGACTGCCTAATATTTATAAAAGTTTTCTCTTTTTTCAAACCTCCATTTACTCAGTCTCTCTCTCCTGGATCCCAATGAAGTACACAGGCCCTGTTCATTTCTTTTGTCACCTATTTACACAAGAAGCCAACAAAGAGGGGGGGGGGGGGGGGCGCCCATACATGGATCTCTGTAACCTTTACCTGGTTAAGGTAGAACCTGCAAAGTGGACTGCAGTTGATTCTACAATGGACCTTTTAACGGAGACTCACTCACCACCACCAGCTGAGAAAGTTGTGGATTTTCCATATCCTCTTGCTATTTCTTTGGAACTGTTTTAAGGGTTGTTTATTTTTGGAAAAAGAGGAAAGGACACTTTGCCAAACATCTTCATTCAAATGAACTGTTCCTTTGGTGAACTGATTGGTGTCTGTAGTGGAAGCTCTCTGTGGATAGAACACTCAACACTGTGTGGGCTCACAGTGCCTATGCTGCAGATGAGCGCTGGACGAAATTGCTCTTGTTTTTCAATTGTTCCGCTATATTTATATGAGGCCATAATACATTTGGGTGACATTTTTTAGGCTGTGTATGGATGAATAAGTTCAATCTATTGTACATATTCTACCACACTGGGGCTATAAAAGGGACAAAGAGATTGGAAAGAAGAGGCTTTCCTAAATTTTCCCATCTACATTCCCCTCAAAAAGTTCCTGTTTTATTGTGACAAGAATTTTACACCGTTGTTGGTAACTGCCCTTTCACACTGCAAGGCTGTGGAGATCCATCTACATTTTTCTTCTTCTCTGCCTATGTGTTTTTGGGGGTTGATTTTATCTTGTGTTGCCCCCTCCCCAAAGACAGGTCCACACAATACATCCATCCATTTTTATTTATTCCTGTGTGGACCTTTCAGAATGCTTGTTGTCGAATCAAGACGAAGCTTCAGCAGAGGACAGGATGCCGTCCACTATGAGATATACTCTGTTTCCTATTTATTGGGTGCCATGGCAGTTTTTTTCTGTTTTGGCCCGAAGACTGGGGTTTGTGTACGGGCCATTGTTGGGTCTGGCTTTTTAGGACCTGATGTGCTCTCTTTCATATCCTGTATGATGTATATACCAGTGTATATAGTCGTCTCCTCCTCCTCCCTCCTCTCTTTGAATCCATTTTTTGGAATTCCTTTTAAATCCCTACTTTTTTCCCTCCTTCCTTTTCTGTATTTTTCTCTGGGCCTCCCTTCGTGGGCAGGCTGCAGTTGCCTTCATCTTAACGTGTGTGTGGTTGTTGTTTTTCACACAAAGTGCACTGTAATCTAACAAAATTATGTTTTCATGATATCCTTTTTAAGTTTCCGACCTCTTTTGATTTTGATCACTTTAACAAACATTTATTTTTCCTTTGTTCTTGTTGTTTAGTCGTTTTTTTTTGTTTATCCTTGTTTTTTTGCATGTACATGTTGCAGCGTCATCTGGTTATTTTTATTTTGTAATTGTGTTTTATAAAAGGTTTTTGAAATATGATAAAGGGTCTGATCACTATCTCACTGAGGTTAAGGACTGAAATGGAGAGATCCCATCTAACTTGATCCCCGATTGGTTGTTGCCAGGATCTTACCCAATGAGCATTGACACATCCTATTGGTCGAGACATTTTGGGTTCGATTGATTATAGATTTTTTTTTCTAAAAGCCAATACCAATGCTGGTACTTTTGGACTGCAGCTGCTCCTAGCGGGGATTCAATCATATAAGTTTGACCATTTGGATATCAAACAATGCAGATATTTCTTTGTTTCCCCTAAGACTTAAGTTCTAGTCCTGCTGAATGATCATATCAGATGTGGACCACAAGACTGGCCATTCTAATTTTTTTTTTTATGAAGGTTGTTGGTTCCACACATCAGCACATTGATCATTTAATGTAACTTTACTAAAGTTTTGTTTTTTGTACCTTATAAAACAATGTTCTGTTCTGATATTTTAAAGGAAAATAGGCTTTCTCGTGTTTTTGATGAGATTTAGATAAAGAGGTTGATATCAATGTACTGTAGGCTAATGTCTATGCATTTAAGATGAAGGTACAGTCAGCATCTGGCTAGCTTAGCTTTGCTTAGCGTAAAGATTGGGGTAAACAGCTGGCCGGACTATGTCCAAAGGTATAAAAAAAAACGTTTACCAGCAACTGTTTCTCATTCCCATATTATACTGTATATCTATATCTGTTCCACACAAGTAAAGTGGAAGAAGTCTCTGTCACCTTGCCTGGCAACCTCTCAGTGAAGACAAGCTATTCACTGGACCTAGCTAAGGAACAGTCCGGCACATAAACCTATACTGAAACCACAATGTGTCCTTTTTACACTTCCCTTTGTTAAGTGAGATTTACAGTGGCTGGCTGGTCTCCATTTTGATACCTTTGGACAGAGCGTGGGTAGCCCTTTCCCCTGTTCCCAGTCTTTAAAGGTGGAGTCAGTGATTCTGGAGAATGCTTGCTGTCAAAAGCACTTTTTTTGTCAAAGTCATTGAATAGGCCCTATCTATAAATATATCAATATTTCAGGTTGCGGATTGTGAGGAGGTATTAACATATTTTGACAATTTTCCACAATCACTGACTCCACCTTTTAAGCTAAGCTAAACTAACTGGCTGTTGGCTGTGCTTAAACATGCATCAGAGTGGTATCAATGAAAGCGAGTATGCATATTTCCCCCAAATCACACCTTTTGCCGTGGGAATCCTGCCACAAAACTTCATCCCACAGTCTGTAAATCATGAGGAGCTGCCACTTGCCCCGGCTAGCATAGCACCTTGAGTTTATAATGGAAGGTTTTCTGTAGTACTGTAGAACATGTAATGGTTGAATAGAAACGCCTCTTCTCTCTGTATGCAGTGGATTTCACTGTGCTGTGCTTACCTGTCCCATCCCTATCCCTCCCTCTTGTCTATAATCTTTGATGTGTGTTTTTTTTTATTATACACAAACTGTAAAGAGTTTATACCTTGTCCCTAGTGGTGAACAGCTGTGCTGGAGTCTTAACAGTTGTTATAGAAGTAACAGGGTCAGATGTGGGCACAGCCTGACTCATCTGACAGACTGAAAACATCAACAACTCTCTTTCCCATCATTGTAGTCAAATCTTTTTTCTTTTGGCAGCTGGAAAAGGGGCGTTTCCCATCACGTTTCTCTCTCTCTCTCTCTTTTTCAGTCCTTTCTCTGCATTGATCTGCTTCTTCTCCTGCTGGGTTATTCTTATTAATATTCTTATTGTTATTATTGCTGCTGCTGCTCTGTGGCTGTTGTAATAAAAATACAAAGATCTCCAACAGGAAAAATAACAACTATGATGTGAAATAATTTCAAATCAAAAAATAAATTGTCTGTGAATATGTTTCAGCCGTGTGTGTGGCACGTGTGTTCTTTTCTTCATACAAGGCAAACTTCATTGTGAAACTAAAGAATTATGCATCTCTCACCGAGAAAGTTAACTGACTACAATCACCCAGATAACAACTTCAATAGTGTTGATTGATTGTAACTCACTTAAAATGGTACAAGCAACCTGACAGTCATGATGTTTTTTTTTTGTGATGCATGTTGGTTCACTGCCCAGTGGGCCATTCTCATAACACACGCAAAATAATAAAACAACATGACTATAGCGTTTATAGTATATCAATATTTCAGTAAAAGAAACTAAGAGTATATTAAACTAAAACAAAATAATAACCTCAGATTGATTTTGAGTCTTCGAACTTTATCGAAAAGCCTGTATTTCAAACTTTGGTCACCTGATTAACCAGGTTCTAAACATTTTAATAAAAAGACACCATTGGATTCTGGGAAATGTAGGACCCAGTGTTTTGTGGAGGTTGATGAAAGATTAATCTGAATCCTTGGTTACAAAGGACATGCTCTAATCTATTATACCTAGGGTTGCAAAAGGGTGCAATGTTTTTGGTAAATTTCTGGAAATTTTCTTAGGAACTTTTGCTCTGGAATTTTTTGAATATTCAAAATTTGGTATTATAGGAATTAACCAAATGGCGGTAATTTCAATGATCTGTTTCATATCCAAACATAAATCTAAACATATAAACATTGTGTTTTGTCATAGGCAGACATCAATCATACAATTAAAAAAAACATAACATTTGAACAGATTTATTTGCTAGTAGAACTTTATCAAGTTTTGATTTTATGAACAATCAATTTCACTGAATGACAAAAGGATGAATGTTGAGTAAAATATTACTGATCTGTCTGGTGTAGAACATTTGCCAGGATTTAAATAACATAGTTAGAAGGATACAGTGCATTTCGGTTGCCTTAAATTTAGTAAATTCTAGTGTGTTTTATTGTGAGTTATATTTTAATCAGCAGAACTTTAGTCTGAGTTACACATAAACCAATATGCAGTTTTGAAGCAGAAAATAAAGGTTCTAAAACAGAAATGTTGATGTTTAATTATTTTTATTTTTTTTAATCTGATGTTTAGATTTTTTTTTAATTATTTTTTTATTTCAATGTGGGAGGAAACCAAAGACCTCGGAGAAAACCCACGCCAACACAGTGAATTGGTGTAAACTCCTCACAGAAAAGGGGTTAAGGCCCAGATGTGAACACTCACCTTATTGCTGTGAGGCCACAGCATTGAACACTGAGGCACCTGTAAGGCCAGGACACACCAGTCCGACTACCCGAAAATGGTGACTGCCGATTCAGGGAGCTCCAGTCTTCCCGTCGCGGCGGAAAAAGTGCAAAGAACACACCAAAACGACTGCTAATTTTCCGTACGCTCTGCGCTTGCGCGGGACGTAATGTCTCCATAACAGCAGGCGGTGCTAATCTGTATTGTGGCCCGAAAAAATACGGAAGCTGGAAATGATGGGACGGCTCTCTAGACGATAAACATAGATAAAATACATATTTATATTTATGGACCATAAAGAGCACCATTTTTAGCAGAGAGTGTCGAGCATGGTGTCGAGCAGTCAACAAGGGTTGATGCATGTGAGTACTCGCTGAACGAAACAAACAAACACATCAAAACGATGGCTAACTGTTGTTAGTGTTTGTGCTACCCGCCTCACTTCCGGGCTTCACTGATTCGCTAGCCCTCCACAAATGAAATTGCTCAAACTGAAAGAAGCCCGACGACATCAACTACGACCGATTTCACGGCACACACCAAACAGATTCGTCTCTCCGTCCCCTCGAAACTCTACGACGGCGATTATCGGGCTGGTGTGTCCTGGCCTTTAAGCCCTGTTCAGACCAAAGATTCGCGTCACAACGACTTGCAAAGAGATGGTTTTAGAACGTCCTGGGGGAGAAGTCGCAGCATTGTGAGCTGCTTGTTGCAGCGCGTTGCAAGCCGTTGCAAGCAGTAGCCAAAGATGTCAAAACGCAAGGTCCAGTTTTAGAACGTCCAGGCCAGCTTGTTGCGAGCAGTTGCAGTTGCGTCTTGTTGCGAGGCAAAGCTTTGGTCTGAACTGGGCTTAAGAGACCTGGAGTCCTGTGTCATATCCAGGTTAAACTCTGAGCATACAAGCCAGACTGAGGCTGGTGGCACAGAGAATAAGCTAGACATGATTAGGGATTCCAGGCCCCAAAATACCTTTTTATAGCAGAGATTTGGAATGCTGTTAAAAAGGACCCTACCCTCCCAACCTGACCACTGATGATTACAAATCGTGGTCACTTCTGAAGCAGGCATAAAACGTTTGGCCATGGTGTTAAAAACAGATTTTATGAATCTGTTAATGGCGCTCGTCTTTTTCGTTGTCACCATGTGCAGTTTGAGTGTCTCAATGATGTATTGATAGACTAAGGGATCCTGTGACATGAGATTCATCCTTAGCACCCCTGCACTGCCCATCTTCTTGCACAGGTCCTTGTGCACCGCCCTGATTGTCCTCTTAATATGGCGACCATTTGGTTTGACAGCAATGTCAGAACCTGCGATTTCTGCACAAAGTGCTTCTTTCAATGTCTTGATGGTATTTCTCGTGGTATTACCGGATAGATTAATGGGCTGATCTCTACAAATCTGATTGACCAGCCCAGACACCATACTTACGTAGCTCAGTTCAACCCACTTATGGACAGGGTGTACTGAGGGCTTATATGCAGATGGGTCGACTGTGGACTGTCGTAAAGGCACAGGTTTTGAAGCGTAATTTGCCATTGCCGTAATTTGTTTTCACGCAAATCAAGAAATGGATTGTAAATAACCAATTATGCTCACATTTGTCTAGATTTAGTATGGTTCTTTTTATAGATTTTATTTTTTATTTGAATGCAATGAAAATGCAAATGTGTATTTATATAATACACACACACACACACACACACACACACACACACACAACACACACACACTAAAATCATATATATAATATATATATATATATATATATATATATATATATATAATATGAGTAACATGTAACTTGGCCTATTAAGATGTTTTTGATTGAAATAGCTTTTGATTTCACTAAATATGACCTTCACATCCTGCAAATTCAACAAATTACCATTTTTATTTCTTTACAACTTATAAAATGTTTTGAAACTCTGTTGTGCATAATAATTTGGAACGGCACATTTTTTTTTAAAAATACCGTTATCATTTGGAGGTTTGTTCAATAAAATTTGAATCATACTTTAACGGTTGATGACTTGAAAATTATACTGATTGTCATTTGCATCGACTATTTAGGAAAATCTGAGAAAATATAATTTGCATAATAATTTGGAACGCACTGTAAGTGACTATTAACATGGCATAGATGATGGTGCACAGCAGGATGATTCCAATTTGATTACTCCAAATTCTGACCCTACCATCTGAATGATGCAACTGAAATAGAGACTCATCAGACCAGGCAAAATTGTTTCAATCTTATTTTATCAATTTTGGCGAGCCTGTGCGAATTGTAGCCTCGGTTTCCTGTTCTAAGCTGACAAGAGTGGCACCAGATGGGGTCTTCTGCTGCTAAAGCCCATCTGCTTCAAGGTTAGACGTGTTGTGCGTTCAGAGATGGTATTTTGCATATCACGAGTGGTTATTTGAGTTACTGTTGCCTTTCTTTCTTGCCTCACCCCACTTTAAGTTATCATCCTTTGGGGTTTTCTTTAGGCCTGCATGACAAATACTGATTGCCACATTTTAGATTCATGATAAGCAAGCATGCAGCACATGTTTTGTGTTATGTGTCCCGTGACACAACCCAGTTCAGTTTCAGTTCAAAACGCTTCTGTCAGAAGTGGGATTTGAACCCACGCTTCCAGAGGAGCGCCTTAGACCGCTCAGCCATCCTGACTTATATAACAGTCACAACTCAAGAGTTAAATTCCCCTGCTTATCAACAGATGGCTAATGCATGAGGAAATTGAAAAACCACCAGCTATTTTGGTCTCAGTGGTGGGTGGTGTCCATTTACCCTACTTTAAAAAGTGTTGGGGCAGTTGTAGTGCACTGACTTCCATTGGCGACTAGTTAATAATTTCCAATCTACACTTTTTTGTACTGAAATGCAACCAAATTAATCTGTAATTTGTTTTGTATTGTATTTACGTTCTCATTCATTTCAATACGCCTGTTTAAACGGGGAGGCACTTTGTAATGTTCTGTTTTGAGATGTGCTAAATAACAAATGACTTACACTGACTAAACATTTGATCTCAAAGTGGACAACATCAACATGCTTAGTATCTAAGGGTATACAATCTATCACTCACCAAGCATACTTTATTGACACAATTCATACGGAGGGTCACAGAGGAATTATAGAAAAAGCTATACACATCATTCTGGCTTCAGATTAAATACATGACATGTTCTTATTACATGGGATGAAGTCACTTGTTTTCATTAAACTGACTTTTTTTTCAGACACACACACACACACACACACATACACACACACACACACACACACACACACACACACACACACACACACACAACACACACACACACACACACACACACACACACACACATTACCACACAAAAACAATAACAACACACTGGTACACAGCAAAAAAATTTAACTTTTCTGTAACACTTAACACTACTATAATGGTTCATTATTAACTGTTAATGTGTATTTAATGCTTAAAAAGCAATAACTAACCATTTGCTCACCATTTGCTCACCATTAAAGCTGGGGTGGGTAACTTTTTCACTGTAATATTTGGCAAAAATGTCATATTAGCCATTCAGCTATATGTAGGTGAAGTGGTCTGAGAATATCTACTCATCACTTTGCTCTCCCCTGCCTCTGTGTGCCGCCCCAAAAATTGCCACCGCTCGTGTACACTTTGACCAATCAGAGCGAGGCTCCGATTCTCCGTTCTTATTGGCTGTTGGGACTGTCCATTCACTTTGGCACCGACGTTGTTGGGAGGGACCAGAGAGAACACAAGTGGAGCGGTTGAGGTATTTGGATTTGAATCTCTATCCCAACTGCTATTTTCTCCCAAATCATATACCACAGCTTTAATATCTGCTTGGTTAATTCCAAATAAGCATTAACTAAGCATTAACTAACTGTTGGGCTTAGTCAATGCTTAACTAAGTGTTAGTCAGCTAAGCATAGATTTACCAAGCATTAACTAACCGTTAATAACAAAGAATTAACGGTTAGTTAATAAGCATTAATTACGCATTAACTAACGGTTTACAGCATTAACTTAGCATTAACTAAGAGTAAATTAATGCACTCTTATTGTAGAGTGATACAGACTTTTCTATGTCACCAGTGTACCACGGTCCATATCAGTTGTTCTACATGAGACCCACTAAAGATGAGTGTACTGCAGTGAAACTAATATTTCAGTGTTCACACACAAAATAAATATCATGTAAGGATCAGTGTTGGCCACCGCTAACATGATGTTGCAACTTCACATCTTATCTGTCATCACAGATCCCCCCCTCCTCAATGTACGGGTTCCTTCATTTCCCAGAAGGCTTTTAGAGAAGTATAACCCCCCTGGGAATTATATCAACATATTCTTTAATATGTCCATATCTGATAAAAAAATATTAGGAGCGCTTGAATAAATAAGGAAGAAATTTCGTTTAAACATTGGGTTTTTGTCATTTTTGGTATGGAAGTGAAATATGAAAGCTCTTTTAAAGGTGCACTATGCTGTTTCAGGGGAGGGGGGTTTGTTTACATTTGCAGAGCCTTAGAGTTAGTTTACAAAACCTTTTTTTATCCACATGTTATCCTTTGTGTTGAATCATTATTTCAACATTAATCCAAACAAGATTATTTTGAGGCGCCTGGAACCAAACACAAGACTAGAATTGGTTTGTAAACCAAACTGTGGGCCCTGCTGCTGTAAACAACAACAACAACAGTGAAACAGTCACTTTTACGGTAGCTTTGTAACTTCAAGCAGTCTTCCATGGATCCAATTTTCCTGTGAGTAAAGTTTGTTTATTCAGTTATGAGAATATATCTTAGAAAATGTGGACTTCTCCGACACACCCAAAGTAACATAGTGCACCTTTAACTGCACAGATCACAAATCCTTGAGTGAACCGATAGTGGGGACAGTAGATCTGCAGGCAGCATTTGTCCAGCACACAGGCAAGAAGGATGTGGACAGGTGAGGCCCTCAGGAGTAGAACTTACTGCTGCTCATCTTCTTCTCTTTTGTCCTAGAGCACAAAGAAAACAATAAATGAAATAATAAGAGACTCAGCACATTGGCTATGTTATCTTTTTTTAAAGGTGGAGTCAGGGATTCTGGAGAAAGCTTGTTTTCAAAATCACTTTTTGTCAAAATCAGTGAATATCTCCTCACGATCCGCTACCGGTCCGTACTGTGAGTGTGGGAAAAAATGCAGAGTAAATACACAGCCTAGGCTCTGTAAATGGGCATGTCGCTAGCTATGGTTGGCCCCCTTTTTTAAATAAAGTTTGTTTACATACAAGTTTATATAGTTTTACAAAGCCTAGGCTGTGTATTAACACAATTGTTTTTTCAGCGCACACACAGTAAAACAGGTAGCGGGTTGTGAGGAGATATTCACTGATTTTGACAAATATTGATTTCGACAACAAGCGTTCTCCTGAATCACTCACTCCACCTTTTTTTTATAAAGATAATTCTTTTGGCTTTTTCAAGTTTTATTTGATTGTACAGAGTTGAAATGGGGAGACAGAGAGAGAGAGGGGGGGGGTAACATGCAGTAAAGGTCTACGGGTCAGATTTGAACCCACCACCACTGCAATGAGGCCTGAGTAAACATGGTACGCGCTCTTTCCACTACGCCACCGGAGCACCCAACTCACTCCACCTTTACCCTCTAGCCCTCCCTCCCCCTCCACAGCCACAGAGTGTGGGGCAGACCTTTGCTTGTGGCTGGTGCTGTACTCTCTGGTCAGGTTGTTTGGTGTGCGAGGGGGGGCCGAGCGCTGGATGTTGGTGTGTGTGTCGTACAGGAAGCCTTCAGCGCTGCCACCGAGATCAGTCTGCATCTTCCTCAGCTGGCTGGATGACGAGTACAGTTCCTCCTCTGCTTTCTGAATCATAAAGTCATATAGGTCTCACCATTACCATACCAGACCAGACCAGACCATATATTCATATTCATTTATGTTTGCACAGACAGCTCACCCAGAGTATACCCAGGTCATTTATTTATTTATTATGTGAGACATCTTGTCCCATGACCATCACCAGGTTGGGCTTCAGTTCAAAACGCTTTTGTCAGAAGTGGGATTCGAACCCACGCCTCCAGAGGAGACTGCGACCTGATAGAGAGCTACGCTGTTTGTTGGATAATAACCTACAGATATTCCTTCATTCGTTATCAAAGTAAGTAACCACTTAATGTTTTTACATCCATATTAGCTATGCTTCAAATTTTCATTCATCCCTAACGTAGCACAGGCATTGTATCTCTGTATTGAAGCAACAGTCAGTAGCCTAGTTAGCTGTCGCCTTTCCTGACTACATTAACGTCGCTCAGCATGGACATTTACGATGTTATCTAATGTAATTCACAAAGCTTTAGTTCTCGTTTGTTTATGTGCTAAAGCTGTAAGGCTGTAGAGGTATCTAGGAGCATTCCGTATTCCATTCGATACGCATTCAATGTATCGAAGCAGCCAGCCACTGTTAGCTACTTCAGTTTACATAAGCTATTGTGGTGGTTAATGCTGTATGTTAGTGTGATACTATCTCAGTGTATAGTAGTTAGTTAGCATGTTTACATCCAGTGTTTACTTGTTGAAAGAGCTACTGTAGGTTCCCTTAAATATAATGATGTAAACATTAGCTCATTATGTGTGGCCTAGGTATGATGACAGCTGTTAATGGTTGTAATAACAATGCATTTGCTGCTTGCCTCACTGATAGTGTATCTGTTTTCTCTTTTTTTAAGACTGTGGATGACTGTACAGTACAAGCTATGGACAGCGTGCTAGGCTGTTGATGACTGCTGTGCCACGCATAGACAGAGTTGACAGAATGGCAGAGTATCTGGTGGAGAAGAAAAGGCGTGTCTGCACTCTAACCACCGCTGGCTGTGAAGCTGAAGCTGTTACCTGCTCCACCCTCCAGCCCTCAGCTTGTGCTGCTGGCTCCAGCTGACTCTCAGGTACCTGCCCTGGTTGCTGCCCAGCAGGTCCCTGGGTGCCACCCTCTTCTCTGCCCCTTTTGCCCCTGCTGCTTCCGCTACTGTCCCAAAATAATGTCCACAATAGAGAGCCTCAGCGTGACGGTGTGGTATGGTAGCTGCATGGCGAAGGACAGAAAGGCTCTGGCCCCACTGGTGAAAACGGCTCAGAGAATAGTGGGGAGTCCACTCCCAAATCTGGACTCACTATACACCAGCCGCCTCCAGAAGAAGGCCAGGTGTATCTCATCTGACCCCACCCACCCGGGCTACGGACTGTTTGTACCTCTGCCATCTAGGAAGAGGTACAGATATCTAAAGACTAAAACAAACAGACTATAGAACAGCTTCTTCCCCAGAGCTGTGAAAGAGATCACCCCCCACTACAAACTCATTACCTCCCAACCGCTCTGAGAACACACAACCACAAACAATGTGGTCTGTGCTATGCACCTTACAGAGACTTTAATATGTATTGAACTGTGTGTGTGTGTGTGTGTGTGTGTGTGTGTGTGTGTGTGTGTGTGTGTGTGTGTGTGTGTGTGTGAGAGCGAGCGAGCAGACGTGGACAGATGGTGTGCGTGTGTGAATGAGTGAAAGTGAGTACATGCATGTGCATATTATTTGCACAGTGTTTTCGTATGTATATTTTTATATCTTGTTTTTACTGTGTAACTCCAAGCTGGAGCCGTCAGCAGAAATATTGTTGTGTGCAAAACACACGATGACTGAAGTATTCTTGCTTTACTGACATGTGCGACAGATAAAAGTTATTTTTGAAAGTTAAAAACGGTTGCTTTTATCTCCCTTTGTGGTTAAGGTGTGATCAATCATTGAAATATGAAGAGGCATCCTTTTCATTGTTTTTTATTATTAATTTATTTTATAATAATTTATTTTACTTATTTGTTTATATACCTGAGTCTCCCTTCCTCATTTTATTAATTGTGTATCCTGTTGCTTATATTTTGATTAGATTTTGATTGTAAATATGACTTCCTTTTGTGACGGACGCTAAATGGACATAATTCACTGAAATGTATTTACATAGATTCATGAATGAAATGTTTTGCTCCCTTTTAAGAGGGCGTATGGTAACAGGGGAGACGGGGCACCATGTGTAGTTAAAAGGTGGCTGAATGACGTGTGCTGGAAAATGTTTGTGAGATGTGAATAAACGGCCACAGAGGTGTGCAGCCAAATGAAGTGATCGGCTTGACTCCTTCCTTCAACTCCTGCAATTTTTTCTTATTTCTTGTTCATAAGAAATAGGCCTACAATTCTAATTCCACTCACAATGGGTGATGTCTTATTTGTATGAATTATTAAGTGATATGACGACTGTTTTGTACGTTCTGAGGTATATAATTAACACTAACTCACTTCATTTTCCCTCAATTTTTCATTTTTTTCCTCTTTTTCTCTCTTTTTTTTCTTCCCCCTTCTTCCCCTCTTTCTCCTTTCCCCCCCCCCCCTTGACAGACTATTGTTCCCCAGCTTTAGAGGAGCGCCTTAGACCGCTCGGCCATCCTGACATGTGTACCAGTCACAACTCAAGAGAAATATTTCCCTGCTTATCAACAGATGTCTAATGCATGAGGAAATTCCCACCTGCTAAAAAAGCCCACCTGCTATTATTGGTCTTGGTGGTGGTGGGTGGTGTCCATTTACTCTACTTTAAAAAGTGTTGGGGCAGCTGTGCTCTGACTGCCATTGGCGAGCAGTAATATTACTTTCTGCACTATCTTTTGATTCTTTTGCCAGTTCTGCTGAGAAACTCCCTAGCTGAGGAAGCAGCCATGTCAGGTTACTTAGGTAGAAAAACCATGTTGTAACACGTTTAGTTTTCATGTTTACTACATTGTTTTTGCGTCCTTCTGAAGTCAAGCTGCATTGATGTGTGCTGAGTGTGTGTTTGCTCACCCCTGCTTGCTGTACATTGATGTAGACTAGCAGAGATGCTAACTCGAGGTCTTCACTGTAGCCGTTCGTGAGAGGTACACAGCGATAACCTGTTGGAAAAAAACAGAAATCTCTCAGCTGTGCACACATGATATCAACCAGTCAACCAATAGTAACCAATATCAACAGTATTAAACTGTGTAAATGAAGTAGCATTTTGGTGCTTTTTGATGTACTACTACAGCTGCTAGGGGGCCACAGAGCAAAAAGGAGCTGTAGGCCTCCAATGACTCCCATTCATCCCATTCGCTGCACTGTGTGTGCTGAAATAAAATCCAGTGTTAATACACAGCCTAGACTCTATAAACCGGCATGTTGATAGCTATGGTGGGCTCCCTTTGTTTACATACCCCTCTACATACCAGTTTACAGAGCATAGGTTGTGTATTAACACCAGATTTTCTCGGACACGCAGTACATACTGGTAGCAAATTGTGAGGAGATATAGAAGGGTTCTCCAAAATTGTGAAGTATTTGTATGCTGTAGTGTAACCATAGTTGAACAGGATACTGTTTATACATAATGCATGTACTAGCATGTAATAGTTAACATTCCTTGGGTGACAATATTCAAATCACCACAACATCTCGTTACTCTTTACTGTAGAGATTTTAAACCGAGAGGTAAATGAGAGGGTGAAACTGAACCCAATCCGGTAAGTACAGTGTCCTTCTAGGGAAAGGTATACTAATACTCTTGCTTGATAATGAGTAGTACTATTATCAGTGTGCTGTGTGTGTGTGTGTGTGTGTGTGTGTGTGTGTGTGTGTGTGTGTGTGTGTGTGTGTGTGTGTGTGTGTGTGTGTGTGTGTGTGTGTGTGTGTGTGTGTGTGTGTGTGTGTGTGTGTGTGTGTGTGTGTGCGCGTGGGTGTGTGTGTGTGTGTGTGTGTGCTGTGTGTGTGTGTGTGTGTGTTCCCACCTGAGCGAAGGCCTTTGACAGGAAAGGTGGCCTGGGCCAGGAAGTTGGGGTCTGAGAACATGTCCTCCTCGTTGACCACAAAGCGTAGGAAGGTGAGCTCTGGTTCGTACACAGAGAAGACTATGGGCTCTGCTGGGGCTTTCCACACCGGGTTCAGGCCGTTGTCACCTGCACAGCCCACACACAAACAGCACTGTTGCTCACGTGTGCTAAAATATTGATACGGCAATATATTGTGATTTTTTTTCATGATATCTGTATTATATCGTCAACTCCAGTATCGATATTTTAGAGAAAAGAAACATCGGGTTTTAAAAAGGGATTTGAACTACAACCCACGCTCATGTAGATGTTGTAGTACGGCTAGTTGCCTCTTCGCTGGGTTTTGAATTTAAATTCAGGTTTGAGTTTAGAGTATCATTTGATATGATGTATTAAGACCCACCCAGATCTTACACACCAAGTTGCATTTCAGCTGTTTTTACATTTTCATTGAAGTATTTGTGGAATATTGCAATATTTAGAAATATGCATCCCACCCCCCCCTCCACACACACACACACACACACACACACACACATGCAACCGCACCCCATCACCCTTTTGCTTACGATAGACAACAGTCTTGGACTTCTCTTCTGTGTGTCCGCACAGCTCGATCTCCACGAATGGACTGGCGATGCTGCGGCCAGGCTTGGGAAGATGTCTGGCACCGATCACCTGCACAAGACAAACAAACATGGCTGCTGAGCTAAACTTGTGGCAGAGTGTTAGTATGCTACTATTCATCCTTTATTTACCGTCTTCATTACAATATAGAGATCACAGCAGCAGCATGTACCTCTTACATGACCATGTAGTTTGGTTCAATGTGAGCCTTGGTATTGGTATCAGTTTTAATAATTGTGAGTGAGAGTGTTTGTGTGTGACAGTGTAGGGGAAGCTATTTTGAAATCATAGCTTTCCAAACCACCACTTACTTCACAGTGGAAGATGTTGAACGAGAGCAAAACAACCAAAGGGAGAAATAATGTCTGGTAAACTAAAGCTAGTTAGAGAAGGTAGTTCCAACTACTTCGTAATGAAGTATCAAATTGACAATGTACATGTGAAATGAAATTATAACAAAATATAATACAAAAAAAGTCTCATGCCAACAAAAATTCCACTGAATTTATTGCAGAAACTAAAAAGTGCCAACTAGCTCTCTACAGGTCAAACATAAACCATGAATACAATTTAAATAATATTTGTTAATAAATAATCAATTAAGACTAAACTTATTAAAAACAATAAATAAACATTTTCACAGGTGAGCTGACAATCCGTCCTGGAAGGTGAATAGCCCTATGATCCAAACCGGTCCCTAATAAAACAGTGCCATCTGGACTTTCTATTACCTGGGGCCCTTCAATGCAGGTTCAATTAAAGAACCAATGGTAACATTTAAATAATAATGAATTCCTTTCATTTTATTGACCAACAATATTTGTAGTTTCAGTAGTTAACTACACAAAACATGGCAAAGAAGTAATTTAACTACCTAACATGTATTTCTAGTTCCCTAATCCCCAACACTGGTGTTGTGGTGTGGTGGTGAGTGAGTGAGTGATGAGTGAGTGATGAGTGAGTGATGAGTGAGTGGTGAGTGAGTGAGTGAGTGGTGAGTGATGTGAGTGAGTGAGTGAGTGAGTGAGTGAGTGAGTGAGTTGTAGTGAGTGAGTGAGTGAGTGAGTGAGTGAGTGAGTGAGTGAGTGAGTGATAAGTGTGTGATGTGTGTGGTGGTGGTGTGTGTGTGGTGGTGTGTGTGGTGTGTGTGTGTGTGTGTGTGTGTGTGTGTGTGTGTGTGTGTGTGTGTGTGTGTGTGTGTGTGTTCATAAACGTACCCTGACCACAATGTTGTACTTGACCTTCTTCTTCTCCAGCTGTGGGTCATAGCTATCAGAGCGTAGGAGCTCTGGCTGCAGCACATAACCAGTACGTCCATTCAAACTGAAGAGGGCGCTGTTTAACTGGGTGTATTTATCTGGGTGGAGATAACATTTTATTCTTTTCAATACTCTGAACCACAAATCTCAACTTCTAAAGCACTCCCATCAACTAAACTTTCCATAATCATTATCAGCACAATTCTGAAGGTGAGTCCAGAAGGATTTGTTCATGTGTTAATGTATACAGTAACACACACCATTTCCATCTACAGTAGTCCTTTGTGGTAACTTCTCTATTATTTTTTGAACCTTTATTTAGGGTAAACAGGGAAATCCCATTGTTACCTGCAGTCTGGAAGTTGAGAGACACCATGTGACAGCCCGAGGCCCACAGGGAGTAAGGGTCATAGTTAGAAGACTCTACACGCTGGCCCTTTGGGTAGATTCTACTCAGAGCCTTGCGGTTGTACTGTAGGAACTCCTTGGTGCGGCTCTTTCCAGGTATCTTGTTCTCCACAAAGGAGCGGATCTCTTTGTAGCTGTAGCCGTCTGGAGAGAGAGAGAGAGAGAGAGAGAGAGAGAGAGAGAGAGGAGAGAGAGAGAGAGAGAGAAGAGAGAGAGGCAGGTTAGGTAAGAAGTTTCCTATCAGTTGATACCAAACTGAACTGGATTGAAACTGTGGATACAATGAATAGTTTTAGGATGACATACTGTATGTGGTTAATGATAGAGAATGCTTGTAGTCAAAATCACTTTTTCTGTGCAAGTCTGTGAATATTTCCTGACAATACACCACCTTTGTGCGCTTAAACCAGAGTATTAATACACAGCCTAGGCTCTGTAAACGTGCATGTACGTATCTAGCTACGGTGGGCCCCGTTTGTTAACATACCCTTTCTTAACATAGTCATTTACAGAGCCTAGGCTGTGTATAAACACTGGATCAGTGCTCGTCGGGTAGTGGTAAGAGCGTCTACCCAATATAGGCTCAGTCCTCTTCACAGAAGACCCGGGTTAGAAATCTAGCCCGGGTTGTTCTCTGCATGTCGTTCCCCTCTCTACCTCATTTCACTATCTGTCTCTCCAAACTGTTTAATCAAAAAAAGCAAAAATGCCCAAACATTTTCTTACCAGAATCAGAGTCACAAAAACTGTTGCGGTGTGGATGTAGGTGGTGTGTCATTCAATGCATTTCCAAATTTAGAACAGTTTAACACAGGAAGCTGTCTAGTCTAAAGATATTTCCTTTTGATGACATCCTGTCTGCTGACAGAACTGGGTTGTGGTGTAACAACAGTGAAGGTACATCCTCAGGTAGGGGTAGGGGTAGGGGGCCTTACGTCTGAGCATTCAGTACTTGACATCCATTTCTTACAAATGAATCAGTCCAATACAGCACAAATGCCTCAGACCAAACCTCCACACTTTACGGACGTGCACTATATTGTGTCCTAATCATCACGGCCGGCACACGCTAGAAAACAGCTTTACAACAGCTGGCGTCGTAAAAATACTACCAATTTTTGTCCAAAGGGGCTGCCAACTGACAAAGTTACTCATAGTGGCTTTAAATGCACGTGTTTTTAAGTTTTTTAGCGCACGTTGTCAGAGCATACGCCCATATGCTCCGCTCGCTACAGTCTGCTGCTAGTGTAAAGTGGGCTGACAGAGGTAAGTATAGCACTACATTTAATAGATTCTGGCTGTTACAATATGCGCTCCACATTAAGCATGAAAATAACAGGCCAATGCGCTGTGATGTAGGCGACAGACGAAATATCGAGCGATTTGCACTTTTACTCGCCGAACCGTCTGACAGCGTTTCCGTGCACGTGACTTTTGTTTACAATGTATAGTCCGTTTGAGTTTTGCCTTTGTGAACGAGAACGGAAACATCTAAAAAACAAAACAAAATGTATCCGCTCTCAACTGGTGAACACAACCTTAGTTGCTATTTACAAGTTTTACACTTCTGCCTTTCTAGTTTACCCATCATATCCATATAAATCATAGTAAAAAAGACATTCAAACAATGTTATTGGCTGAATTCAATTGTGGCCCTATGCTCATTCACACAGATGATAAACCCAGTGACTGTGAGCTGCATACAACTTTCCCAAAGGCATTTTACCGTCTGAAACCTGACCTACTAATGTGGACTATTCAATTTAGTGGATTTGCTCTATTGAAAGTTCAGTAAGTAGTCGCTTAATTGTTACACATGCAGACATTTCATCTAATGTTCATCTTCAGGTTTAAAAAAGGATTTATGATCTAAACCTCTGGGAACAAATGAAAGAATCATCAATCTATCAATAAGCGTACTGACAGAATACTACAACATGAGTGGGACCATATGGGGGATTATTAAAGTGCTATAAAATGCTAATTGCCTGTTGAAAGAAGGTGTTGTGTTGTGGAGCCTATTACCAATGTAACACAGTAAAGTTGACCGCAGCATGTGTCCCTGTGTTGGCTGTGTGCGTGTGTTTTACCAAAGCGATCCTTCTCCTTGCTGCGTGGCTGACAGTACACCACCAGGTCTGACATCTCCATGGCAACCTCGGCCTTCTTCTCCACTTCCTCCTGCTGTCTGATCTGTGATTGGACAGAAAAAAACACAGCCACTTCCTGTTTGCACGGTGACGCTGACAAGACCATTGTGGTTGACTGGTATACAGTCAGTCATACGCTGCACGTCGTAGATGTAGTCTGTTTTGAGGCGTACACCGATTATATTTCATGCGAAAGCGGAAACACTGAGTTTCTTTCTCAAAATGTCAAAACATGTACATACAAGGTTTCCGCCAGACAGTAATGATATGATGTATATATAGCCTAATTTCAATACTTCTGACAACATAGTCCAGATTAGCCACTTAGGTGTGTCCTTCCACTACTACATACATTAGGAGATATGTATACATGTAATATACTGACCTCTTGTTCCCTGTGGTACTGCTTGCTCATCTCCCTCTGTGTGATGTCCCAGCCCACCTTGTACCATTTAAACAGCTCCTCCAGAGTGTCTGCAGACAGCTCAAACTGCAGGCTGTCCTGCTCCATGTCCTGCAGGGTCAGCACATGACACTTCCCATTCTTCCCATTCTTCACTAGGGAACAAGGGAGGGAGAGAAAGAGGTATAGTTATGGAGGGCAAAAGAGGGATGCACAACTTGTATATCTTTTAAAAGGCAATTCAAATTCCAATCCCATTCTAAATTTGGGATTCAGTCCCCTTGACGTTAACAGATTGAACTTCAGGGCGCCAGATTTGAGATGACTGCATGCCCAGCACTCCAAAGGCAAATACTATATAGGGGAAAGTGGGGTGAGTTGTGCATTTTGGAAGTTGCAAAACCCCTTGTTTCTAGAAAACCATGGAAGAAATTGGAAATGTGACCACATATTTAAGAAGAGCCATCCATTTGACTCATCCTGTAAAGAAGGGAGACACAAGGAATAAGATATAAGCACATTTAAGCTCAAAAAACTGTGTTTTGCCTTTCAAAGTAAAATTTCCATGATCAAGGTTTTTTGATTATTGTGTCTGAACAATTATAGACACGTTTGAAAACATTTGACACATGTTTTAGTGCTTTGGTATGCTACACTTTGAGTCTATATAGTTAGGACAATGTCAACCCTAAATTGCTGCATCATGCCTATTATCCAAAATTCTGGGGATGGGGTGATTTGTGCCAAAGTGCCTAGGTGAGTTATAAGTAAGTAAGTAAGTAAAATGTATTTATAAAAGCACATTTATGACAGTTTGCACTGTCCAAAGTGCTGTACATAGTGCATTCAGTAGGTAAACAATGAAGGTAAAATAACAATAACCAAAATAAAAGACGTAAAGCCCATACATCCACATAAACACAGATAGTAGTGCAGAGGTAAGTAAGTAGTGCAGAGGTTAATGGGGAGGAAACACCAGGGTGTACATATGGGTTTTGAGCCTTGATTTAAAGGCAGAAATGTAGGGGAATCACATTTGTCAGGTGGCAGTTGGTTCCACAAGCACGGAGCAACTAGTGCAAAGTACATTTCTGAGAGTTGTGCCAGTGGCATGGCTGTATACGCTGGTCACCAAAAGAAAGTGATTGTCTACAGTAGTTCAGAAGAGAGTGACATCTCAATTCCACTTAACGACACCACTGATGAGAGTTCAGATGGCCAGAAAGATGATGATGGTGACTTTGTCATTGTGAGCTTTGCAGGCAAAACCACCTAGATCTGCTAGGCCTTGTTTAAGAAAATGTACCTTCAATCTTTGTCAACTATTTACTTTAAATACACCTTAAATAAGTGATTGTCTAATGGATTTGTCTTGCATTACAGTTTTTGAGATATATATAAATTGGCACAATTCACCCGGTGATTTGTGCGACAAGACAACTTTTTTTCCGAAAGCTATATTTCTTAAACAGTTTATTCCAGATCCAAAGTTTTTATTGCCAGGGATGCACAACATCCTGAAATATATGTACATATTTGAGTTGGAGACATAACTGTCAAGGCCTCACTTTAAAATCACTTTGAGTAAAAAGTTGCACAACTCACCCCACTTTCCCCTATATATATATATATAAATAATTTTTTGGGGCATGTTTTGCTTTTTTATCAGACAGGTTGGAGACAGAGATTAAATGGGGCAGAGAGGGGAATGAAATGCCACAAGGCCTGAGCCTCTATGGGGCAGGGGGGCGTTCTAACCATTACACCACAACCGTAATTGCGTCCAAGTTTCCCTGAATCTGACATTTGGGCGGTGAGTTAGCAAAGTTAGCACAACTAGCAGAGTCACAAATGGCCATATCGATGGGAAATAAGCCAAATTACGATAGAATAAAATAGAAAATAATTTGCAGAAATCTTCTATTAAAAAGGGGACATTGAAACGCATCATATCACATCCAAACAGGACAAAATAAAAGTTAAACACATTAACTTTAAAACAAAAACTACAAGATATGTAATGGCAACATAGGGACCCGATGTCGTCTTTACTGTGACCTATGTTAAAGGCGAAATGCCTTTAAAAAAGTCAGCCTTTGGGTTTTGTGACCACTAGAGGAACAATGCTTTGAGAATCAGGTTTACAGCAGCCTGCGCACACAATACAAACCACAAGGGAAACTCATGGGTTCATGCACAAGCACAGTGATGACGCGATACACACTCCTACCAATGGCCTAATGCTATTCTTCTGACTGACAGACTGTGGTCCCATTGTCAGGAAATGAGGCAATGTGCAAACGACAGGCAGGAAAGAAGAAGATGGGCTGCGTTCCACGTCGCATGCTCTATCTTTTTTTATATTCTACATACTAAAAAAAGTATGTAGTTAGCATGCAGTGTGCTACATTTGGGACATGCTTTTACTTGTTTATTTCATCATAACATTGCGCCTTGAACTTGGCTCTTGCTTATATATCCGTTGCATCGCTGGTTCTTTTCACTCCTAGGCTCCGTCCATGTGACATCAATTCCAGTGCGCAGTGGATTGTGGGTCAGAATAGCCCAAAAAGCATGCTGATTTCAACACTAAAAATCTCGACCGAATGTAGTAGGCAACACGCTATTTATAAGCATGCTCCATCTGACCACAGGAATTGGGATATCCTAAATATTTTTCTACCATACTTACAGTAATAGCAGGGAAGTATGGGGATTTCTACGAAGAGTCATGAACACTGGAGCCTCAGGGTGAAAAACTTGCAGGACTTTAGACTTGTCCGTTAAAGAAAATGGTCCTATTTATCTGACATTTAGAGCGTTGAGTTGAAACACAGCTGCTGTATTTGTAGTTGTTAGTTTGCAGCCCCTTGCTAATATATTATTTAACCACTGGGAAGAGCAACATCAGTGTTGTGAGGATAGTTAAAACTCATGTCTTATTGTCTTATTTTTTTCGTGGTAAATGTGGCTTTGCTGTTCTTAATTTGTATTGTTGATGTGTTTAAATTACATGCAAAAGGTAATTCCTGTTTAAAGATTGTAAAAACTAAACTGTAAATAATGTTTTTTTTTAATGAAAAAAAAATAGAACTCATGTCTGCACCAAACCTTATGTATATGAATGTCAAGCATGCGTCAGACAGTATAGGATAATAACACTCACAGTTTTGGATGGTGCATTTGGAGATGTCCACAACACCCTTACATAGTTCACCTAGTGGGTTGTCTTCCATGTCCTGTTTTTAATTAACACACATCACAAACACAAGGGATTATTTTTCTGTCGCTGATTAATTTAACAGGTAAACAGTGTCTCAATGTCTAATCTTTTACCAGGTCTTTGGTCTCAGGTAGGGTGTTATTGGACACTTCCTCTACATAGTTGGATGGGAAGAACAGCTGCAACTTCCCACCATGGTCACCTTTCCACCTGGAGTGAGTAGAGTAGAATGACAAGGAGGAAGTCAACAGTCATCGTTTGACATTTGAGTGTGCTTGCAATAGGCCAAGATAGCTAAGATAAGTACTGTATTTGCAGATGAGCATGCATGATGCAGTGGTATAAAGTTAGACTAATCCCTAAGATATGGCAAAGAACCATTAACAGTCCTTGTTGATAAATAGCCTGATCTGCCTGTGTGTGTGTGTGTGTGTGTGTGTGTGTGTGTGTGTGTGTGTGTGTGTGTGTGTGTGTGTGTGTGTGTGTGTGTGTGTGTGTGTGTGTGTGTGTGTGTGTGTGTGTGTGTGTGTGTGTGTGCGTGTACTCACCATCCGTTGTCCTCCTTTGACACATTGTGTATCAGAGCTCCTTTATTGAAGTTGAGCTCATCTGCTCTTTTAGCCTGGTAGCTATATAGGGCCCTTACTGTACTTTTAGGCTAAATAAAAAAAAAAAAAAACGTAAAAATATTTATCAACAAAAACTGCACAAGACAACAGGCGGACTTAGTACAGTAGATGACAGAGTATCTAGTGGCATAATACAGTACATACCAGTGAGGGCTCAATCTCATTGGGTTCCACGTAAGTCTTCACCTCGTACAGAGAGGCACAGTCTTTCTCCTGTCAGGGCACAGCACGTGTTATTATCGGGTTTAGAAAAATACATATAGAACTGGTTTTGGCCTCAGTTGTCCAGTAGTGGGGCTAAAAACATGGATCAAAATCAAAGGACATTTGGTATTTTCAGATTCATTTGTGACTAAATTTGCTGCAGCACACAACATGTAATGCTATGAAGGCAATCAAATGTTTTTTAAATTTTTTCTTATATCAGCTCTCAGTCTCATCAGTCACATTAACAGTGGGATGCTGAGGATGGCACATTGAACTGAACATCATCTAGTGTACTAAATTGATTGGCTCAAATGTTTGTATAGACATTCACGGTTCCCAGACGACAAACCCTAGCCCCTTTGGTGATCCCCAGCAAGTTGACACTTTTTACTCTAGTATCATCATCAACATTTCCTTTTTACCCCAAATATTTTGGTTTATCACCAGGATATGTGCAGACCTAATGCCATTCCCATCAGCTTCAGTTCTACCTTAAGCTAGCCCACCTTACATTATAGATAAAGCATGTCAAACTTTTTTATTGAGAGCATGTTAGCATGATGATGTTAGCATTGAGTTCAGATAACCTCTAAGTATAGCCTGAAAGAGTTTCTTACACATGTATGAACCAGTCTTGGACAGTCGTCTAGACAGGTAACATCGGCATTCATGTGTACTGAAGGCCCACTGATAAAGACCCTGGTCTTTATCAATACCCTAAAAGCAAAGACAAAGTGATCCAAGCACATAATGGGCTTAGATAAACACCATAACATTTCTGCCATGGCAGATTATTGTTTTTAATTTGTTAAATTAAGTTATCTGTATTGGTCAATTTACACAAGGCACAAAGAAATGTCTCTTTTCGCATATCCCCTCTCAAGTAACCACATTTTGGAGGGGGTTAGAGTGCAGATTCAGCCATAGTACAGTGCCCCTGGAGCAGTTCTGGGTAAACTGCCTTGCTCAAGGAGGCAGTGATACATGTAATACCAGCCACCACTAGTTTTACAAATAAAACTCTCCTGTCCGGTGCCAGGGATCAAACCAGTGACCTCATGGTTACTGGTCGGCCCCTCTTCCTCTAGGGCCTAGAGAGTCTAGGCCATCCTACCACCCCAAGTTGTTGGGTAAATGTCTATACACATACAAACTATTTTATTTATGTCTTGCAATGCATGCTCCTTTAGTGAGAGAATGTCCCTATGTGTCCAATAGTCCACTCATTACATCACATTTCATTTCACTGACGCTTTTATCCAAAGCCATGGAGGTGTGAACTCAGAACAGCAAGGATTGATTTAGATGTTTTCCACTTACTGTGCTGAAGCGGTCCACCAGCTCTGGGGTGACTGGGTAGCGCAGCTTGATCTTGCGGTACAGGGGCTTCTTCCTGAAGTAGTTGACCAGCTCCACCAGGCTCTCAAACTCTGTGGTGGTGCCCAGCAGGTACATGCTGCCCTCCTTCTGGATACGGCAGTGTTTCACCATACCGTCACCTCTGAAACCCAGAGACAACTTGAATATACAAAACACACACACACACACACACACACACACACACACACACACACACACACACACACACACACACACACACACACACACACACACACACACACACACACACACCACGCACACACACGCACACAACACCACACACATGCACACACAACGCAGACAGAAGAGTGTCACTGCACCTGAATGTGATGGCGTAGGAGTCTGGTTCTCCTTCTCTCTCTCGTATAAGGAAAGCTCCGTCTCTGGGAATCCTCAGCAGGTAGTCCTCTGCCTGACCTCTGCTCAGGCTGCTGTAGAACCACCTGCACAACACACAGATGGTTACATTTTGAGTGTG
Organism: Ammodytes dubius; assembly: GCA_026122265.1. Classification (NCBI taxonomy): domain Eukaryota; kingdom Metazoa; phylum Chordata; class Actinopteri; order Uranoscopiformes; family Ammodytidae; genus Ammodytes; species Ammodytes dubius. The sequence goes on along the minus strand of CM047513.1, from coordinate 29,097,178 downwards.
TGTGTGTGTGTGTGTGTGTGTGTGTGTGTGTGTGTGTGTGTGTGTGTTGTGTGTGTGTGTGTGTGTGGTGTACTTGTACAGGCCGCTTTGTGAGGACTTTAGCATTTAACCACCAGAGTGAAGACACTTTTATAAAGTGAGGGCATTTTGAGTGAAGATGGTTATCAGAAATAATGTACAATACACAAATATGTCAGTTGGAATGTATGAAGTTTCCAGTACAGTTTGCTGCTTTGGAAAAGGGATTGTGCTATTTACTGCTTCATGCCTATAAAGCATATGCAAATGTTTTCAAAACGAACTTAGGAGAGCGAGAGAGGGAAAGAGGGAGAGATACCGTGGGTGTATAAGAGTGAAAGTGAACACATGTGTGGTCGATACAAAGTGAGTGTGAGGGGTATAGCTTTACTAAACCAATATAAGAATATAATAAAGTCATGAAGAATATCAGTTTGGTCAGGATTAATATTAACAAGCCATACATATATTCAGCTTGCTAATTCTGTTTTACACATACAATATTTGAAACTTTTCTAAACATGAGTACACATATGTACAGTACATCAACAGTCAGGTGTGAGCATGTATCCAGGGCCCTACTTTAAATCTGTTGCGTGTTGGAACTACTGCGTATGTAAAAAAATAAAAAAATAATTTAAGTCATATGAAGCCTTTTTTTCTTCTCCACGGGGAGTTTTACACACAATCCCATCATCTCAGTGTTGAAAGTAATTTATTTTTTATTTTTTATTTTTTTATCTTTACTAGTGTCTTTGTGATATGTTTCTGGTCAATTTAAAGCTGTAATGTGTAATTTCCTAAGGAAAGTCGGGCACACTGCCACAGCGTCGGCTGGGGCTAAACAGACCACAAGAAAATGAAAATGAAAAAAAAATCCTGGGTTGCTGGATTGTAAAACTTGGAGTTTATCAGAACTCTCTGCTTGAGGCTACATTAGCAGCTTCTAGCATAACAGACACAAATCTACCCCAAACTGTTGGCGGTGGAGATGCATTTTGGGTGCCAGGTGTTATGAAAGGAAGAGGAACCCTTAGAATAATAACAAGCTGATATCTGATTGGTGTGCTAGGATAAGAAAAACACGTCTCCGACAGATGAATTGATGTAGCTCTTATCTGGTTGAGTTTTCACACTTTCAGAATAAGCGGTTTAAAGGTATGGTAAGCAATTCTGGAGAATATTTATGAATATTTGTTGAAACAAAGCAGCCCCGATTGGTTTATCTTCCCTTTATTTACATCCCAGTTTACAGAGCCTAGGCAGTTTATCAACACTAGCTTATGTATTTCTCCAGCGCACACACAGTACGACCAGGTAGCAGATTGTGAGGAGATATTCACTGATTTTAATTTATCAACAAACATTCTCCAGAATCGCTTACCCCACCTTTAATTCTAAAACATTTTTACCAAGGTATTGTAACTAATTGCTTTTGTGTTGTGATTTCTAAGCGGGTGTATCCAGTCCCCTTGTGGTTGTATCAGAGTGTTGTTAACATAGGACCAACCCTTCATGTAGGTGTGGGTCGGGCCGCGGTACGGCTTCAGTGAGGCGCAGTTCAAAGTCCTGGCAGCGCAGCGGGTTGTCTCTGTAGTGCTGGATGAGGAAGTACACGCTGGGAAAGTGCAGGTTAGGCGTCAGGTAGTAGTATGTGTGTCCGCCTTCAGAACCAGAGCGAATACGACAGTGCTGGACTCTCCCACTGCGCCTGAAATACACACGCAAATGACATGAATTTACATAGGCACCCTGTGCTTAAAGTAGCTACGAGGAACTTTAAGATATTTCCGAAACCATATTTGTCTTCCTCGGATGATCATAAATGGTATGTAGCAGCAAACAAGACCATCAGTGCAAAGAATGCTATTTTTATATAGTTTTTCTTAATGCCTTTGTCATAGGTATGTTCACCCAGGAACAACAGCTGGCATCATAAAAACACTAACGCTTCTGTCCAAAGGGGCAGCTACAATAAACACTAACTCAAAGCTCTTCGTCGCTACTATAAATTACACTACACATTTTTTATAACTCAAAGAAATTAAAGCTAAAAGTATTCCTAAATGTAGACGGGTTTTTGCTGGGGTTTGGGATACGGTTTGGGAAATATCCATGTCATTCATGTTGTTAAAACTGTCGAGCCTATCTTTTCCACTTTTGAAACCATTAGAGTTCATAGAATGGATGGATTTTTCCTCTTAAGAAATACATTTCAATACATTTTAAAATATTTTCTCAAAATTACAGAAACAATTAATAAACCGTGGTGGTTTCATTTCAAATTGGAAGTGAGCTCACACATGACAACAGGACGGTGTCATTGTTACACACTCATACACACTCGTACATACAAGTCAGGTTGCTCTTGGACTGCAATGGGTTGGATCCTTGTATCATAAACCACACTTAAATCTTCATGTTTTTGGCTCAGCTATGCCTTGAGATAAAAAACAAAACTGGAAGGTCATACCAGAAGGATAGGGTGAAGTCTGTGACGTATCTGTCACTCTCTCGGACCAAGAAGGTGCCGTCTCTTCCCCCGGTCTCGGCACAGTAATCCTGGATGAGGCGCTCTGCCATCAGCCTGCCCTCCTTTATGCGACCGTGGAACCATGGCTCTGAAGTGTGGAGGTCCTGGTACTGAGGAACACAAGAGCACCACTGCTTTCTAACTCATACACACTGGTTTTAGGCCCACACACACACCTTGTTGAACCTGACAGTCGTCCCAATATATATCATATGTTTGAATGATCTTTAGGATTTGAGCGACCCAATTGTGGAACTGTGGATATTTCACAGTGAACCATAATAAGGATAATTGATTTTGCATACAGGTGCATCTAAAAAAAATTGAATATCATGGAAAAGTCCATTCAAAAAGGTGACACTTTCATATTCTAGATTCCTTACATCAAAGTCAAATATGTCAGTTTCATTATTTTGTTTTAATTTGGATGATTACAGTTTACAGCTGTAAAGTCCAGCATCTCAAAATATTAGAAAAATAAAATAAAATCAGAAAATAGATTTAATAGTACAGAAATGTCCACCTTCTGCAAAGTATGTTTACTCTAGATTTATTTCACCTAATTTGTAATGAATCTAGAATGTATGAAAGTTTCTGTTGTTGAATTAAATTACAGAAGAAAATGAACTTTTCATTGATATTCTATTTGTTTTAGATGTACCTGTGTATGTATAAAAAAACTACTGGCAAACTTTCTTCTTTGTCTCATACCTTCCTGGGATCTTCTTCCTCCTCCTCGTACTCCTCTGCATAGTACAGCTTGTCATCAGAGATCACACAGTAGTGCTTGTTCCAGCGCTGAAACAAGACAAATGAAAATGTACATTTGTGACTTCACATGCACACACTCAGGGAGTTTAAATATATACATTTAATTTTTAATTTAACCATTATTCATACTCGAGAGATCATTGAGGGGTGACCCTCGTTTACAATAATGTAGAGCCAAACAAATGCAAAACAACAACACATACACAATATAGGCAACAATGAAAATACATCAGGTACACAACAAGCTGATAAAGAGCCAAAACCATTATACACCTAAAATGCCCATTTTCAGGTTCAGTATTGTAATTTGAGTTTCCCCTAGAAATTGTAAACATGGTTTAGAGTCCCAAAAAAAACATTTATTTCTCACAGTGCCACTAAGGGCAGGTACCAAAACAGAGCAATTTCTCATCGACTCCCATGTTAAATAGGCAGTTGTGACAGCATGATTAAACCTATTTAAGGCCTGGTCCAAAAAAAACATTATAATCTATGTTCTCCATGACAACACTGAGTCGGGTGAATTGTTTTGGACCAGGCTAGTTTTTATTCTATTGGAGGTTAAAACGTATTTATAATTAAGGCCGCGGCCTCTTGAGCGTCACTAGCCACTGGCTCTCACTTCGCCTCGGAGGGATACGTCAGCTAGATGGGCGAATCTCCCTCCACCCAACGTCACATCAATGCCCTTTTTTGGTAAGAAGAAATAAAGCAGAGTCAAACTCTGACAAGATGGCATAGGACAGGACGATTGGATGCAGTTGAAATAACTGAGAACAGCCCGGATGCTACATCCATTGTATGTACTATACTGTATATGGTTTAGACCAGTTTGTTAGGAAATACAGGCTTCAGTTACCCTGCTTTACCCATGTGTCCCCCTATGACGGTACCTTGTCCACAGGGTCCCAGATCTCCAGATCTCCCTGTTTCTGGCCCTTCCTGAAGTCTTTACTGATGCCTGCTCCCTCCACCGTCAGCTTCTTGTGCTGCACATGGACAACAATGGAAAGATGAGACACAACAAAACCAAAGCTCTTCTTATTGATACACCGAGTCCACATACACACCAGTATGTAAAGATACACACACACACCACTCTTGACAGTTAGTTAGTCATTACGAGATAAGGTGTGAATGTCGATAGTTAGCCTGCTATCGGTGTATGAATGTGTGTGTGAATGGTAACGTGAGAAAGGAAAACAGGTCTCCCTTGCAAAAGAGTCTTCGGTCTCAATGGGATATACCTGTATAAATAAAGGTAAAAAAAATAAAAATAAAAAAAGGTAAGGAACTCCTGATGAGAAAAGACTCCACACACACTCTCTCTCTCTTTCAGCCACTCATTCACACACACACACGCGCACACACACACACACACACACACACACACACACACACACACACACCCACAGTCCCACACACACACACACACACACACACACACACCCACACACACACACACAGTAGTACCTTGAGTATGATCTTGCCCTTGAGTTGTGTAGGTGAGGGTAGATGCTCAGCCATATGCTCCACCTGGTCAGTCAGCAGTTTGTCTCCTAACACTTCCCTGAAGATGCGAGCCATCTGTCTCTGCTGCTCCAAAGGGCAATGCTCCTCTATGGACAGGATGACTGGGAAACTGAGGGAGAGAAGGGCGGCTGTAATGGGGTATCTTACATAGCTTCATGTAATCAATAAACATTTTGTTAGCTAGATATATTTAGAGTAAAATCAGTAGGGTGGGCGAGGAGGTACGTTACTACATTTTTAGATCAAATCCCCAAATAAAATTGAATGGACCTAAGAGAGCTCTGTGCAGTTGCACAAAGTTAAACAAAGGAGAATTGTGAGGAAAAGACAGTAAATGGTCATCATACTGTTAGGTTGTTTTACGTGGACTTAGTATCAGATGGAAAGTCATCAGTGAAAGCTTTCATTGTAGTGTGTGTGTGTGTGTGTGTGTGTGTGTGTGTGTGTGTGTGTGTGTGTGTGTGTGTGTGTGTGTGTGTTGTGTGCGAAAAAGTCATACAGACACAAAGAGTTGTTTTTGTTTTCTTGGGTGATTCTTACTCTGACGTGACAAAGGCGTGATCGTTGATGGCTTTGACCACGTCCTCAAACTTGATCTTGGTGGTTCTGGTCCAGCCGTGGTAGATGATGGGCTCCCCAGGCCCTTCCCAGCAGTCCACTGGACACATTCAGCACCACAGGAAACACACACAATGAACAGGTGTTGTTGATATAAAAATAAAGCCTTGTTTATTTACAGTCTCTTACCCACCCCAAACAAATCTATTTGTCGGTGTAAACGGCCCAAAATGAGACCAGAGCTGTTAATGGAACTGTCAAATGTGAAGGGACAACCAATGGTCTACACTACAGTATATGAAGCTTTTATATACTTACATTCAACACAGCGGCATCCCAGCCGCAGACAGCGCACATAGGCCTCTGTAGACGACTCACTACGGAGCTGATCACCTGTCAGGTAGCTGTTGAAGCACACACCAAATAATACGAATATTTATAATACATTATATTATATATACAATATAATATAGGGGAGAACGGGGTAATTTGTCACATGGGTTGGATGTCACATTCGTTATATCTCGCCACCAGAGCGCGCTAGCTCTGAAATGTTGATATAAAAAAGGTCCAGAATTGGGATCAGAGGTCACATACATAGACTTCCTTGGAGGAAGACAGCTGCATTTCAGGTGAGAGGATGTTTTGTGTTTTTCAGGTCAAATTCAAAATATTTTGCTTCTCAGTATTTTTCTTCTAGGCTTTTACACAATGGGTTTATAACAAAACACTTGTTACCCTCAGAAAGTGTGAAGGGTAAGCTATAGTTTAGATTGTTGTTAGCAAGCTAATTAGTTGTCAGATGGTTGTTGGCCTTGATGCTAGCAAGAAATTCAGGTTGGGGTTGGTCGTCAAATTTTTTGGGGGGTTGGTTGTCACATGTTATCTCAAGGCTGCAGCCAGAAAAGGAACGCAATAACGAAATAAATTGTCAAGCTGTATCCTCACTGACACCCCAGAGAAGGAAAGAATAGAGCAGGAAAAGGCAGCTAGCAAGCAAAAGAAAAAAGGGCAACAAAATCAAAACAACCCAGTGCATCCCAAACTAGACCAGCTGCCAAGGCTACAGTAAGTTATGTAGGCCTATTTGTCAACTTGACAATGCAATTAAACTTTCAAATTTGGTTCTGCCTCATTGCCTTCTTTTTAAGATTTCTCCCATTAAGATAACATTGTGACAAACAACCCCATAGTGTGTGACAACCGACCCCTTGATGGGGTTGGTTGTCACAATGTGTCAGAGTGTCTTTGATGGTAAATTACTTCTTAATTACAACAAGTTGGAAAAAAAGAGAGACACATTTCAAGCCAACACCTTAAGCTTCAATTTAATGTAGGAATGGCTATTGACAGATGTTTTGGTGATGAGCAATTCTCACTAGAGTAAAAAGTGTGCCTACTTACCCCGTTCTCCCCTAATCAAAACCTTGCTCATGTGTTCTCTGTGTCCACTGTTGGAGCCTGGCCGCTATTTAGCAGGACATCTGGCACCACATTCTACTTTAAGGTTTTATATTGACTATTGTTATAAAGTTATATCAAGCATTACTTGCGTAGTTTGTGTCTCTGTGTGGTTGTGTGTGTGTCTGTGCGTGCGTGTCTGTGTGTGCTTGTGTCTGTGTGTGTGCATGCTTGTGCATGCTTGTGTGTGCGTATGTGTGTGCGTGGCTATGTCTGTGGGTGTGTGTGTGTGTGCGTGTGTGTGTGTGTGTGCGTGTGCGTAGCTATGTCCGTGCGTGTGTGTGTGTGTGTGTGTGTGTGTGTGCGTATGTGTGTGTGTGTGGCTATGTCCGTGCGTGCGTGTGTGTGTGTGTGTGTGTGTGTGTGTGTGTGTGTGTGCGCACGCACGTGCGTGGCTGTGTCCGTGCATGTGTGTGTGTGGCCTCCTACGTGTTGTGTGATGAGCTGATCCAGTAATGGGACAGAGGGTTGTTCATGTCCAGGTTGCTGATCTCAGAGACCTTCTTGTCCCACACAGAGTTCTCCTTGGAAAACAGGAAACCCAGGAACTAAAAGAGAAGAAGGCTTTGGATTAACAGTAAGCAAATAAAGTTACTCTAGTGATTCATTTTTAGAAGTAATACAACTACAAAAAAAAAGCATTCTTTTTCAAGCCTAACTGTTACCATCATACATCTTACCCATCATTTTGGGCTGCCTCCCTGTACAAATAACTAGTTAGCCTACCGTTTCCTGCCAAATTCCGCACAGTGTTACAGGGTATAAGAAAACTCAGCAACTTTTGTTAATACATTTGCCGTAACACAGTGCGTTCAGTTCCATCTAAGCATGTTCCATCAACACATTGCAGGATCTACCTCGCTGACGGTGAACTCTGGGTCGTTGGTTTTTCTCATGGTGTCGTCGATGAAGGTGGTCATCAGTTCTCTGACCTGGTTCAGATCGCTGGCCCAGGGCTCCTGAAGGGATGAGGGGGAGGCACACATGCAGAGAGGCACAATCAAACATTTAAACAGATATGGCAGCCTTTCCTGGGCTTTATAGCAGCGTTGAAGTGACCTTCATGATACCTTTTTGACTTTTTATTTTTTTGCTTAACTTTTGCCTTTAATTCAAACAATGTCTTAGAAACAGGTTAAGTAGAGTAGGCCATGTTAAGCCCCTATCTCACTGGGCTGCGACAGTGTGCGACAAGTTGGAGACACAAAATTGCGACCAAATATGCAAATTAGCGACAATTTTCACTTGCAGTCTCACTGAGTTGGTTCCTCACGACACGTTTGCGAATGTCCTGCCCAACACTTGCCAGGAGGTCGCATTTATGTCTCGCGAGCGTCGCACGACCGTCTCATTTTTGTCTCAAATCAGTCGCAATTTAGTTTCATAAGTCGCCAACCCCTCGCAAAGTTGTCTCACATTGCTCGCACTTTCTGACTCGCGGAAACTAAATTGAGAAGGGTTTGCGACGCGTTGGAGACACCTGCGACCACTCTGAGACTGTTTTGAGACAGATTTGTCGCACACTTTTTTTGAACTTGTTCAAAATTCATGCGACAGGACTGCGCGGCTCTGCGACTCATGCGAGGAAATTGAGACCTCCGCGAACGTTTGGAGACAGTTTAGAGACTCGTTTGCGAATGAAGTCTCCAACTTGTCGCAAACAGTCGCAGCCCAGTGAGATAGGGGCTTTAGTTGTTTATTTGGTTTTGTCTTTTGCTTTTGTATCACTTTTTCAGTTGTGTGTTTGTGTTCTTTAAAAAAACTAAAAAACTAAAGTAAAGTATTTTAAAAAAAATATCCTCGCATACAAGGGTGAAGGTGTTTGATTATCATTGGGTGTTTATTGTTTATTTATTTAGTTATCTATTCTAAATAATTTATTATTTCTTTATTTCCGCTTTTTATTTCATCTATTTATTTTGGACTTTCTTAACAAAATTATAGTTTTGATTCTAGAATATATCAATAGTGAGAAAAGAAAAAAATATATAAATATACTGTGTATATTATACTGTATATATTATTTGTTGAGAAATATGCAAGAGGTTATAGTATATATTTAATATGAACATATAAGTAATACATTGTATTTGCAGGATACTTCATAGGTAAAATGATATATTTGGATGCATATTTATATTTTGTGTAACATCATTATTTTCTGTTTTCTTTTACATGTTCTAAATACATTTCAATCAATCAGAGAGAGGGATTGGGAATGATTGATTGTGAGAATATTATAGTAAAGCTTCATTCAAACAAAAACAGGGCAACAACTCATTTAGGCTATTATTAACAAAATGATGTCTGTCTCTTCTAAGATCACACCAAGTCAGTGTCCTTCACAGCCAATGACAACAGGGACACTTTCATTGATGGAAAGGAAACAGTATTTTCTTTTCTTTTTTAATAAAAGAAAAAAGGTGCTCGAATAGAACATTGCAAACATCCCACAGTCACCTGATTTTACAGCTACATCAGAATATAGATAACTATACAAATGACTTGGGAAGCGTATGAGAGAGTAGTTGTTTGACTGGCACAAAGGAGCAGATCAACAATGAGTCAGCCATCATGCAAAGTTACAACAATCCCTCTCCTGTCTGTCTGGTGACTGATTATTCACTGGAACTCCTTTTTACCTTTTGCTCGTAGATGAGAAATCTTTGGAAGTCGTGCAGCAAAACTGCCGATCCGTCGGGTTTCTCTGTGTTACTGTGTATCAGGGAGAGAGCAAATACCCGGTCAAATAAACTGCACTTCTTTACAAGCGGGATTCAAGATTCAAGATGTTGTATTTGTCATATGCACAACAATTAAAGCAGCAGTCATTGGTAATGACATTTTTAAGTCCTAGGCTCCTCTCAATAATGCAATAAAAAAAGAAAAACAAAGTGAACAAAGCAAATTAACACAAAAGTAATGCAAGGACACAGTGCAGTAAAGAACTGATAAACAGATAAGGTAAATTTGGAATGCAAAATTAAATTACATTTTAAATCAAATAGAATACTGAACATGGAATGACAATAACAATAATAATAACTGTAGTGAAATTGATACTGTACATGCAACAGAACAATGTTAGATAAAATCAAAAATATGATACGCGATGTGTACAGATTATGACTTATGATTGGTGAAGATCATAAATAGGTGCAGTGTGAACATTGAAACTTAAAGGTGTGGTGCAAAGATGAGGGAAGTAAAACAGGGCTCACCCTAGAATAAAAGCGCATGATTCCTTTTTGAACTCGTCAAGGATCTGAGTTTTTAATAAGAGAATAACATGAATCAAAAAATGCTGGAAAAACAAAATGTGCAACAACATATCAGTACATATTCCTTCCTCACCTCATTCTGTTCAAACATTATGTGGTTGTAAAATTTATGAAACTGCTCAAAGTCCAGGCGGTCTTTCTTTGCTCCCACTTCCTGTGAAAGCAGAACACAGGAGCACCGAAATCTTGATTTCCAAATGTGATTCAGTTAGCATTAAACTCTGATGTGAAAGAAAATGAATCAGTTTTCTTCATGGAAGAGATGAATAGTCCACTGTTCTATGTTGTCTATGTTGTCTGTGTCTAATTAGGTTAAGTCATGGAGCCATGTTTTATGGGCCTGTAAAAATGTAAATAGTAAAAGTAAAAGAATGAGTTCATTAGAATTACACACAACGATGAGGACCTGAGAAAGAGCAGCAGCTTACCTGGAATTTGTCTTTGAGAGCACGAGAGCTGGGGGCCTTGTAGTTGAGCAAAGGAAGCAGAGCCTTCAGCTCCTTCATGGAGATGCTGGGGAGGACACAAAGAGACCGTACGCATTGCAGTTTGTATTGAGGTTTAGAAAACACAATTTTTGCTAGCGATGTGTATTGCCAATAACGTCACGATAGAATACGTATAACGATACATGGGTTATGGAATGATATTATTGATATTGCGATACGATGGATATTGTGATACATTATTGCAGATTCAAAACTTTAATTCAGATGCCAAATTGAGCAATTCAGGGAAAATAACCAGGTTGTAGTTCAAAATACTTTGAAACTTGAAAAAAATGGCGCTGTGCTAAAAAATGTATGTGTCAATAAAGTGTGATATTATTGGTATTATAAAATCGAATGCTTTTTAAAAAAAAGCTTTAAACACGTTTTAAACTACAAGCTCCTGTCGATGTGCAGTACGGCTAGTTACCTGGAATGGCTGGGTTTTGAGTTAGAATGAAAGTTTTGAATTAAGTTGTTTTAACTCAATTTGCCCACTGAATTAATACCAATATAAATCCTGATGTCATCAGATGTATTAAGACCACCCAGAATTGCTCTGTTTTTAAATTCAGTGAACTATTTGGAATATCGCATTATGCATCGTTTTGCAATGTATCGTGATGTATCATATCGTGAAACAATCATAATGCACATCTTACTGTGAAGTACTACCAGCTTAATACCCTACCTAAATACCTAACACACACACACACACACACACACCACACACACACACACACACAAACATTAATACCTGTTTGTTTTGGTCTGATTGACAGAATACATCTGCTTCCTCAGCCAACTGGAGGGAAGAAAAAACAAACAGAGGTCAATCAGTGATTGGATGTGTCTTGATCACAAATACCTTGGTGAATGTTGGGGGTGTGTGTGTGTGTGTGTGTGTGTGTGTGTATCCACCTCTCTATAAGAACAGGAGTGGGAGCAGCCAGTGTCTCTTCCCGCAGCAGTTCTAGTCCTAGGAGCCATTTCTGTGCCTCTTCCTCAGAATCAGCTAGAAAAATGAGCGATGCAAACATTTAGCAGCTGCTTTCAAATAATCGACATGAGATCTGCTGTCTAGGACATACTTGGCACTCTTTCACACCCTTTCACACATGAACCCTGGAAATGACCCGGAGAATCTGACCCGGAGAATGTCAGGATCAACCCTTTCATATACAGCACACAGCAGGAGGTTGTGGGTGTAGTGCACCATTTCACATATTACACCCATCCCGAGCTCCTTAAGTCAGGGTCAATTACCTTGACATTTGTGTTCACACATAATACATCTCACAGTGCATGTGTGAAAGTTCACAAAGAGTTTATGAAATGTAGCATTGAACACGCATCTCCTGGCGCGCTGAACAGAGGATGTGAACATAATGTACTGTATATTGTATCAAAGCACTTGATTAACTTAAAAGTAGAACATAATTAATAAAGAAAATTACTGTTAGGATATTTGATGAAAAGAATGGTAAAATTGCAAATACCGAAATCAGCAGTTTGGTATGGCCTGCAAAACATAACTATATCCAGACTACAATGATAATTATTGTAAAAGAACACATTTTTATGAAAGTAAATAACAAATGCATCTGATTTAAGCACAAGGCTTAAAACACAATCTATAGAGATCACCCAGGCTGAGGTGTTGAACAAACTGTGAGCTAAAGGTGAAGCAGTTTTTCATTGTGTTTATCCTTGCCATCTTTAAAGCGCTCAAAGTCCTTGGAGTTCCTCCTGACGAACCTCTCTGATCTCAAACAGGTCCACTGAAACACAGCACACATCCTGTAGGTTCATGTTTTCATCTCATCTGTAGTCACAGACTTGTACCGTGGTCACTAGTATAGTTAGCATTGTAGCATGGCCATGTTCATAGTTTGACACACTACGATGCTATGAAGCGGATGCATTTAAGGTCACATATGACTGAACAACTCAATGCACAACTTCAAGGGTTGTTCGGCCCAAATTTGAAAAAATAAAATAAAATCCCACAAAGCCCTAGTGGTATGCTGATAGTTTGCAGGGTATTTACAGTATTTACAGTATATGAACCTTAAAGGGGCTCACTAACATTATAGGTGCCCTGTTGAGTTTTCTTCTAGAGTTCTGTTTACTTTTGCGGTTTGTCCAACAAAATTGTGTGTATCCCTGAAACCTCACAACCTGTGTACATTGTATTGTGTACATTTCATTCCTTTCAGTGGAAAGAGAGTGAAACGTTAGTGTGGTTGTCTGTGTGCGATATACAAACAAAACTGGGGCCACTTATAAAATCATTGCTTAGAGGTGGAGTAAGCGATTCTGGAGAGAGCTTGTTGTCTTAGACAACACTGATTTTTTTTGTGAGTCACTCACAGGCAGGTATCGGATCATGAAGATATTCACTGATTTTGACAAAAAAAGTGATTTTGACAACAAGCGTTCTCCAGAATTGCTGACTCACCTTTAATAGCCTCACTCCACAGGGAACCTTAAAATATCATGAATCGGTTTGCAATACTACATAAACCTAGAAGACAATACAAATGGATAGTATTCTTCTTTAGAGTAATGTACTCACAGACACCGTCGTTCTTGTCGGCGGTGCGCGTCCATGCCACCTGCCTGGTCTCCATGATGAGCTGCACAGTGAGCCGCTCAGCTTTCTGTCTGAACACTGTCATCACCACGCCCATCTCCAGCTCCCGTTTGATCAGGATCTTCTTGTACTCAGTCATCTCCCCCTGCTGCCCCGCACACGCCATGTCTGACACAGGACAGACACACAGACGGACATGTCACCGGCAGCTCAGCGCAGCTCACAGTGTAACAGGCTTACCCCTATTAGTCTCCACCAAAAGCGTTTCGGAGGCGTTTTTTTTTTACACGAGCGGAAAACGCTCTGACGTTAATCTATGCCGTTGTCTCCACCAGCCCCGTGAGGCGCAGGCGTCAGCTGGTCTGCACACACGTTAACGTGACCTGAAGTGTTTTTTTTTATGCTTCAATACTATTTTTGAGTATATGCCCTAAGGGTCAAACGTTTTGAGATCTTAGAAGCTTTAAATAGCTTTGAATGGGCCCCCCTCTTTTTTGACATCACCCTTTTACAGAGTCTAGGCTGTGTTTTAACACTAGATTTGTTTTCCCAGCGCAGACACAGTACAGACAGGTAGCAGATCATCAGGAGATATTCACTGATTTTGACCAAAAGCGATCTTGACAACAACAAGCATTCTCCAGAATCACTGACTCCACCCCTAAAGGGGCTCCGAGGAACTTTAAGCTTTTGTTCATTCTTGCACCCCCTTTGGACAAAAGCGGTAGTGTTTTTACTACGCCAGCTATAGTTCCAGGGTGAGGGACCCATGACAAAGGCATCAAGAAAAACTAAATTAAAATAGTATTCTTTGCATTGATGGTCTTATTTGCTGTTACATGTCATTTATGATCATCAGAGGAAAAATTAGACCGTTTCAGAAATATTTAAAAGTTCCTCGTAGCACCTTTAACTACGCACAATAACCAACGAGAACAGTCCAGATTTTTTGGAGATAGTCATAGAGACTAAAATTCATGATATCTCAGCCTTTTCTGTTTTATTTTGATAATTATTGTGTTTTATATCAGTGCCCCTAATATCAAATTACTCGAAAAACAAATGAAATCCAGCCCAGGCAAAGTTTCTGACAGTTGAATGCCAAATACATACATAGCCATTTGCTGTGTGACTTACAGTGCAAGTGTGCAAAATACCAACACATTTTACAGGGATAAACTACATACACTCCAAGCTCAAGCCTATACAGCAGAGGAACAGGTTGTTCAGCAACCACTAACCCACCATTTATTACAAAATAATGTGACGACTTCTTTAAAACAGGCGTTCTCAAAGTGGGAGCCATCGCTAGGGGTTCCGCGAATCAGGGGCCTATAAAAAAATAATAATAAATTGACTGGCTCATCATTGGCCCCTGACCTTCACAGCGGCCTATCATGCCCTGGTGTATTTGTGTTATTTTTTAAATACTGTGGGCATCTCTAGTCCCACTAGGGACACAGTAATGTTAATAAAAGATGAAAAAGTGCATTTTGCACAGTAGGTGATCATCATTAATCAATCAATGAGTCACTTCAGTTGTGCCCAACACATTCTGGTTTTGGCAAAGCAGAGAAACAACAGAAACCTAACCGCTGACTCAGAAGTTCAACCTCCATGATGTTCCACACACCACACCACTCTCGCTCACATCCCACTCCTTCTACAGAAATTCACAAACTGAGCTGTGATGGTCGTTTAACATTTCTTCACGGTGTCTGTATTTCTCCTTAAGAAGGCAGAGATGTCACTATCTGATGTTCTGATGAGTTGGTGAAAGTCTTAACACCAAATCCCCAGAGCTCTAGTTTTTGCTTTGCCACAGACTTTTATAGGTCTAACCCTTAAAGAGTGTGATGACTGAAAACAACTGAAGACATAGTAAATTGTAAATAATATACAAAATGCTGTTCAATGGTTTGAAAAAACTGAAAACTGAAAATGCAAAATCAGTCAAGCATTGCTCTGGGCAAGTTAAATAAGGTTGTAAGAAAATTAACAAAGATGAATCTAGGTTTATCACTATTGGAATTGGGTCACTGATTATCATCTTAAAAGGTGAAGTAAGCGGTTTATTTATGTTAATATAAGTGTTAAATTGCTCTTTATTCATACAGTGATCACTTACATAATGTGCGCGTTTCATAAAGCTGATCTCTCAGTCAGCTGCTTTGCATGTTATCGGCAAATAAACTATTGGAGTATCCTGAAATTTTTATCCAATCAGAAGAGAGAACGCTACAAACCAACACTCGTCTCACTCATATATAATATATACACTC
This sequence comes from Ammodytes dubius, assembly GCA_026122265.1. Classification (NCBI taxonomy): domain Eukaryota; kingdom Metazoa; phylum Chordata; class Actinopteri; order Uranoscopiformes; family Ammodytidae; genus Ammodytes; species Ammodytes dubius. The sequence goes on along the minus strand of CM047513.1, from coordinate 29,081,657 downwards.
CATGGTCTCACTGCCGGTGCACGCCAGAGCAACAGATGGGTGAATGTGTATGCGCCTACAATGGCGGAGCAAGTAAAAATCCTTCCCAATGTCTGTTTTGATGGATTGTATCATGTTTTATCACACTTATGGATCTGAGATGATGCTAGATAACTTGCTGTGCATTAATGTGGTTACGTAGGGACGAGCGAGGGGACTGCTAACTGCAGTAACTGACAGGAAGTTAGCTAAAAGAACCATTCCTCTTACAGCACCTTTAACACATGATGGACTGACACATCTAAAGTCCTGACCACGACCAGTTCCCTCCTTTTCTTCTCCTTTCTTTCTTTTAGATTTCAAAAAAGAATGGAGTGAAAGTGAAAAGAGTTAAAAATATCCTGAATTTGAGTCAATCTCCAAAAACTTCCTAACTATCTATTAAGTAACCATAAATATCATAGCACCTCAACTTTTTGAGCTTTAGTTTACATTTAGAAGGCCAAAGCTGTTACTTCCATGTTTCCATGTTTCCTTTACATACTGTATCTGATGGTGCGTTTACATGGGACAACTGGATTGGATTATCACATATACCGAACTTGCCACTCGAACGGACCGCGTCACTTGTTGTACGGTTAGACATTTTTGTAAACGTTCACACCCATATGTTGTTAATTGTATGATTTATTATACATTCTCTTCATAAAAACATGCTGAAAATGAAAAATTTTCAAACCTGTACTTCGTATTTTTTGATTTATGAAAAGAAAAAAGGCAGTGTCCAAAATCTGTTCAGTTAAAACTTTCCAAATCCAATATCTATATTTTTAGGTTTTTTTAAAATAGCAAATTTACACATACGAGTAATCAGTCAGATATTGCCAAATTTGCATATTTATTCAAACATTTCTGAAAAGTTGTCATTTTAATGTATGATAACTGTAAAATGTTTCATGATAGATAACAATAAGTTTACATTTGACCCTATTTACCTGCAGGCTCACCTTAAACTCAACTAAATCTGTGGAGATCCCCTTTAAAATGATTGACACTCCCGCTCTCCTGCCCACCGGTATGTCTGTGTGTGTCCTCTCCAGTTGTCACCCACTTTTCCTCACGTATGACAGCAGTATTAATATCACATGCAAATGTTCCAGCTCAGATGCATATCATAATCTGGCCATGCTCTCTTTATGCCCCAGTCTCTTGCCTTTGTTTCAATACAATCTCTTCCCTATGTCAATAATGTTTTGTTATACCTGCAGATCACATTGTATTAAGAAATGAATCCATGATGTTGAGGTAGAAGAGTTAGACAGCTGTTGGTGGTAACGAGGATGGGGTGGTTTTCATTTGAGATGGGGATAGCACACAACAGTCGATTCAAAAAGCAGTGGCAGAAAGTTAGCCAGCATTTTATCAGGGGCTAGGGTTAATAGGGTTAAACCAGGATATTTATGTGTTTTCCATGACATGGTGCACTGCAAACAGACTGGGAATGTGCAGTGCAATGTCATAGTGTAATTAAGAAATAAAAGTTGATTCTAGATAGTGTACACACATTCCGGTGGAGTTGAGAGCAGTCAGTGTTGGTGTGGGAGGCCACCATGCCTAATATTTAACTTGCAAATGACTGGAGAGATACCAAAACAAAACACTGCCACAGGAGGACTTCTGTTGAATTAAATTGAAACCAAACTGTGTTAAGAAAAATGAATTTAAAAGAAGCTGTACTGTGCATACTGTCTCTCCACTCTCTCCCCCTTTATGTTAGGTTGTTGTTTATGTTCTGTGTTGTTAAGTGAAATGAATGACTAACTGACAAAATAACACAACTACTGCCTTGCTGACACTTTCACTCCTATGAAGGGACTGTCCCTACTGGGATCAATGCAGCCTGTATTTGGAAAAACAAATGTATTCATACTGGTGCAGCCACATACATTACATTACACACATATACTGTGTGAGTAGGGACCAATGATGCTGCACTTCAACATGTGCGCTCTACACAAATACAATAATCTTTTTTGGTTGCACTGGGTGTTAGGGCAGTGCTCAGAATCGATATGGCAATATATCATGATATTTGTTTTTGTGATATCTGTAGCGTAACATCAGCTCCAAAATCATATTTTGAAAAAAAGAAAATTCAAGTTTTTAACATGTTGGAAGTACACCTCCGCTCCTGTAGATGTCGGAGTACGGGTTTTGAATTTGAATTAAAGTTTTGAATTAAATAGTTTTGACTCAATTTGTCCGCTGAGTTATCAATATAATGTGATGTATTAAGACCACCCAGATCTTACACAGCAACTTGTATTTCAGCTCTGTGTTTACATTTTCAGGGAACTATATGAGGAATATTGCAATATATCGCAATATGCGTCGAATCGCAATGCTTCATAATATACCATATCGTGACCCGTGCATCATGATGAGTATCGTATCGTGAAGTCCTTGCCGATACACAGCCCTACTGCGTGTTAAATGACACAAATGGCCAGGTCGAAACATCTTTATTTCCCCCTTGTTCATGAAACCAGTGTGGGAAGGTCAGAAGAATGGATGTAACAGAAGTTAAAGTGTTAAAAGATTGGTCCGTAAAGTGACTTCTTTTTATATTTCTGTGGGCTAAACCAAAAGTAATAGTTTCACCACCAGTCACTGTGCTGCAGTGTCCACGCTTCCTCAATGTGTTTTTAGATGAAAGCTCAAATGAAGTTGTGTGTGTGTGTAACACAGGTAAGATATTCATTTCATTTATTATTGTGTGTTAACAATACATGTGCACATGAGAACAGCTGTAATAACTTAATTACCAAAACGAGCGTATGAAAACTTAAAGCTATATGAATCGTTTTAAAAATAATTAACAGTGGTTATGGGTATGCAGACTCTTTTTGCACTTGCTGGATATTAACGCTGAATACATTTAATGTGTCATAAACAGTGGTGGACAAAGTTGGCCTACTCAACCGCAGTACTTAGAACGTTAGATAGATACTCCTGGTCAAATATTACTCAAATACAAGTGACAGTTACCCAGTCAAATGTTTACTCAAGTAAAAGTACCAGAGTATATTCTTTTAAAAATACTTAAGTATTCATAAGTACAAAGTGTATATTTTTGCTATTTATAGGCAATGTATTTACGTAGGACTCGGGTTACAACTAGACAAGGGGTTCAAACTGAGAAGTGAACACATATTTTACTCGCTGAACTATGGCTGACCCTGTGCTCTGACCCCCTCCGAAGTGTGGTAACTTGAGAGGGAATAATCATGCTTAATATCAATGTGCCTTGTGTAAATGGATAACTTAACTTATAAATGCCTTCATCACATCCAGAAACACATCACTCATCATTTACACTGGCTCAGAGTCAAATTCCACATTGATTTTAAAGTCCTTTGCCTATTTTTTCAATCTCGCCATGGCTTGGATCCTCCCTATCTTTCTACTATATTTCTAACCTTCTACAGCTTTTCACACCTGTTCATCCACTACGTTCCTCTGGTAAGCAACCTACTTTCCACTCCCTCCACCACACTCCTGTCCATGGGGAACAGGGCTTCAAGTGTTGAAAGAAGAAGAAAAAAGACTCTTGATACTTTCATAAGTGATTCAGACTGGAAAACCTTTTCTTCAACTGTAGTGGAAATCACAAACAATGGTTCACATGAGGTCAACTGAATGACTAGACATGTCAATCAACCGATACATATCAGTTTAGCACAAGACCACTCAACAGTAGAGGTGTAGTGTAACTGAGTACATTAACTCAATTACTGTACTGGAGAACCCAGGACTACAGTAGGTGGAGAGATTATATCTGCAAACTGGCCTGGGAACGCCTCGGGATCCCCCAGTCAGAACTGGTCAATGGGTCCCATGTTCGAGCTGCTGACCCGGCAACCTGACTTCAGATAAGCGGTTGAAGATGATGATGATGATGATGATGACTGTACTATAGTACCCGATTGAGGGACTTGAATATTTTCTTTACATGCTACTTAATACTTCTACTCCACTAAAATTCAGTGGGACATATTCTACTTTTTACTCCCCTATATTTGATAACTTAAGTTACTAATTACTTTAACAATTAAGATGTTTGCACACCAAACAGAGTTTATAAAATACCCAACACTGAAATAAAATTAATCTGTGAATGAGTATTTTGATGGTAGTCATTTTTAATGCAAATATGTAATGGCTTTTTATACTTAAAGTACATTTTCCTGATTATACTTACATAGCCTACTTCTACTTAGGGAATGTAAATGCAGGACATTTACTTGTACCAGAGCTTTTGCATCACTTTGAGCCTACATTATGAGCTAAATACTCTTGATCCTTAAATCCCTTTAAAATCTAATACTTTTGTACTTTACTCAAGCGGTAGCCTATTGCAGTAGGAGACTTGTAAGGGATGTCTAACCCTACATTTCTCTTACTGTGATGTCACAGTAAGAGAAATGTAGGGTTAGACAGTGAGACCATAAAACACTCTTTCTGCCTTTTCTCAGGCTAGGATGAACCAATTTCAATTTTTTTGGCACATTTATACTACATAGGATCTCAGAATTCAATACACCTTCATATTCCCACCGGTGAAGTAGGCCTTTAAACAATGTAAAACAAAAATTAAGCAAAAGTGTTCTACATACACAAAAGAGTAGGCTACATGGAAACCATACTTGAGTAAGAGTAAAGATCCCTTACTAGAAAAATGACTCCTTACAAGTCACCTATTACAATATCAGTTGAGTGAAAGTACAAAAGTATCTGATTTTAAAAGTATTTAAGTATCAAGAGTATTTAGCTCGTATGAAATGTATGCTCAAGAAATACTCTGGTACAAGTAACAGTCCTGCATCTACGTTACCAAAGTAGAAATATGTAGGCTACTGTATGTATATATTTTTTTAAAGATTTGTAACCTTTATTATACAGTAAAATCCCATTGAGACCGGAGACTCTTTTCAAGGGAGACCTGTTCCCATTCCCAATCCATTCACACACACACATACACCAACAGCTTAGTTTGAGAAACTGGAACCATGATATTGTTGGCATATTTGCATAGAAAAAACTACTATAGCCGATACATTTTTGTTTCATCTAGGCTTGTAGGCCTTTTTACTGTTGGGTAGTGCACAATATCTTGTACAATCTTCATATGTTTCATGTGCAAAAATCTTAATTGGTAAAGTAAACCTTTTCAGATACATGTAGTGGAGTAAAACATAGGATATTCCCCTCTTAATTGTAGTGGAGTGGAGGATAAAGTAGCATGAATAGAAAATATTCAAGTAAAGTAGGCCTACTTTATACCTCAAAGGTGAAGCCTACTGTAGGGTCCTTGAGTAAAATGTAACCTATGCTTACTTAGCCTACTTAGTTACATTATACCTCTTCCTAGCAATAATAAACAATTCTTATATAGAACAGAGGGACACGCGCGAAAGCTACATCCTCATTACCGAACAACCGTTATTTATGCTATAGATAACTTTTCACAAGCCTATATGCTTTCAGAGGGACATGGAACCAAATGTGTGTGTGTGTGTGTGTGTGTGTGTGTGTGTGTGTGTGTGTGTGTGTGTGTGTGTGTGTGTGTGTGTGTGTGTGTGTGTGTGTGTGTGTGTGTGTGTGCGCGCGCGTGTGTGTGTGTGTGTGTGTGCGCGCCGCCGGTGGTACATGGCAGCGCTCAAGGGGCGACTACCTCCTCCTCTGAGCCGTATCAACAAACTTAATAAAGAAAAAAGCCCTTCTTACCTTACAAGTGTGATCGCCTCTGTTCAGCTTGACGAGGGTGCCGCTCGTTTTCTATCGGATCATGATTTGAAAGTTATGAAATGAAGCCGAAGAGAGGATGTGGAGTGTTGACAAAAAAAAGGCCAGCCACAAAACGGTCAGTTCCTCTATCTGTGTGTACAAGGAAGTAAAAGTTAACTTGCATTATACATAGGCTGTAGGTTGCAGAGAGAGCGAGAGAGAGAGAGAGAGAGAAAGAGAGAGAGAGAGAGAGAGAGAGAGAGAGAGAGAGAGAGAGAGAGAGAGAGAGAGAGAGAGAGAGAGAGAGGCCGGAAGCATGGACGGTAGGCTATCTATGCAAACTAGGCAAGTGGTGGTGGCATCAGACGAGAGTTTTGGAGCTGCCACTTTGAACTGCCATGATGAAGACTTCATTTTCCTTTAATATGAATACTTTGAGGCTTCCGAGCTGTGTTAAGAGTGAGAAAGTTTAAAGTACATCAACATGATGTGTGACAGGTGTCTCCCCCCCGGGACACGCTGGTCCAGATCGTCCTGAGCAGGGGCGATTCTAGGATCTGAGATGTACAGGAGCCTGGCACCCTTTTTAGAGAAACATAAATAACATTTGAAATACATTTTTTTTTTTTACCTTACTCTCTCATCTGAACCTGGCTGTGCTGGGTGGGGGGTTTGATGAATCGGATTTTGGAGATTTGTGCAATTTTGACTAACTAACGAGCACTACTTTCTGAAAATGGCTCAGAATTTATTTCTGAATGGTCTAGGTGTCTTAATTCTAGGTCTAGAGTTTAATGAGGAGCTGTGATTATTAGCATGTTACCCCCACTTCCCAGCGTGCTATCATAACAGGATTGACACCCTGTTGGAAACACCTGTTGGACTGGATATGCATTTTCAGGTCATACCCGAATCTCTGCTGTGGCTCATAAACTGAACTCGGGGAGCTCCTCCAACGCAGACTTTTTTTTCATCTTTTTTTTTTACAATTCATTTTTTAGCGGTGCTAGGTTACAATTTAGGGAGGCCTAGCCCTAAAAAGTGCCCCTGGTCCTGAGACCATAAAGAATGACCTCCCTGGTCTACAGTACGTCTAGCCCGTTTCCACAACATCATTGCTTTAATCTGTTTTAATTATGTTATTGATGAGGCTACTAGGCTATTATTAGGCTACTACAATTATTATTTGTATTTATTTATTTGATATTTTAGTGTTCACATTACAGTAGTCATTATTATTGATTAAGTCTATAAAATTTGAACTATAGCTTGTTACCTATAGGCTAATTGAACTTTATTGTTATAGGCTCTATAGATACATTTTAACTCCTTCCTTTCCCTCTCTGTATTTGCCAGACAGTTATGTAGTACAACATGTGTACAAAATGAGAACAAAAATAACATGATCAAATCTTTTGAGGGGCTACAGGCTGAAACTGTGGAAGAGATAGCATTTCATTCCCCGTTTCATTTCAGACGGACAGGAATTTGTCTTGTAAATAACTGGATGACTTTATGTTACAAGAGGGGCTACTTCAGTAAGACTTGTAGTAAGACAGCGTATCACACATTTCATTTCCTAATATTACAGCATCACAGGAGAAAAAATAGAATGGGCTCACTTTAGTGACTCACTTTTGAGAGTAACAAAGAGCCCATAATGATAGTGATCCTATTGCTCTATCTATATTATCACATATCTCTGAATAAAGTAATACAATCATTTTAATACACAAATATAAAAAGGTATAAAAAAAGTATTTAACTATGTCTTTGACGCTACTGTGTGAATTACTGCAAGATTATATAGAAGATTTGCATGTGTGACTTGCCTGGGTCATTTGCATGATATCAGTGGAGGAGGGGGGGGGGGGTGAGTACAGAGTTACCTTTCAGCCTCTGAACAGGTGTTTGTATTAGTGAATGAAGATCTTGTCTTTTTTTGCAACATCTTATCGCCCTGTTTGGCAAAGTCAGATCACAATCAAATGTACACACAGCATCCCTTCATACGCCCTCTTACTTTGATACAAGGAGCACTGCAAAAATGTATTGGCCACACACACACATAATATCTTTAATCAACCTCAAAAACCATGTTCCATGACAACTGAGATTATTGTTAGAGGCCATAAAAACTTTACCAAATGACCACAGTAATAATGACTAAGTGATACTGTTTTCCTTGTATAACAGGTACTTCTTTTTTAAATTCCCTTTTCAAATGGAGGTTGAGAAAAAATTAAAACAATGCCAATTGACCTGATGTTTCACTAGGTTTTCAACTGTTGAAAATACAGTGACATAGTATAGTTCGGGGTCCCCTGCTGGAACTGTTGCCCCCCACGACCCAGACCCCTGATAAGCAGATGAAGATGGATAGATGGATGGATGTATTTCAAGTAGGGGAGAGTGGCCTATGTTGTGCAACTTTTCACTCAAAGTGACTTTAAAGTAAGGCCTTGACAGTAAAGTCTCCAACTCAAATATGTACATATATTTCAGGGTGTTGTGCATCCCTGGCAATAAAAACTTTGGATCTGGAATAAACTGTAGAAGAAATATAGCTTTCGGAAAAAAAGTTGTCTTGTTGCACAACTTGCCCCAGGTGTGGTGTAAGTTGTGCGGTTGGAGAGAATACCATGGGGTGAATTGTGCCATTGATATATATCTCATAAACTGTAATGCAAGACAAATCCATTAGACAATCACTTATTTAAGGTGTATTTAAAGTACATAAAGTAAATAATTGACAAAGATTGAAGGACAATTTTCTTAAACAAGGCCTAGCAGATCTAGGACCCTGTTTCCACCTGGCATTAATATGTGGTTTTCAGGATCCGATCGCGCTAACTACAGGTGGAAACACGCTCAATGCGCATTGAATGCGCATTGAAATTATCCACATTCGGAGGTGGTTTGAGACCACATATCCACATACCCATTAACAGTGGAAACACGTATGTGTATCTCATACACATTAGGCCCCGCCCACTCAACTGCGGCGAGTGACTGGGCGGAAACTCGTACTCATTCACGCGACAATTCACGTCATAAAAGCGCACCGTTGCAGGTAAACACATAGACATTATAAAGGATCCTTTATAATGTCTATGTGTGGAACAACTGTGGTCAAGCCAGCGGTCTCTTGTTTTTGCATGGTCAAACCAGCCGCTTCTTTATTTATTCCCCCCGTGTTGTTGAGAGCACAGAGACGGCTCGGTGCAACTGATAGAGACAGTGAGCGAACAGCTCTGGCTGCGGCAGCTACGTGACATCGTAGCAGTGGGACACAGTGTAGCCAACTGATTCATTTAATGACGAGGAAAAACACCACACAATAAACAGTGCCGCGCTCACATTTTCGCCAAAACACACTGACTCTCTTCACTTTAGCCGAGGTGACTACAGAAGGCGGAAATGATTCTTTCGACCAACTGTGGTCAAGCCAGCGGTCTCTCGTTTTTGCTCGGTCAAACCAGCCGCTTTTTTATTTATTCCCCCCGTGTTGTTGTGAGCGTGTATTTACTACTATCTATGGCGTAAACACAGAGACGGCTCGGTGCAACTCATAATAGAGACAGTGAGCGAACAGTGCTGGCTGCGGCAGCTACGCAGTGGGACACAGTGTAACCAAGTGATTAATTTATTGACGAGGAAAACACCACACAATAAACAGTGCTGTGCTCACATTTTCGCCAAAACACAAGACTCTTGCCGAGGTGACCATAGACATTATAAAGGAATTTATAATGTCTATGGTCGTGGATGGTCAACACTTCTTCTTCTTCTTTTATTTCCGGCAGACTAGGCAAGGGCGGGGCTGCTCCGCCGCCGCTTAAAAACAACAGTATAAGCGGAAATGATGTACGAGCTGATTTCCATACAGCGCGGGGAATTCGAATCCGGATCGCAAACGCGCATAGAAGACGCATTGTTAAGGCCAGGTGTGAACAAGCATATTACATTTACATATAACGATCGGATTCCTCAGAACCACATATTAATACCAGGTGGAAACAGGGTCTAGGTGGTTTTGCCTGCAAAGCTCACAATGACAAAGTCACCATCATCATCTTTCTGGCCATCTGAACTCTCATCAGTGGTGTCGTTAAGTGGAATTGAGATGTCACTCTCTTCTGAGCTACTGTAGACAATCACTTTCTTTTGGTGACCAGCGTATACAGCTATGCCACTGGCACAACTCTCAGAAATGTACTTTGCACTAGTTGCTCCGTGCTTGTGGAACCAACTGCCACCTGACAAATGTGATTCCCCCTACATGTATGCCTTTAAATCAAGGCTCAAAACCCATATGTACACCCTGGTGTTTCCTCCCCATTAACTATCTTACCTCTGCACTACTATCTGTGTTTATCTGGATGTATGGGCTTTACGTCTTTTATTTTGGTTATTGTTATTTTACCTTCATTGTTTATCTACTGAATGCACTATGTACATCACTTTGGACAGTGCAAACTGTCATAAATGTGCTTTTATAAATACATTTTACTTACTTACTTACTTACTTATAACTCACCTAGGCCCTATGGCACAAATCACCCTATCCCCAGAATTTTGGATAATAGGCATGATGCAGCAATTTAGGGCTGACATCGTGCTAACTATATAGACTCAAAGTGTAGCATACCAAAGCACTAAAACATGTGTCAAATGTTTTCAAACGTGTCTATAATTGTTCAGACACAATAATCAAAAAACCTTGATCATGGAAATTTTACTTTGAAAGGCAAAAGCTTAAATGTGCTTATATCTTATTCCTTGTTTCTCCCTTCTTTACAGGATGAGTCAAATGGATGGCTCTTCTTAAATATGTGGTCACATTTCCAATTTCTTCCACGGTTTTCTAGAAACAAGGGGTGGCACAACTTCCAAAATGCACAACTTAGGCCACTCTCCCCTATATAGTATGTTCCCAGCTTGTGACTTTATTTGTCCATTCCATGGTTCTTCCAGGGATAAGTTGATTTAGACGCAGTCCATCAGACTCAATTGTGCTCGATAAATATTATTGACTTAAAACAATATCACAATAACATGCTGTGGTGCATCTGTACAGGTCTTTTAAAATGATACACCTTCATCTTTTGCTACAGAAAAAAATCATTCACCAGAGACAAACCAAGCTACAGTGGGTGACATAGCCACAGATCTTGATGTGCGTACAGTCTGTATTTAATAGATGAATAGAGATGTGAGAAGAGGTTTTTGTACCTGGTATTCCTGAAGCTTATCCACAGGGACAGATAAAGTATTTAGAATCCTCCATGTCAGGGGTTTTCAAAGTGTGAGAGAGTGAACCCCCCCTCAGAGAACACATTTCAACTGACCCCCCCCCCCCCTCTAAATCCCTGTGTGTTTTGAAAGATCTTTTAACTATTTTACACATTTTAAACATCTCAGTTCCTATTTTACACATGTTAAACCTATTTTGTGTTTTGCTTTTTTTTTTAAATACTTTTGAACATCTTAATCCAGTGGTTTAATTCTGCTTCCTTTAAGCATGGATAGAAGTGATTGAGTGTGCAGTGGAGTTAGAAGGATAGGCAGACAGACTTGCCCAAATGATTGACTATTGTTGAATGACCTTCACACACCCAGTGTTTTTTCACTAGTGCCTCCAATGTCCTGCTGGGTGAAAATTGTACCGAGTGCAAAACCAGACCCTCCTAGGGGGTCAGGGGGTATGCCCCCCCGGGAGATTTTTTTTTTACCTTTTTAAAGTGAAATGCATGAATCTGGTGCACTTTGAGAGGAAAATTAAGAGGCTAAATATGAGGAATTTTATGTGAACAAATAATTTGGAGACACTGGGTCGGATGAATTAGAAGCTATTGAAGAAAGATAATAAAGAATTTTCCATAAAAAAATATTAATTTAAAATAAGATATTATGTATCCTCTGCTTGGTGCTCTTTTTCTTTTACGGGACATATTTATCTGTAATATACAGTGCGTTACAAATTATTATGCATATGATATTTTTCTCAGATTTTCCTAAATAGTCGATGCTAATGACAGTGAGTATAATTTAAGTCATCAACCATTAAAGTATGATTCACATTTTATTGAACAAACCTCCCAATGATAACAGTATTTTTTTTCAAAAATAAAAAACTCAAAATGCACTGTTCCAAAGTATTGTGCACAACAGAGTTTCAAAACATTTTATAGGTTGTGAAGAACTAAAAATGGCCATTTGTTGAATTTGCAGAATGTGGAGGTCATATTTATTGAAATCAAAAGCTATTTCAATCAAAAACATCTTAACAGGCCAAGTTACATGTTAACATACAGTAGGACCCCTTCTTTGATATCACCTTCACAATTCTTGCATCCATTGAACTTGTGAGTTTTTGGAGAGTTTCTGCTTGAATATCTTTGCAGGATGCCAGAATAGCCTCCCATAGCTGCTGTTTTGATGTGAACTGCCTCCCAACCTCATATATCTTTTGCTTGAGGATGCTCCAAAGGTTCTCAATAGGGTTAAGGTCAGGGGAAGATGGGGGCCACAACATGAGGTTCTCTCCTTTTATGCCCAAAGCAGCCAATGACACATAGGTATTCTTTACTGCATGAGATGGTGCATTGTCATGCATGAAGATGATTTTACTACGGAAGGCACTGTCCTTCTTTTTGTACCACAGAAGAAAGTGGTCAGTCAGAAACTGAAAATACTTTGCAGAGGTCATTTTCACATCGTCAGGGACCCTAAAGGGGCCTACCAGCTCTCTCACCCATGATTCCGGCTCAAAACATTACTCCGCCATGGTGGCCATTCACCAATCATCCACTAGTCCATCCATCTGGACCATCCAGGGTTGTACGACACTCATCAGTAAAGAAGACTGTTTGAAAATGAGTCTTCATGTATTTCTGAGCCCACTACAACCGTTTCTGCTTGTGATCAGTTTAGGGGTGGCCGAAAACTAGGTTTATGCACAGCTGCAAACCTCTGGAGGATCCTACACCTTGATGTTCGCGGGACTCCTGCGGCACCAGCGGCTTCAAATACCTGTCTGCTGCTCTGTAACGGCATTTTAGCAGCTGCTCTCCTAACCCGATGAATTTGTCTGGCAGAAATCTTCCTCATTGTGCCTTTATCTGCACAAACCCGTCTGTGTTCTGAATCAGCCACACATCTCTTTACAGTACAATGATCACGCTTCAGTTTCTTTGAAATATCTAATGTTTTCATACCTTGTCCAAGGTATTGCACTATTTGATGCTTTTCGGCAGCAGAGAGATCATTTTTCTTTCCCATAGTGCTTGAAACCTGTGGCCTGCTTAATCATGTGGAACGTCCTTGTTAAGTAGATTTCCTTTGATTGGGATTACCAGGCAAACTAATTATCAAAGGTGTATGAGATTGATTTCAATGATCCAAGGTGCCCTGAGACACAATATCATACACGTTTGATTGAAAAACAAAAAATTCAATGTTTATGACACTTCAATCCAATTTGCATAATAATTTGGAACACGGTGTAGTGAATGCATTTAAATGCAGTGAGAGGAACGAAGCAGAAGAACTCTTGTCCAGCTATCTTTATTTCCACAGACAAGGCTAAAACAGGCAATAAGATCTGATTCAATTATTAGGCTATTAACTATCTAGACCAAAACATGCTATAACTTTTTGTGTATGATAACTTACATTTGCTTAATATGATCTTAATATCAAAAACACAAACTACACTAAAAACAAAAGAATACCACATATTCATCCGAGCCCCCCCGCCACACAGTTTGAAAACCACTGCTCCATGTTATTTGAACAAACAGTCAGTGTATCCTCTTGTATTGTAGAAATGAACTGAATACTACTAAGCTTTTTCAGATGGTTCAACCACACATGGAGGATCTTGTGAATCAGTCAGTGTTCACACATGGATATAATGAATTCAGTTATATTTTCTGTCAGGCATCTGATGTTTCAGAGCATTCTTATCTCTTTGAACCTTCATGATAATTCCATGTATTTGCATAATTATTAAAAGGAGAGATGTTTGATGCACTGCATTATGGTCAACTGAGACTAAAGCTGGTCAAGAGACTGGCTCCTTCTCTGATTTTCCTACAAATATTTCTCAAATCTTCATTGAATAAAGCACTCTTCTATTGAAAGGTCCACCTAGCTTGGTGAATATATAGTGTGAACACACCCATGACCCAATGGAACCTTTTCACACTGTTCACGCTCAAGACGAAGGCTGGCTTTGCAGACTGCACACTGGTGCTTTTCATTTGTGTGTGAAAGGGTCAGATCACACTGTACACACCCACGTATAATCTGCTGCCTTAAGACCTAGTTAAGCTTTGTTTAGCCTGGCTCATGTTGTGATGATGTTTCCATAGCCCAACAAAAAGATTGTGTTAATACACGGCCTCTGTAAACTGGTTTGTTAACAAAGTGGGCCCACTTTGTTAGTTTACAGAGCCTAGGATGTAGTGTATTAACACAATATTTTGTTTTCAGAGCACACACAGTACGGACAGGTAGTGGATTGTAAGGAGATATTCACGGATTTTGACAAAAATTGATTTGTCAACAAACAATCTCCAGAATGGCTGACTCCACCTTTAATGGTGTAAACATGAGGAGGACTTTAGCGTCACGTGTGTCAGTAGTGTGTGGGCTAAAGGGTCCAATCAGAAAGAAAGGCAAGGGGGAGAGATTTCTTTATGAGGTAGATCTGGTTTAGGTCTTATCCCTCACTAGTCCTCCTCTGGCTCCCGGAGGCCCTGACTGTGCATAGTCTTCCCTGTCATCTCCATCATGGCCTGGGTCTCTGGATCAGCGTCCAGGATGCTCTTCTTACCAGGCTCCTCCTCATCCTGAAACACACACAACACATATCATAGAATGGGGCTTTAATTCATCATATTTGAAAGGAAACATTTGGGTAATGTACGAGAAGCCCCAATGCCTGGTACGGTTTTACGACTTTGATGGCCATGTTGTCATCTGTTTGAAAAAAAGAAAATGGGTGGAGATTTTGTTCCGATTAATCTGACGGCCCATTACATCTGTAGATTCTAGACGATCTGTGAAAAACCCTCATTGGGCAAAAGTTTGCAGATAGACGCCAATGGCAGCACTTTTATTTTTTGATAATAAAGTGCAGGGAACTTCATAGTTTTATTTAGAAAAAATGTCCATACATTATTTGTATATACTATAAGCTATCTTCGTGTATAAGCTATATTGCAGTAAGAGAAATTTGTTTCAAAACGTTTCAAAATGCTTGTGTCATTTTACTCCCTAATAACGGAATCAGAGTCGGGCCCCATATTATTTCATGTGTGGCAAAAAAAAAGGCATGAAAATTGTACGCCTGTATATCCTGTCAGTCTCACTCTTTCAATCCCAAATCTATCCTTAGGCTCCTGTAAATTCCTCAGCATCCAGCAGATGGCTCTGCTGTTTACTCCATGTGCCTCCCTAACACTGCGTCAGCATCAGCCTCTTTTTTACCTCTAGGATTGTTTGTACCCATGAGCAGGGGCGTTGCACCAAATTCTGGGCCCCTATACAGGAAGTCCTGATGGGCCCTCTGAGAGGCGGTCTCTATGTTTGTCTATAGTCCAAAACGTATGAGTGACTGGTCCCTCTCTGAGCCAGATAACAACACAATGTTTCTATTGATGAATGACCAAATCATTACGCGTACTTGAACACAACCCCTGGTCTAATGACTCTTAATAAACATGCACACACACAGTGTTTCTCACAGGAATTTGGGAGACTGTGTCGTGGACCCTGGACCTTCTAGGGGGGTCCGGGGGAATGCTCCCCCGGAAGATTTTTTTTTAAATGTTTAAGTAAAATTCATCAATCTGGTGCACTTTGAGAAGAAAACTAAGGCTAAATCAACTGTTTCCTATGTAAGCTATTTAGTACTATTTTCTGGAATCATTTATAGACACAGAATGACCAAAAAGCAGAAAGAAGAAATGTACATGTTTAAAAAATCCAGTCAGCTTTGGGAATTTTCCCTTCGTTTGTATTTATTAATGGCCCAATATAGGCCCCTGATCTTCGTAGCCCCGAACAATGTTATTTAAAAAATAGCAAAAATGTACTGACGAATGAAAGGCCCCTGATATATATTTTTTTTTCCTAAATAAAATTTTTCGGGGCCTAAATTGAGCCAGTAAAAAAAATTAAATACAAAAAATACGTTTTTATATTTTTTGGGTGCAGCCCCCCTCTGCCTTGGGCCCCCCAAGCCTGTTCGCAGTCCTACGGCCCTGAACGGAACTGACCATCGTCAGATGCTCATAATTACCGAGTAGAAGTTGAATGCGTCATAATACAATACAATGCAGCCTCTGAATGGGCGCATAGGCTACTGGAGCACTGTCAGACAGTAATATGTGTAAAACACATAGTCACTGTAGTAGTAACGTTCAGTTATTATAACTACAGTAGGAACCGTTGCTCTACAATGAACTGGCGACTTTTTTTTTTTTTTCTTAAATGAACTGGCGACTTGATCAGAGTGTAGCGCGGCCAGATGACAGCTAACGTAGGCTCCAGCCTGCGCCCCGTCAAAGGTAATGTTATGAATAAACAAGTAGTAGGGTAGGCCTAATTGTTTCAGCCTCCCTCTGTAGTTTTACTCTCACCATTCTTAGAAAAACTGTTTTTGATGTCCTGGGCCCCTGCTCTCATAGCCTACTCTGGTCTCCTTCTCATCTCTTTTCTGGTGTGCGAGCTTGTGCTTTTTTGGGGGCATCCTCGCCTGCTGGAGTTCACTTCGCTCGCGCTCACTTAATTCCAATGAGGAAGAACGAACCGCGGGGTGGACCAAACCATTTTTTAAGAAGGGGCCAAGGGGGTTATTGAAATGATTACAATTAGAATATTGTATGACTTGTGGCTTTGTTCTAATTCGGACTCATTCGTATGATTATATATTAGTTCACTGTATAGGCCTACACAATCATTTTGTCATAGATTCTACTGGGGGCTGTGTGGGCCCTAGCTGGCTGTGGGCCCTTATAATCGTCATAACCTTTACCCCCTTAACGACGGCGCTGCCCATGAGAGGCTGCAGTGTAGGAGAGTTGAAGACTCTGCTTACAACCCGTTTCTCACAATATTCAATAGTTTCAAGCAAGATCTTGGAGAATGGATTGTTGGATCTTTTTTACCATTTTGCATAATGAATGTTATACAGGATTGGTAAGAGCATTGCACAATGGTTAGAAAAGCACATAAACGCAACGTCTCCATTTCTACTGCAACCTGAGATCTACTGTCTGTTGCATCTCTCACACACACACACACACACACACACACACACACACACACACACACACACCCCCGATCTTCTTTCCTGTCTGCATCTGCTGTGTCTGTAGGCATGACATTCCAAAAGAAAAGAAGAAAGTAAAAATTAAAAAGCAAGTATTGACCTCCTCTGGTTCTGGGAGTTTCCCGACCGCCCAGACTTCCACAGAGTCCAGGGTGAAGTCCTCCTCCCCGGAGAGCTGGGGGCTGCCGTAGGTGGTGCACGTGGGCTTGGCGCGGCTATGACCCTGGCCAAATTCACTGTCCAGCCACAGGCCAAAGTAGTAGTGTTGACCGCCCATGCCCTGAGGAAGACAGGGGGAAAACATAAGCAAAGAGACACACACACACACACACACACACAGAATGTTGGAGCCATAATGCAGAACAGAATGAAGACCACCACTGCAATAAGAATTCTATTTTTTTGCATTCTATTCTAAAGTTGGGACAATATTTCTGTTAAATTACTTTGTTGAATCAAACTTTGAAACGGGACCATTGTGATGGCAAAACAACTTGGCGGTTTGGTGGAAAACTAAGCTCAAAATTATTAAAATAATACCAATGATCATATCAAATTAGAAGAGATTAACAGTTTCTTAACATTACTCATTCTAATTCCTACCTGTGTTTAGTTTGTGTCAGTAATCGGACGAAGGGGGTTGTGAGTACAATGTCAGGGTACGTATACACAGAGCTAAAGCTAAAGTGCTTGGCTGTGGTGCTCGGCAGCTACATGGAAGTCTTCTACACAGACAATTTGAGATGAGGCCAAAAGAGGCCAAAAAATGCACAAAAGAGAGAGAGGGTGATTCTCTGATACTGTCTGGTCAGTGGTGTCTGGCTGCTGTATAGGAGTCCAACATCAAAAACAAAGACCTGAAAATTAATAGAATAAGTCTTTTTGCAAGATATACAGGTACACTCTCCTCTCATGTTTGTTTTGCCCTCCACAAACTACTGTGCCTGTCTGCAGTTTGGGGCAGGGCAGGTTAAGTACAGTTGCCTTGCCCTGTTATCTAAAAATGTTTATTAATGCTCCTTTAAGTGTTTAAGCTGATTATTGAAACACCACACACACACACACACACACACACACACACACAGTGCCCTGCTAGTTAACTGGCTGCTATGCACACACTGTGACAGAGACCGTTGTGATTTATCTAATAAATAACACTGTATCATTGGAGACACTGGCTGACTGCTTTGATAAAGGCCCCTAAATGTCACCTAAATCAGAATATGAATGCAACCCATTTAAAAGTATTGTCTGAAATCTGTGCTGGCCAAATAAAGTAAGTTCTATTTTTTTGTGTTCACTTCAAGAAGCCACCCAGGAACAGCAACAGAAGCGAATGTGTTAATGTGTCTAGTTTGACTAAAGTGTGGCAGCCTCACCAGTCCGTTGGGCATGGTCTGTTGATGCTGGTTGAGGTATGTGTAGTGTTCGTTGTATCCTGTCGCTGTATACACTCTCAATCTGGGGAACACACTGAACAGGAAGCATTTGGAGTCACCTACATACACACACACACACACACACACACACACACACACACACACACACACACACGATGACGAGTGGATAGAAAAGGATTAGTTATCAAGTTACAAAGTATAAAAAAAAAACAGTATTACTTCCTCAATATGTCTTTCATCAGTCTTTTCATATTATTCTACCTGATCCGTGGCCGATATAAGACACAACACATGTCACTCCTGTGTGTGTGTGGATCAGTTCTATTAACATCATACCGAAATATGAAGGCTAGATATGCAGCTAATGACATGACAATAACACACTTTCTGATGCGGCATGGTTTGCCTCGGAAACAACTGAACTAAGGTACAATTTGGATCTACTCTATTCTATAAAGATCACTTTTGTGTCAATAAGAACACTTAACTATTGAGCTGGAGTTAGATCTTTCGCTTTGTAAGTACATTCAATTCCTCAAAATACTGACATATAATGAGTTAAATGCATTCATTCAAAGTATGGATGGTCACTTAGAGTTGCTAATATAATGTGCTCACCACAAGCTCAAATCTGATTCTAGGCAAGCTCAAGCTATCATCCCAGTGTTTGTCAATAGTCATAACAATAATCAGCAGCTTCACAAATACTGCCTCTAAATCACTGATCCCCTCTTCAATCCACAGTGTTGTCCCTTCTCTTACAGTAGCCCTGAACACACTGCCTCGCTGTGAGCTGGGATGAATGAATGTAGACATGGAGATTTTCTATTTTATATATATCTGTGTGTTATATCAAGATCAAGACTTCCTCTGGGGTAATATTATATCCATCTAAACCTAGCATTTCCTTTCTTGTCTCCCCCCCAAATACTAAGAAAAGACCAATCTGTCCCTCCCCAATCGTTTGCCTTTTATAAACATTGAATGTATCTGCTGTTATTTTCAATTGGATATGTCAAATCTATCCTGTCTCAGAATTGTGAGAAAGTCTTGGGGAAGGCTCTTATTTTGGACCCACTTCACTTGCTAACATGAGGGGAGCAGGTCATGATAAAGAAAATGTAAATGTTAAAGGCAGCTGAGAGACTGGAGATGGCATTCATCAAATGGACATCAGAGATCTTCCAGTTGAACCATGAAAGCGAGTTCCCTTCTCTCACCCTGGAACTGTGGTTTGAGCTCCCAGGAGTGTGAGGCGTAGCCCCCAAAGACATGTCCCTTTGTGTCCTTGATAAGCAGCACGGTGGGCCCATGATGGGTCAGGCCAGACAGCATCCTGCTGAAGCTCTCCCCGTGCAGCTGCGTGGAAAACACAAGCCTCCAGGGGGCGCTGCATCCGTCTGGCAACTAGACAGATCAACACAGAGTGGGGCAAAGCATGAGGATGAGCAGTGGTAGAATAATATGTTGGAAGCTTAAGATTTAACCACGGGTTTTCAGTCATTCTGGCTTATGTTCTGTACACATTACATTTTAGCTGACAGTTTTATCCAAAGCGACTTCCATTAATTGCATTCAACCATGAAGGTACAAACTCAGAACAACAAGAATCACGTAAGTAAACTATAGCCTCAAATAAACCAAACTACAAAGAGCCACACGTAAATGCTATTTTTTTTTGTCAAAGTGCAGTATGAAGAGATGTGTTCTAAGGCTGCGGCAGAAGATGTGTAAACTATCAGTTGATCTGATGTTAATGGGGAGCTCATTCCACCACACACACGCATATACACACACAAACGTCTTTCAGTTTGTGTTTATTCTAGTGGCCCCTTTGGACAAAAGCGGTGATGTTTTTACCACGCCAGCTGTTGTTCCTGAGTGATCGTTCCCCAGGCAAAGGCATTAAGAAAAATTATGTTAAAACAGTGTTCTTTCACTGATGGGTTTTTCAGCTGTTAAATAAAATTTATGATCAGAGGAAAAATTAGGCTGTTTCAGAAAAATTTTAAAGTTTCTCTGAGCTACTTAAAAAACAGTGGATTACACACAGTAGGCTGGCCTAGTGGTTCATTTTACAAATGTAAAACAAATGCTAGAAACGTTAAGGCATTGATC
Organism: Ammodytes dubius; assembly: GCA_026122265.1. NCBI lineage: Eukaryota > Metazoa > Chordata > Actinopteri > Uranoscopiformes > Ammodytidae > Ammodytes > Ammodytes dubius. The sequence continues at coordinate 29,061,029 of CM047513.1, read as the reverse complement.
TCTGTGTGACTGTAGAAAATGTACCAATGCTATATTTACCTATAAGGAAATGGGGGAGGGGGGGGGGGGACCACGATGGCTGATTTGTATACAGGAAGTCGCTAAGGAATAGTTATGTTGACTTTTGCAAAGCAGTTAAAACAGTACAACTCATTGACCATCTGATAATAAAGGTGTGAGTTGCAAAGTCACTTCAGAAACATAATATTATGGCTTGATTGATTGTGTGTAAAGGGAAAAGATTGACGTCAGCGAGGGCACGATTATCGAGTGAAGTCTGATGATTTGTCTATTAAAACTTTAACTAGATGACAGTAAGGCGAGGTGGAAGTGATCAGGTTACTGCTGTACACATCAAGCACCATGGAAAAAAGCCCTTCCTGGATCATGCCATTCTGCCTGCCTCCATGATCTCAGAAGCTGTTACTTCCTGTTAATAAAACAGCTCAAATACAGTAGGGTGGAGCTTATTTTATTAACTTTTGAAATATGATCCTCTTACCTTCTCATTTTGTTCCTATGTATAAAAAAATATGTATGGCAAAATATGAGCACAATTGAACAATATTTAGGGGTAGCTCAATGACTGTGAAGTTTCTGATACCCCAAAGCTGTAGCCGCCTTTTGATTTTTTTTAAATTTACTTTATTCACTCCACCACCGAGTTGTTTGTCCAATCCTAGGAGTAGATATATTTGTGGCAACAAACCCACCAAATAATTCACTAACTAACATATGTGAGGCTTCACAATGTGCTAACTTAGCCTATACACCTAAAGCTAAACAGTTAGCTTCTCCATTAGCATTCAGCCCCTTTTTCCCTACTGAACATAAATGCTTTTAACCCTATGTAATGCACAAAAGGTTATAAACCACTTAGAACAAGTCAATAACAACCATATTCACTGATATATCTACTCCTATTGGACAAACAACTCTGTGGTGGAGTAAATAAAGTAAATAAAAAAATAAAAGGGCGGCTACAGCTTTGGGGTATCAGAAACTTCAGTCATTGAGCTACCCCTAAATATTGTTCAAGTTATATATATATATATATATATATATATATATATATATATATATATATATATATATATATATATATATATATATATAGGAACAAAATGAGAGGGTAAGAGGATCATATTTCAAAAGTTCCTTAAATTAAGCAGCACCCTAATACAGAGTGGTGGTAACTAAATGATATGACTACTGCCCTGTAAGTTTCCGTTTAAAGGTGTTTGAGACAATTCTGATAGACACGTTCACAAATGGTATTAAACTTCCTATCCATGAGTTAGAGAAGACAATAGTGATTGAGCCTATGTGCTGGGGGGAGAGAGAATATAGAGTATATTACGGTTTTTGGAAATGGTCTTTCAGTTGTGCAATTATTAGAAAACATAATGAAAGCACTGTTGGTCGCTTGCCTTTTTGTTATTGCTGGTATTTTATGTGTTTCTTCTCCTTCTCTCTCTCTTTCTGACAGTCTTTCTTTATTTTTTCTACTAAATGTGATGTGGTGAACACACTAGTCTGACCTGTGGAGCCAGGAACATGAGTGTGGGCAGGTCCAGCAGACTCTTCAGGTCTTTCCAGGGCGTGTCGGTGCAGGGGGGCAGCAGGGTGGGGGCCGGCTGCCCGCTCAGAGACACCTTCAGGCCTTCATCTACCAGCATCTCCAGGTACAACGAGACCGGGGACACCCTGAAGAGCCAGTCCTCTAGGCAGGCCACATCACAATCACCCTGGTCGTCTGAGGAGAGCAGAGCAGGGCGTCACATTTACTCACTACTCATATGTTCAAATCATTTATATCAGAGTACCTTTCATTTTTTTTTTTTTTTATCATTTTTTGGCTTTTTTGTTGTTGCTTCTATTGGAAAATTTTGCAGAGACGGAGATGAAATTAGGTAGAGAGGGGAATGACATGCAGAGAACGACCCGAGCCATATTCGATGGGAAGTAGGCTATTAAGTTACTGTTGTATCCTAAATGTATGATGGTGCAAGTGTCTGTTTGTGTATATTGTTGGATAAAACTAAAAGAAGACAATAAATATATTTTTATGTTTGTAAAAATATGTTCAAAAACCTTGACAATCAGCTGTTTACCTGAGGGTTTGAGTTCAGAACACATGTGCTCTGCCAGGAGTTTGACACCCAGAGAGCCATCACCCATTCTCTCTGGCTTCCAGCCCTGCAGGCGCCCTCTGTGGGTCACAATCTGAACTACAGCAGTGATCAGGTCCTGGAGGAACTATACAGACAAGACAAAGGGCAAAGGGCCAGAGTAAAAGGCATGAATAGAGAAGGAATGGAGAAAGGCCCAATCCCAATGTCACCCTTAAAGCCTAGAGGCCTGAACCTTAACAGATTGAAGCTGCCTGACTCATCTATATACAGTGGCTTGAAAAAGTATTCATACCCCTTGAACTTTTCCACATTTTGTCACGTCACAACCACACACACATATATTTATTTTATTGGGATTTCATGTGATAGAACAACACAAAGGGGTGCATAATTGTGAAGTGGAATGAAAATTAAATATGATTTACAATTTTTTTAATAAATAAAAACCTGAAAAGTGTGGCGTGCAAAAGTATTCAGCCCCCCTGAGTCAATACGTTGTGGAACCACTTATCGCTGCAATTACAGCTGCAAGTCTATTGGGGTTTGTCTCTACCAGCTTTGTACATCTACAGACTGACATTTTTGCCCGTTCATCTTTGCAAAATAGCTCAAGCTTTAGATTCAGCGTCAGATTGGATGCAGAGTGTCTGTGAACAGCAATCTCTTTCCAGATATTCTCAATTGGATTTAGGTCTGGACTTTGACAGGGCCATTCTAAGACATGACTATGCTTTGATCTAAACCATTTCATTGTAGATATGGCTGTATGTTTAGGGTAGTTGTCCTCATTGAAGGTGAACCTCCACCCCAGTCTCAAGTATTTTGCAGACTCTAACAGGTTTTTCTGCCCTGTATTTGGCTCCATCCATCTTCCCATCAACTCTGACCAGCTTCCCTGTCCCTGCTGAAGAACAGGACCCACACCGCATGATGCTGCCACCACCATGTTTCACGGTAGGGATGGTGTTTTCAGGGTGATGTGCAGTGTGAGTTTCCCGCCACACATTGCATTTTGCATTTAGGCCAAAAACTTCAAGTTTGATCTTATCTGCATATGCTGCGTCCACCCAATGGTTTGTGGCAAGGGTTGGAGGAAGGTGCTCTGGTCAGATGAGACCAAAATTGAAGTTTTTGGCCATAATGCAAAATGCAATGTGTGGTGGAAAACTCAAACTGCACATCACCCTATACACACCATCCCCACCGTGAAACATGGTGGTGGCAGGATCATGCTGTGGGGGTCCTGTTTTTCAGCAGGGAAGGGGAAACTGGTCAGAGTTAATGGGAAGATGGATGGAGCCAAATACAGAGCAGAAAACAGAGCAGTTAGAGTCTGCAACTGACTTGAGAGTGGGGTGAAAGTTCACCTTACAGCAGGACAACTACCCTAAACATACAGCCATATCTACAATGGAATGGTTTAGATCAAAGCATAGTCATGTGTTAGAATGGCCCTGTCAAAGTCCAGACCTAAATACAACTGGGAATCTCTGGAAAGACTTGAACATTGCTGTTCACAGACACTCTGCATCCAATCTGACGCCGAATTTGAAACTCGAGCTATTTTGCAAAGAAGAATGGGCAAAAATGTTAGTCTGTAGATGTACAAAGCTGGTAGAGACATACCCAAATAGACTTGGAGCTGTTCTTGCAGCGAGAGGTGGTTCTACAACGTATTGACTCAGGGGGGCTGAATACTTTTGCAAGCCACATTTGGGGGTGGGGGCGGGTTAGAGGTCATAGGCCTCCGAGAAGAGGTGGGCCTTCAGGAGCTTCTTGAAGGACTCCACTGAAGTGGCACAGCGGATATGGAGGGGGAGCCGATTCCACAGAGTGGGGGCAGACGCACAAAAGGCCCTGTCCCCAAAGGTCTTGAGTCTGGTGCGGGGGGTTGCCAGCTGGTCCTTAGCAGAGGACCTGAGGGACCGCAGGGGGGTGTAGGGATGGAGGAGGTCAGAGAGGTAACGGGAGGCCAGAGCATGCAGGGACTTGTAGGTGAGTAGGAGGATTTTGAACTTGATCCGGGACTTAACTGGTAACCAGTGCGACAAAACCATAGATTGTAAAGGAGGAAACAGGAGCTTCCCCCGTACATCAGCCGTATTAAAGTGCCGGCGATATGAATTGTGGGTAATTCCCTCTGGCAAAGTCTGCAGAACTGCAGTCTTATGGAAAGTGTACATAAATGGTACGGATAGCACCCTTGTGGACTTGATGATTTAACAGTGGGACAACCGTGAAAGACTCAGGCCCTGTGTTCCAATACCCATAACTCCCTGTTATTTAGTACAGTAGAAAAAGATTAAGGATGTCCCATTTCTTGTGGTTGGATGCAGCATGCCTAGAAATACCCTGATGTCCTACTACATCCGGTCGGGATTATTATAGTGGAAATCAGCAGCTTTATGGGCAATTGTGAACCACAATCCAGTGTGCACTGGAAGTTACGTCACATCGGCATCGACAGAGCCTCCCAATGAAGATACCAGGGATGCGACAAACATATAAGCAAGAGACAGGATCAAGGCTGATTAAACAAATAAGTACAACTATGTCCCAATCGTATGCATACTGCATGCCAAGTAGGTACTAGTTATATCATCAGTTGTAGTATGAACAATAAAAAAGAAAGAGTATGCGATTTGGAATGCAGCCAAAGTCTGTGAGGGTGGACATTGGGATTGGGGCAAAAAATAGACAATAATAAGAAAAAAAAAACACAGAAATGTACCCATTCATTTAAAAGTGGAGTCAGCAATTCTGGAGAAGGCTTGTTGTCAAAATCACTTTCGGTCAAAATCAGTGAATATCTCCTCACAATCCGCTACCTGTACGTACTCACTGTGTGTGTGCGATAGGAAAAAATATCCAGTGTTAATAAACAGCATAGGCTCTTTTAACAGGTATGTTGCCATCTCTGGTGGGCAGTGCACCCTTTGTTTACACACAGGTTTACAGAGTCTAGGCTGTGCATTAACACCAGAATTATTTTTCAGTGCAGACACACAGTATGGACAGGTAGTGAATCATAAGGGGATATTGCTTGATTTCGACAAAAAGTTATCTTGTCAACAAGTGTTCTCCAGGATCGCTGACTCCACCTTTAACTCCAGCCCACTACTCACCTCTGCTACCTGATCACATGTGACCATGGTGGAGGTTCCCGCTCCGAGCTCACACATGGACAGGACCAGAGGGGCCCGTTCCTCTGCCGTGCCCCTCAGGGTGTCTGCTAGGAAGATGGACAGTTGCTCTCGACCTACACCGGAGGAGAGTGTATTGGTGCTGGCCTTTCCCGAGGCTGGGGAACCTGCCAATCCAGGGTCAACACTACACATGCACTGGTACAGCCTCCTCACCATGGAGTCTGGTGCTAGGCCACCCATGGAGGACTGGGAGAGGGGGCAAGACAAGGAGCAAGACGAGGAGTTGATTATATACAGGCAACCACAACCTTTCCCTGACAGAAAGGTAGCCTTACACACTATACATTGTAGTAACAAGTAACAAAGTGTAATGGTGGAGTCAGGGATTCTGGGGAATGCTTGTTGTCCAAATCTGTTTTAGTCAAAATCAGTGAATATCTCCACACTGGTACCTGTCCATACTGTGTGTGCGCGCTGAAAATAAATCCAGTTTACATAGCCTAAGCTGTGTAATAACACTGGATTTTATTTTCAGTGCACACACAGTACGCGGATCGTAGGGAGATATTCACTGATTTCGACAAAAAGTGATTCTGATAACAAGCGTTCTCCAGACTCGCTGCCTGACTCCACCTTTAACTGGAATGACACCTGTATGCACTTCTTATAAAGCACATTTACGGACACACCTGCAACATGTCAAGCGTTACAGTCTTCCCTGCTGTCCCGCCCTGGAGCCTGTCGAATACTCCCTCTATCATGGGACGCTCGTCGGGCTGGAAAAGGGCCAGCCGCTTCTGCATCGCCACACTCTCTGTGTTACCCATGGTGCTCTGCAGACAGGCACATAGAATGGCAGAACATTTACATACATACACACACACACACACACACACACACACACACATATTGAGTTTACGTACAGCGGGGTACAGTTGTAGGGAAACTGTATCCTAAAATACAATACATACTGTGCTTTATTGATTTCATAGATATGACTAAACCAATAAAAGAGATGACGTCACCATTCTCTTAAGAATGGAAAAATAATTGCAAGTTTGTCTCGTTTTATCAATGGTTTGTCTTTAATGATTAGTCTAGTGATCAGTTAAATAAATCAATATTACTCAAACCTAGTCGAATTATCACTCTATAACATCTAATAATAAATCAATTATTATTGAGCTTATAAATCTGATAATATGACCACAATAACAAAGGTTAATGAATTCTTGTCGTGTTAGAGGTTGTAAATAAGAAACTGTTCTTAATGTTTTATCTGGAAAAATAAAGGTTAAATAAAATAAAAGGTTGACGTACCACAAAATATTCACACAAATGAATGACAGAAACTTCTAGTTACAAAAAGAAAATGCATGTAATTTAATAACAGAAAGCACAGTGTGTGTGTGTGTGTGTGTGCGCATGCATGAGACCTACTTCACCGGTAGAAATATGAAGGTGCATTGGACTCTGAAATCTACGTAAGAGGATTAGGGCCACACATGAAAAAAAAAAGGTTAAAAAAAAAAGAATCTGACTTAATTCTCAGAATTCTGACTTTTTTCATGAAATTCTGACTTTTTTTTTGCTCATGAAATTCTGACTTTTTTTTTTGTTCATGAAATTCTGACTTTTTTTTTTGTTCATGGAATTTGGACTTTAAAGTCAGAACTACGGGTACTTGTAAGGACCAACCTCCGTGGGAGAGCCTACTTGTGCAAAAATGACTTCCCTTAGCGACTTATTGCGGGTTCGAGGGGTTCAAGAAGAAGTCGTTTGTTTATGGAAGACCAAAAGGTGAGTGAAACTGTAATATGTGTTGTTTTGGTACAGGGTGCATGTCTTTTAATAGGTCCATGGTGCATGAGGTGACAGTGTGCATATTAGCTAACACATGTGCAACTCTAGGCACCAAAACAACACATATAGTTTCACGCACCTTTTGGTCTTCCATAAACTAAATGGCTTCTTCAGGAACCCCTCGAACCCGCAAGAAGTCGCTAATGGAAGCCATTTTAGCACAAATAGGCTAGGGCTACTGGCTACTCTCATGGACGGCTACTCTGCATGTGGTTTCCTCCTACTGCATAAAGCAAAGTGTCTCTCCCACGGAGGTTGGTCCTTACAAGTACCCGTAGTTCTGACTTTAAAGTCAGAATTCTGACTTCTTTTTTTCATGAACAAAAAAAAAAGTCTGAATTTCATGAACAAAAAAAAAAAGTCAGAATTCCATGAAAAAAAAGTCAGAATTTCATGAACAAAAAAAAAAGTCAGAATTTCATGAACAAAAAAAAAAGTCAGAATTTCATGGAAAAAAAAGTCAGAATTTTGAGAATAAAGTCTGAACTTTTTTTTTTTTTTTTAACCTTTTTTTTTCATGTGTGGCCCTAATCCTCTTCCGTACGTATGGGTGAAGTATTCTTTTAAGTTTCAGTCAAGTAAAGTATGTAAACCCAACTACAAAACAACAATGAACAGTTCAAATCAGTAAATATACATTTCCAAGTTAACAGTCTTTTAAGCCATGTGTTCTTGCTAAGCTAAGCTAACTTCCCAGTAGTTCATACAATACCAGATGATGTAGGCCTACACAGCGTTTGTTGCAGGGTGAGAGGTTCTGGATCCTTTGGGATGAAAAAGGGGTTTTGCTTTGCAGGGTCGGTCGGTGTGTGCAGTTCGGATGAACTGTTGCTTTCTGGATCTTCAGTAGCACCGTGCTTAGTAGTTCTTCTTCTCTTGAGGGCCTTGTTGCCAGCTTGGTCTGTTCCAGTGGTTCTTCTGGTTGCTCTTTGGTTGCTTGAAGAAGCGGAGAGGCTGTTGGCCTGGAGAGCTACCCCCGGTCTGGGGTGGTTAGCAAGGCAGAGCAGAGAGCGTGAGCAGCAGGGCCTTGCAGAGAACTTGGAGAGAGTCCCTCTTCCAGTGTGGAAGTTTGGAGAAAAGATCACACCTCGGATGGTGCTTGAAGAGAAGAGAGCAACTGGGGTCACCACTCCGATGGGTGGTGCGCAGAGAAGAGAGCGTTGTGTCCAGCCCACTAGCTTTTATCAAAAGCACAAGACTTCTTGACCAATGGCAGAAGAGAAAGGGCTTGGCTGGCTTGGCAGTGGCACCCTACTGTGATGTAAAGTGTTAAACAAAGACAAAAGACAAAGGCCTGGCTTCAGGCAGAGGAATGTTTCGGGGGTGTGACAACAACATTCTGCTGTAGAGTTAAAAGTCTAATGAATTAACCCATGTACACATGCACTACAATACCAAAGAAAATTAAAGATCTTGTGTTAAGTGAAATGATTTATCATTCAGTTCAGTATCAGTAGTAGTCTTTGTAGGGCAGAGGTTCCCTACCTCTTATTTGGCATAGGACCCCTTAAATTGAAGCAGTATACTTCTCATGAATTCATTCTAGGGCTGACTTATAAATTACGAATAATTTAAAAATAAAGCTATAAAGAAAAAGGAATATTCAGAAGCATTATTCAATAACACAGGTAGCCTAAAGGCACACACACCAGATAACTGTTTATCTTGGATTTTGCTAAGGCTAGCTAGCAAAGCACTACATTAATTCATTTGAATCTCCTAACGTTACGCAAATGGATATGAAATGGTATGGGTGTAATTACACTTATACGACATGCATAACCTAGGCAACATTCAAAATTAATAGTAAATGTGTCTGTGTAACGCTAACCTTTCAGAGAACAGCAGCTAAGCTTTTCATCATCCTGCTTCTAGTCATTCTAGTCATGGGATTCTAGTGACAGCAAAGTGTAAATTTCCGGGTTCTGACAGGGATGACACTTCTAGTAGCCAATAAAATGCTACTGGTGCTCACGTGCTTCATTGTGACTGGTCCATGACTTCAGGAGGCTCGTTCGAGTTGGAGCCGTCTTGCTCAGACCTGCGCAACTATGACGCGCGTCTTGCTGAGCGCACAACAACATTTTTGCAAAAATGCTGTGCGCTCAGCAAGCCGAGTGTCGACTTCTCAAACGTGGCTAATAGCTAATAGGCTAATAGCCTCGTTTAAGATGTCGACGTCTTGCTAAGACCTGCGCAATTATGACGCTCGGACTGCTGAGCGCACAGCATTTTTGCAGCATTGTTGTTGTGCGCTCAGCAAGACGCGCGTCGTAGTTGCGCAGGTCTGAGCAAGACGGCTCCAAGTCGAACGAGGCTATTGACAGTATTCGAGAGGCACCTATTTGCAGACCCATGGGCTGTATCTCGATTCAGGGGTTGCGATCTACGAAGGCTGCATTTGAAGACCGATTGCGTCATAGCGGCGCGCAAAGGTTGTTCCATTTGCAAGGCTCCTCATATGCGGCCGAGAAATGCAGCCTGTCGCTACACGATCTGAGGAGCCTGCACGATATGAGGTGCGCGTGCGCAAAATGGCCGCCATCGTTGACAGCCCGCTTAGCTCAAAGTGTTTTGGAGAGCCACAGAATGCACTAAAAACAGACTGTAACTCGCTCAATTCTGAACCGATTTTCATGAAATTTAGTTTGTTATGAAGATAGAACAATTAATCATGCTACTGATTACGTGTTGGAATTAAATTCAGTTAAGGGGCCGCTGACCCACGGACTTCGTGTGTGTGTGTTTGTGCTCACGGGGAACTTTAGGAGGGGGCGGGGGTGAGGACGCTGACGTGCGTTGCCTAGGCGACTGCGGGCTTTCCAAGATGGCGGCCGTTCTGCGCATGCGGTCCTCATATCGTGCAGGCTCCTCAGATCGTGTAGCGACACAGCCTTCGTTTCACGGTTTTGAAGGCTGCATCAGATGTATCCTTCGCAGCCCAACATATCCCATGATTCATTGTGTTTTTTTCAGAGATGGCATACAATAAAATAAAAAATAACAAAACAGCAATGTGTTGCTCCATCTTCTTAACTGTTATCTTCCTTTCTTTTTTTCTTGTACTTTTTTTTCTTTTCGTCTGGTAGGCAACTTCTTTTTCTTTTTTCCTCTGTTGACAAGGCTGTTTCCATTGGCAGCTATCAGGGTTGCTAGGCAGCACAGGAGCGGCGAGTCGTCACGTAAGGTAACGGCTTGTTACGCAAACCGGAAATGCTCGTAAACGGAGACCTGCGGAGACCATCCCGTTTAACAACGCTCGTTCGGCCCTGGTTCGGCCTTCGAATCAGCCTTCATAAGCTATAGCCTTCATAGACCGCGAGACCGCCTCCTAGCTCCTACCAAGGAGGCGGTCTCTGTAATGGGATACAGCTATGGGGGAGCGGAGCTCCACCGGAAATACGAAATTTCTTCTTCGTTTGTGTACATCTTCCGAAATCCGTCTCTTTAATTTACAATTATCACAAGTAGGTCAATCACATACAAATATAAACTCTAATAAATAAAACACAAAAAGTGCCACCACATTAAAATAAACAGCTCATTTTAAAAAGTGGGGTATGCTGTATGCTAGGCTAATGTTAGCCTTATGCTGTAGGCTAACCCTCACGCATAGCCTACTCCATCCCCATCCTCGCCAGGTCGGACGGGGGAAAAAAACTCAATATTGAAAATTACTCAATAATTTTTCACAAAAACAGCTTGTATAAACAGACAAGAGTAACTTTGTTTAGTTAAATGGATGTTTGATTAAGTTTTTGTTTGCAGAAGACAGGTCTCCTTCAATACAAAGTGAATGGAACGGTGTTCAACGGTTTCCCCCACGGGCGTGGCCTATTTCATGCACCGTCTCAGTGAAGACAGCTACCAATTATAAGAAAGACACACAAAGGCGGCTTCTACAAGGCTATAAAGAAAATAAATAAATGTGCACATTGCATGTGGTTCTTAGTCTAGGTGCTGGGAAAGTTTTGTATGCGCTTCATTTAGCGGAGAATATCTCAACTGTTATAGACTAATATGACCCCATTGAACAACATGGGATGTGTGCCAAAATCTCTACCCGGGACCAAAGTCCTGAAAATGACCACAACAGGTTACACTAGTATCACACTACGTGGTGAATGGGACTTTTTTTTTTTCTTTATAGATATCCTCATACTTTTTTACCAGATTAATCTTCATATTATGAGAAATACTGTTTGTATTACACTTAGTCTAAAACATTTAACAAAATATGCAAATTAGGCAATATCTCATTCAATATGCGTACATACAGTACGTAATAGGTTGACTGTTTTTTAGCCATTTTCATTATGTATCAAATCAGAATGTTGACACTCTTCTATGACCTTATAATCATTGTCATTGTGAACATTGTGATCCCTCAGAAAATATGTAACTTCAAGGGTTTATATGTACGCATATTTAATTAGATATTGGCTAATTTGCATATTTTATTAAATGTTTTAGACAAATTGTAATACAAAAAGTATTTCTCTTAATATGAAGATTAATCTTGTAGAAATGTATGAGGAGATCTATAAAGGAAAAAAAAGTCCCATTCACCATGTAGTGTGATAGTGTAACCTTTCAGGACTTTCGTCCCAGATAGAGATTTTGGCACACATCCCATGTTGTTCACTGGGGTCATATTAGTCTATAACAGTTGAGATATTCTCCGCTAAATGAAGCACATACAAAACTTTCCCAGCACCTCCACTATCTGGTAAGAATGGCAATATATGGTATTTAATAATAGCCTACTTGAATTGGTTAGAGTAATTCCATTTATCTTCTTTTACCACTATCTTACTAACGTGCAAAGTAAGGCAACTATATTTATACTGCATATTTCATACTCAGAGGCAATTCAAAGGGCTTTACATAATATATGTAAAAGAGGAAGGAAAAACATAGATGATAAAAACTATGGATGAACATGAAGAACAAGAGGAGCATAAACGTCACAATGCATAGAGAGAGAAAAAAATCACTTTGTAAGAACAGAGGACATCTTGTAATGTTGTGGAGCCATAAACCACAGTCTCTCTTTAAAGCTTTATTAATACAATTGCTAAATTCAGTTAAAAGCAAACGGTCTTTAATTTACATGTAGCAACAATTTGGGTTGATCTCATTTCTTTAGGAAGTGTATTCCAGGTTAGAGCATCAAAATAGCTGAAAGCAAGTACAGGCACTGTTACCTAAACAGATTTGAAATAACATTCTGAAAATATATTGTTATGATGTAAAACAATAGAAATATGTTCTATAGTAAAAGCAAAGTGTATTTTTGTTTTGGTAATGCAGGTGTCAGGGTCAGTGATTACTCCTCCGCCATTCATTTACATTCATCTGATTTTCCTCAAATAAAAAGTGAATCCACACATTTCATTACCTAAATTCATCCCAAAACAAGTTTGTAGAGGCAAACACATAAACAACATACACAAAATCTACATGTAAACTAACACAGAAATCAAGTGCTGTGTAGTATTACTATCTATGGTTGTCACATGAGGAGGAACTGTACTGTCATCGTCCTATCCCCTCTTTGGCCAGTAGAGTGTGCACAGGAGCAAGTGAAGAGGGACAGAGCCCTCTGCAGAAGCAGCCAGTATAGGCAGATGAAAAACGCCTTTTAAGGGCATGAGACCTACTATGTGAGCACACACTCTGCTGGGTGTGTTGCGTTGTAATGAAGTCCTATAGGATGCACCCATGTGTCTACACAGCTGAGCGTGTACAGTAGGTGACTTGCAGCCAGCCGCCTGCCCACGCCAAGTAAACAGACTGGTGTAAACAGGAAACCAATGATGAATCATGATGTGCATGAGATAAACCACAGAGCTAGAAAATCATTGTCATAACTCTGACTGTATGAATGGAGTTGTATCCTGGCAGAGACGGTAAATTCGATTAGTTCTTGATTACTTTTAGGTACTGAAATACTGAAGTGTCTGAAGTACCTGTGGGGGACCAATTTTTCAAAGTTCTGAAGCCTCTAGTTCTCAGTTTTCGCTTCAACAAAATAAATCAAATGTGTTCATACCCTTTCTTAATAAACTGATAGAGACCTAATGCTGTTCAAACCAATAAGTCAGAATGATAATACCAAACTGGGAAACCCATGCTAAACTGTCTTAAAGTGAAATGTGTAATGTCTGCTGGACACAGGCCATAAATTGAATCCATAAATGTGTCCGCTTATCACTCGCTCAAACACTGCACCACACTTTAGTACTAGTAGTAAGTAATTTATTTCAGTCTATGATAGCAAAGCATAGTTTATAAAGGCGGACTCAGACTGTCTGAGGGACAGGGGCCAAAAAAAAATAAAGGACACCAGTTGCATACATTGGGGCACAGCTACGCAGAATGTTGTGATACAATCATGGTGAAATAGTTCAAACCCTTGGTATTGATTCAATTGTTTTTATATGAGACATTGACTATACTATTGACAAGTATGTCCACTACACTGTTGTCATAAGAACACACAGGGCATTATGAATTAAAGGCACAGAGAACAGCCCATACAACACTGCATCACACTTTCTTTATTTTAAGGGTACACAAGAGGGCATTTTATCATGTTTTATTCGCCACATGACATATATAATTATTATACTGTATGTATTCACCATGTTCAACAGGTGTATTAGACCAGTCTATATTCATAACCACTGGATCTCCTTCTCTTTGCTCTTTTCATTCTGCCTTACTTAGTGGGGGCTGTGTATGGGTCATTTGTCACTACTAATTTGAAGGTAACAGTTTATAGAAAAATGTTGGTTCGAGTGTCAAGCACTCAGATAAAAAATTGGAATGTGGGTGGTGTCGAGGCTCCTGACCCCGCACCGCCCTAGCAAAATATGGTGTTACAAAAATATAATAAAGTAAATAAGTGTTATGACTTTTGATTGGATTATTCGATCTGAACATGTGAGATATGTATGGATTCATAATCAAGAAGAGCACCTGGTATTTACAGCATATTGCCCATAGAAGCAATATTTTTTTAGGTTTTTTGGCGCATTTCCACAAAAATAGACAGACGATCATAGGCCTGTTGAGCTAACACAAAGGTGTGTTTCTTAATACAAACCTTGATTAAACTGAGAGCCAACAATACAGTGACATTTTTATTTATCGTTTAACTGTGACACAATATGTCGGTGAGTAACTCCCTAGACAATAACTCCTTGCACAATGGCTAAATAGGAAATTGAACTCTTTTTAATTTGCTTCTTTTGGTGTCAAGGCAGGTACAGACAGAACCAGAGGCCATACACATGCTTCACAGCTTTATGAGCAAATACTACATACACACGTTCCAATAAAAGTACTGCAGGGGGAAAAACCTTGGCATGATCACTGTAAGCTGTGTATTGAACTATGTGCACTCCTAAATACTTGACACGTCTGTCAACAAGCTGAGACAAGCTGAGAAGTGAGTCTTGTTAGTTCTTCTTTTTGTCTTCCCTTTGCCCACTCACCCTCCTCTCTCCGTTGTATGATATCCCTATATGGTAAAAGTCTAAGTGCTGACTGAGTGACTACACAGGAAATGCACCATTTGAATACCCCGTTCAAAGAAAAAAGAAGCCACACACCGCATAGAAAAAAACTTTGATAGAATAAAATTGTCATGCTGACTTCAGAGTGTTCTTGCATAATCCAAATCAAGAAAAGCTATAGTGCTGTACGTGCTGCTATACGTGTAATTGTAGTCACTTGTACTGTTTTGTCTATGTTATCATGTTGCAGAGGCAAAGATAATGAACACGATGCCATGGCATTTTCATTGATGTTTAAAAGAGTTCACATCACATTGAGGAAAAACGACTACACCGGATTCTGTTGAGCTTTTGACATGAATGGCATGGTAGCCACTGTGTGTTATCCAGGTCTCACAGTCAAACACCACAACAAACTAATGAATTGAGTTTCTATGTACATTCTTCTCATGTACTTTGCAAAGTGCTTTGCATTTATGTACGTAAGGATTTACATGAGGAGGACACTTCTCTAAACTCTAGGCTCTTTTTTCTCCAGAAAACCTGACTACTACTTCCCCTGCAATGTGCCACACCTCAGGCTGCAGCTGAGCTTCAGCTTTGAAGCCCTGCAATAATAGTTTCACTTATTTTGAGTGCTTTCTTGGTACAGTTGTAGATGGCACTCAAATGAAAATACATTTTCTTTGTAAGTAAGACATTGATCCATGTGTTGGTGGGAGAATTAGTGGCCGCATAGAATCATCTTTTTTATGGAATCATCCTTTGAAAACATTTCCAACTGTGCAAGGCTAACCTATATAGAACAGAATAAATAGAAATTTATTACTTATAGTACCCCTTTCTGACAGCTGCAGTAAAAGACAATTTGCTCCTTTCGGTAGCAGTAATCCAGGATGGCATCATATGTTTTATGTGGGTGTTAGGACTTCGGCTGGCAACAACCCCTTGTTCAACAGACCCTGTGCTGCTATGAGGAAAGGGAGTTTAGATGTTACAGCATATATCTCAGAAAGATAATCTGTCTGACATTTGCACAGCCAGGTGAAAACAATACAAATCTGGAGGCTCACACATCTTAACACACATACACAAAATGATCAAATATATCAAATTAGGAGTCCCATAAGATAATGATGCATCAAATTGCATTCATTTTTATGGTTACGTTTAATGCTCATTTTAAGGTTGCCTAA
Source organism: Ammodytes dubius (assembly GCA_026122265.1). Taxonomy (NCBI): domain Eukaryota; kingdom Metazoa; phylum Chordata; class Actinopteri; order Uranoscopiformes; family Ammodytidae; genus Ammodytes; species Ammodytes dubius. The sequence goes on along the minus strand of CM047513.1, from coordinate 29,045,166 downwards.
AAAAAATCCTTTATACTTATAATGCACTGTGATACTTTATATCACAGTGCATTTGCTCAATCTCCTCCTTTCAGCCTCTGTCTGAAACCTTAGGTTTTAGAGCCTGTCTCTTTAAGTCTGCTCTGATTGGCCCTGAATCTAACTGCAGAGTTGAATCTAACAGCCAGTCAGATTCAGGGGTATCTGGGGGTGTGGCTTATCACAGGTGGAGTTAGTGCTAAATTAGGTTGCTAATGAGGGGGTTCGGCTTCTCCCCTTATGAAATCTAAGGGGAGGGAAATTTGACTGGGGTTTTTGAACACAGGTTCTCATACCCATCCCATCCTTTAGTCGGGCTGAGTTTTGGGCAATTGTGACTGTTCCTTAACTCAAAATATCTGTGAAATGCTCACTGCTTATGACATTTTCTAGTCCATGCTGAGCTATTGCCGTTTGAGGATAAAGTTGCTGGATGTAAATAAGTGAGTAAAACAATCTGCCAAAATAATCTTAGTCATGTCAATTTTTTACAATACACGCTACAAAAGGCATCACATCATCAATCCAAAGGATGTAGCCCCATAGCTTACAGATCAGTGCATGATCTCCCCGGATAGCGCTGCATAATATAACCTTGCCATGACTTGATTTACGGTGATATTACAAAAACTGGACTTGGAGTCATTCAGAGTGCCATTAAAATGCACAGCCACTCTCGGTTTTATTCCAACGGGCCATGCACGGAGGCACTTGACCTTTCACTGTCAAACTAAGACACAGTACAATGTGCCAGTGGAGCAGGTCCAATAAATGAATAACTATTTTACTGCTTGTCACTGATTTCAGCACAGCAGAGAGTTATAGTTTAATAAAAAACGACAGTAGAATCTTCAGCAGGAAATACACATGCAAAAATCTGATAGCAATTGGAGTGAATTGGGAGAGGCAAAGTTGAATTGGAAAAGAATTATAGAAATAAGGACAGTCATTCTTTAAGACAGTTAAAAAAAATGGGGGGGGGGGTCAGAAAGTAGAATTATGTAAGCTATGGCTGTGGAATGACAGAGACAGACACAAGGGAATGCTATAGCAGGGAAGCTGAAGGGAGGTATGTGTAGCCTCAAGGTATAGCACTGAGAGGAGGGTTACTAGAGCTGTTTGTGTAGGCTGATGCTCGTGTGATGCAAACATGTGACACTCACAAGAAAGACAAAACAGTAACAATTATAGGCAGATAAGAAAATGTACTTCTACTACACTGCAATTCAGAGGGAAAATATCTCCTTATTACTCCATAACTTTACCAATTCAGCTTTTAGCGCATGGACATAATATGAAGAGTTATTACAATATTGTGAACTATTTTTATTTATTTATTTATTTATTTATTTATTTTATTTTTTATTTAACCTTTATTTTACCAGGAAGGTCCCATTGAGTTACAATAACTCTTCTCACAGGGAGTCCTGGCCAAGACAGGCAGCAGAAAAGAAGTTGCAGACATACAAACAAAGTACACCACAATTGACACTATAATGCTAAAATTACACTTCAAAACAGACTATATAGAAACAAGCTAATACATACAACTACAAAACAGTATGCAGGCCGACAAGCACATGTGAAAAATGTGTCTATTAAGAAAGTTGATTGACAAAATCGAATGGTTATTGACTATTTTGGTAATATTCATTTGAATGCAAATATGCCAAAAATGTCATGATGCCAGCTACTCAAATTCCAGGATTGGCTGCTTTCCCTTTTAATCATTTGATTTTAACCAAGCAAACAATCAATCTATGAATAACATAAATACAAATATTCCTTTTTCCTGATTATACTTGTATACTTTTACTAAGGTAACGTTTTCAATGCATGACTTTTACTTGCAGCAGAGTTTTTTTTTCAGTTTGGTATTTGTGCTTGCAGGTAAAATGACAGGCAGGTGGACTGGCAGAAAGGCATTTCCTGGTAAGCAGGTAACATAAGAACCATGACAAAGTATGTGGCTGAGAATGGGATGTAGTATGAGGCATCTTAAAATGTCTCTTTTTACAATTGTTTTTATCCTCTTGTTATTTGAAATAGAACTTACATCCTCCTAATAAGAACATGGCTCAATATTTGGGAATAATTCAGTTCAGCTGATACAAAATAGAGTTTCTCAAGTTTATTTGACAAATTAACCAGGAAAAATTGTAATGAACCCAATCCCTTGCTATTTCTGGATGGTCAGCCATCTTTGACATGACCTTTGGAACAGGAAGTGAGCTTCACATTTCAGTTTCCTTATGCCGATAAGGACTTCTGCTTGGTTCCAGTTAATGCTTAGTCCTAAAGTTAACCACTGACTGCATCCTAGAACATTCTGAGACAGAAAGAAGAGGAAACAAAATAGCATTTATTTAGATATTTTCTATGTATATTCTGCTGTGTCAGTAAAGTCACAGTTATTGGGGGCTGAACCATGACCCAAACCTCATGACCATTTATGGAAAGAATTACTTTGTATAGGCCTACATTTGCACAACATTTCCAAAAACGTGAACATCCTTTAGCAGGGCAGGCTACGTGTAGCTAGCGTCTGTTGCATGATGTCACGGATCCATATATATATATAATGAAAAGAAAAGATGTACTGTATTGTGTGATATTAGATTTTGCTTTAATGTTAACATCACAATGAGGAGTAGGAGTTTGTGGTATTTGTGAGATCAGTTGTATGGAATCCGAAAGCAGCCAAGCCATTATTTTCTTTTTTACTCCGTTACCTTGTGATCAAAGATGATAATTAATATGAGATTATTAACTCGTGATCATGAGAAAAACTGTTTTGTTATCTCGTGATCATGAGATGACTGAGTAATAATATATATATACGTATACAAATATATACAGCTTTCGACTACCGTACTTTGACTAGGCCTAAACACGATGAAACACCACCAGCCTAACTTTACGATATAGAGGAGGACACCATTCAAACTGTATCCTTATCTTTCACGTGAGCAATTCATAACTCAGAGGAGCTGATCAGTTACAATCTCAAAAAGAACACAACTGACGAATAACTAAACAACACAGCAAACAGACGCCCCACTGTCAGCTTGTGTGCAGAGTGTAAGCGCACTCAGTAAACGGCGTAAACAGATGCTCATTTGGGGTGGGAGAATGAAGTGGCCCTCAGCTCGTTAGTCGCTGACAATGGCATCTCTGTGCCAACACACTGTGCAGCGCTGGCACACAGGAGCACTGAGAACTCAGCCTTTCAAACTCACATTCCCCCCTCTCTGTCGCTCCATCTTCCCCTATTCACATGGCCTTGAAGAATCTGAATAGTGAGCCACCCCACTCCCTCCCTCCCCCCATTTGCTTTGCTCAGTTGAGCAAATTTCAATTTCCAACCCCCCCTCCCCCCTTTAGTCTGCTTGCCAACCATTATCTTCCTCTCTCTCTCTTTCTCTCTCTCGCTCTTCACCCAATTGGGGTCCCCCAAAAAACCGTTACTCACAAGTCTCGGTCCGTCTTCCAACACCTTCCCCAATTTACATTTTACTTAGACTCACTGCCACACTGAATTACATTCGTAACGCTTAGATCCAAAACTTATACTTTTTGTGGCTTTAAACGGCTGCGTCTTAATATTAATTAAAAATATTAATAATCATTCAAAGTTTTGTTAATGTTTATTTGGTCAATGGAAGTCTAAGTTTCACTCCTCTCTGACCTTTGTTCTGGTCTCCATGGAAGCCTTGGTGAAATGTCTAGCTCATTAGAAATTGTGTGTACCAGCTTTGTGTTAACTCTGTCTGGCTGTTTGGTGCTATAGTCAGGTTGTGCAAAGTTGGTTTTGTCAGAGCTGAAAAAATCAGTCTATTGGAATGGATGAGATTGAACTAATAAAGAATCGATGCAGGCCTCACAACCAAAACAAAAGGCTATTAAGAAATGAAGGGACCTGAAGGGCTGGTGATTATTCTCTGTAGTTAAAAATGACCATTTGATCCAATATGATTGTAGCCGCTTTAAGGTTCTCCTCCTGTATTATGCGAAATGCACTTTTTCATGTTTTTTCAACACTAATATGGGTCCACACTGTGACAACAAGAGACTTCCAAAGTATGAAAAGAAACTACCCTCTCTCTTTTCTCCACCTCCACCTTTCACCCATCTTGAATCTTAAAGTTAAATGAATCTGCAGGTAATAAGAGCAATTTTTGTCAATGATTCATTTTACAACATGCAGGCAAGGTACACAAAAATGACTAATTGGTGCAAAAACATTTTTGTAAAAGTGAATAAAAGACACACGAGATGTTCAATGGCTGAAGATACAAGGGATATCTTTCTTGGGTAGATTAATTAATTAAGTGGGAACCCCCTCACAAAACACACACAAACACACACACACACACACACACACACACACACACACACACACACACACACACACACACACACACACACACACACACACACAGACGACTCAGAGCACAGTGGTCCGTCTGGATGTAGGCCCCTGCTGAGCCTGTGACTAACCAAATGTTGAATCAGTCAAACAGTGGTGACAGAAATGTCCCCGATTGGAAGTGAAAGGAAGCCACTGCTGGAGTTTTGGAAGGCTTTTATTTCAAACTCCAAACAAAAATGTCTTGCATTGTGTATTCATGGCTCAGTATTATACGGACGTAATGTATTTCAGCCTTTCGACATTTACTGAAAAAAAGACACATCAATGGTGAGATAGAGATGTTGAAGCAGACACACACACACACACACACACACACACACACACACACACACACACACACACACACCACACACACACACACACACAAACACACATGTTTACAGTGGATGAATTGAAAAGGTGGAGTCAGCGATTCTGGAAAACGCCTGTTGGTCAAAATCAGTGAATATCTCCACACTATCCGCCACCTGTCCCAACTGTCTGCGCGCTGAAAAAAAAAAAATCAGTGTTAAAAGCGGAGTGGATCGGAGGAGCTATTCACTGATTTTGACAAAAAGTGATTTTGACAACAACCATTCTCCAGAATCGTTGAGTCCACCTTTCATTCACATGCAATTTAAAAACTAATTCCAATCCCAACCATGACACCAGATGCAAAGGGTTTCATCATCCTGTCTCTGAGGAGGCACTCTGATTCTTCAATGGATAGAAACAAAAAATTGCACAAATACAAACGAACACGTCATCACACAAACATTTGGAAACGTTGGGTGGCTAAAAACAAATCACTCTTTTTATCTTCTCTTCTCTTCTCTCTCTCTCTCAAACACACACCAACACACACACACGGCGTGCTAGCACAGAACACATGACTTGCAGTGGGCAGTGAAATATTCTTCTCTGTTGAGGAGGGCTGAGGAATGCAGGAAGGATCTGAGTGGTATCGCACTGCAGGAACTGATCTGACAGTCCTTGTTCGGACCCTCCCACAGATCCTGCCTGCTAATATCTCTCTCCCTCTCTCTGGCACAACACACACACACACACACACACACACACAACACACACACACACACACACACACACACACACACACACACACACACACACACACACACACACACACACACACACACACACACACACACACACACACACACACACAGATTGGGTAACTGCCACCCATCGACGGATGATGCAGCCTGCATTTACCTTTGGCCATGCCGACTGGAGCTGTCAGGACATGCAGGGCACAGAAACTGTAAAGTGAAAGGAACAATGGAATGGGGGGCATTTGCCAATGCACTTATAACAGTGTTCAGTGTTTCCTATTTATGGAGTGAAGCAGATATCAGAAACACAACTATATAGTGTGTCATACTGGAAATACAACATTTTAACCGATGGGTATTGTGTCAGGGTTCCAGCTGTGCTCCTAGTACAGTTCTTGTTTTTAGATAGAACAGATAGAAGATTGTATCAAAAGATAATATCAATAGAAAAAAATAAATCAATATCTGCAGTTACAAAGTATGATTGTTAAAGCTCCCTATAGTGATAGTGTAATAGAAACATAATCGCCGTCCACAGCCATCGCAGCGAGCAGACCAGTCGTGTTTGGATGTAGGCCTAGCAAAAAGTATTGTCATCCATATCTGTACTGTTGTTGTTTTGCTTAACTGCAAATCAACACTAGCATCAGCCCGGAACTCTAACCAAGTTCACTTTGGTGGAAAGGGGCAAGAGTAGCTAGCACGGCTATAAGTCTTGTTTTTTTTAAATTGTTTTACTTCTTTGAACTGTTGACAACTATTAAAATTGAACTCTGGTTGCACTCAGTAAAATGCCTGCGTTATTTTTCAGGGATGAAGAGGGGGGGACAGGATGAAAAAGAAGTAACCTGAAAATTCAAGGTAGTGTGTGAGCATATTGGAAGGAGGATGTAGACAATAGCAACCAGTAGTTCCTCATTCTTTTGGAACCTGAATACGACTAAAATAAAAGAAAGAATGATGAGAACTGATACTGACTTCAGGAAATGACTATCTAATCCATGCAGAGGTCTCTTTAAAAAAACACACCACTCCTTAGTCAACACACTCAAACACAGTGTAACATGATCTGAAACCTCGACAACCCACTTCCTTACAGCTTAACTAAAGCCACAGTGAGCCAAACCAGAGCTCTGGCATTGTGTGCAAACTGCTATTGGTAATCACATATCACTGCAACTACCCAGCAATCACACACACGCGCACACACACACACACACACACACACACACACACACACACACACACACACACACACACACCACACACACACACACACACACACACACACACACACACACACACACACACACCACACACACACACACACACAGCAGTGAGCAGTAGCTGAGTCATGGCGACTCACCATTAATCCATACATCTTGACAGCTGTGGCAGAAAGCAGCAGTAACACATGCTGATGGTGTGTGGCTTTGAACATCTGGGGGCCATATGTTACTGACCTGATACAGACCAGCACCCATCACTCTTAATGAGAAGCCGGCAAACGGAAGCGACAACAGAACACGCAAATTAGGCCTCTTTACTGGAAATCAGTCTCCAGCCTTTGATTACTTCACTGAACCTCACCAGTGATGAGGAGACAGTGCTGATGCTGCTAACACTGTTGTATTGGGTTTTAACCCTTTACATAACTTTGATCGACTGAGGTTGTTTTAAATGTGCTGTATATCAAGATTGATTTTGACTTGCAAAAATGCATTTTTCTGCATGTTTTTAAGGACAATTTGATACAATATAATAAATCATGCGAGAAACAACATATGATCAAATCCTTCCGTAATAACCTTAAAAATAGTGCTAAGAATTATTATGGTAAGTTTACTTGATGGAAGTGCTTTAGAAGTCGAAATCTTGGGTTCATTATATTGAAAAAAAAAACTGAACTTGATGGCTGTAAGGTTTTTGAATAGGAGAAATATACAGACACAAACAGACAATGGTTTAGTCAAATAGCCTAACACCTAAATGTTCATGTTGGACCTTTTTTTACACTCGTATGAAAGAAAACATGTTATTGAAGCAAAATAGCGACAAATCTAAAAATGTATTGCTTTAAAAAAAATCCATCCAAGGGATGAAGACAGATAGTGAGGACCTTATTGCCACACAGTTTCTGGCTAAGCATGACGGTTACAGCGGTCACCACGGAAACCCATAGGCGTCTCCTAAGCTCCCAGAAACAGTTTCTGTGTGGACCTAGATGTTTCCCATGACCTCATCCTGCAAAGGAAGGAAGATCTTCAAAACAACAATACAAAATAAACTAATAGTGAAGAGCCCTTTAGTGGAGGTTATTAATAGCATCAGTCGCTAAACATTGAAAAACCAGATGAACCAGAGTTATTGTCATTTTTATTCCACTCATTCTTCTTCTTTGTCCCAAGCTGGCATCTAAATAACCAGCAATCCAACTAAACCCTCCATTCATTGTTTAATTGGAGGTATGGGTGTGTTACGCTAAGGTAGAGATGAGCAGGGCGGCCACACAGGTCTGGTAAACTTATTTCTTTCTAACTCCACACGCCCTGATTTGAATTCATTTTCAAACTTGAAGTCACCTGACGCTGACTCAAGTGACATCACTTGAGCTCATAAAAGGCTTTATACAACTTTTTATTTTTTTTGCATATGTGTATGCATAGGTTCTCAACAAGATTCTGTAGACTTTGATGTAAGGAATCCGCTGAGTTCCACTTTAAAGTTGGAGAATAGCTTGTCCAGAGAGCGTTTGTTAATATAACTGGAAAAAACTGGTCCCCATGCCTGGGTTACTGCCTGCTTACTTCCTAGTAGGGCATACTGTTTAATACACAATGATATATAGTGGATTTTTTTCTTCTGCATAACATAGGCCTACTGTTACTCAACAGAGAGGTAGCCTATAGAGGTGAATCAATAAGGTAAAGTTCACACATCATGGATATCAAGTCAGTGTTTTTACTTTACAACTGTATTTTATCCACGAATATGTCATTAAAGGTGCTGTAAGCGGAATGGTTCTTTTAGCTAACTTCCTGTCAGTTACTGCAGTTAGCAGTCCCCTCGCTCGTCCCTACTTCACCACATTAATGCACTGCGGTCTTCAAGCAGGGAGTTATCTAGCATCATCTCAGACCCTGTTTCCACCTGGCATTAATATGTGGTTCTGAGGAATCCGATCGTTATATGTAAATGTAATATGCTTGTTCACATCTGGCCTTAACAATGCGTCTTCTATGCGCGTTTGCGATCCGGATTCGAATTCCCCGCGCTGTATGGAAATCAGCTCGTACATCATTTCCGCTTATACTGTTGTTTTTAACCGGCGCCCTTGCCTAGTCTGCCGGAAATAATTGTTAATAAATAGATGCAATGTGTTGTGTGATTTTCGTCAGTAGCCTATAGTAGACCTAGAACGCCAAACTGTACACTATCGCGTCAGCTGCTTCAGCTTGTCGGTCTTTATTTCTAGCAAGTGACCCGTTCGCTATACTTTATCCCTTACGTATTTGTTTTCGTCATGCAATTCGCTCTCTGTTCGATAGCACTGTATAACATCTTTATTTGCACTACTGATAGACTGTAAACAAGGGTTACTATAACTGCTAATAGGGATGCAAACGGGACACTAGAGCGGAGAGTTGTTTATCTCTTGCTCTGACTGCAGCTGGGAGGGGCTGCTGCGTGAGGACTCTGCCGCCTCTCAGTGCTCTGGGACCGGGGGGAGTTGCCGCGGAGTCACCCGCTGCTCGTTTAGAAGTTAAGAGCGATACATGCTTTAGCGACAGCCAGGGTCTCCAAAAGTCACCATTAACACCAGAAGAAGCGGCTAGATTGGTCGCTTTTTTTGAAAAAAAGAGTCGCCAGAGGCGACAAAGTTGCTAAGTTAGCAACACTGCCATCTCACCATGGAGAAATTATTGAGCAACGGTGCGCTTTTATGACGTGAATTGTCGCGTGAATGAGTACGCGTTTCCTACCAGTCACTCGCCGCAGTTGAGTGGGCGGGGCCTAATGTGTATGAGATACACATACGTGTTTCCACTGTTAATGGGTATGTGGATATGTGGTCTCAAACCACCTCCGAATGTGCATTCAATGCGCATTGAGCGTGTTTCCACCTGTAGTTAGCGCGATCGGATCCTAAAAACCACATATTAATGCCAGGTGGAAACAGGGTCTCAGATCCATAAGTGTGATAAAACATGATAAAAACCATCAAAACAGACATTGGGAAGGATTTTTACCTGCTCCGCCATTGTAGGCGCATAAACATTCACCCATCTGTTGCTCTGGCGTGCACCGGCAGTGAGACCATGAGTGAGACGGGTGTCGGTTTGTAGCGTTGTCTCTTATGATTGGATACAAATTTCGGGATCCTCCAATAAGTTTATTTGCCGATTACATGCAGAGCAGCTGACTGAGAGATCGGCTTTATGAAACGCGCACATTATGTAAGTGATCACCGTATGAATAAAGAGTGATTTAACACTAAATAAACCGCTTACTTCACCTTTAATAATTATATTGCTTCTGTATACTTCAGTGTAAACGTTTCGACGAACCTTGCATACACAATCGATTGTTATGTAGACAATATGGAGTATATACTGTACATGTTGAGTATGTAGGAGGGAGGATGGCTAAGTATGGCTTTCCGAACACAGCCATAATGTAGCTAGTTACAGGGGTTTGTTACACAGTTCTTCCTGCAGTTGGGTCGGACTCAGTCCTCTGACGTTCTCACCTCAAACGGACCGTATCAGAGTTCATTTGGAAATGTACCAAGACCATCTCTTCAACAAGATCTCGGTATGCTTGTTTGGTCCGCTTTTGATGTGCCACCCGATTGCGATTTGCTGTGTTCTCACCTGCACAAAGGAACAGCAGCATAGGTGGAAATAAAGCGCCCTGTAACAAGCAAGGTATACAACCCGACAGAAGCGTAAAGCCCTAACCAAGACACCTTGGTTCATGATAACGTAATAAGATAACTTCAGAGAAACAAAAATAACCCTTTGAGAAGCAGGTTTTGGAAAAAACATCAATTTTTATTTTGAAATGAATGATCTTGTGCCCATTTAGTTTTTCTTTCTTTTTCTTTTTTTTGCGTTCTTTTTTTGAAAATCTCTTCTGCTATTTGTCCAAGATAGCGATGCTCTTAAAAATAAAATCAAAAAGGTAAAACTCTTCAGAGAGAAAAAAGAAAAAAAAATCTCATGAAACAATACAAGAAAATGCTATTTTTTGCAGGGAGTAGGGCTAGGGAGGGCTGAAACCAAATAAACAGAGAAGCTACAACCGAGAAAGGGCTCCTCCCTGGTAAGGATGAGGGCCCAGGCCTATATGGTGCTGAGCCACCAGCTTATCAATGCCCCGCCGCCATGTAAGGAGGATAAGCCAATCACAGTATAGTGTACACACACAAGCTCCCATGATGCCCCTCTCTCCCTGGAGACTAAGGCAGTCAAACACAGTAGGAGGTTACAGTATGCATGGATACCTTTAGTGCTAAATCGTGAGATGAGACACCAGAAGAAAAAAGATCTCCATTTTTAAAATACCCTTTGAGATTTTAGGGGGAACATTCGATGCCTGTGCAGATGAGGGATCAATATATTAGTTGTTTCTCTTTATTTCTATGGCAACATGTGTACAGGCAGAAAGCCAAGAGTCTAGGACCTAGACTCTAGGTCTTTGCCGTGTACTTTTCTACAAATTGTGGCCCAGCTCTGTAAAACTGTAAAACACATCAAAAATGATGACCGACATATACTGGATGGAGAAGGTCCAAAAAAAGTACATTGAAATAAGGTTTCACACTCACAAGAAAAGTCACATTTGGACCAGTGATAAAAAAAGGGATTCACATAACAATGCACAAGTATGAAGACGTAAGGATGGATTACAGTCCACTTACAGGACGTAATGGTTGGCGTACCAAGGGGACATTGTTGAAAATGGAGATCTTTTCCTCCTGGCGGTTACAGTGTATCATGACTAAGAAGAGCATGCTCTGGTGTCAAACACATGCCCGCAGGCCAAGAGTTTCAGTTCAAAATGAGACATCTATCTGTGGACTCTTCCTTCTTCATACAGGAACCCCTGATCACAATATGACATTTTGGAGTGAAACACTTCACAGTTTTTGCACATCATCCTCGTTGCATGAAATTTGTTACTGGCAACAAAAAAAACAACAGTGCTGAAGCCTGGATGACGCGGTAACTCCGTATTGCTAAACTGCAGCCCAGCCCAGATGATCGTTGAGATGATGACGCACACAGCACAGTAGATAACCAACCATGAGCTGACCGGGGGAGAGGACAAAGAGGGCAGGAGAGGAGAGGAGGCCTTCTCTGATGCTTTGAGAGCACGTTTACACTGGCTTTAAAAAGGAATAGTTCAACATTCAGAGAAAAATGTGCTAATTTCATTTAAAGTAATAGTGCATAACTTCTGTCGGTGTGATAACAACAGCTCTGTCTGCGCATCTACGGACTTTGCTGCACGTTAATGCAGCTGGAAGACAACAGTTTATAAACGCTGCCATAGTGAAAAATCTAGGGGGGAGATTTGTGGTGCTGATAGGCTTAATCAACTTTGTGTCATCTCATTTGGGAGTGACTTGACTATAACGGACATTCATTTATATGAAAACATTACGCACTATAGCTTTGTTGTTGATGCTAGGGAAATGAGAGGGTCAGTGTCGCTTTCATATCTTTGCTCTATATGAGGCTACAGCTTAGTATTAAGTCTTAAAAAAGGGGGAAAACAGCTAGTCTGGCTTGGACAAAAAAATTGGACTGAGCCAGGTTAGCTTCTCCACTTTGTCTTTGTGCTAGGCTAAGCTAATCTAAGCTAACCAGCTGCTGGATACAGCTTTAAATCTAAAGTAAAGACATGAAAGTGATATCAACATTCTCGTGTAACTAACTCTGGGAAACCCAAAAGTCTCAAACTTTTCCCTTTTACAACACAGTAACATCCTTGTCACCATGTCAAGGTATCTTTACGGTTGGAAAAATCTGTCCTTAGGACATTGCAGTGATAGCTAGGGACCATTTGGCCTTTTCTGATCTCCCAGATACTTCCCACTACATAGCTCTGTTAAAGTCGAGTGTATAGGCGCCCTAATGCAGAGCTGCGCCAATGTCATCTGGACTGTCGAGGCTCTGTAGCCATACATTCAGTAACTGCAGTAACTCTGATCTGTTGCGATCTGTGAACTATTCCTACAGCTTTTTGACAGCACATTAATAGGCTGTTTTACCAGTGAAACAAATCTGCTGTTTTACAATAAGCTTTAATTTAGGCAGAATAAACAGTGTTTGGTTAGTAACTGAGAACAAGTTGTGCCTAGACTGCCGTACTGGTGCACCTCCCGCTTTATCCGTGTGTGCCTGTGTGTGTTCTTGCAAATGAGCAGATCGTCTAGTGTCGTCACTGGACATGACTTTGAAAGTAAAATGTGTGTCTGAGTATCGGTGCATGCAGTTTCCCTTTTAGTCGAGGCGCCCTCTCCATCCCACCTCGTCCTCTCCCCAAGAGGTAGCAGCCCCCCCCCCCCCCTTTTCCAAACCCAAACCCAACCCCCCCCCCCCTCAAACCCTTCCAGTGGACCGTGGCACTTCTCTACTCTGCCTGAGCGTCGTAATTGGCTCCGCCGGCTTTCTTCAGCTCCTCGCGGATGTTGTCCTCGTCCAGTTCCCTCTGGTCGTTAAACATGAACTCCTTGGCAAAGTTCTGCGGGAAAACAAAAGAAATGACAGTCAAGACACAACCAAGTACCACCAAACATAAACCACCAGGCATTCACCAAAAAGAAAAAGCAACGCCAGTTAACGGCCACTGCAGGGCATTAAAGGAATTGTGTTGGAGCCATTTAGAGGTTTTTTGTGTTGAATATTTTTTAGAAAATACATTTTTAGGTTATGGCTAAAATTACGAGTTATGAATTATAAAGTGTATGAAATATTAATCAAATGTTTATTCATATATTTATGCATTTTGTGTGGATGTGGTGATTAGTCCTTTGTGTCACCTGGGGAGATAGGGGTGTCACGCTCTACCTGGAGCCTATTGGAGGCCCTCATATAGGGGAGGATAATTGCTTTGTTCAGGTTTGGAAGGCAGAGAGCCAACAGTTTTTTGACCACATTACTTCAGATTACATCACATTACTTCGCATTATTTCGTATTATTTCACATTATTGGAAACATTATTGAACGCATTATTGGACATATTATTTTACATTGAAAAGTCTTTTTTGTACAATACTAAAAGAACCCTGTTTTGGCCGCAAAAACAGTGACATTGTTTGGAGTTTTGTTTCGTTGTTTCCTGGAAAGTCAACTGGAGTTATTGTTTAATAAATGAGTCAACACCAAGTTAAACTCTCTCTGTGCGTGCTTCCCAAGAAATGTGTGTCGGACTATCTCTGCCTCAGGAACAAATAGAGCGAACAAAGGGTTCGCCACTTCAAATTGTTTAAAAAAATGTAATTTATAACTTTTTGCCTCACTCTCTGGCTTAAGAAGGGGCGACAGAAACCATTCTGTAACTGTGTTTAGGACTTTTTTCAATATAGAAATGGGCAAAGGACGCTCTTCCAGGTTAGCTTAGCTCTGACACTGGTAGCCAAGAACAATTTAATATTTACTAGAAGGAAACCAGGAAGTGCTGTGTGGCATTATTTTTGATACTAAAATGACATAATGTGTAAAAATATAGAGCGCAACATAACGTAGTAATAATAAACGGCCCCAACAAGCACACAGGAGCGTTGAGTGACATTGTAAAGTAACTTTTTACTTTTTTTGTACATATAGCAAAAAAGTTTCCATAGCTTTGAGGAACATAACCGTGACTTTTTCTAACAGTTTGTGTGGCACTTAATTGTGAAGGAATCAGATATCAGATAAGGTTCATTCCATTCCACTTGGATGCAAGTATGCAACATGTTGTAGCGCTGGAGCTTGTCAGGGAAGGGAAAGGCAAAGCAAGGGAGTAACATACTGTCCTGCCAGGTGAGGGGAGAGGAGTACACTGGCTCTGAGTCTTAAAGGGGCCGCAGGAAGATCTGGAACACTAGTAGCTCTACGGAGCAATGTTGTGATAGGAGGGCAATTATATTTGTATCTAAGGCTCTACTAGCATTCAGCACACCACACGCACACGCACACACGCACGCACACACGACACACACACGCACACACACACGCACACACACTCCTTAAGGTACCTTTAAACTATTTTATTTGATGTCTGAGGGCAATGGAGCAAACTGTTAAAACAAATGTTATGAGCCATACAACACATAATGACCTTTTCCCAATGTTTTTATGTTTTGTACACAAGCAGCAGATACACAGCAGCAGCATTAGCATTCAGTTGGTAACATGAACGGAAGTCCAATATTTGCTTTCCTGCTCAAGCCGGAGCAGGAATCACCACGTAACAATGAGCAAACCCCTTCACATAACATGTCCTAGGTTTTAAAAAAATATATATATTTAAAAATAAAGAGTGTCGCTGGAATCCATAAACATGACATTCAGCACGTTCTGCTAAATGCATAGAGTAAATCTACTCACACTCTCATTCTCTCCGTTGCTTTTATATACTTTCTTTCAAATGTTTTATAGTTGTATGAAACACAATATGAAATAGATATGTCTAACTGTATCCAGCAATGTCCGGCCACATTTACTTTGTTATCACTCATTTTACCCAAAGGCACTATTAAGATAAGGTAAACTTTATTGTCCCAGGTGGATATTTGTCTTGGGCAAATCTCTTCACAGCTTCACTCTTCTACTCTCATGATGCCATCATTGATTTGAATAATGGCCGCTTTCTCCATAGGGGTGTGAATCTTTTATAATCCCACGATTCGATTTGATTTTCGATGCTTTGGGGTCACCATTCGATTAAAAACAATTCCGGATTTAAAATCTAATTTCATGATTCAGTTCAGAGGAGGGTTGCAGGATCTACTCCGTGTGTGCCAAGTGTGGCAAATGATGGCATGGAAGCAAGTTAAAGTCCATGTCTTATCTTATCTCTCTATTTTTAATGTGAAGCTCGTTATTACATGTGATTTTAAGGCAAGTCAACATTACTCGTGCTAGCGAAATACATTATATACATTAAATCTTTTTTCAAATCATGAGGTGAGAATCGCAGGAATTTGTACACAAATCCATTTCTTTTTTCCCCACCCCTATGTGTGTCTCTGTGTCACCAGCACAGAGCCCCACTGACCTGCACGATGTCTTTGACCATGGCCTTGTCTGTGCTGATCTTGGCGCGCTGCAGCCCGCTGATGCTCTCTCCTATCCAGGTGATCAGGGTGAACTTGGCTCGTTTGCTCATGGCGTCGCCCGTCGTGATCCGCACGAAGCCGAACAGACGCACGTCGTCTGAGGGGAAAGAGATGGATGAAAACAGTGTGAGACTAACCTCATGTACATATTATTGAAGGGAGCTTAGAAGGGACATTTTAGTACTAGTAGTTACAATACAAAGCTTGTAAGGAGACGCATGCAAGATTTCGCCTGTCTTACACACGCACGCACACACATAGACACAGACACTACTAGTTACAATACACGCTTTCCACAGCCAAAAAGGAGATGTATGATTTCACCTGTCTGTCACACGCGCACGCACGCACACACACACAACGCGCGCACACACACACACACACAGCTCCATTTTAATACACACTTCACACACTTAAGAACAAAGCTTCCCATAACACTAATGTGAGCGAAAGACAGACAGAGTGAGAAAAAATTGTTTCAGTGCAGAAGACGCAATGCAGAGGAATACAAGGTTCTGCTTTTTGTAGTTTGTGAAATGTGTAGGTGTGCGTGTCTGCTTGTGCCTGTGTGTGTGTGGTGTGTGTGTGCGTGTGTGTGTGTGTGTGTCGTGTGTGTGTGTGTGTGCGTGTGTGTGTGTGTGTCACGTGTGTGTCTGCGTGTCTGCAGTGAGGAAGTATTCAGGTCAATAGACTAAACAAGTCAAATCTTTTGTGAGCCTTGCAGTTGTGTCCCAGACGTCCCAGTGAACATTCTCCCGGTGGTCCGCCTCAGAACCGACGGTTAATAATGTCTGAATACACACAACCAGGCTGACAAGAGACTAAATGGATGCTGACACTTTGTTTGGGACTTGCATCTTGTTTGGCCTCTGAATCTAATTCAAATCCTTTTAGGAGTGACAATGAGTTGTTTTTTTATTTGCTTCATGAAAGAACAAAGTTGTCTTCAACACAATGTTCACACAACAATGACATGACCTACATATCTATAACCCACAGGGAGGCTCTACAGAATCGATAAGCCAATATACTGTATTGCGATATTTATTTTTGTGACAACTGTATCGATTTCCAGGCCCAAAAATGAATATTTTGAAGAAGGAAAATTAAAATTAAAATCGTTATTTAATGCAGCTACGAGGAACATCCAGTTCTTGTTGATTCTAGCAGCACATTTGAACAAAAGCATGTATAAAACTATTGATTTCTGTTAAAGGTCATTTATGATCATCAGAGGAAAACTTAGACTTTGTTCATAGCAGCATGGCCTACACGGATAACAATCACAAAACTACAGGATGACAAAACTACAGGATAGGAACAAAACTACAGCGGCCCCTTCCATATACAAAGCTAAATGTCGCAATATATTGCAATATGCATCGTAACGCAATGTCTCGTGATAGATCATATCTTCATGTATTGTGATGTGTATCGTATCATGAAGTCCATTGACCAGCCCTAATAATACTGCACTGCAGCTCCCACTGCAGCTTTTGTATTGTTTGCTATGCTATGATTTAAGTAACCAGTGGTGTACACTGCAGTATATACCTGCAAATGGCTACTGGTCTAATAGATCTAATACTCTATTGAGGTCCTGCGTCACATGATCTTACAAGACACTAACTGATAGAAACCACAAAATTAAGTCCTGGTGGCATCTTTACATAATGGCTGCTGAGGTGGCTAGTTTCGTAGACGGTAGTCTTGATAAAAAGACACATTCCCATACCACACACGTTGTGTCTGAAAACTGTGGGAGCAGAAGAGGAATCAGACCCAGGTTTTCATTTCATCCTATTCCTCACCATGGCTGAGATTTGTGGATGTCAGCTTTTCAAAAGCACAAAAGTGGAGGAGATGATGACTGCATGTTTGCTTTTGGATGTATCTGTAAGTGCTAAGCAAAGATGCCCAGACTTGTTTTGGATTTGCTAGAGGTAGTATGAAGGTGTAGTGCAGTGAGTTGAGAAACGCAGGCTGCTCGCAAAATTACACAACTTAAGCTCATCATATACACAAAGTAAATAAATCAGTTAAAGCTATAGTGAGTAACTTCTGACAACCCCCTGAGGAATTCTGTGTAATTATGTACAACAACATGTCGGACATGAAGTAGTTTTGTGGGGCCCCGACTAGGCTCTTAAATAACAACTTTGTGTCTAACTCATATGAGCGAGTTGTGGCTTAGGATCAACTTGATAACAAGAATTAAATTTATATGAAAAGTTTACGCACTATAGCTTTAAAGTGTATTTATCACACACACAGATACATTCAAGTGTGATTATGTATCTACACTCCTTTTCCCCTCACCAGTCTGTCTAACTCATATAACTTAGACTGCTCTGATGATGTCATTATGTAACAATAACATTAACATATGACTCACTTTTGTCTTCCAGATGTTCCAGCCTCTGTATGACAGACACCCTTTATAATCTCAACTACGTGCTGCAAAAAAACCCCGTCCAACTATACTGCCAGAGCGATCTAAAAGCAACATCCCTACTGGGTTTGCAACACACGCACCATCCAGCAACTTCTCCTATGTAAATGACTGGTGAATCACGTACCTCTATCGTAAAACGGACCAAAAGTTACATTTTGTAGAACCCACCACACTACAACGCTTCACTGACTGACAGAAGCCCAGCCAAACTGGTTCACTGTCGCTTTTATATCTCCACCAAGCCTAAAACTCAAATTGGAGCAGCAACAGTGAGGAGCGCCCCATCCCCCTTGACGGCCTCACACAGCAGCCAGCACATTGTTTGGGATGGGACCAATCATGACAGTGCTCTTATCCACAATAGTCAGATACATGTAGGACAAGAGGCTTTATTCCAACTACTGCTAAGATTATTAGACAATGAATTGATTAATCAATTGAGAGGGAAGGAACCTTGGTATTCAGTTAAATGTTTGTCATTTTTGAGTATCGGTTACCGTTTAAAAGGTCACCTATTATCCAACATTCTCAATTGTGACTATAGACTCCCAAAGTCCACCTTTCTGAAAACCTGTGTTCAAACACCCCAGTCAGATATCTGTCCCATTATGACATCATTAAGGGAAGAAGTCACGTCCCCCATTACCAACCTGACCTAGCACTACCTCCACCTGTGATAAACACACCAACAGATACCCTCTAGCAGTTAGATTTGGGGCCGAGCAGATTGGGCTTTTTTAGAAGGCGGGGCTTAAAGACACCGGCTCTAAAACAGAGCGTTTCAGACGGACACTTCACCATGAAAACGTTTTTTAGTAGAAACTCAAATTACAATGTTGGACGTGAACATGAGCATAATATGTGAGCTTTAAAGGCGTCACCCTCTCATCTATTTTTAGACATTCTATTGACAACTTTGGGAGGAACTCCCCACAAGACAAAACATCATACAGTATACACCTCCAATTAAAAATAAACTTAAATACTCCCCAGGCAAGAACATCTCAGAATGAATTAACAAATACATCAGACACTGTTTCCACCTGGAATTAAGAAGTGGTTGAGGTGATCCGAACACAAGTGGGCAGCTGTCAGTCAGTGTGTTCACACCTGGCCGTACACACTTTTGATCGGATTCCATTTCCCGCTCTGTATGTAAATTGAGGAAGTTAGCGCTTCACAGCCCTACTGGGCACCATGGACCTTTAAAGAAGGCACCAATCAAGAGCAGCGACTTCCGTGTTATCAGATTTACGCGCTGAAAACAAAGGACAGAAAGTTTTTCATTTGCAATACTTCTAACTGTTCACACTAAAACCTTCATGTTAGTTGCAGCCACCAGTGATGCATTTTCAACGTACTTCCTCTCATGCAGTTGAGTAGCAGGTCCCTAATGTGGCCAAAAGTCACATAGCTGTTTACACTACTATTTGAATGCGGACTCATCGGACACAAGCGACGTAAACCTCCTCAGAATGTGGTTTTAGTGACTCGATCTCAATGCGTCTTCAATGCGTCCTGAGAGTGTTTCCACCTGTAGTTAGAGCTGTCCACTTGTGTTTGGATCACCTAAACCATATGTTAGTGCTAGGTGGAAACAGGGTCTCAGTCAGCATCCAAGCAGATAACATCATAAAGGAGACGAATAGATTACTGAATATTGGGCAAAATACGCTAACTCTTAAAAAATGTGGCTTAAAGACCATAGAACAATCAATAGCTTTATCTATTCAGATATGAGGTAAACAAATCTGAGAAGGTTCTGAGAGTGGTAACAAGCTCATTTAAAAAGGTGGAGTCAGCGATGTAGAATGCTTGTTGTCAAAATTTGTGAATATCTCCTCACGATCCACAACCTGTCTGTACTGTGTGTGAGCTGGAAAAACTGTTCGATAATACACAGCCTAGGCTCTGTAAACGGGCATGTTGCTAGCTACGGTGGGCCCCTTTGTTTACATATCAGACCACAGAGCCTAGACTGTGTATTAACACCAGAATTATTTGTAAGCACACACAATACGGATAGGTAGCAGATTATAGAGTAGACTTTCACTGATATTGACAAAAACTGTGTTGCCAACAAGCGTTCTCCAGAATCCCTGCCTGCACCTTTAAAGCGGCTGCCTGTTAAAACGTCTGAATGGCTTCTTCAATGTGACCTGTATTTTCCCTTTCTGTGAGTGTACCTTTTGAAGGCGCTGATAAAGAAAGACTTTGAGCCTTGGCGGGCTGTTCTCAGATCAGACCTGCGGCACTGCCCCACATTAACAGAAGCAGCCACTGTTAAAGAGTCTTATCAGTGTGGCCGGTCACAGAGGACACAGCCAGATTCAACACCTCGCCTTGCAGCAATGCAGTAAAATGTCTAACTGGCTCCCAGAGGTGAATCACCCTCCCTTTGTCTCTTATTGTCGCTGTTTGACATGTCAGGGAAAAGGAAGTACAAACAAATAACGCCTCGCCAGCTCACCCTCACCCTCACCCTCACCCCCAAACTTCCTCCCTCTGTCAGATTCTCCCTGGTTCATCTTCCCCTGGTTCATCATTCTCCCTGGTTCATCTTCCCTTCAAAGCCATGCTGACTCTACCCCCCCCCCCCCCCACCACCCTCCATCATCACCACAGAGGACTGCAACTACAACAATGATGAGACAGCAAAAAGGACTCGTTGCAAGAATCGTTGTTCTGCATAAATTGACTTCATTTCAGCCCAGAAAAAGGTTGGTGGGTGACACCGTATCTTGCTTCCTCCTGTCCCACAAATCCACACTCAGTCTGCTGCCCTGCCACACTCTGGAAACCAGAGCCGGCTCCTGTGGACAGTGTCAGGTGGGTTTGCCGAGGAGTGCTGTTACCAACATGTTAACTGAGTCTACAATTTGATCTGGTTTGTATCTCTGCAAGTGCAGCGCCTAGAGGAAGGGTGAACCCATCGTTTAATTGGTGTGAATGCCCAGTGGACCAGTACTGTTGATTTTGGTGCCAGCCCCAGATCTTATACAACTAGCACCATTCTCAGGACAGAACCCAAGCCCGGTAAACCAACACTTTAGGACCCTTTCACACCTGATAGTTCGCATTGGTTAGTTTTTCACCAGGTTCAGTTCTCTTTCACACCTATCGGTTTCCTCTGGTCTGAATCAGTTAACGAGTTGGTGAAGTGAACCAAAATGCAGAGGCATAAGCCATGTGAAAACATTCTTCTCACTCGGTCAGATGTGTCTGGGGCGGGAGCAATAACGCAGACCCTGAACTGCTTTTCAATTGGTCAAAAGTTCCATGCAGGAAAACTGAAGAATGAAACTACAGGAAGTAGATTGTCTCCCTCATCCCATAATGCTAGCGTAGCTGGCTACAGGAGCTTGTTACACAGTGCTTCTGCAGTTGGGTTGGACTCAGTCCACTCACGTTCTCACCACCTCTGACCTTTGCGCTAGTGCTACTATTAGGCCACGATTTCCTTGTACGTAACTAAAAGTACGATTATAACTAAAATAGTGTTGGATAGTTGCGCTTTTATAAACTGCTTTACTAACAATTTTTTTTAATTATCTCTCCCCACAGTCGTCTGCATCACTGCAATGGCCTCTGCTGTTTTAAGAGCCATGAAAGCAATAGTGATTGTGACTGGGGCAGATTAGATTTTTTTGATCGCCACACCTTCTGATTTCGACTCACCAATCCCTTTTGCACTAAAATCTGAACTAAAAAATCCATACCTTCATAATGGCACAACATGAAGAGTACTGCCATTATGAATTTATCGTAATATGACATTACGATAAATTGCCTGGGAACAATAAATGTCTGAAACCAATTTTGTGCCAATCAGCCGAACACATATGGAGTTATTCACAGGATAAGTGTAAGATCTGACCTGCAGGATGAATGAAGACAGTTGGATTCCTCCTCTAGGGACTATGAATGCCTGCACATGATGTTACCTCACCTCCATTCCGATAGATGTTGAGATATCTCACCTGCTGGTGGCGCTAAGGACTTAAATTTCCCCTTTAGCTGATAGTTTGGTAACCTGCCATGAATAATGTATAACACTGACTAAATAACTTATCGGCCTTTGCCACATTTGTCAGCAGAAAGCAGCAAAAAGTCCTGGTGGCAAATTAAATGAGATGTTAGGATTTAGGACTTAGCGGTACAATGCCTCTTGCATAGATCCAGGTTAATATTATGAACACACCACAATTTACTTTCCAAAGCTGGGTAAGTTAAAGAAAAACTATTGAAAAAGAGCCTTCCTCTTCAAGCCTTAAGACAAGACAATCAGTTTGCATCAGCTCCTCCTACACTCAAGAGTTACAACCTCACTCTGTCTAAATAAGGGAAAACAAGCCCACAGGCAGAGATGTGCGATCATGTTAGTAGTGTGTGTCATTTCTGAACAGGAGCCAATAGAAAACCGCACCAGCTGAACTGAACGCTGATAAATTAGTCATTTCAACATATGAATGCGATCACTAAAGTATCCGGAAGAAAAGAGCAGTACGGCCCCCAGGCAGCAAGGTTTTGAGCAAGCATCAGATCAGCCACACCCAACATCTGAGCCCAGGCTTCACCCCAGAGGAAAGAGAGAGAGGAGAGAGAGAGAGAGAGAGAGAGAGAGAGAGAGAGAGAGAGAGAGAGAGAGAGAGAGAGAGGGGGGAACGTATTAAAGTGTGAGACATCCATCAGTTATCTTTGCTCCCTGGAATCTTAAGAGATTCCCCACATGACTTTTTTTCTCTTGTTATTCTTCAACTTGTTCTCTTTTTGAGCTCCATGTGACAGACACAGAAGACCTGATCCCATTTTTTTTTTTTTTTTTAAACACACACGCGTGCACACACACCACACACACACACACATAATATAGAAGAAAATAATAGCTAAGTATTTTTCAAATTCGGATGCAAGTACAAACTTTTGTAGGTGTTCCTATTTTAAGTGACCTATTGTCCAAGACGCACTTTTCAAAATGAATGGGTCCCCGGTGTGACTAGAGACCCCCCAGGTAGAAGTAAAAACAACCCTCTCTCTTTTTCTCCACCCCCACCTTTCTGAAAACATGTGTTCAAAAACCCCAGTCTGATTTCTCTCCCCGTATGACGTTATAAAGGGAAAAGCTACACCGCCTCGTTACTAAACTTACTTAGCACTACCTCCACCTGTGATAAGCCACAATACCAGATACCCCTGAATCTAACTGGCAATTAGATTCAAACCGGCAGTGAGATTCAGGGCCAATCAAAAAGGATTGGGATTTTTGGAAGGCGGGGCTATAAGAGACAGAGTATTTCAGACAGAGGCTGAAAAGAGGACATTCAACAATGGCACTGTGAGAAATATAAAGGTGTTTTGGGACACTACACTGTGAAAACTGTTTCTAGTAGAAACCCGAAATTTACAATTTAGAAAATGAGCATAATATGTGACCTTTAATGGAGAGGTAGAGACAGGTGTCACTAAACTTGCATGAATGGCAACTGGTTTGAGAACGGAGGACAGAAGTTTAATTGAGTATCCTATCCTCCCAATGAATTCAAAAGGGATGAAAACAGGTTGCACCGAGACTTGGATGTTTTCACCATGTAATAACCATGGTACAGGATATTGTCGAACAGATTACGCAATGCAAAGCAAGCATACAGTGTGTTAAGTGCTTTGACAGAGTAGTTACAGTGGGACTCAAGGCCATTGGGTGACAGAGCAGCAGCAGAGTCTTAAAAGATTAGTGTTCTTCTACCAAGTCAAGCTGTGTGTGGCCTATAGGCTGCATTAACCCGTCCAGAGACGAGAGCGTGCACAGGCCACACACTTATCTAGTCAGCAGGAGGGAGATAAGTGTCGCCCAGGCATTATTACACTGATGGCAAGGCTCGGTTAACAACTAGGGTGGCAGATCCAAGATTAAAATAAAACAAAAAAAAATGTCTTCTTTACCTGTGCACATCCTCTTGAAGTCATTGTAGTCCGTCCCTTGTCCTCCGAGCACGATCATAGAGCCCTCATATTTAAACGCAGCCCTGGAAGTTGCAGAATAGAAGCGTGCGTTATTAGGCTACCATTACTGCGTGCATTGTAATTATTCCGCCCTCACGATCTGTTGATTCACAAACGATGACGTTATGTTCACATCAGATCCATTGTGTGTGCAAAGCGAAAAGCAATGCACAAAAATGCCACAAGACGCCCATGCAAGGTGGCAGGCAGCCGTGTGTCAGCCATGTGTAAGTGTCTCCACTATAACGTTTTGCTCTCTGAATATGGGACAAAGGAAATTACTTCTGCCCCGTTGGGCCTCATAAATGTGTGTCTGCGTGTGTGACCGCTACACAGCCAGAATACAGATAGACTGGGACAGCATGCATGGATTTTTGAAAATATTGTTAGAAGCACAAGCACTGGATTTAGGGTTTCACGTATCCAGTGCGGAACAATACAAGGATCGCCAACCCCCCCTCTATGTGCCTCTCTATGCCGTATTTCACAGTACAAAGGCCGGACTTCTTTCAAATAGTGAGCATTTTTAAGTTATCTTGGCTAAATGCGAAGGTTCAATCAGCCTACACTGCAGACCATTACATTTCCTGTGCCTCTAGGAATCTATCTTCCATTCGGCGTGTATCCTGATATCTAAGCTTTGGTTATTTAAATACAATGTTAACTTTTATAAAAAAGGTCTGCCCAATATCCTCGCCCCATCTCCGCTGAAATAGACGGCGCAGTGGGCGGTAACGGGCTATGTGAATACAAATTCTTCCCAGGATTAGATGGAAGAACAGATTGCTCTGTGTATTATACGGTTGCCGAAGTCATTCACATTTCAACTTGTTTAGATGAGGTATTGGGTTGTGAATGTAAGCCAAATAGACGTTTGCAAATGCGCACGTCGAAACACAATAGTAGCATTCTTGAATGGAGTATGGATAAGTATAACCATGTCCGCACACTCACCAATTGGTGTCCGTGTTATCATCCCTGACTTGGTTGTAAGCCTCTCTGCAAGCCTCTTTATCGATCTTGGTTGACATTTTTTCTCTCTTCTTTTCCCCTTTGGGATGGAGTCAAATAGCCTAGTCGAACTCAACGTTGTATCAGTGCAAACCAGTTAGAGCTACAGCTACGCGGTAATAAAGCGACTAACTTATAGAGTTGATGTAATACATGAGACAACTAGGTTATATGGGCTGATATCGTTATTCAAAAGGCTTCACTCCGAAATCACGATCCCCGCACTGGAGCGACAGAGCCGGCAGGACTGATAGGCTATTAACGATGCAAGGCGGCTCTCCTTCTAGCAGCTCGGTTCATTTCCTGGATAGTTCCACTTTCTGGGCGTTGGTGATGCTGTGAGTCGATCAGGTTGCTGGCAGACAGACGGAGAAGTCCCCCCCTCTCAGACGCTGGATTCACCTTCTCCCTGTGTGAATGGTCAATTGTGTGATGCGCCAAGGCAGCCACCACACACAACGATATTCCCCGGTGCGTTCTTTCAAAATACAGTCAAACGAAGTGAAGAAGAAAAAGGCAGGTCATTTATTCACACAAAAGTATAAGTGGAAATGGTACAGTTAGCGTCAGACATCTAAGAAATAACCGTTTAATTTGTATTTAAATGAGAGTAGGCCTATAGTCTGAATATAGGCCTATACTGGAATTTGTGTTGTTCGCAGGATCCAGGGGCGTCGTTAGCCCTGGGCGTCCGGGGCTGTAGCCCCGGATCATTTTTTTTTTTTTTTTTTTTTTTTTTTTTTTAATTTTTTTTTTTTTTTTTTTTTTTTTTTTAATTATAGCCCCGCGATAACATTCGCCGATTATAAAAGCAAACGTTTGTCCAAAGCAGTCATGTATGTTTTAGATTACTTGGTCCAGTTTCTCCCCTGGCCTTGGCAATAGAACAATATCCACATTGCGTTGGAATAGCAACCATCTCTAAGTGAGGAAAAGCTGTGAAAGTTGTATGCTAATTTTCGGTGAAATACCATACATATATTTAAAATGTGAAGCAGCCAGTCTGGATCTTTTCTCCATTAACAATAATATCAGGCTGATTTCCATTTGTTCTATTTTAAAAGTACATGCATGCTGTTTTACTGATGTTGAGTGTCAGGCAGGACTTTGAGAGCCAATCAGTTAATTGATTCATTGTTTTTCATAGGCATATACGAGATAACACAAATATGTAGACTGCATTTAATTTTCTATTCCAATGTACCTTTTGTCTCTTGGATGTTTATTAAAGACAAACTGTTCGATAAAGCTGCCAATATATATATATATTTTTTTAAACACGGTTTATCATAATAAGGGGAGAATAGTTGGCACAGCCTGTACCCTGTATATGTACACACCCAGACCCAATGGTCTGCATCCAATCAGCAGGCATTTGAGGACTGACGTTTTTATTTTAACTATTCTACTGCTCCAGATTGATGGATTTAACTAACTGACGTGCAAAATCCCCCCTTAGTCAATGTTCGCCCCTGGGCTAAGCC
The DNA here is from genome assembly GCA_026122265.1 of Ammodytes dubius. Classification (NCBI taxonomy): domain Eukaryota; kingdom Metazoa; phylum Chordata; class Actinopteri; order Uranoscopiformes; family Ammodytidae; genus Ammodytes; species Ammodytes dubius. Next base: position 29,018,380 of record CM047513.1, on the reverse strand, counting down.
CCCGATGTCTCAAGATCCTAACAACGCCCCTGGCAGGATCTCTCACCAAGCTGGCAAGATCACTGGTATTATTATTAACATGGCATAGGCTACACGTGAATACAATGTTTTTTTTTCATATTATTAAAGTACTTTCATTTTCTTTTAAAAACGACATAAACTCCTGAATTTGACACTCCGTCAGAAGTGTGAGCCATTTGTTACAGTGGAGAATCTTTTTTTTAATATCATCAATCAATCAATCAATCAATCAATCAATCAATCAATCAATCAATCAATCAATCAATCAAAATTAATCATAGTCCAATTTCACAAAATAAGCCTAAAAGTGTTGTAAAACATAATCAAAATCAAAATGCAACAACACAAAATAAAACATATAACCACCGATACACTGATCTAATTTCAGCCAGAAAAAGTTCTAGGAGATAAGTTCATTCAAACCACATCGAAGTAATGCACTTAATTTTAGCATCACAAGATTTATTTCTTTATTTTTGGGCGACAGAGAGGTTGAGATGCAAGTTCTGATGTCAGGGAACAAATGAAGGGGAAAGGAGAGTCAAAAATATAACAAGCATGAATAGAGTAATATCTCAGAAAGTAATTAGTAATCCACAGCAGAGGAAAACCACATAATGCATTCAGAGACGTGTCGAATCAACTGTACATACATGGCATCCTAAGAGGAAATGTTTATTCCTCGGAAATAGGCTACAACTATTCCATAGCCTCCTTGATGATTGTTTTTCATTTCCACACAAATAACCATATTATTCTGAAGGCAAAACAGTCTACTTCCGGTTTTACTTTTGCTTAATTGTTCAACTTGATACAGCTCAATGCAGCGTTATAAAAAAATATATTTCGTTTCAATAAGCAGGCCTACGGTACACAATTGAATTAATTTGGATTCTGTCACACAACTTAGGTGCTTTCAACTGAAGCACCCTGCAGGTTAAATAGCCCAAAACTGTGCAGTATTGTGCTGCGTAAAATACTGGCATCTTAAGCTGTTCATTGCAATGTTCTTAACAACGTATAGGTTAGGCAAATACAACACAACACTGGTGTGGCTTTTATACACTTAATTCCAAATAAAAACATATTAAAAAACAGCTTACAGTGTAGTATTAGTCAGCAGGGGGCCGGTGTGTGTGGCAGACAGCATTAAGTTCATTGAGTGTTCTCACAGTACAGCAGGCAAGAGATACAACACACAGAGGTCAAAGGTCATCCCCTCATACTGGGGATCCTTGACATGTACGCTTTTTATAAGAAACTTTGCACTTGTTTTTTGTAAAGACATTACGAATATTGGCTTTCATGGGTTGGGGTTATTTGGTCCTGCTGCCCTTGCATTGAATAAAGGTTAAGTTTCTGGTTATCTTTCTAATTATTTCACTAGATTAGCCTATACTTTTACATGATTCAACAAGTGATTAAATCCAGAAAAAGGAGGCTAAGCATTTCTCCCTTCCGACAATAATGTGATAAGTATTTATATTTAAAAAAAAAACAAGACTGATTTCAGAAGTAAGAAAATAAAATTTTTAATGAAGAGGATGCAGTAGAATACGTCATACGTTATTATTGTAGAAATGGACACAATGAACTTTATTATAGGATGTGTGTGAATAACAACATGGATGTATATAGGCCATTTTTGATTTATAGCCCTTCTTTGGGATTATTTGTATAGGGCTGGTTGCTTGTTCCTTTCGCGAGATCTGGCAACACTGGTTCTTGAGTTCACCTGTTCCATTGTCTCTGTGATGACTGACACAGTGATGAGATGGAGAGGCCGACCATCACCTGCGAGAATATATAAAGAAATAAAGAAAAAAGCCTATGCTCTCAGCTCTGGGGTTGGGCTTTTATTCAGCATCAACCTGCCCCCTGCTGGTCCAAAAGCAGCCCATCACCCCATGACCCCTGTTCATACAGTAGCTACTAGCTTAGTTTGGTTTGGTTTATTTCACATACAAACAATATAAAAAGACGTAGTGCTAAAACATACAGCTCTGGAAAAAATTGAAAGACCACTCCAAATGTTCAGAGTCTCTCGGTTGACTATTTATAGGAACATGTTTGAGTAGAATTAACATTTTGGTTTTATATTATGACTTACTGACCACATTTGATCAAATTCTCAATGAGAATATTGTCAATAAGAGCATTTCCATTAAGTAATGTAGAGATGAAGATTTAAGAAAAATCCCGACTGGTCTCTTAATTTTTTCCGGAGCTGTATAAAGTACATGTGTGAGTGCGGAAGACATCTGTAAAGGTTTATATGGAAACCACACCCCAAAAAAAATTGCTTATTAGAATACAAAACAACACACACACACACACACACACACACACACCACACACACACACACACACACACACACACACACACACACACACACACACACACACACACACACACACACACCACACACAACACACACACACAACACACACACACACACACACACACACACAATAGTATAATAACATGTATACAATGCAAAACAATCAAATAAATAAATATAGATATAGAAAAAAAATAAAGATATCTTCCATTTGCAAACCAAGTGCGATTGAAAATGTAAGTGATTTATTTTTGGATAATTGGTATATATAGCTTTTTATTTGGAGGTTGAAGATGTGCGTTCGTTTTGTATGTGTTCCGGCCCATACCTCCACAAAGTAGATCATACATATGGTTTGGCAATAAGAAAGGATTTCCACTCCTTTCTGTTTTGGGCCAGCTTTTAGATGATACTTCAGGGTCTGCTTCAGCCAGGGCCTTCAGTTCTCTCTCCACTATAGTCCCTTGAACTGACCAGAAAACAACACCCTTTTAAACATGATATGATCCAGCTTTTGTCTTATATTGGATGGTGGTTGTCTATGCTTTCTTGGTTGCTCCGAGAAAGGACAGACGGCTACAATCATTACTGACTGATTGGGGACGTATTTATTATGACCTATATATGTATGTCCTTTTAAATGCTGCTAGTTTTTAGTGGTGCTGCAAACAAAGTGTTGTTGTGTTTTATATGCGATGACCATCTCTATCTATACTTTTCAGAAGGTCGATATTTCTCTTTATAAAAACGTTTTTTTTAAAAATTGGTTCAAGAATTCTATCATTTTGACGTGTTGGATTTTTTTAATTTTCGTGACCTGTGAGCCGAAATCATCCCAATTAAAACAAAATAAAAGCCAGAAATATTTCACTTTGTGTGTATTGAATCTAGAATAAGGAAAGTTTGTCAAATTAGGGGAAAAAACTTGTACTTGACTTCCACTCTTAGGCTTATGTTTACGTTTCATTGTCAGAAGAACATTGCTTGGGACTAGTGATCAGGGCTGATTTGTGAGAAGGGCTGATTTGTTAGAATGCCTTGCGTCCCTTCCATGGCATATATTGGTCAAACAAGAGCAGTCTGGTTTGGAAGTGTGATTTTTGTTGGATTTTTGAATAACCTGTGTCTAGGAACTGGTGACACAATGTATTTAATGATGCAGATTTGATGCATAGGCAAGAGTGACATGAGACACATTCTGCTTCAGATATTTGTCAGATACCTAATATAATCCATCTTTTTTCATACAGGTAAATCCCATTGAGACCAGATACTCTTTTTCAAGAGTTGACATTGACATGTTACCATTCACACACACATTCATACACCGATAGAAGGCTAACTGTGGACATTCACACGAGGCAAGGAGGCCACCTGAGCCACAGCAGTCGCCCCTAATTGTTTCTAAATTTGCCAGATATCTATTGGCTAATTGTTTCACTCTCCCAGAGGTTAAAGGTGGGCTCGTCCGGGATTTGAACCCGGGACCTCTCGCACCCTAAGCGAGAATCATACCCCTAGACCAACGAGCCATAATACACACATGTCCACAGCTGTATATTCCTCCCCTCTTTTTGTAGTTTAAAAAGTGCTGATGTGGCAACCTGTGGCTAAACATCATGTACGCCAACAGCACCCTCTGGTGAACACAGTTATATATTAATTGAACATATCAGTTAGTCAAACAGAATCAACTCAACATTAGTCTATGTTGTATAGGCTAGTTAGAGTTGCAAGATAAGTCAAAAGCTTAAATGCCAGGATGGGAGAGAAAATGCTGATAATAGTATTAGCCTATTTGTAGAGAGAGGGTCCTATGTGTTCATGAATGGACTTCGGCAGGACATAGCCTGTGTAGGGAGATTTTTTAGGAAGTATTGTCTTGTAATACATTCAATAATCCGTAGATTGAAATGGTTAGGGACGAAATATCTCTCCTTGCATACTTTTTTTGATTGCATACAAGGAGATACGTTTAAAAAAATATAATGTTAAGGCCACGATGCCAAAAAAGAAATAAAAATGACATAGGGCTACGGGACACAGATCCAAGTTAGATTCAATAAAAGAAAAATCATCTGAAACAATATTTCCTGAAAGAAAAAAGAAAACAAGACTGCAATTCAAAGTGCTTTACAGGGCCAGAATAATACATTTCAATAGGCTCAAACAAAAGAAAATATATGAATGGCATTTAAGATATAATAAAAACTAAAAGCGATAACAGGCAGACAAATCGGCTGGTTAAATAAATTGCATTTAAAAGACAATAAGAACAAGCAAATAGTTAACAGTTAAAAGGGAGACATTGAGTTCTTCTTGAGTGCCTGCAAGGCAAGTTTATTTATATAGGCAAGGTAAGGCAAGTCTATTTCTATAGCACAATTCAGACACAAAGCCATTCAAAGTGCTTTACACGGGCATCAAATACATCAAGACTAAAATACATATAATAATAATAATATAATAATAATAATAATAATAATAATAATAATAATAATAATAATAATAATAATAATAATAATAATAATTGATAGGTTTTATATAGCGCTTTATTGCCTAGGCACTCAAGACGCTTATATAGCACAATTCAGACACAGGGCCATTCAATGTGCTTTACAGGGGCAAGATTAGAATACATAAAACACATTAGAAAACATTTAAAAAGCGAATGAAAATAAGTAAATAAAATACAAATTGCAGGTTAAAATGGAAACAGAAAAGTCTTCAGACTCGATTTAGAAGAACTGAGAGTTGCAGCAGACCTCAAGTTTTCTGGGAGTTTGTTCCAGATATTTGGTGCATAAAAACTAAAAGCTGCTTCTCCTTGTTTAGTCTTAACTCTGGGGACTGTAAGTAGACCTGTCCCAGACGACCTAATAATGCAAATGCTCTAGACATGGATGGTTGTTTTTTAATCTACTCTAGTCTGTTTTGTTCAGGCTTATGTTTACGTTTCATTGTCAGAAGAACATTGCTTGGGACTAGTGATCAGGGCTGATTTGTTAGAATGCCTTGCGTCCCTTCCATGGCATATATTGGTCAAACAAGAGCAGTCTGGTTTGGAAGTGTGATTTTTGTTGGATTTTTGAATAACCTGTGTCTAGGAACTGGTGACACAATGTATTTAATGATGCAGATTTGATGCATAGGCAAGAGTGACATGAGACACACTCTGCTTCAGATATTTGTCAGATACCTAATATAATCCATCTTTTTTAATCTTTATTTATACAGGTAAATCCCATTGAGACCAGAGACGCTTTTTCAAGGGAGACTTGTTGCCATTGACACATATTCATACACCGATAGCAGGCTAACTGTTGACATTCACACGAGGCAAGGCGGGTGAAGTGTCTTGCCCAAGGACACAACAACCATGGCAGGTCGGGGATCGAAACTGCCAACCATTTGATCATTGGCCAACTCGCGCTACCACCTGAGCCCCATAATATCTACATTGGTCAGATATCTATTGGCTAATTGATTCACTCTCCCAGATGTTAAAGGTGGGCTCGTCCGGGATTTGAACCCGGGACCTCTCGCACCCTAAGCGAGAATCATACCCCTAGACCAACGAGCCATAATACACATATGTCCACAGCTGTATATTCCTCCCCTCTTTTTGTAGTTTAAAAAGTGCTGATGTGGCAACCTGTGGCTAAACATCATGTACGCCACCAGCACCCTCTGGTGGACACAGTTATATATTTAATTGAACATATCAGTTAGTCAAACAGAATCAACTCAACATTAGTCTATGTTTTGTAGGCTAGTTAGAGTTGCAAGATAAGTCAAAAGCTTAAATGCCAGGATGGGATAGAAAATGCTGATAATAGTATTAGCCTGAGTATCAGATGTATTAGCCTATTTGTAGAGAGAGGGTCCTATGTGTTCGTGAATGGACTTCGGCGGGACATAGCCTATGTAGGGAGATTTTTTAGGAAGAATTGTCTTGTAATACATTCAATAATCCGTAGATTGAAATGGTTAGGGACGAAATATCTCTCCTTGCATACTTTTTTTGATTGCAGACAATAATATAATGTTAAGGCCACGATGCTAAAAAAGAAAGAAAAATGACATAGGGCTACGGCACACAGATCCAAGTTAGATTCAATAAGAGAAAAATCATCTGAAACAATATTTCCTGAAAGAAAAAAGAAAACAAAAGCGAAGAATGCAATTCAAAGTGCTTTACAGGGCCAGAATAATACATTTCAATAGGCTCAAACAAAATAAAATACATGAATGGCATTTAAGATATAATAAAAACAAAAAGCGATAACAGGCAGACAAATCGGCTGGTTAAAAATGTAAATAAATTGCATTTAAAAGACAATAAGAACAAGCAAATAAATAGTTAACAGTTAAAAGGGAGACATTGAGTTCTTCTTGAGTGCCTGCAAGGCAAGTTTATTTATATAGCACAATTCAGACACAGGGCCATTCAAAGTGCTTTCCAGGGGCAAGATTAGAATACATAAAACACATTAGAAAACATTTAAAAGCGAATGAAAATAAGTAAATAAAACAAATTGCAGGTTAAAATGGAAACAGAAAAGTCTTCAGACACGATTTAGAAGAACTGAGAGTTGCAGCAGACCTCAAGTTTTCTGGGAGTTTGTTCCAGATATTTGGTGCATAAAAACTAAAAGCTGCTTCTCTTTGTTTAGTCCTAACTCTGGGGACTGTAAGTAGACCTGTCCCAGACAACCTAATACAGTAATGCAAATGCTCTAGACATGGATGGTTGTTTTTTAATCTACTCTAGTTTGTTTTGTTCAGGCTTATGTTTACGTTTCATTGTCAGAAGAACATTGCTTGGGACTCCAAAGAGATCAGGGCTGATTTGTTAGAATGCCTTGCGTCCCTTCCATGGCATATATTGGTCAAACAAGAGCAGTCTGGTTTTGAAGTGTGATTTTTGTTGGATTTTTGAATAACCTGTGTCTAGGAATTGGTGACACAATGTATTTAATGATGCAGATTTGATGCATAGGCAAGAGTGACATGAGACACATTCTGCTTCAGATATTTGTCAGACACCTAATATAATCCATCTCTTTTAATCTTTATTTATACAGGTAAATCCCATTGAGACCAGAGACTCTTTTTCAAGGGATACTTGTTGCCATTGACACAAATTCATACACCGATAGCAGGCTAACTGTCGACATTCACACGAGTCAAGGTGGGTGAAGTGTCTTGCCCAAGGACACAACAACCATGGCAGGGATCAAACTGCCAACCATTTGATCATTGGCTGACTCGCGCTACCACCTGAGCCCCATAATTGTATCTACATTTGTCAGATATCTATTGGCTAATTGTTTCACTCTCCCAGATGTTAAAGGTGGGCTCGTCCGGGATTTGAACCCGGGACCTCTCGCACCCTAAGCGAGAATCATACCCCTAGACCAACGAGCCATGATACACACATGTCCACAGCTGTATATTCCTCCCCTCTTTTTGTAGTTTAAAAAGTGCTGATGTGGCAACCTGTGGCTAAACATCATGTACGCCAACAGCACCCTCTGGTGGACACAGTTATATATTAATTGAACATATCAGTTAGTCAAACAGAATCAACTCAACATTAGTCTATGTTGTGTAGGCTAGTTAGAGTTGCAAGATAAGTCAAAAGCTTAAATGCCAGGATGGGATAGAAAAATGCTGATAATTAGCATGAGTATCAGATGTATTAGCCTATTTGTAGAGAGAGGGTCCTATGTGTTCCTGAATGGACTTCGGCGGGACATAGCCTATGTAGGGAGATTTTTTAGGAAGAATTGTCTTGTAATACATTCAATAATCCGTATGGTAAGGGACAAAATATCTCTCCTTGCCTACTTCCCCACTGAATCATAGGCGTTTTTTTGATTGCATACAAGGAGGTAAGTTTAAAAATATATAATGTTAAGGCCACAATGCTAAAAAAGAAAGAAAAATGACATAGGGCTACAGCACACAGATCCATCCAAGTTAGATTCAATAAGAGAAAAATCATCTGAAACAATATTTCCTGAAAGAAAAGTGAACAAAGCAATTACAAAAAAAAAGAAAACAAAAGTGAAGACTGCAATTCAAAGTGCAGTATGTGACTTCATATCATGTCTGTGGCAACCACATCAGAAACATGTTAATACTTACTTTGAGCTCTCTTTGCATTGGTGACAGCGGAGGTTCAGGGGTTGCTGCAGACGGCTCAGTAGAACAGACGTTCTGTAAAGAATATTAAACATTTCATTATTTTTAACAGGAACATAAAAAAAAATATTAATGGACACTTCACACAGTTTATTCTCAAGCTAACATGCTTATAAGGAAGTTTTCTATGTGCTCTGACTGTGAAGTGCTCTCTGTTTAGAACCTAAATCACACCGTTATATACTGCTCAGTTGTGGTCTAACTGTAAAAAAAAGAGTAGGCCTATGCAGAGGTTCAAGGTAGCATACAATGTCTGATGTGTCCCATGGACAAGTCAGAACACCACATAATTGAAGCCCTAGTCCCATCTGAAAAGCTGATATAAGGTTTAGCCTGTTTATCACTAATGCAAATATGCGTTTTTTATGTATTTCCTTTTGTATAATATGTATAGGCTACTGTATGATGTGTTATGGCCATGTGTCTGCAATAAAGCTTTATCATCATAAAGACAGTACATCAATATTTAAAAAATGTGAATACAGGTTAATATCACACCTGAAGCTGTGATGACCGTCTGTGTGTTAGCTTAGGCTACGTTACAGGCACTATTATGTATACATTAATACAAATAAGAAGGTCCCCAGGGGCCTATTGCATAAAAGTGGAATAAAGACATCCAGGATGATTGATAAAGCCAGCCTTGACAAAGTCTAGCCTGGGCACTTCGGATTAGTCAGTTGCATAAACGCCAATCCAGGATGTAAAGGAGCCGCTTTGTCAAGCCAGGTGTAAGTCATTCTGTTAAGTGCCAGCCCACAGCTTTCAGAAGTAGACCCAGAGATCGAACACAGATTTACTGATGTAAAAATGTAAAAGACGGCCCATTTTCCCACAATGCCTTGCTAGTTTAAACCGTAAGTCAGGGGGCAGTTCATTTTATACAGGGGATGTCATCTCTGCCAACTAATCTTGATGTCCCTGCATTGTTTTATGATAAAATAGTTGACAGTGAGCAGTCTGCAGGTGCATTTAAAAAATAGAATATCATGGAAAGTCCATTCAAAAAGTGAAACTTTCATTACACAAAGTGAAATATGTCAGGCCTTCTTCTTGGATGGTAAATGGTAAATGGACTTGACTTATATAGCGCTTTTCTCAGCCCCAAAGCGCTTTACATATCTTACCACATTCACCCATTCATACACACACTCATACACCGATGGCAGTATGAGTGTTGCTCCCTGAACCATCGGGAGCAATTCGGGGTTCAGTGTCTTGCCCAGGGACACTTCGACATGTGGCGGGTAGGCGGGGAATCGAACCTCCGACCCTGCACTCCAGAGGCAATCTTCCTACCCACTTCGCCACTGCCGCCCTGGATGATTGTTTATTCTAGATTAATTTCACTTAATGTGTAATGAATCTAGAACATATTTAAGTTTCACTTTTTGAATTAAATTACAGAAAAAAGGAAACTTTCATAGATATTTAATTTTGTTTTAGATGCACCTCGATATAGTTATGAGTACAAAGTGAATTTATTTGACCCACATTTGCAACGTCATCTACCATCGATAATCAATTGTATAAATATAGCCCGCAATATGAACAGACTATCACATAAATTATTATAATTTATATAATTTCATCTTAATGTAATTATAATTAAGTTAATTATAAATGGTTCAGGTTAAATAATAAAAAAGAAGAACTATTTAACTAAATGACAATGCAGTCTTTTATATGGTACTTTAAAACAGGTTATTGAAACTTAAGCATTACACAGAAGATCATGGAATAACTGTTAAACACCTTCAGCTGACAGCTGACTGAGCCAGTCAGGCAACAGAATAAGTTTATCCTTTACGTTTAGCCTGGTCGGGACCAGGCTAAACGTAAAGGATGAATCTCCAGGGTAACTTATGTCCCTCCGCTTTTATGCAACCGGATCATGGCTAACGCAAGCCAGGATAACCGAAAAATCCTAGGTTAATCCCTTATCCTAGTTTTATGCAATAGGCCCCAGCACTTTTACTGTTTATTTATTTATTTATTTATTATTCTTTCGGACAATTCCACACAATACACAATTTTCTCTTGCAAATATTCATACATCATACTTTGTGTTGTCCGAAGGGAGACGGAAGAAGCCAAAGGCTTATCAGGTCCCGCCCCCATTATACTGTCTGCATAGTATCACTATATTTGCCTAGATTGTAATTACAGGTCTGCCTTTCTTTCTCCCCCATGACTTAAGTAACAACTACTAGGCCAATGTGTAAATTTTCTTAAACTTTTGGCCATCTCAGATATCAAAGCACTATTGTAGTTTTTTTAAACTTGTGCTGAGATTGTCATCTTTAACTTACAGTTAATTTACAGCCTTTATTTACCTCTTAACCTCAGTAAACGTCACGAAAGTTAGTCAGAGTGTTAAGAGAAACTTTATGTGGCTTAAAGTCGCGGTTTTGTTTACTATTACATCTCCACCGAACAACTGTCATCTCGTTCACGGAAACGGGACTAAGTCTGACATCGCCGACAGAAAGTAGCCTATTATATGCTACACAAGTGGGAAGTACTTGTACTTGTATATGTCGTCATAACATCGTGCCTTGGACTTGACTCTGTTGCTTGTATTTCACGTTTGTATATCCGTCTCATCGCTGGTTGTTTTCACTGGGAGGCGCAGTCCATGTGATGTAACTTCTGCTGTGTAGATAGGCTATGTGGGTCAGAATCTCCATAAAGCTGCTGGTTTGCACACTGAAAATTGCTACCGGTTGTAGTAGGACATCTGGGTATTTTTCGGCATGCTGCATTTGACGTCATGTATTGGGAATAGGGTTGCAAAATTCCGGGAATTTTCAAAGTTGGAAACTTTCCATGGGAATTAACGGGAATTTATGGGAATTAACGGGAATTTTGGGAATTAGCGGGAATAAACGGGAATTTACTAAATTTAAAGCCACCCAAATGCACTCAATTCTCCTAACTATGTTATTTCAGTCCAGGCAAACGTTGTAGACTGTAAAAAGCAGTTTTTTCAACTAAGTTTTAATATATTTATGAATATTTAATTTCAAATCAGATTTTTTTTTAAGTTTATTGAGACACCCAACTTGATATCATATATTGATTTTTACTAGACCAGGTTTACAGAGGCTTAAACTGTGATTTTACATATAGTTGGGGACAATGTATTTTAGCATAATCTTGACTAAAACAACCAGATTTTATGCAAGTACACTTGGCAACTTGCATTTAGCACACATCCTACTGCAGGGGTACTGAGGCCACGCCCCCTACATGCTCTGTGCATTCCTCCATCATATGGGGGGGAGGGGGGCATTTGACTTTATTTATTGAATGCTTGGGTTCAGACAGATGACTAATATTTAACTCAACATGCATCTTTTTGTTGTTCAGTGAAATTATTGATTGTTCATAAAATAATCAAAACTTGATAAAAATAACAAATAAATCTGTTCAAATGTAATGTTTTTTAATTGTATTATTTTGCATGGATGTCTGCCTATGACCAAACATAGTGTTTAAATTTTAGATTTATGTTTGGATGTGAAAAAAATCATTTAAATTACCGACATTTAGTTAATTCCTATAATTTCCAATTTTGAATATTCCCAAAATTCCCGAGCGAAAGTTCCCGTGGAAAGTTTCCGGAAACTTTCCGGAAATTTACCGGAAACTTTCCACCCCTTTGCAACCCTAATTGGGACACACTAAATCTTCACACACAAGATCTGATAGGCTATTTGAAAATAGTCTTTTAAATGTAATGAATCATTAGGCTACTCCTGTGCAGCTACTTTATTTCAACCTGATGTGCATTCTTTATTTTATAGCCCCTTAATAATGTAGGCTATCAGCGAGTATTTCATATAATATGTGAAAGGATTTGATAGAGTTGATTTATAGTATTGTTGTTGTGTGACTCTTTGTTTGTTGAAATCCAGCTGTCATTGTTGTGAAGATGTTTTAATAAACAACTTGTTTGATCCATTTATGTCTGTGTCAAGTAAATAATGTTTATTGATCGTTAAATATATTGGTTTTGAAAAAAAAGTTGCATTTTAAACATGTTACACTTACACATAGAATCAAATGTTTTTAATATTATTGGTTGATAGCCTTGATAATTCTGCATTTAAATGTCCAGTGTAGTTTTGGTTTAGTGTTTTATGTCCATACAATGAATTTAAGTTATTTATTCTGAAGTTCTAAACTTCATCTTTTGTCTGAACTGGGATTTGAACCTGCAAACTTTGAGTGATTTGGCCCGTAAGTCAACAGGGGACAGTGCTGCAATTTCATTGGCTGTCAGGCTGGATCCTTTATTATGTCTATGGTGCCAACTATCCATGTCTTGCCTGTCAAAGTGGGTAGCCTATTTATCATCCAAAATAAGCGGCAGCGTCCAGACTTCACTGAGACCTGGTCATGTCACGGTTGCAGTCAATGGGACTCATCGCTAAACTCCTTGAGAGCACAGACACCGTAACACCAGAGCCTCAATCAATTATTCCCCGTCACGATTTTGCTGAACTCCGGTATCGTGATAATGGTTGATGGCATAGACATTATAAAGTCTATGGTTGATGGGATCACAGTACACTCCCCGACAACGGATACCCGACAACCAGAGATAAAGCCAAATCTACTGCCTAGTTCGACTCGGCATTCTACGGTGTATTTAAAGGCCTCCGTGGTGCACTTCGTCTCACTCATGGTGGTACGTGTGTTCACTGCTCATCTTCAATTCTCACACACTCTCCCTTTCTCACTCACTTGCCAGACCCACTTTTCACATTGTTATTTGCTGTACTTTTCAAATTATTGGCTTTTTTATACGTCCGAGACTGCCCCATTGCATTATGGGTAGCAGCTCCTGCCGTGAAATATGGATTTATTAATTATTGTTATTGCATATCCATAAAATAGTCCCTTTTATAATGTGTTTGTTGATTGGTGAGGTGTCTGATGAGCCTAAACACATATTTCCTATCCACAGCTGTCATTGCACTACTATTTAGTTGTTTTGTCTACTGGAAATATGAGCCATCAGATTGTTTGATCATTCTGTTATTTTTTAATTTCACCTCTCATCTCACAGAATGGAACTCTCATTACAACTGCACAGGGGGTTGGCTGCAGTACCATTTTCAGCCACAGCACTGAGTCAATGGGATGGTGGCGCTGTTTGAGCATGTAGGCTGCTGTCTATGGTGCTGTCTATGGAAAGAGTAATATAGAGGGTCCTACATATTTGTGCCTAGACGGACTTTAGCGGGACACATTATATCGAGGGATTTCGTGATGATTGTCATCAAGTAATTTAAGAAATGTTTCCTTAACCACTTGTCGATTCATATTTATTAAGAAGCATTATCTTGTTATACTTTCAGGAATATCTGAATATCTGACACATTTATCACTGCCGTGTAATAACTAGCTTTATTCTGATGATTCAAAAAAATGTCATGACGGAAAGTTCATCATGCAATGAAGGGGCATTTGTTGGCCTGATTTTTTTCCCCACTGTTGTCTAACAATGTCGCTACCCAAGTACAGATTGTGCAAAAGGCTAAATAAATAAACAAACACACTATTGTAATGTATGAAACATCTCTATTTGCACTCAGTTGCAACAAGTAGCCTAACTGTTGTTTCCCATAAACGTTGAACTTGACCTTAGCTTGGAATGAAATGAGATTGAGTTGTGTCCACACAGAGGATTACATGTTTCTGACAGCACCCGAATAACAATTTTTTTTTAAAGAAGTTACTTTTACTTTTATTTTTTCCATTTCATTGAACCATTATTTATACTCGAGAGATCATTTAAAGGTTGAAATATTTCTCACACTAACTAAGGACCTTTTTAAGAAACCATAAACAGCTTTTCTTTGGATCCAAACCTAGAGAGGAGCTAGAAAAACATTATTCACCAAGTTAACAATCCTAGCTACACTGACATTAAACTTAAAGGAGTTTGTTTGAATAGTAGGCCTATGTAATTATGAGCACACTGCATGCAAAAGTACTTCTTATGGACAGCCGTTGATTGTAGGATTGTAAAGAGAAAAAGTATGGGATTGGGGACCAACAGTATACAGGTGCATATCAAAAAATTTAATATGATGGAAAAGTACATTTTTTCTGTGATTTGTATCAGAAAGTGAAACTCTATTCTACAGTCATTATACATTAAGTGAGATGTTTGAAGTCCTTTTGTTTTTGATGATTACGGCTTAAAGCTCATCTATCAAAAGCAAAAATCCAGCATCTCAAAATATTAGGATATTGGTCAAGATGAAAAAAAGGAAAATATTTATATTACAGAGATGTTGACCTTCTGAAAAGTATGTTATCAAAGCAACCTGGGGTTCATAACACCTCAGCAGTGATAAAAACATTTATTAACCATATTATATCCTTCACGGTGGTCAATGGGGACCTCTGTTGGTGACTCCAAAAGTGTTCTTTATTTTGGTACGAAATATGCAATCGAGGCAATAATTTTTTACAATATGAATTAATGCCAATATCACTTATCACACAAGCTTAGTTTAGCTCAGGCTGAAGCTACAGGCAACCAGTTCATTTGCAAAGTGTCTCGTTCTTCTGTCAGTAAAGTTATCACATATTTGACTTTTCAGCCAGAAATCTAATTATTTAACTGCTCTATAACAACCGAATCACACAAATGATTTAAAGTGGTGAGATCATGCAACACTCAAATGATCCTGCAATTTAAAGTACGTTTGACCATTTTCACTCTTCCATGCCTCTGACATTGGCCTTGACAATGTAAAGGTGCATCTAAAAAATCTTGATATCAATGAAAAGTATTTTTTTTTTCCCATAATTTGAAACAAATATTGAAACTATTCTAGATGTATCACACATTAAGTGAAATATATCTAGTATAAACTACTAGACCTACTTTTCAGATGGTCGACTTTACTGGAATATATATATATATATTTTTTTTAATTGTATGAAATGTTAATTTATTTTAATTGCACTGTATGAGTTATTACATCCTTGGAGAGAGAAGAGACCCCTCCACATTCTTTCTTGGAACATTGTAACATCTGCTAATGGTTAATCTTGGACACACAAACCTGGTGTTTTCGCACACACCATCTTCACTGCATATAATCCTGCACAATTGTACAGTTCTTTGTCTCAATCATCTGTGCCACACTTGTGTGACGTATGTTAATTGAGCACCCTTGTAGCTGTTTGCAAGTAAAAACCAACCTGCTTTGAAGATGCCTTGACTCAGATCTCATTATTAAAAACTGTAGTTAATTCTCTTACTGGGTTTGGTGGTATGGTGGGATGAAAGAAGAGACAGGTTGACGCAGTCGAGGAGGTTTCCAGGAACGATTCTTTTATTTTAAAACAACTCGCACTGCAGTCAAACGAAGCCAATGAAAAGTCAAAGTATTTTAGCCAAATCAAAACAGAGGAAGATACATAGGACTAGAGAGTTCCTTGTCAGATGGAAAAACCTGCCTTACTCCTGTTTTGGGGCTGCTTTTAACCTGAGGTCTAACCTGGGGGGGCCCAACTGCAATGACCCAGCTTTGGGGGGGGGGGGGGGGGGGGGCAGCTTGCAGAAGGTTGAGAACCCCTGTTGTAGGTGATATTCCAGGCCACCACCTTGGTTATAGAGTTATAGATTTGTCACTGGACGGGAGCTGGATATGTTTGGATTGGCCAACAACAAGAGGGTGCAATCTACAAAAGACCCGTATATTTCCCGCATGAAAGAGTGACAGACAAAGAAGTGATATCAGTCAGAGAGAATATAAACAATCTTCGTTTGGTTGTTGTAAAATCAACAGAGTACGATTTGGTTGTTAAGACAAATTGGACAAACCCAACCATAGAAATTAAAATTAATTTAACAGTGTTTTTCCTCAAAAGAGTTTTAAAGGGGACATATTATGCTAAATCTCGGTTTTAAAGGTGTATTTCCAAGGTCTACTAGAAAAGGTTTTCATGGTTTATTGTTCAAAAAACCCGTTAGTTTTCTACCATTGCCCATTTCTTCATCGCCTTTTCCAGCCTTCTTTTGCCATCTACCCCCCTTCGCAAAAATACTAGTCTGCTCTGACTGGTTAGATCTACATGGGCGTGCATGCACCGCCCTGCTCATTTACTCTATACCACCTACATGGGCATGGCACACGCCCAGCTGTCAGTTTTGTTTATTTTTGGCCAATGCAGCATGGAGACCAATGTAAACATGTTTAGCTTCATTTCTACCACACATATCAGCACACTAACCAGTTCTAAACTAAAAGATGTACAACTGAACCTGTTCAGACAGGAGTCTGAGCTGAAATCTGTGAAAATGGCATCAAGATTTCTGATTTCCCTGACATTATCCTTAGGTAAATACTGTTTAATTATGTCACAGTCAATAACATAATTTGAGCTAAGTATTTATGCATAAACTCTCTAAACTGGGAACATACACCCTGTTTTACGTTTGTCTTTACTGGTCAGTGGAGTGAAAAAGCTTTGGTTGTGAACCGATACTGAGTTGACATGTAAAAATGTACAGTAACCATAATGGAAAAGAATGTATCCTGAATCATGTCAAGATTCACTGGAAAGGCATTATCTTTTGTAAAATGTATGGTTGAAATAATTATGCTTTAGGTTTGTCAGAGCTGCAAATTATCTGACAACATTTCAATATCTAGTAGATAATGTATCATTTGTATTGTGATCAATCATTCATAATAAAGTACCACTGATTGAGTGAGGCAGCACACCTGCTCACTCAATCAGTGGCAACTTAAAGGAAAAACACAGAACACTAAGAAAAACACCCAAAACAAGCCCATACATAACAATTACATACATTTCTTTTTTTACAGCAAGGAGAGAGATATATAGAGAGAGGAGAGAGAGATATAGAGAGAGAGAGGGAGAGAGATAAAAAGAGAGAGGAGAGAGAGAGAGAGATAGAGAGAGATAGAGAGAGATAGAGATGCAGTACCATTTACAGCCACATCACAGTCAATGGGATGGTGGCGCCATCGACATAATGTAAAATTCTGGATATTATGTCTATGGGTGGCGCTGTTTGGACATGTAGGCTAGAGAGAGAGAGAGGGTTCTATATCTATGGTTCTATCTATTAGTGCGTAAAAACGGACTTTAGGGGGACACATATCGGGGGAAATAAAATGTCATGTAAGAAAGATAATCATACAATGAAGTGGCATTTGTTTTCCTGATTTTTCCCACTGCTTTCTCACAGTGTTTGTTTGAATGTCACTACTAAGTGCACACATATTCATGTTTTAATGAATTGCAATAGGCCTAACCAACATTTCTGATCCCCATCAGTGTGAAGGATGTAATACATTTTTTTGTATATTTTTCATAAATAGGCAAATTTAATTCGACTACTTAAATAAATTATGTATTTTTTACTTTGCTATTTAATCCAGGCCATTGCACTTCCTTTTATGGAAACCAAACTTGCCTAATGGCTCAATGACTGGCAATAATTGCCTGATGGCAGCCATTATGATGGGGATAGGACAGAGCCTAATTAGATGGTCCTCAGCAGAAGTTAGGCAAACGGCAGTCAATCAACATGTATTTCCGCTTCTTAGTCCAAACATTTTTGAATTGATCATTCTTTAAAAGTTATTTTAAACTGATGAAATAAAATTAAAAAATTAAATAAAATAAAAACTCAAAGTAAAAAAGGTCCTGCCACTGCCTGTTCCTACACACAGCAGAAGGTGTCAGCATTCTGTAGCATATGAATGTTGTTTTGTAATTTATTTTTCCATTCATAAATTACCTACAGTATGTATCGTCCATCTGTTGATATTAAAGTGATTGGCAAGTGTATACTTTAAACAATGGCACACCAGGCTCCCCTATAACCTTTAAAGCAACTGCAAGTGACAGCATTGAACTGTAGTTTACATAATAGAACACTAATAACTGTAGTCTAATGTGTTAACAATATACTCATACGCATATTACTATTTGAAACAACTTTTTTATTTCATCATAAAAGACAAAGGCTTTTCTTATGAAGCTAATATCCACCCTAGCTAACTCAATTTAAACTGGATCTCTGTTGCCAACTAAAGACAAAAATTAATTGTATAAAAATGGTTTATAATAAAACATTGGTTTTAACCCTAGTCTGTTTGACAGCTAAGGATCTGACTGTTTCTAATCCAGGTTTTCACGCACAATAGTAAAGTGCACAATGTCTAATACTGCAAGGCACAAGCTACTTACACAAGGATTGTCATTTTGTTTCTAATATAAAAAAATATTATCAATAACACAGACATACAAAATGTTTTCATACAGAAACAACACAACAAGTAAAACCTTGTCTAACTCCTCGACAAATATCTGAAATATTTTCATAAAATATGTCCTGTGTTACACGTACATACGAAATTACAGCAGAAATATATACAGCACATTCTATTACAATTACGTATTTTCAGATTGTCGAGTTAAATGGCTGAACAACTTAACAGGATCAAACACATTCCATAACAAATATGTGAAACCGTTGATAATCAATGTCATGATCTGCATTCTACAAATAGAAACAACATGACAATCATTTCTTTGTTAAACATAATGAAAAATTTAAAAAAAAAACATCTTTTGGCTCAGCCTTTATTGCACACAATTCTTCATATCTTTTACTGTTATGAAAGTAACGCTCAAATGTCTAAAATAATTAAAGAAAAGAAAAAAACAAAGTGATTATCTTCCTAGCCATGCATTTTTTTTTACAGTCAGCTCATATGTTTTTTATATTATGGATACTGAGAAAAGTGAAATTGTTGTTGAGTCAGACCTGTTTATCAAAGATTTCAATGCGCAGCAAAGATTTGGTTTAATAAATAATGCAGGAGAGAGTGACAGCAAAAAGCTGGTGCTGTGCTATGAGTGAGGTTTTTAACCATTTGACCTAACAGCTGAGACACATTTACACAATATGCCTGCCAGCAACTACATCTTTATACCTTTTATTTAAAAAATGTCATAGAAACTCAAAGTTCACAAAAAGAAAAAAAACATGATAACTGTATACTAAAATCAATAAATAAAAGGTGATCAGTGCTTCCCCTCCACACATTGATCCAATCCAATCCAACTGTTTTGATTTTCTTCCTGTCTGTAGAAGATATCCTTTGAGCATTCTGAGCTGCTTGCCAACTGAAATCTCAGAAACATAAAATACTTCTCTAACTGTTATCAGCAAATGAGGGCATGCAAAATATTGTAATTTCCAGTGTGTGCATGGCAAAAAAATAATAATCAAAAATCAACTTTATTTTCACGTTGTCCATTTTCTTCCCCTCCACAACGTATAGTCAGTCTGCGGTGCGACCCCCTGAGTTCTTACATCCAGAATTCCCACCTGTTCTTGAACGCAGCAGGATTCCCTTTAGACCGTTAGTTGATAGGGGGCAAACACTCCTGGCTATCTTTCCTCTCTCTGGCCCCTTGCTCCTGAGGCTTGATGGTGATGTGAACGGGCCTCTGTCCACCCTCGCTCTCATACACCTCCTCCTCCGCTGAGGCTCCCAGGGGCCTCAGACGCTCCGAGGCCCCTGTGTCTGATCCGTCTCTCTTCAGATTGTCATTAGTGCCGCTCTCTGAGCTGACCCTTGCTGCTGTAACCGTTAAAACAAAGGAAAAACAAATGTTCGCTCAAAGTCAATACAAAAGAAAATCTGTAGGGTAAGTCTGCATAGCTATGGCTTCAGCTAATTAACATAATAATAAGTGGACATGGAAACGAGTGTACGGATTTTATGGATTTGCTCTATTGGAACTGTTTGTTGCATGTATAAATTTGACTTATAAATATATAGCATGGTGATGAAATGGCCTAACCAGGTTTGGATGTCAAGGTGTTTGTAGAAACTGTGCTCACTGCTATTTTTGGTGCCGGTCAAACTGTCTGAGGCCTTCTTCACTGTCGGCTGGGGCCTCGGCC
The DNA here is from genome assembly GCA_026122265.1 of Ammodytes dubius. Taxonomy (NCBI): domain Eukaryota; kingdom Metazoa; phylum Chordata; class Actinopteri; order Uranoscopiformes; family Ammodytidae; genus Ammodytes; species Ammodytes dubius. Next base: position 28,997,821 of record CM047513.1, on the reverse strand, counting down.
GCACTCTGTTGAAGTTTCCTTCTAGGATCCACTCGTGCTGTAACCCCTCATCAGGAGTCATGCGCTTGGTAGGATCCCAACTGAATTAAAGTAATAAGAAAATCATTGTTAATTGATATTTCGATTAAATAATTATTTCTATCTAATTAAAGCATACTTTCTTTAAAAAAAAAAGCCACAGACAGTTTTATGCTGCACATTCACATTTAAAACAGATGAACAAGAGAAAAGCAGATATTTCGTGTGAACCTACGTGAGGCAGCGTTTGATGAAGTCTAAGAACAAAGCATCGTTGGTTTTCAACGCAGCCGACATCTCTTTAGAGTTGGGTCTCCTCTTCTTCCCCTTGCTGTTAGTGATGTTCCTGGGGTTTCCTTTTGAGTCTGCACACAACCATCCAACACAGCACGAATTTATCATCCCATTGCTCCTTTAAACATTTGGAATACCTTCTGCAAAGTGCTAGCTCAGTGTCATTAATTTTGATAATCATAGAGGCTACTTTGTTTGCTGTACTAGGCTGTGTGTTAACACCAGATTTGTTTTGAGGGCACACAAAGCACTGGTAGTGATTGTGAGGAGTTAGTTCACTGATTTTGACAAAGTGATTTTGACAACAAGCATTCTCCAGAATCACTGACTCCACATCTTTAACGTGAAAATAAATACTCACCAAAGAACAACCTCTTTCTCGTTGCTGACTGAACAAAATCATTTGGAGGCATGCCAAGAACCTATAAGTGAAAGATATCAGGACACCATAAGGGATGTGCAAAAAATAGACGCAACCAATGTGGACCTAATATAATTTCCGTGTCGTACCTCCATGATGCAAGCTATCTGCTCCACTTCGCTCTCTCCTGGGAACAGAGGATAGCCCGTGTACAGTTCACCGAGGATGCAGCCTAGACTCCACATGTCAATGGCCATGCTGTAGGGGTGACCCAGGATAACCTCTGGAGAGCGGTAGAAGCGACTCTGGATGTAGGTGTACACTAATGGAAAACAGAGAGGAGACGGTTAGGGATATGGGGGCCTGGCTATTTCTTGGAAGCACCTGACCTGATCAGGAAGTATTGTTATTTTTTACATATTTTCTGCTGTGTTTTTAAGGCGCTTACCCCTTTGTTGTTCATAACAGCTTGATCCAAAGTCAACCACCTTGATGTTCCCCGGCCCTCGCTGAGACAAAAGGATGTTTTCCTGTAAAAAAAAAAGACATTCAAACACCTATTATAAGGCTGGTGCAATATTTTGCTTCTCCACAAGATGGAGCAAAATTCACAACATTGTAGTAGAGTGATTTGGTGCAAAGGTGCGGTCAAGGTAACGCTTTGCAAATATTTTAAATCTGGTCTTGTGTTCTATTTGAAAAAAAAACCAAGTTGAGGTATACACTATAAAGTCCTTACCGGTTTGAGGTCACAGTGGATGATCTTCTCCCTGTGCAGCATCTGGAGACACCTGAGCAGAGCGTGGGTGAAGCGACGGATGAGAGCCAGGCTGAAGCCCTGGAAGTTGTTCTTTTTGATGAGCTCGTACAAATTCACCCTGGAGAAGGAAACAAAATGTGATGTGTGAAAACTTGGAAATCTTTTCCCAGATTGGACCATTTTAGAAGAGACACATTTCTTACATTTTCTTTTTTTTTTCTTTTCTCTTTTGCTATCTATTTGCTTTGTATAGCTGTTCTAACAGAATTAGCTCCATACAAGCTACTTCAAGCCGCTGGAAACCTGGTCTAAAATAGTAAAAAATCAATTTAAGATATCAAATTTGGGTTTTTACAATTTTTTTATTGAAAATAAAAAAGTTCTTAGATATAATAAACCTTAGTTAAAACAAATACAGCTTTTTTTACTGTCTAGACAGTTTGGCAGGACTGTGTGGGCATGGCCCATCAAACGGTTTCCATGGTAACAGTCATTCTTTTTATATAATGTTTGGGCAGAGAACTGCCGTCATTTCTCCAAAATATCTATTGTGTCATAAGAAACAGAGCATAGCCTCATCTAATCCGCATTTTTGTTTTACAGTTTGTCAAACTTAAATGACAATAGGGGCTTTAAGACCTGCTTCATATTCCTCAAAATGAGGCCGGTTTGATGTTGCTCTTCACTTTACAGTACGTGTTGTAAGTCTTAAATCTTGTGACTGCCCAGCCTGTATGCTTGGGAATAATATATGATTATGTCCAGTGTGTCCTCTTGCTATTTCTTCCCACTTGCCATAAGCATAAACTTCTTTAGACTTTGAAACTGGAGCCACCACATCATGGAGCAAGAAGGGGGTAAGAGATACGGCCCTAATCAAGGCTTTAACTAAAGGATTAGGTGACGGTAATGTTAGACAAGGTGGCAGTCCAAGACGTCCTCGAAAGGTCATTCAGCCTTGAGTGATACACAAAACTATCTCCCTCAAACAGCAATCAGTGGCAATCCACCGTAAAACACAGACAGCTTTAGGTACAAAGCCACAGCTACTGTTATGAATAGAGAATAGAGTGAACAGTGCAGTACGGTGCTCTGAGCCTGCTGCTCGGGAATGTGGCACACCTTGAATACCTTTGCTTAACAGATGTATTATTCAGGAATGTCTTTATAGCCTCGTGTCAGACTAACTTCTGAACACGCGAGGCCAAAATGCGAGTGTTAGCGCAAACTAACCCGAGAAGCTCAAAGGAGATACAGAGGTGATTTCGGAAGTAAAAGTGCTCCTTCATGTGGATGACGTTGTGGAGGCCTTCTTTGTCTTTCCTCTTGATGACGTCCAGTATCTTCAGCTCCACCAGGGCTTGGTGATGAAACCTACACACAAGGGTTTAATAGGAGGTGTTAAGATACTGATATTCTGGATACAATACCCTTGTTTTCAACCTAATGTAGTTCCGAATTTGCAGATGTTTGCAGGGCCAGAATGAACAAAACGTTCTGTGTGAGATAGAGCACATGGATTTTCAAAGTGGCTGTGGCAGTTTGCACCTACTTTGTTTTCTGCCTATAATTGAAGTGGCAGTAAGAAGCGATGGCCCCTGTACGTAACCTATAGCACTCAGGCAGTGGCTGCCGCTCTGATCCCCAGGTAAGATAACACCATGGGATGCTGCAGACTTCTATCATTCTAAATCAGGATCTCAACAATTTGGCTGACTCTTGACACGTAAAATGATCCCGGTGCAGACATGTGGAAAAAATCTCGCAACAGGGTATCTTGAAGCAATGCCAACGTTTGACTTCTTGAATGAGACAAACGCTCTTATTCTGTAGAGTATCTAGTGAAGTGTCTTGTGTTTGAAAGGTGGAGTCAGCTTTTCGGGAGAATGATTGTTGACAAAATCACTTTTTGTCAAAATGAGTTAATATCATGTCCCGATCCGCTACCTGTCTGTACTGTGTGTGTGTGTGTGTGTGTGTGTGTGTGTGTGTGTGTGTGTGTGTGTGTGTGTGTGTGTGTGTGTGTGTGTGTGTGTGTGTGTATGTGTGCTGAATAACAAGTGTGTGTGAATATATAGCCTAGGCTCTGTAAACTACTAAGGTAGTGGATCGTGAGGAGACATTCACTGATTATGTCCAAAAGTGATTTTGACAACATGCATTCTCCAGAATCGCTGACTCCCCCTCTTAAATGCAAGGGTAATACATCAAGTATTTGAAGGGAATAGTAGGTACGAAACCTGAATCTATCAGAATGAAACATATTTGGAGTTGCGCGTACCTTTTCTTATTGCGTATAATCTTAATGGCCACTAGTTCGTTGGTCTTGTGGTCCATACATTTCAGGACCTGTCCAAAGGAGCCTTTCCCAATCACTTCAAGAACTTCAAACCTGTAGGCAATGTGGTCATGTAGCACCTGGAGGATGCAAGAATAAGAGCACTTTAAACATTTGAGCAGACTTTCCTTATATTCACTGTATCCTTTAACTGAATATGAACACATCCATATGTGCTGTGGGCATAGCAGCTACAGTACTATGGCTTTGCTGTATACTGTATGTCAGCCTCTGACAGTGAGATGCTCCACAATGGAGATATAAGACCTTAACAATGGTCAGTCACTCAGGCTTTAACGGCCCATTGATTACATATAATCAAACTGCCTCATGTATACAAGAAAGTTAAGCCCGTTGTCAAAGGGTTTGAAGACCTGCGTGCAGTTTATTGTATACATGTCATGTCTGCAGCTGCTATAGATTGTGGTCTCATAAAGGCATCTGATCATGTACAGTTCAGCTTTGTGTGTGTGTGTGTGTGTGTGTGTGTGTGTGTGTGTGTGTGTGTGTGTGTGTGTGTGTGTGTGTGTGTGTGTGTGTGTGGTGTCTGTGTGTGTGTAAGTGTAAGTGTAAGTGTAAGTGTGAGGCCTTCTATAAGAACCATGATGGTGGTTTTGAATGCATCAGCAAAGGAATTTATAATGTTAGTGCATTTAAGTGCTTTTGGGAAATGTCACCATCCGAGACTGTTTAAGTTCAAGAGGCCCACATTTATCTTTTTCGTGATGTTGAATCCTTTGTGTGCCAGGCCAAGTTGTAGCGTTAACTTAAAATGGATAGCAATATATTCTTAGCTGAAATGAGATTGAAAGTGATCAATTCTATGGTAACTAATTCAACATTGCATGAGTAATCGCATTACCCTGATGTAGCTTCCATTCTCATCATCGTATGCAGAGTTCTGTGGCGCGTCTTGGAACCCTCGATCTTCTGAGAGCCCAGACCCAGGAACCAGACCTCTGAGTAGTCCATGATCTCCTCCTGCTCAAACTCCGTCATTCTCTCCTGGAAGTTCTTCAGCGCCTCTGCAACAGAAAGCAAGCGGATGAGTCACTCTTTTATTGATTACACCTCCGCCAAGAGCAGAGGAGGATGGTGAAGAGTTGAACTTCAATGCCAGCATGCTATTCTGGTTGTGGTTGTGTCAGTGGGAATCACATTTGTTTATATACTTGGTAAACCCTTAAGAGATTTAAAAAAAAGATGACAGTGCTTTTCTAAATCTGCTGTGTTGAATTTTACATCCATGACAACATACCTGTGGGGGACATGGGTAACCTTTGACCCTCGAATGTCTTCTCCTTCTCCTTCTCCTTCTCCTTCTCCAGCTTGTTGCTCACAAGCTTGCTGTTGCGGGAGGCCGACATTTTATCCAATGCTGCACCAAAGCGCATGCTGAATGGCGGGGAGGGCTTCGGTCGCTCATCCTGTACAAAACAAATGGGGAAAAATATAAAACACGAATAGAGAAAGTAGAGTCTCTTTGTATTAGAAGCAAAGAGTCGATAAAGTAACTGCGGTGTGACCTTCGTAATGCTTTCATAATTAATCTTGTCCTTAAAACTACCCTGCTGTTTCTCACCTTTGAGTTACTTAAAGGTGCACCATGCAGTTTCAGGGGAAGGGGATTTGTTTTAAATTTGCAAAGCCTGCAGTTCATTTACAAAACATATTTACAATACATGTAATTTATTAGTATTGAATCATCATACTGTATATCGAAACTCAATTATTTGAAGGCACCCAGAACCAAATGTAAGACTAGAATATGTTTTAAAACATAACTGTGGACCCTGCTGCTTTAAACAACAACAGTGACAAAAGTATCTTTAAAAAGTAGGTTTCTAACTTCAAACTGTGTTCCATGGATCCAATTTTTCCTGAGAGTAAAGTTGGTTTATTCAGTTATGAGAATATACATTAGAAAATGTTCACCTGTCTGACACCACCTTACATAGTGCACCTTTAAGCTAAGTTGGAGAAACACTGAATATTTTCCCTCCAATCCTGAACATCATGAGACACTTTAATACAAGAGCAGCTGCTACTGTAGGATTTTTGCAGGCTTCTATAATGAGTCTTACATAGTTGTTTTGGCCCCCGTTGTTGGCGATTTGGGGCAGGATGTTGTCCGACTGCTGGTGTTGGTTTTTGGCATTGCTGACCACCACCTGGACCACCGGTGGATCAAGCTGAGGCAAGGTCCCGACACCGGAGTTGAACTTCTGTAAACCAGAGGTATTGTTTTAATGCAATAGCCCTAAATGAAGATATAGAAACAAAGTAACAAGGAATGAAAAAAAACATTGAAAATTACAACAAAAGAATTGCGACAAATTGTGATCAAATAAACAAGATTCCTCAGTAAGGTTTACAGAATCGGAAATCTTTAAACTGTATAAGTGTGAACATAAGTGTGACCAAAAAACTTAGATAAAGGCAGACTGGTGTATAATTGATTAACAATTTAGAACATGTAGGAAAATCAGAAAAGAAACTCGCAAACTTCCACAGCTAGAAGGCTTTTCAGAGCAATTTCTGTAGGGAATCACCCGCCCTAGATATCAGTGCAACAGAATAGCAAACCCTGAACGGCACAACAAAAGCAGCTTGAGAAAGTGGGTCAGCAAGTGTCAAGTCTAAATGCATTATTTTCTTTCTTTTTTGTTTTCCTTTTCATGTTTTCATGTGTATGTGTCTGTGTTTGTGCGATCGACCCTACATCCCTTTCACATGCATTTTGGTTGTGTGGACGCTCGGGTGACCAGGACCCCCTCAGCAGGTAGCGACTGGGATTACTGATGAGGGTTAGAGTGAGATGGGGACAAAGCCTGTGAGTTTGGGGCCCTGCTGACAGAGTCTGTCTGTGGACTCTCTGCAGGGGAGGTGAAGGGCAGAGAGCTGCTATTCTCTAGCTGCCATCTAGCTTGCTCTCAGAGCACGATTACATGTGTCACAGCCTCGACAGGCTCACCATGATGGCACGGATTGGCAAAATCAGCTCCCTGGTTGGGCTGCACAATGAATCGATTTTTAATCGAAACTGCAATATGACCCTACTGCATCTTTCAAACCGCAGCAAGGTGCAATATTTGTTAGATAGAGGCTAAATGTGTCATAAAAAGCATTTTCAAATTAAATATTTGCATCCTGCAAAGATGCCCGGTCTACACATCATATTCTACAGAATACAGAAAACAAATATTCTTTTGGTAAATATTCTCACAAAAACACAACATAATTATATGAATATGTTTTTTAATAAGAATAACATTAGATTATGATGTGAAGTGACCATTCCCTTTAATATCGCAAATTGCAATATCAGTCACAATAATAGCAATTAAATATTTCTTCTAAATCGTGCAGCTCTACTCCCTAAGGAAAAAAATTGTGTGTGTCTCAAGGGGGGCATTATAGATAAGATTTAAGACATGTTTCCACTTACTGAGCTGCGCATCAACTCACATTTCAGCTGGACAAATTCTAAACAGAGGGGCCCCAGAATCCAGCTATCATGTAACCTTGTAGCAATGTACTGTGTCAGCAACATCTTCAAATGATTTTGCATGAATAATTAACAGTTTTCCAGTAATGAAAAGCATTCCCAAATATACAGTAGATAGTTCTGATATTTCCTCCCATGTGGTTTAGAGCTGGATCTGCCAACTTAGTTATGTGCTATATTTAGGCGCGAGCACCTGCCACAACAGGCAAAGGAAGTAAACACAGTTACGCCTGTTTATAACTGGGGGGGCCTGCTGCTAGAATAAGACATGGTTATATCATTGGGGATCACACCTTACCACATGTGTGAAGAGATAGAGGTGTGCAGGCACATCCACGTGTGTTTAGATACCAGGAGTAAATAAATGACAATGTGTATGAAATAAAAAAGGAGGAATATTATCTCTCAAGCAATTTATACCTCATATATACAATCATATGAAAAAGTTTGGGAACCCCTCTCAGCCGGCATTATAATTGACTCTGCTTTCACAAAAAAAAAGATAAAAGTGGTATGTCTTTAATTGACCAGGAACAGCTAAGTACTGGGATGTCTTCCAAACAAAGATTTTTTGAAAAGCAGTATTTGGTTGTATGAAATAAAATAAAATGTGAAAAACTGGCTGTGCAAAAATATGGGTACCCTTGTGGTTTTGTTGATTTTAATGCCTGTAACAGCATGTAAAACTGATTACTTTAAACACAAAGTTGGTTGGATTATGTTGTTAAGCCTTGAACCTCATATAAGTGTCTGTTTAATCATGAGAAAATGTATTTTAGGTGCCTAAATGCAAGTTGCACTTCTCTTTGACTCTCTGCTGAAGTGAGACAGAATGGGATCATCAAAACAGCTCCCAAAAGATCTGAAAAACAAAGATTGTTCATTGTCATGGTTTAGGGGAAGGCTACAAGAAGCTTTCCCAAAGGTTTCAATTGTCAATTTCGACTGTAGGGAACGTTGTCAGGAAATGGAAGGACACAGGCATAGTGGCAGTTAAACTCAGGCATGGCAGACCAAGAAAAAAACAGGAGCGGCATAGGTGGAGGATTGTGAGAATGGTTGCACACAACCCACAGATCACCTCCAAAGACCTGCAAGAACATCTGGCTGCAGATTGTGTATCTGTACATGGTTCAACAATTCAGCGCAATTATGCCGGCTGAGAGGGTTCCCAAACTTTTTCATATGATTGTATATATATAAATATATATATATAAATATATGAAATACTAAAGCGCTGACCTGTGAGCACGATCTGTTTGTACCGAGGCGGCTGCTTTCTGCTGGTATTCTGTGAGGATGAGGAAAGCCTCTGGTCGTGACGTCTGTGGGAGGAATGAGAGCAATTCATGTAAAAAGAGAATAATAAGCTACGCTCACGTGGCACATTTTATTTCTTTTGTGGGTAGCCATATTTCTATTAGGCCATGATTCTCACACGGCACAATGCATAAGATCTGCATCATAACATCTCCAAAAGATATATACTGAAGCTAGCTATGAAAGCTGTCATGTTGAATAATAATTAAATAGCTTTGTGTGTTTGCTGCCTGGATTCTGCAGAAACACATAGCCTGTGGGCAGCTTAGCGAGGTTGCAGGCAGTAGGGCAAAAATAATGCAATGTGATCCCAAAATAGATTACTTCTGCAAAAGCAGCAACGCTCCTCTCACTAGCCAGTGTTTTCTGTGCAGCTGCAGTGCACACGTGCACATCCATGTGTCTTGCAGTGGTGGGTACACATGCCTCTCAGCCTGTGGAGAGGGAGCTTGGGCTATTCTAAATAAACTACAACAAAGGTATATCACAGGCATTTGGGATGCTTCTCTTCGGCACCAATCCAGCTTACACGTGTCTTTTTAATCAGCGGGTGAGCGTGCAGCTGTGTTGGGTGACACCATACGGTTGAAATAAAGCTTATGGGGATTGGTGCTAAACTCACTCTGCCAGCCTGGCAGTTTGGGAGGGAGGGAGAGAGGGAGTCGGTGAAGCCAGCTGGTTGAGGTATCAACAGGTGCTGCATATAGGAGACAGCTTCCCAATAATAGTCCTACACTTTTCCACTGATTGAGAAGCAAAAGCCCCATCAGATCAGTGTCAGGGCTATGTCTGTATTTCAGAAGGGTTAAGCCATTTCAACAAGCTGGGGCAGAGAAGGATGAGACACTGAAGTGACCCATTTTTTATTTAGTGGTCAAAGTTGATCAAGTTTTGTATTGAGAACAGCAAACAAGGAGGGCAAACCATGATATATGTACATATACACACATATATATATAGCTATACTTTTTATTTTCAATTTCACTTATACAATTTTCTTTGTTTTTGTTTCTGTAATTGTGGAGCAACCTGGCAAAAGATGTTCCTTCAGAATGATTAAGGTTCTATCTTACTTTATCTTATCTTAACAATGTAGTCGCGTAACTAAACCTGGAGCATTGTGGATGACAGCAGTAGCCATGTAGGTCAGTGTGGCAGGTTGGCTTCTAAAGCATCACCTGTAAAGGCCTGCTGTAAGCCTGGCTAATGAGCACTGAGCCAGTGGAAACTCAGCAACATCACAACAACACGTGTCTGTCAAAGCGCCAAAAAAAAAAATAATAATAATAATGACTGTGACCTTTTGTTCCCCTATGATGGATGTGTGTGAGGCATATAAATGGTTGGTTATTGGGGCTATAGGAGAAAATGAATGCACACATTTCTTTATTTCTCACCTCTCTCATTTAAGAATTTGCATTAAGTTCAGGTTTGCACAGGAGAGTTTATGAAATGTCACATGCATGAAATAAGCCATGTGTGCGATGTGCCGACAAGTTTAAATATAATCACATGGATGAAAATAAATGTGAAGTGACCGACGACAAGAGCAATTCTGACTCGGCGTCAGTGTGTCCGGGGGTCGAGCATCATCCCAGCAGGGGTGTGAGAGCAACTTTGGTTAATTAAGGTTGACCAGGTTCAGTCTGTCAGAGGGTCAACAAAGCAACTCACAAACACTATGGTGTCTCGGACGTGCATTTTTAAATGAATAATCCCACTACGTTGTCATTTCCATAGCACACAACCCTTCTGTTCAATGTCGGCATCAAGAGTGTCAACATGGCTACAGTTCATGTGTGCATGTTAGGTGGGCATGATCACTTATCAATGCATGTGATCAAAATCACGTGTTGGTCGATTTTCAAAGCACACATTCCTGAATTTATAACTCCTCTTGTTAAAAACAGAATTAAAAAAAGAAAGATGAAATTCTTTAAGACCCCAAATCAGCAAAGGTTAAATTTATATGTTTCCATGTATGGAGTGTAAAATACACCAGGGCCCATATAGACTTACAGAATCTGTCAGCACAACAAACGCTGAAATAAGTACGTTGAACAACGACTGAAATAGAAATGGATCAGATTTTTCATCATAACTTGGCCTGCGGGGCAGGGGGGACAGAGGGCAGACTAAATAATAAGCAATCAAGTGAGAATAACTTTGCATTCTTGGCATGGGGATCAACAAAAATAAATACAGCATGTAGAGTAAACGGTTAAATTTGAGATTATCGCTGTACTGTAGAAGGATAACTGGAAGGTTTCTGGGGTCACCCTAGACTGAAGCCCTGTATCTGGGCAACATAAAAAATTATTTTCCATTGAAAAGCAGGAAATCCGTAAGCTCACCACAGGGTTATTAATACTGGGATAATGATATAAAACTCACACTTATTGTAACCAAACCAGCCTTGCCATTATTGAACATTTCTGACCATACATCGCCTTTTAACAAATCCATTCCTTAAACAAAGAGTTCCACAATCACACTGTAATTAAGGAGTGCCTCACCTTGTTGTTTATTTCTGGCAACATGTTGTGTTATTATCAGAGTCAGTCTTTGCAGTTGCTTGACAATCCAAACAAAGATGAGGAGATTATAAAATCCAAAACAGACTCATTGTATCCGAATCTGTCAGTGCAGCCTCAAAAACCAAAACACTCTTTCTTCCCACACAAGTCCAACCCTGTTCAGTGAAGTGAAATGAAGAGTAGCCGACACTCCCGATGACTGATGAGATCCACCGACCCGAACCTGCAGTACTCCTGGGTTTTTACGCGCGCGGGTAAAGGCGCTGTCGTCAGAGAGTGGATTAGCGAGCGGGGCAAGCTGTTGAGGGTCTCTGCGCCTTGACGCTAGCACAGCTCAGACACTGAAAGAGCCACCTGCCTGACAGCTGGGGCTTTCCAAATATAGATTTATTTATATCCGTTTGCTGTCCTCCACCTACACCATGCTCTATGTGACTGATGCGCTCCCCCGACACAGGACGCTGCATATAGCCTATACTCACCAACGCACGCACACACGCACGTCGTGTCCCCTATACTAAATGTAGGCTACAGTGAAAGTTTTGTTGACGGCTAGCCCCTCAAAATGAGTAGCCTACCTAATAGGATACCCAACTTCGGAAATGTGTCGTAGCCTAGGCTACATGTGTCTCGCAAGATCATATCCCTCTTCCGGCGTCAGGTGAAACAATCGGACAATTTCACTTGTTTCCAGCGAAGTGCCACTACAGGCTACTTCAAGTGTTTTTTAAAGTTTTGAACGAGTTGCAACATCGAAGGAAAGCAGAACATAAGGTTTTTTTTAGTTAGGCTACATTGGAAACAAACCATATTGTATCACCAAATATCCAAATTAACATATTTTAGAGCAAATGGACGTGTTTGAAGAATAGGCTGCTGCCTCTCTCTTATACAATTCCTTAGCTCTATTCAGGCATGTGTAGCAACTGTGTGGACTGGGGGCTCCCAAAGCTACCAGTGTCAAAGGGAATGTAGACCCTTTTTTGCAAGGATTGTGTGCCATGGTCAGACAATATATACAACTAATGATACAGTAGCCTATATAGTTCATGCTTTTGGCTGGAACCCTGGAGAGCTTTTAAACATAAAACCAAAAATAGACAATAAGGCAACGCCATTTGTCAACATACAAAGGCCTTGGGACTGCAAATACATTCTCACCCTGTGGGGAATGTGATATCATCTCTGCCAAGTCATCTCTAAAATGCCAAGTCACATCATACAACCAATCGGTGCCCAGTTTTCTCAACCCCCAGAGAGCCTGTGGCAAATATCTGTAAACTTTAGCTTAACCACGAATGAAGACTTAATGTGAAATCCCATCTTGTAACAAGAGTTCAGCCATTACAGCATTAACACCTTGTTGCAGACATGATTTAAATGTAAGCAGAAGACATTTGTTTCCCATGACTAATCCCAACTGCAGGGGAGGAAACAACACAGTCGCTCCATGCGAAGAGGAGGCCAGAACACGTACGGTGAATATGATTAGACGACAGCTGTTATGCAACCATGGCAGCCACTTCAGTAATCAACCTCAGCCTTGGGACAGGATGAGATGAGATGAACTGTCGAGGAAGGGGCTCCATGCCTTCCTTATTGAGCTCTCCTAATACATTCCCTTATTCCCCAATCTGTTGTTGCATTGAATGAGTTCATGACACAATAAAAACACTAAAATATTCACAGGATGCTGGTTCAGACATTTGTAAGGCATGGCATTTCAGTACAAATCCCAAATTCTTCAGTACAACAAAAGGCCAGCCAATGATCTTCATCATACTTTCTTCAGGACAACCTTTTCTCAATTATTCATTGAATTCCCAATCGAGGTCCTCATTGTTGGGAATAGTTTACCAAGTCATATTAGAATCTGCATCAGCCTAAATACAGTCGAGAAGCAAACCATCCTTTTTCTGTTGGTCCAGTTAAACAATATTGTGTCAAACATTTTTGGAATACTTTGTTTGTCTTTATGTTGAATATTTTCCATTTGGAGGGCCACCCAACAAGCCATTATGGCTTTTCTACTCTTCCTTGAACTTGACATTTCAGTTGTTTGTTATCTTTTCTATTTTTTATTTTCTTCCTACTGTATGTAGGGGAAAGTGGGGTGATTTGTGCAACTTTTTACTCAAAGTGATTTTAAAGTGAGGCCTTGACAGTTATGTCTCCAACTCAAATATGTACATATATTTCAGGATGTTGTGCATCCCTGGCAATAAAAACTTTGGATCTGGAATAAACTGTTTAAGAAATATAGCTTTCGGAAAAAAAGTTGTCTTGTCGCACAAATCACCCCACGTAGTGGGGTGATTTGTGCGTCATTGTGTCACAATGACAAAGTCACCATCATCATCTTTCTGGCCATCTGAACTCTCATCAGTGGTGTCGTTAAGTGGAATTGAGATGTCACTCTCTTCTGAGCTACTGTAGACAATCACTTTCTTTTGGTGACCAGCGTATACAGCCATGCCACTGGCACAACTCTCAGAAATGTACTTTGCACTAGTTGCTCCGTGCTTGTGGAACCAACTGCCACCTGACAAATGTGATTCCCCCTACATTTCTGCCTTTAAATCAAGGCTCAAAACCCATATGTACACCCTGGTGTTTCCTTCCCATTAACTATCTTACCTCTGCACTACTATCTGTGTTTATGTGGATATATGGGCTTTACGTCTTTTATTTTGGTTATTGTTATTGTACCTTCATTGTTTACCTACTGAATGCACTATGTACAGCACTTTGGACAGTGCAAACTGTCATAAATGTGCTTTTATAAATACATTTTACTTACTTACTTACTTATAACTCACCCAGGCCCTTGCGCACAAATCACCCAATCCCCAGAATTTTGGATAATAGGCATGATGCAGCAATTTAGGGTTGACATTGTGCTAACTATATAGACTCAAAGTGTAGCATACCAAAGCACTAAAACATGTGTCAAATGTTTTCAAACGTGTCTATAATTGTTCAGACACAATAATCAAAAAACCTTGATCATGGAAATTTTACTTTGAAAGGCAAAACACAGTTTTTTGAGCTTAAATGTGCTTATATCTTATTCCTTGTGTCTCCCTTCTTTACAGGATGAGTCAAATGGATGGCTCTTCTTAAATATGTGGTCACATTTCCAATTTCTTCCACGGTTTTCTAGAAACAAGGGGTTTTGCAACTTCCAAAATGCACAAATCACCCCACCTTCCCCTATCTAGTTCCTTCTTAACTGATCTATTATGTATTTCATTAAGGAGACAGGGGGTGCTCTCAGAGGTGGGAGGCAGTGTAGGAGGTATACATCTTATACAATCTAGATAGAGCCACAGCAGAACAGAGCAGACTGAACATTTGTTTGTATAACGCTGATATGACACCACTTAGCCAAAATCCCACATTACTTTGTGTCTAGTTTTTTTGATCTTCAAAGCAGCAAGATGGGAGTGAAAAGACTATGATCGTGTCTATAATAAATCTCATTTTTGTAGCACCACCAAAATATTTTATTTAATGGGCTAGGGTTTGCTTTCTTGCCAAGCTTTAGATGGTACCTTGTTTTTGTAAGCTGAATACTTTACAGTAATACATTAATGAATTGTAAGTTAATCCTTAATTAACGGTATATTAACGGTTAGTCAATGCGTAGTTAATGCTTATTAAGCGTGCATAATACAGCTCATTAAGTTAACTTGTGATTTTTTAACCATTAACTAAGCAGTTATTAAAAGTTAGTTAATGCTTAGTTAATGCTTATTGAGTATTAACTTAACATTTACTAACAGATCAAATGAATGTACCCTTAATGTAAAGTGTTACTGCATAAAGATTGGAAACGGGGAAACAGAAAGCACTGGCAAAAAATACTAGTTGATGGTATATCTTGTTTGTTTGATATATACAAAAACAGTAGTGAGTAAGATTAAAACACAAAGCTGTGGTTTTATGGTGTTAGATTATTTCTTGACCGGCCTAAGTAATTTCATCTCTGCTGCTTCCCTGGAAATCTCATGGTGAGCGTAATGCAAGCTAGCCTCTCCTTCCTGTTAACAGTCTTTGTGCTAAACTAACCACACGGCAGCGTAAAGACATGTGAGTAGAATCAATCATGAGTAGTTTCAATCCCCCCTAACCAAACTATTGATGGAGTATTGAAGTATGCAGAGAAAATGAGAAGCCCAAGTCACCTTTTAGTTCTGATCTGTAAGAAAGTATTTTCAGAAGAATGTAACCGAGACCAAACTGAACATAATCCAATATACTCTAAACCTTGCCACAGCTCACCTGGGAGAGTCGGTATGCTGTCTACATTTTGTCACCTTGGTGACAATGCATCTGTGTTACAAAGCAGCTGGAGCAAAACAATGTAGATCTCACCTTGACAACCACATCCTAATGGAACAATGGCTCACAGTTTATGTATGTCTGAAAATAGCTAAAACAAGGAGGACTGTGCTAACAGTGAGCGATTCTAAAAATAAGGACTGATGTGCTTGGGAAAAAAAGGAAGAGTGTGAGTGCAGGGTATACATTGTGAATAGCTGTCTAACATCCCGTCTGGCTTCTATTGCCTCCAAACATACCTCAGGTTGGACCCTCCTGTTTCGGCCCCAGCAGCCCTGGAAGAGGCTAAAACCACAGCAGGCAAGTGAGGTCCCGTCTTCCCACATAGCACATCTCCCCCATTCTTCCAACACCACACCCCAAAGTCCAATTCAGCCTTTAGACACCATTTCCAGCCAGAGGGGAGGTAGTTACTCAGCTGGTCAGAGATCAGATAGACACCACCGGAAGCAAAACGAAGGATGATGACGATGATGATGCTGCCAGGCCTGCACTTGCTGCTGCTGCTCGTAGTTTAGTGACTGTAAGTCAGGGCGCTGCTCCTTGACTCAGTTTGACGAAACACAATTCTTCTTGCCGTTAACAGAAATACGATGCTACAGAGTTTGGTTACACTGACTCTGCATTGTCATCTTTAGATGTGAACACATCCTGAATACATGAATTCCTGGTCATAAATCTCCCATACCCTCTGCTATTGCATGCATCACATATTCATCTAAGGTAACATTGTGGTCGTCTGAGTCCTTGGTGCCTCTTGGTTTTCTTCCTTGTCAGGTTTCTCCGGATAATTTTTCTCCGCTCCGGGATACAGACAGTGTAGAGAGGCAGGCTGCAGACAGACAGTGTGCGGATGCTGTTGCTTTGTGCTGTTTGCTATAATCGGTGAGGGAGTGCTCTCTCTGTCTTTGCCACTGCAAGTGACGTACGGATGGGACTCAACAAGGGACCCAGCCTGAGCCGGAGACACAGCGGCAGGGGCCTGGCACTTACAGTAGCTTCCAGTAAATGAGGCCTTTGGGAGTGCTGGTTAGAAGGGTGAGGAGGGGGGTTCTGGGACTAGAGGTACTGTAGATACATATCCTCCCAGGTGGCCTCTCTTCACGGGGATGAGGAAGTCAGACAAGGAGGGGGTTCGGCTCTAAAGGGCATACCGTGGGGTTCAACGGACGCCTGTATCTATCTTCTGACTTCTCACTTGCCACTGTATCTTAGAGACAAACCCATTGAGGCTGCCAGGCCCCAGCAGCCCTGGAAGACCCCCCACCCCAACCAACCGCTCTAAAGTTCTAAACCGTTCTCAACCTGCTCTGCTGCTGTGACAAACCCCTGTGGGATGTTACAGTCTTACTGACAAACAGTGTATAACTGAAAGTCAATCCCACCACTCCCTGGCCGCCCGCCTGCTGCACACAGCAGCACAGAACAGTACAGCTGAGTCCACAGCGGGAGTGTATCTATATATATACACTGCAGGTAATTACCACCCTGTACCTCTTTATGAATAAATGATTAGCTGGATGCTGACTAAAAGATGATAAGTACCAACTATTAATTGATATGAGTTGTTACAGAGCAGCATGTCATTTTAAAGGTTTGCTTTTCAGAGGATGTGTCAACTTAGTGATTACTTGCATCTTGGCTCACATAATTCATGTCCTTCTACCAAAACACAACATCTGTAAATCACCCTGTTTTGGTGCCGAATACAATTTAGCTATTTCTATAGCATGAGTCACCAAGCTACTATTATCTATTACAGCTCAGTCAAAGACCAGTCTTGATAGTGGTAGCTGCTGTATCTCTCTTCTGCTTACACATCTTTGGGGTTTTAAAATTCCCAGTATTTAATGCTGGCTCTAAACCAAACTACGAAACAATCATTTGACAAGCTGTTGGCATATCAAAGGGCGCTCACATTGGCAAGGCTCCGCGCCAAACTATTTTTTTTGCTTTTTCTTGAGAGCTGTGAAGCTGTGAAGATGAGAAAGAGAAGCAAGGAGACAAAGGCAGCGACAATGTCCAGGCAGTAGAAAATAAAAACTAGCAGTGTTCCGCAAAGGGAACCAAATGCTTGTAGGTGATTTGGGCTCAAACCGACTTCCAGGAGAAGCACAAAAAGGTACAAGACTATGATCTTAGGGGGGTTAAACTTTAGTTCCACTTAAACTTGTACCAGCACAGGCTGGTTCACCAGAAAGCACCAAGGTTCTCAGACTCCAGAACGGTACCAGAACCGTGTCAGTGTGAAAGCCCTATCAGATACCACACCTTTCCGTGTACCATCAGGACAGACCTGGATAGAGCGAACAGCAGGTGGTTGGACAGGCCAAACCAGACCAGATGAGGCTCTGTAAAAGCAGGGCCAAATTACCTCCTCTTAACCTTGTCCCTTACATTCTGTTGGGCCCTGGCTAATCGCCGGCAGGTGCCAGGCGAGGTAAACTGAAGCCAGGTGAGCTGCCAGCCAAAACAGACAGTCTCTGAGCCTCCTTCTGTTTGGCAGAGAGGCAGTGTGGGTAGGTTGACCTGGCTGGCAGGTGGATTGCAGCATCTGCAGTGTTAGTATCAGACAGCAAGCATCTTAGTGACAGCTTGTCCCTGAGAAGCTGATATGGGTCAAGTTCACAAGTTGACACAAGCGCAAACACTTTGACACACTTACAGACACACAAACAATTTAAAGGCTCAATTGTGACATGTGGGCATTTAAATGGTCCTTGGCAATGGAAAGAAGTGCAGATTAACAAAGTGTTTGTGGTGACATTCCCTTTAATCCAGCTATCTATGAATGGAAATTCAGTGGACGCCCACTTAAAGGAACACTTCCATCACATAATTGAGGTCAATTCTCTGTCAGTTGAACAAATTGTGGACATTTTAAAATCCTTTAAAAAGGTCCAAACTGAAACCTTTGCTATACATACGTTCGGAAGGGGTTCTTATTTGATCCTTTTTTTATCTGAACAATCAGGACACGGTCTGTGTATTACTGTAAAAGAGCATCCAGCTGTTATTATCATAAAGTAATTACAATCAAGTCAAATTCTGAATTATTTCCCTGATTGTCCTCATTCTCTATAAATGGACTGAGTGGTTTTGTGTGTTTCTTTGTTACGGTATATCTGTGTCTATGTGTTTGCTTGTTGATGTGGACACAGCTGAAAATTAAGCGGTGGTCAGGTCAGGCCAGGCCAAATCTTGTTAGCCATGTGGAGAGGCTCACTCTACTGAGTATAAGAGGGTGACACGACAAAACAAACTCCTCAATTCATCTCGCGTCCAAGAGCAGTGACACTAGCCACTGTTTGCTCCAAATGGGCTAATGCATTCGGGTTGGCGATAATGACATGTAGCTACTGACCTTGATGAGTAATGTTGGAACTGCAAAGCTAGTATGTCGGAACAAATATATATGTAATTATAACAATTTAAAAATCAATATCCAAATGATCAAAAGGTCATCATAAAATGATCACTTCTAATATTTATATTATATGTGAAATATATTACAAATATTCACCCTAATCATTGTCATTTTATTATCATTATAATTACACAAATTATCTGTGTCTGTATGTATGTATGCATGTATGTATGTATTATGTATGTATGTATGTATGTATGTATGTACCATCGTTTGTGTGGGTTGGTTGGTTGATGTAGGTGGAGGTTGACCTATTTATTACGTCATATGTGTAATAACTGTTGGCCCGTTGAGACCACCTACATACAGAATAAGATTAATCCTCTCAAGCACACAGCACACCAGTTCATGTGCTGCAATAACCACAAGCATACAAACACCAGCGTTCTGTCTTCTCCATCTGACAAAGACCTAGACTGTCACAGCAATTTCCATTTTCCCAAGCATGAGAAATGGATCCCTCACGTTAGAGTCTGATATAAAATACAGACCTTTGAACTAATCCTGTGCTCCAACACCTAAGTGACTGTTATAACCAAATACAAAACTCTTTTACATTGTCATAATTACTATACTCTTTTAGTATTCAGACAACTCAATTCCTAATGCTCGCCAACTCCCCATCTTACAACCCATCTCATATTCCTAGAGATATTGAGATTCAGCCTTCAAAGACACATGATCTACATAGTTACCTATACACCAGAAAAAATCAAGTTTTATTTTGCCTTTGCCTTGAATAAATAGTTTGTGTGTCTCATGCTGGCAATAACACTAGAGATTAAAATATGCAGGTAATGCAATGGCAAAATGGTGTTGTCTGGTAGAATGGCTGGAAAAAGGTCCTGACATTGTATAAGGCTTCAGTAAAGAAACACAGGAATCTAAACATTTGGTACAATAAGTCATGCCATTAGTGCTATCATTATTTTCTTCAATGTCTGATAAGAAATAATATATAAAAAAACACAAGCATGGGAATGCATAGTGATGTTATGAGAAGTGCACCCTTTCAATGATGTGACCACCGGTGGCTTTATGTTCAAATCCCAAGAGAACATATGTATAAGATACTCAATATTCAATACTCAGACAGATTAAAAGTTTGGAATCTAGTTCCGCTGCACCCAGTACCACCTTAGTACCACCTTAGTTTAAAACACCATGTATAGTCTATGCTGTACAGAGTAACATAATAGGCTGTTTTTCCCAGAGTGTCAGAGTTGGAAGTCTTACCTCATTAATCATGCTTTCATCTAAAATCTGCTGCTTCCCAACCCAGGGCCCCATGGCTTGCTCTGTTCGCTCCACTGTATGTCAGGATATCAATAAAGCCGCTCAGACAAAGTAATTGTCGGACGGCTTAGGCAGGTGCATCGTAACATTTGCACAGGTGCTTGTGTGCAAGTGAGATTTCTCAAGCCTGTGAGTCTATTTCCATTATCAAAAATGTGTGTGTGATAGGTGTTGGTGATACATACTCTTACAACACGGCAGTTATTCTAGCCCCTATCGTTTGCAGTGAGGGTGTTGACCTGAATGCCCCAGACTCTCTTCCCTGTCAGGGAGGACCTGACGATGGAGGAGATGAACTTGTGCAGCCAGGCCTGTGTGAGAGCGATGATAGCCTGGCATCTCTGGCTCTGGGGCGATACTCCTTATCCTCAAATGCCTCTGGTGTGAGTGACCCCCCATTAACCCAGACCTCAGACAACACAGCGCCAGGATGGGGGCGCCCTTAGCTCAGTTGGTAGGGCGCCCCCCCCATGGGCCTCGGCCAGCAGTGGACCCGGGTTCGATTCCAGCCCGCGGTCGTTCTCTGCATGTCACTCCCCTCTCTGCCCCATTTCAACTCTGTCTCTACACTATCAATAAAGCATAAAAATGCCCAAAAAATATCTTAAAAAAAACACAGCGCCAGGAGTCACCACATGGCATTTTCCATTCTTAACTTTCTAACTACAATCTGCCCCTTCTCTTTTTTACTTCAAATAGAACCATTGCTACAACCAGATAAATTGAGACGTATCTCTGACTAATGTCATCATTGCCAGCTGTGTCCCAGCACCCTGCACTCTGAAACCTTTTGGTCTTTTAGGGGTGATGGACAGAGTTGAGCTTGGTCGGCCCCGGTAAGATGAGCTTTGTTGGCCCTTCTTTTGACCCCATAAACACAGACTGTCCTGTCACCTTCCACAACAACATGGCAAGGCGATCCGCTTTTGTCGCCACCGGGACACAAAGGACCCCATGTCCGAGCTTGATTGACATAGACAATACACTGCCTTCAAACTGCGACGATCAGTGCAAATTGCAGGGTTTAATCTGATGACATGTGTGGCAGATGTGGACAATGGGGACTGGAACGCTTGTTGTCTTCTTGTGCCAAGTACAAGAGGCTCTACTGTTCCACACAGTGTTGTCAAATCACAGCGAATAGGTGGATTCTGTAAAGGAGATACCTTCTTCAAACCCTTATGGTTTCAGTATCCAAAGCTCAGGTATACTGTAAGCTGTCGAACTGGCATCCAATGCTACAGGTATATACTGGCACTCTCTGGCCTGTGTGACCAACGCAGGCTCGACAAAAGGCAAATGCATGCCCCCATTAGATGCAAAAATATGAGATGTATGTTTTCAACGTTATGTTGGTCGCTGCCCTCATACTTCCATGCGTATATGTTGGAATGGACATTATGGAAAAAATCCTCTAGAGGGCAGCGGTGCCACCCTAAGTAAAAAGTTACCTCAATAGGAAAGAAGGAGAGTCAGGCAGCCATGAAAAAGATTAAGCAATAGCGACATAGCCATAGTACTGACAGAGGCAAAACAGGAGGCGTTGTTTTATGATGGTGGTCTCTGAGGCCATTATTATCATCACGACATATCCAACAAACTAGTCACTGTAAGCTTGCAGGATACGTGCAGAAATACGGACAAAATGTACGCATAGTACGGACAGAAGGCTCGGCTCGTACCCGTATGTGTATCTAACGTAGAGCATAAGTAAGCCTTAACCCTGATCAATGTGATCGCAATTATGCAACCCACTTATCAGTCTTCATGATTAAAACATCATTTGAATGTGATAATACAGTGGAGAAATGTTTATATTGTGTTTTTTTGTGAGTGCTTTGCATTAAAAAAGACAAAACCATACAAAGGAAAACTGTATGTTTGCTGATATTGTATATTCTAAAAGCTATATAGTGATATTTTACTTTTACATTGTTCAGCTCTCAGGGATGCAATATTGAACATCTCTATGTTTCTTATGTAATAATGACCACCTGTGTTCATATTTGGTGAGTGGTGAGGTGAGTCCAAAATAAACAAAAAGAGCCATAAAATATTGTGTTATATTCCATAACCACGCAAGGTTATATCCTCTTATATAATAACTATTTTTAGATAAGACTTCACACATTGTTACACAACAATGGCTCTGAGCCCACGGCTGTGTTAGGAGTGTGAGAGATGGGGGAGGACGTGGCATACCCTGATCAGCAGCTCTCTCTGTATTGCATGACTCACTGTTAAAGGAAAACAGACACAAGCCATGCAGGCACTCATTAACTAAAAACTCCCTGGGTGGCTGCTGTTTACCCAGCATTCTTTGTAAATCCAATTAATGTTTATCAGACTGCTGGAGTGTCTCTGTCCAGCTGTCCTCTCTGGAGAAACAACACAACTCCCCCTCACCATGGAAACCCATGGCAGCACACATAGACAAGCCCAGGCTTTCACAGTGCTGTGTCTGGGAGTGGGACACAGTGGGAGTGATGACAGTCATCCACAGCAGAGCGGATGCTGCCATGATGCCAGGCCTTTTTATGGTCCTAACATGAATATTGATTCACATGTTGAGAAGCACCGGCCATGTGACTAGGCCATGTTCTGCTGGAACATCTGAATGCTTGCAAGCAAGTAACATGGATACAGTTAAGTAAATTGGCATAACAACACAATATTATGCAGGCAAACTCACACATGCAGAGGTCGAAATAAGTGGAGAGAAGAAGAGAATAACAAGTAAGAAAAAATTGTTTTTTTTAGGATATAATATAATTTCTACACAGCCAACTACAGCCTGAACCCTGTGCCACTGATACCAGTGTGTTATTCAGCAGAGGTGAGCTCCCTCTCTCTATAATGGCTGGCGTTAATTCGGGGGGTCCGGTGTCAACGAAGGACAAAGCTGTGATGAGAAACCCTATCAGGGCCAGGGTTCATCAGAATAATGGGAAGGCACCCTCTCTGTACAACAGTCTGTGGGGTGAGGCCTGGGCCAAGTGTGCGTGACTGCTCTGATAAACAATACTCTACAGCAGGTCATGAAGTGCACAAACAACAATCAAGGTCATGATCTAACAGAGGGGAGCCACATTGTTTTTACATGGGGTGTTCAAGTAGAGCTCGATTATATGTAGCTCGATTAGAGTAGTCAGAGACGTGAAGGACAGAAAAGTAATTTGCATATGTTTGTATTTTATAATATATATATATATATATATATATTATATATTATATATATATATATAAATATAATAATTATATTATATATCATATACATACGTTCTCATAACATATCTGTTTCCAGCTTCTCCAATGAGACAGTTACCTGACAGACTTATTTAGTTGTAAATGTAACATATTTGGGTTTTGCATAGTTTAAAACACCTTGGAACATTTTCCATTATTTTTTAATCAACAATGAAAATCAGCGTCAGCTGTAGCCCTGGTTGTAATGCTATCCTTAGTGCTTAGAAAGAATGCTTCAAAAGTAGTCTTTGGGGATGGACAAATGCGACCAAAACAAGTCCGTGCAACATAATGTGCCTCTTCTATGGAATGACCTGGTAGCCCTTTCTGATAAAAAAAGAAGGCTTGAATGCCGAAGGTGTAAATGCTGCAAACATAAAAATACACCGTCTGCTACAGTCTCGTGACATCTCAAAGGGTTAAGGGGTGCATCTACAGAGAGCAGCTGCTTGTGTCTGTATTTTGTTATTAGGAAAATGCTCTCTATTGATGTCTTAACTTAGAAAAAGAGAAAATATTCTGAGCTGACACCCTGAACGTGTAGTCCACTCACTACCCTGACAGCTTCAAACGATGCATCACATAACTGCTCTTTCCAATTCCACAATGATGTTCAGAGATTTGTCATTCGGCTTTAACTGCCTGTGGGCAGAGTGGTTACTAATTCATTCAAATATACTCACTATGTAAGAGGCTGAAGTGCTCCAATCAAAGCAAATAAAAGGGTCTGTGATAGGATGAAAAGAAGACATTAGCCCTGCAGTATGCAATACTCTTCATGTAAATGTTGTCTGTGCTTGGTTGTCGGATTATTTGACTGACAATGGCCTTGATTATGGAGGCTTTTCATTCATTTCCATTAGGTGAATCTGACGTCCCATATTCAAATGTTATCTACATTGTCTTGTCCTCCCTATTCAGCTATAGCTCCTCACCAAGCCTCCTCTGTAATGAATAGAGTCTGAATAAACTCTGTGCCATAAAGCTTCAGAATGAGACGACCAGCCGCGTCCCTTTCAAAGGGATTCATTCATTCCTGCTCCGCTGGCTTGTCCACTATGATTTCAGAGAGGTCCAAACTGCTTTTGCAATTTAACCAACACGTGAAAGGTGTAGGGCTTGAATCAGTCCACCGCTGCGTGAATGTGTCCTTAGAGGGTAGAGCTGAAAGTTGTGGCCCTTTCCATGAAGAGGAGATGACAGGGTTATCAGGGACAGGGCCATCAAAGGAGGTGGTGTCAGAGCAGACAGAGGCCTTGTAATGGCGCGTGGTTGGGTAGTCTGGCTCTCCCAACGTTTGCTCAATGGGATAAGGGCACCTCTCTTTCAGTGAGGCAGGCCAACATGTAAGTATGTTCCCCTAATAAATCACTTCTGCTGAGTGCACACAATCACCTAAATAACATTTATTTAATGGCCTGCAGATCAACACAGGGTGTAGGGTTGCTTGGAGACACACACAAACATGGCAACTGCCACAACTTTGAATGATATACTGAAGTGGACAAGCTGACAAGAAGAAAAAAACAAACACAAGCCAATTCACAAACCCCATTATTATTATTATCATGAACACATAGCAACCCCCTACCTTGGTCAGCCGAGGAAATGTGCCTTTTCTCTCCTTGAATCGCTTTCCCATCTTATTTTTGGAGCCATTTCTGTACAGAGGTAGAATCTGAGTTTAGGCATACTGCAATTTTACAGTGACGGGAACTATTCTTTAATGATGCCTAAGTGTATTGCTTCAAGGTTCAAAAATAAAATCTCTTTTACAAAGCAACTGCTGTTGTCATTCACTATAAGATGAATATTAAAAATCACAATGTTGCATGATCAAGTGAGCTGTTTACTCATAGCTGTCAGTACCACACTGACACCTTCTGGGCACAAGTCTGGTTTTTCTCATAATACACACATCGAGCTCTGCCTATTTTATAGAAAGGTGTGGAGTAAGTCAAACAGTTTCCGGTGCTAAGAAAGGTGTCTAATTCGCTAAGTAATCACCCACAAATAAATAACTTGTGTAAGCCCATAGGGAAAGATACACATAGGCCTATAACAAGTAGGCTTATTAAGGTAATCAGTTATATTGATGAGCATAACTCTTTAGAACTAGGTTTAGGCGAAATGACTATTATACTGGCTTGCAATTAAAACATTATAGTCCTAATATTGCGTGTACCAATAGGCCTACCTCCGCAAATGGGATATCGTGTCCATAAACGCACAGATGAGTAGGCTATCGCACTAACCTTTTCTCTAAAAATGACTTGCTCGGCGCGCTCATGATGAAACAAATCAACAAGGTGGAAGTGATGAGGCGGTCACGGGCGACATGCCCAACCGTTAGTTTGTGGGCTCCGGCCCGGCGAGAGCATACGGCTGGCAGACCGTCTTAAGAAGCACACAATGGCTGTTATATTCTCCACACAAAGTGCCAATCGACTATTTGATTCTCCCTCCAGGCCCCCGATGCAGCTTGCAGGCAGGTGCTCACGGGCGTGCCAGGCAGCGCGCGCGTGTGTGTAGGCTACGAGAGACAGGTAGAGGGCAGAGTAAGAGAGCTCGACACAAAGGGAGGGACAGGCACCCACTGGGCTATTGATTTTCCAAATAGCATGGGCCTACTGTGGGTCACAGCAACGCGTTTCCTGACTGTACAAGTAGCCTATGCATACAAAGCTCCCTAATAGCCTACCAGAATATTACTTAATAAGACAAAGGTAATAACGTTAGATTTAATTTAGCCGAAGCTTTTATCCAAAAGGAGTTTGAACTTGAGCTAGGCAGATAGCATTAAGGGTTTTGCAAAAGGGTCGGCCCTCATTTGACCATTGGAAAAGTTAACGCAGAGAGTGTTGCCATGCTTTCCCTTTTGTTTTTATAAGTTGTCCCTAGCAGGAGACAACAGAAGAAGATAGAGAATGAAGGATATAGGATGGAAGAGACTTGGAATAGAATAGAATAGTTTTGTAAAATAGAAAAATTTATTACTATTATCTCAGTTGGTCTGATTTGTGGCTAAAGAGACAAATATGAGATGAAAGCACCTAATGGAAACAGTGAGTGTGCATATTTCAGGTATAGCCTAGAAGGGCTTCATTTCTGTGTTGTGTAATAATATCACTACATTATATATGCCTAGAGCTTTTCAAGTTACACAGGTACACTTTACAATTTGCACAATAGATAATCAACACTAGCATATGATTTGTTTGTGGAAAACAATTCAGATATGACAACAAATACATTATAACAGCCATTCTTTCACATTTGTCTTTTTGTGCGGATTTATATGCACTGAAATAAACCCATGTACCTCGCTGAAGCTGTAGGCCTTATTTCAAAAGCCCCTGCAAAACGGAATTTGACGAAAAAATGAATTGCTTCACCCAAATCGATTGCTAAACAATGATGACTAAACAGGATAAAAAAAACCCTAACCCAAACACAGAAACACATTCAGAACACAGAGAAAACTGTGATGACCTTCTTGTATCATCATTTATTGGACATTGTATGACTTTATCCTCGACTCCTACGATTACTCATGATAAAAAAAGCATCACAAAAGTCTTGTTGTTCAATAACGTGGTTTATTTCGTATGAACAAGGCAACATTACAGCACCAGTCGGATAGAAACATTCAGAGATCACTTTAGTTCTCCACATCGAGGATGGTTATACAGTAGCTTTTGTTTAGTACACCTTCAGCTTATTATGTGACCAGCTTATTATTCTTTTTTTTGATAGGCAGCGATTAAAACTGAGCACCATTTGAAGTGATATCGGAAACAACGTATGAGAGGAACAGTGGACTGCAGCAAGGTAAGTCTGAGGATAACACGCACAATCTTTTGACCATGTTTTGTGATATCTGCTCTGCACAAAAGCCCTTTTTATCATAATTTCTGTAAAAAAAACATTCTGCATGATCACAATCAAACTTATGAGGTGTTTGAATGATCAGAATGCACTGGTAGAAATTTGCTGTATGACTTGTTTCATAAAAAAAAATAACTTTTGGGAAAATTATTACAGATACAATATACCCAGGTAAAGTGTAAAGGGATAATCCACCCAAACCCAACGTTGCAGTACCAAACACCTTCCCTCTGGAGACTTATTTAAACAGTTTCCGGTGCTAAGAAAGGTGTCTAATTCGCTAAGTAATCACCCACAAATAAATAACTTGTGTAAGCCCATAGGGAAAGATACACATAGGCCTATAACAAATAGGCTTATTAAGGTAATCAGTTATATTGATGAGCATAACTCTTTAGAACTAGGTTTAGGCGAAATGACTATTATACTGGCTTGCAATTAAAACATTATAGTCCTAATATTGCGTGTACCAATAGGCCTACCTCCGCAAATGGGATATCGTGTCCATAAACGCACAGATGAGTAGGCTATCGCACTAACCTTTTCTCTAAAAATGACTTGCTCGGCGCGCTCATGATGAAACAAATCAACAAGGTGGAAGTGATGAGGCGGTCACGGGCGACATGCCCAACCGTTAGTTTGTAGGCTCCGGCCCGGCGAGAGCATACGGCTGGCAGACCGTCTTAAGAAGCACCCAATGGCTGTTATATTCTCCACACAAAGTGCCAATCGACAATTTGATTCTCCCACCAGGCCCCCGATGCAGCTTGCAGGCAGGTGCTCACGGGCGTGCCAGGCAGCGCGCGCGTGTGTGTAGGCTACGAGAGACAGGTAGAGGGGGCAGAGTGAGAGAGCTCGACACAAAGGGAGGGACAGACACCCACTGGGCTATTGATTTTCCAAATAGCATGGGCCTACTGTGGGTCACACAGCAACGCGTTTCTGTACAGTATGCATACAAAGCTCCCTAATAGCCTACCAGAATATTACTTAATAAGACAAAGTTAATAACGTTAGATTTAATTTAGCCGAAGCTTTTATCCAAAAGGAGTTTGAACTTGAGCTAGGCAGATAGCAATAAGGGTTTTGCAAAAGGGTCGGCCCTCATTTGACCATTGGAAAAGTTAACGCAGAGAGTGTTGCCATGCTTTCCCTTTTGTTTTTATAAGTTGTCCCTAGCAGGAGACAACATACAGAAGAAGATAGAGAATGAAGGATATAGGATGGAAGAGACTTGGAATAGAATAGAATAGTTTTGTAAAATAGAAAAATGTATTACTATTATCTCAGTTGGTCTGATTTGTGGCTAAAGAGACAAATATGAGATGAAAGCACCTGTAATGGAAACAGTGAGTGTGCATATTTCAGGTATAGCCTAGAAGGGCTTCATTTCTGTGTTGTGTAATAATATCACTACATTATATATGCCTAGAGCTTTTCAAGTTACACAGGTACACTTTACAATTTGCACAATAGATAATCAACACTAGCATATGATTTGTTTGTGGAAAACAATTCAGATATGACAAGGTAAGTAAAACAAAATACATTATGACAGCCATTCTTTCACATTTCTTAGTCTTTTTGTGCTGATTTACATGCACTGAAATAAACCCATGTACCTCGCTGAAGCTGTAGGCCTTATTTCAAAAGCCCCTGCAAAACGTAATTTGACGAAAAAATGAATTGCTTCACCCAAATCGATTGCTAAACAATTGTGACTAAACAGGATTAAAAAAAACCCTAACCCAAACACAGAAACACATTCAGAACACATATAGAAAACTGTGATGATCTTCTTGTATCATCATTTATTGGACATTGTATGACTTTATCCTCGACTCCTACGATTACTCACGATAAAAAAAGCATCACAAAAGTCTTGTTGTTCAATAACGTGGTTTATTTCGTATGAACAAGGCAACATTACAGCACCAGTCGGATAGAAACATTCAGAGATCACTTTAGTTCTCCACATCGAGGATGGTTATACAGTAGCTTTTGTTTAGTACACCTTCAGCTTATTATGTGACCAGCTTATTATTCTTTTTTTTGATAGGCAGCGATTAAAACTGAGCACCATTTGAAGTGATATCGGAAACAACGTATGAGAGGAACAGTGGACTGCAGCAAGGTAAGTCTGAGGATAACACGCACAATCTTTTGACCATGTTTTGTGATATCTGCTCTGCACAAAAGCCCTTTTTATCATAATTTCTGTAAAAAAAACATTCTGCATGATCACAATCAAACTTATGAGGTGTTTGAATGATCAGAATGCACTGGTAGAAATTTGCTGTATGACTTGTTTCATAAAAAAAAAAAAACTTTTGGGAAAATTATTACAGATACAATATACCCAGGTAAAGTGTAAAGGGATAATCCACCCAAACCCAACGTTGCAGTACCAAACACCTTCCCTCTGGAGACTTATTTAAATGGTGGTTTTTCGTGTCACATATGGAGTATCCCTTTAAAACTACATCTCTCTCAAATAAACCCCTTGCACAAATAATTTTATCTTATTTTGAAGTCAGCATCTGTTGGCTGGAAACAGATCTACAGCTGTTCCGAATCCATACACACTCGTATATGGCATTTGTTCGTCTTATTACAGCCAGTTAGAATTGAACCACACTGGGATTGGATTCAAAGAAGCAACAAGCACGGATGGAATGTTTTCCTATTCCGTCTATATAAAACTTTCCAGATTTCAGACCGGGAACTTTGAGCACGTCCTTCTGAGAAAGAGAGAAGGAATAAATGTGAAAGGCCCCCCCACATGTTCTCGATTTTCAGTCTCGGAGGTTTGAGAGTGAGCGAGTATGAGTTGTAGAAAGGGAGAGAGGGTTGTAAAGAAATGAGAAAAAAGAATGGCATGAGTTTCCTTCATTTTTGAGACATTTGATAAAGAAAGCATTAGGCTCTCTTCACCCTGTCCTCATCAGAGAGAAAAAAAAAACACTTATTTCTTTGGCTCTGTACTGTAGGCACGTGATGATTTGTCTCCCAAAGTACTTTTTGACTATGGACCGGCCGCAAGACTTGGTTCTTTGCATTGAGGAGGTAGCGGTGGCAGGTCTGGTAGAAAAAAATGGTCAGATGAGGTGTGATGTGAGCGGATTGAGCAGGAACCGGCGAATGTCTGAGGTTGTGTTATGGTTTAGGTGGAGGTCAGGTGGATCTGAGGGGCAGAAGAAAAAAAAGAGAATTACAATAAAATCTTTATCAGAAAATCATAAGGCTTTGTCTGAAGAAGCAATGGTATAGAGTGGCTCAAACAAGAAACGTACTTCATCCCAGGTGCTTTTGATGGTGTTTTTCGTAGCCCACTGCATTATCAGAAGCGGGGCCTGTCGGTGAAAAAGAGCCATCATCATGTCAGGCAAGATTACAAGATTACAAGATTACTTTATTTTGTCCCGAAGGAGATTCGTCTTAGACGTACAGACTGCTGCATAACACATAACACAACAAGACAATAGAAAAATAGAATACTATATAGAAAAAAAAAAATTGGCAGATTGGCGCCATCTCTGCTTCAGTAATGGTGCAAGTTGTCAAACAAGTTGTTCACATTACCTCACTTACCTAAGTAGTCCTTGTAGTCCTTGGAGTATTTGTGCCTCAGACCGCGTCCATCTGTACAGAAAATGGCACACAATTAAGATAAAAGTTTTAAAAAATGAATATTCGCCATATCATACACAATATCCTTGGAATTGAAGAGGTAAATCCAGTAAAACAACAAATGTTCTTTTGATTAAATCATTAGTTTAAATATCCCTGCCAACAGCTTTCACCGTAAATTAGAAGTTGAGGAAGTGCTCTGGGTTGCCAGGTCCCTCCACTTTGCATATTATTCATAGATTATATAAGAAACTTGGCGGCTAATAGAATTTCATCTGCCAAGAAAATACCAGGCCAGACTTCAAGCCTGCTGGCACAACCCAGCACCCTGTCTCTTTTCTTTGGTGCTTTTTATAAGAGCACACACCTTAGAAAGAAGTTCCAATGGACAAGTTGTAAAGGTAAAATGAAGCTTGGAGAAGATGTGTTTGTGTGTGTGTGTTTGTTTGTGTGTCTGTGTTTGTGTGTATGTGTGTGTGTGTGTTAAAGGCCTTGATTTAAAAGCTATATGAGTCTAGTTCAGTAACTCTAGCCATACCAGAATTAGCACGTTGCTTGATGCACTGTCCCCGGTTAGGGATGCCCGCAGCGGGGTTTCCCTGGTTGATGATGTGGCACTCGTAGCCCGTGGGACAGTGAAGCGGCTCGTCTCCATCCTCGGTTGTGCTGCAGGCCTCGGCTATAGAGGAACAGAGATAACGAACATCAATTGCACCAGGGTGATTCTCTGGACCTTATATATTCAGATAGCAGAATGGCTATCTAATGTATTGTGTTGATGATTGTACTGAGCCAATTGACATCCTGGCCGGGTGCATGTGTTTTACTCACCCTGCAGAACCTCCTCAGGGCCATCTAACAGCCAGCCGTTACCCCCCAACCACCGAGGCTTGGGCTGCACCAGCCAGTCCAACACTGTTCAGAACACACACACACACACACACACACACACACACACACACACACACACACACACACACACACACACACACACACACACACACACACACACACACACACACACACACACACACACACACACACACACACACACACACACACACACACACACACACACACACACACACACACACATAATACATATAATGATAATAATAGCCTACATATGTGTATTATTTTTTCGATCTGCTATAGTGTAACATAAACACACAGGTTACTACTGTGTGTGTGAAGGTGTAACCCTCTGCCTGTTGTCTATGCTGACCTGGTGGCGGCTGGACAGACTCCAGGCAGGCGTAGATGCAGCCATTGTAACAGCAGCGTTTGTGGCGCTCACACTCCGAGTCGGAGCGGCAGCCCGGCACCTCACACGCTCTCTCCGGCAGCATCTGGGGCGGCGGCGGACACCGGTCATTCTTCTGGTGCTGGGTGGACTGGGGGTGGTTTGGGTACTCGTAGTCCTACAGAGAGACACAGAAATGAACCAAAATGTCCCATCAATTGAATAAGAATATCAATTGGAATTCATTTAATGTAATCTTTTATTTATATTTGAGATATCATTGAGGGGTGACCCTCATATCCAAGTCAATCAAAACAATGCAAAGTAAAAACAACACGAAAACAATGCGACAACAATGATTAGTATGAAATAAAGTTAGTACCCAGAAAAAGCTGATAAAAAGAGCCAAAACATTGAATAGTAGAAAAATAAATTAAATTACCAATTAAATAATACAAAGGAGAAAGTGATGTCAAATGGCTGCAATTAAAATGACATGGGTGAAAGTACAATAAAGTTATTTAAAACAGTTGCATGTAGAGTGTAGCAGATTTAGGATAAAATATATCAATCTTTTAAGGCCAGGACACACCAGTCCGACTTGTTTCTACTTGTTCCGACTACGCAAAAAATGGAGTCGGCCGTTTCAGGAAGCTCCAGGCTTCCCGTCGCGGCCAGAGAACACACCAAACTGACTGCTGACTTTCCGTACGCTCTGTTGCTTGCGCGGGACGTAATGTCTCCATAACAGCAGGCGGCGCTAATCTGTATTGTGGCCCGAAAAAATACGAAAGCCGGAAATGATTAGATAGAAATACGTATTTATATTTATGGACCATAAGAGCACAATTTTTAGCAGAGAGTGTCGAGCACGGTGTCGAGCAGTCAACAAGGGTTGATGCATGTGAGTACTCTCAAAACGGAACGAACAAACACATTAAAACGATGGCTAGCTGTTGTTAGCTGTTTGTGCTACCCGCCTCACTTCCGGGCTTCACTGATTCGCTAACCCTCCACCAATCAAATTGCTCCAAATGAAAGACGGTCGGCTCAAAACAAGCCCGACGACCTCTACGTCGGCCGACGTCACGGCACACACCAAACAGATTCGTCTCCCGACCCCTATCGACTCAACGACGGCGATTTTCGGGCTGGTGTGTCCTGGCCTTACAAGGTTGTGAAGGTTTTTATTTTAGTTTGGTGCTGCTTTCTTCCATCATGTAATTTGCCATTAACCACCAGAGGGCAGCATTGGATCAGAGTGGTCACTTTCCTGCACTGAAGACCTAACTGCAAGTGTTGCTTTAGTATGCATGCCGGCTGTGCTAATGTCCTGACCTGGATTGTGAAGCTAATTCCCTTTGGGAACACACACACTTCCCTGGTGGGTCTGAGAGGGAGAAAGCAGGACACGGGACCCTGAGACAAGCACTTCACACACATTGGCAAATTTGGTAACATACAGTGCTGGCCTGCGTGTACACATGTGATGCACAAGTAAAAACAGCAATGCACGCACTCTTCCTCTGTTGCCAATGAAGATCTGCTTTCTTATTCTTTACAGATGTTAACATAATGGGAATCAGGCCATGATCTCTGCTATGTGTGCTTTATTAGAACTGACCAAGCTGCAACTCTTTATCGAGTCGTGCTCAATGGTTTGGACATATCCAGAACAGAATGTGTGGTTTTATGCTCGTTCACACTGGTATCGAATATCACAAGTTGTGCACCACAGTGTAAGCAGCTTGTGGTTGTGTGAGGTTGTGTACACATGGGAAATATTACAGCCCTTTTCCCAAGGACATCAACTCTCTTTCTTCATACACTGCATTTTGCTTTAATAGTGCAAGTGTTCACAGTGTGAATAATCCAATTCCACTTATTTCTTCTCACATTAGCAATGAGAAACACTGTGCAGGCTGTTAACTGGCTGCTTGATCATCACTTTTACAGCAAGCACTGAAGGACATAACAAGGAACAATTTAAGCATTTAGTATTTTTTTTATTATCGACCATTACTGAAGTGATTAACGTTGAACTATTTGAGCATCTGCTGCATTGGATGTAATATAAAGCAGATTGTTTCTCATTCAGTTTTGCCTGTGGAGATCATGATGCCTCAAATGTTATTTCTGCAAAGTTGTTTGTCACAGGGCTGATATCACATGTTATGTGTCACCCCCCAAAAAAACAGTCTTTTTCAGTTGTGGGGTTGAATTTCTTTGCCTAAGCAGCCACCATTCATTTGGGGCGTGAGAGAGGGAGAGAGAGAGAGAGAGAGAGAGAGAGAGAGAGAGAGAGAGAGAGAGAGAGAGAGAGAGAGAGAAGAGAGAGAGAGAGAGAGAGATAGAGAAATGGGTGTTTTTCCTACACTAGATTAGTAATTAGATAATCAGCTTGTGGGCTGCGCACGGTCATTAAAACGGTGCTGTTTATTTGGCAGGCTCACTGAAGGGCTCTTACAAACCGACCGGAAAAACGAAAGCAAATGTTTGGCGCTGACGTGGTATCACTCTCACTGCATGTGTGTCCGCTTTAAGCACACATTAACTGGTTCTGGCAGCTGAAAGATTAGTGGGTGAATTGTTCTTTGGTGGGATGGGGAGAGGAGGAGAGGGGAGGAGGGAGGATTCACACTACGGATGGATTGAGGGAGCAATGTGCGGCTCTTTCAGTCTCTGTAGCATATTTCAACTGATGAGCTTTTTTTTGGACTTAAGACTTTCCTGTTTTGATTCAGTCTTACTGTTGTCATTCAAAAATTCTAATAAACAGATTGTATAAGCTGGTGAAACATAGTAAGTTGGTGGAGACCAAAACAGAGGTAAAAGAAGAGTAAACGTTGGCCTTAAAATCCGTGGGTGGCCAGAGACACGACTCCAGACGAATGCTTATTGCTCCGTGTCTGGTTGATGAAACAACTTGACATGTCCGTACTGATATCTTTGCAACTCTTTGAAGAGTGAAGGAAACAAACATGCCGGTGGCTTCACATACTCAGACTTGCTATGAATTTCCTCTCTGATGTAACGTGGAAAATGTCTCCGTTGCCAAAAAAAGGGAGTGACTGGAGTAAAGCAGCAGTTGGTATGGAAATGTGGGTATTCGTGTATCATTGTGAGTGTGTTTACTTCTTGCTAACAGGTTTGCTAACAGGTTTGCTATATTAACTTTGATAATATTGTATAGAACATAATAAAGAATAATTTGCGTTGCCCCAAACTGGCCAAAATAATCAACTTCTTCCCTTTAAGACAACATTGGATACTTATACATTTGTGTACGTTTTCTTTTCTGTTAAATAGACATTTTTCACCCTTTTGGGTGTGTGACTGAAAAGGTTTATTGTTTCGTTTTTTGACACCAGCCTCAAAAACTTCCAAAAAATACCCGGACCTAATCACTTGTATGGCATTTTTTACAGTTACGTCTGCTGATATACAAGCTCCCCCACACTTTGGACTAAACTCTTCATCCATGGCTCTCAGGATGTCATTCACAACGTCCTCTGGTGTAATCACATCTATGAATGACGACTACAAAGTCTGCTGTGACTGGATAATGACATAATCGCTACTACCGTCTCCCCTTGTCTCATATCCGATCTGTTCCTCAAGTCTCCTACAACTGTGTCTCCTACAAAAGGTCAAGTGCGCCCTTCCTGTTTATGCAACTATGTAGACAAGTGGATATTGGACACTGCAGAAGCCATTCATTCTTAAATACGTGTGCACTGTTTTGATCCTTGAGTCCTTAGACTTATACAATGTAAAAATATACATTGCCATACTGTCCTACAGCTCTTACTGTTACATGCTTCACTCTCAGGTCTCCTCTCTCTCACTCACACAATCCTGCACACTTCTCTTCATATTTGCACATTTTCTATTTCCTTACTTTTCGATACCCTTTTGGTCTTGCCTTACTTTGGCACTACTTCAAACATATTTATTGTTTCTATTACTTACCTTTTTTTTAATCCTTTTGTACTGACCAAGTTTGGAGAGAAACATACTTTAGATTCCTTTGTATGTCTGGCACATACAGTACTGTATTGCAGACATTGACAATAAAGTTGACTTGACTTGACATCCCTCTGATGTTCCGCTTTATTTATTTACACTCCTGTCTGCTCGACTGCTCTCCTGTAGAGAAACTGCCGGCGGGGACTTGTGTGATGTCCGTGTCTGTCTTTAGGCGTGTGTGTGCCTCTACGTCTGACATACTCTCACTATCTCTCTTCTCTTCCCCCTTGTTTTTTTCTTCCTATTTCCTTGATTACTTCCTCTTTCTTTGGTGCACAAAAGCAGTGGCACAAGGGTGGCTGTAACAACTAATCCCAAACCCCCACCACCATTATTTTCAGTGCTCTTGCTCTGTGGTTCCCTTGGGGAGTTTGTGTGCAGAACCCACTGGAGACCTTGTCTGGCTCCATAACTGTACTGAGATCAGTCCGTTCACGGTTCCACGCAGAGATCTCAGACAGATACTGAGACTTATTTGGGCTTCCCTTTTGCGGCTGCATGTGCACAACAAACACACAGACCCCGAAAAAGAAAGGTGTGTTCTTTCATATAAGTGTAACCCAAACGTGCCAGAGATCTCCTATGTCTACTAAATGAGGTAGCCACTAGCCAACAGTACACATCTGGTCTTCTTTTGAGTTGTCAGGCCTCATTTCCTCTGTCTACACCAGGAATCAGGTTTGACAGAAAGATCGGCAGACGTGCACATAGATGGAGGCACGGCAGGCTATACTTTGAGTCAAACAGACAGCCTGTAAAGAGTTTCAATGAGTGAGGGTAGGACATGCTAACAGACAAACAAGTAGTTGCAAAGCCTTGAACTGTGGACACACTGGCAGAGTGGGGATGTCTAACCTTGAAAAACCCAGACAAAACAGACCCAACCCAAACAAGGTGTGGTTTACACAACAGGCAGCTAATTAGTGTAGGGAAACCAGAAGTAGCATCTGCTACCTGTCAGTCATAACCTGAGGAGGCAGGGCAATGATAGCAATAATAGAGTTGCCCTTAAATTAGGGGCTGCACGATATCAGGAACACTTGTGATATGTGAAAACATTGCTTGAATATTGCGATGATGATATAACGTGCGATAAATAATAAATAATAATTGCTCAAATGTACGGTGTTAATGTCTTTCTGCTCTGTGTGCCAACATGGACCACACCCAGCGAGTAGCCTATATGCGAACACTGGAAAAAATGAATGAAAAAATTAAACACATCATTTCCATTCAAAAAACATGGTTTTATTGTTTATGAGACATTCTGGTAGGCTACATCTGATTGGTCAAATATATTGACATGCAGAGTGCGAATGTGTGGCACACATGGAATAGGCTAGCCTTGTCCAACCAGACCATCGTACTTCATTTCATTTGTACAGAAGGTCTGGAACTGCCCTATATTGGCAAACGTTCACTCACTTGGAGGCGGGTGTCTGTTGAAGTTTAAAACTATTGGATCTGGGGGGCGCCTTTAGCTCAGTTGGTAAGGCGTCCCCCTCCGGGCCGGGCCCAGCAGCAGACCCAGGTTCGATTCCCACCCGCGGTCGTTCTCTGCATGTCACTCCCCTCTCTGCCCAATTTCACCTCTGTCTCTCTGCACTGTCAATAAAGCATAAAAATGCCCAAAAAATATCTTAAAAAAAAAAAAAAAAAAAATTGGATCTGCCCAGTGCCACTCTTGATCAGCCAACCAATCGCATAACGTTTGGTCGTGACGTATGACAGGAGCCGGCTTCTGACGGTGCCTTCCAGTTGTACTGGGAACTCGGAAATTTCCGACTTCACTACATATTGTAGTCTATGAATCTACCGGTACCTGGCAACGGTAACTTGCAGGTACGGTAGATTCATTATTCCTAACGTTTAGTTATTTGGATGAGAAAGGTTGTAGGCGTACCATACTTTCCGAGCAGATGCACTGGACCACAGACAGGTCGGAACTCGGAACTACCAAGTCGGAAATCTCCGAGTTCCGAGTATAAAGGAACGCAGCATTCAACTGAAACTGGAGCGCGACTTCGAAGTCATCGTTCTCAGCCACTCGCTCTGTTCGCTGATTGGACGGCCGCAAATTTCCCTGAGCTAGAGCACATGTATTCACCGCAGCCCCAGACTGACTACTGAAGGGAAAATGAAATTTGAGCGGAAGTAGGTAGGCGGGCGGAGCCAGGCTAGGAATAGGCTGCAATGTATTGCAATTCAAGCAATCTTTCTGATACATACACCTCAAATGTTGATATTGCAGGAGTTACAACAACATCCACTAATGTGCTTCTGACCATCAGGGCATCATCTGACTGGGATTAGTCCAGTTTAGAGCTGCACACACACCAGTTCACAAAACCCCTGGTAAACCGAATGACTGACTGACTACAATATATATATTCCCAAGTTTAACACATCACAAATATTTTTTGTTTGTAAGCTAACAACCAGTTGAATAAAAATTTGATTAGCAATATTATCGCTAATGAGACAATACATTCACAGATTATTTAAAATATGTATTTGCACCATTGACTCCTGTTATTCCAACAAAGGAGGCTACATGAAAGTGAAAGGTGCAACAACGCTATGAAACGTCTTGCATTTTGGACTCTCTGTCCCCTTCACAAGACAGCACTGAGAGATTCTTCCTCTGTCAAAGTTGAACTCAAACTGCAACAAATGTTTTCTTACTCCACAATCCAATCCACTCATCATTCCATTGGAAATCATTGAAATTGCCCCAAAAATGTTGTGATGTGAATTGGCTATCGTGTAGCCTGTGACTGTAATGCATTGGTCATACATTCCTCAACCTTTAAGGCCACAAACTATTTGATGATGATATGAAATGCATTCCTAGCAGTGAAATGCAACCGGCTGTTCTACAAGTAGTCCAACAGAAACTGGCACATCTCAATGCTGTTGACGGGACAACTAACTCAAAAACAAAATGGAACACTGAAGAGAATAAGCTTGACCCTATTATTCAGTCAAACAGCAGGACAGGCAGTGCATGGATCTGTTTTTACCTAGCGGCCCCAGGCCAAGTCAAACAGTCCGGCCAGCCCATAACACAGGAAGTACACGTGTTCCTGAGAATCTGCAGGGCCCCCATGTGTTAATAACAGGTGCTCTGAATGGAACCACAACACATCAAATACATGAAACTGTAAAGATGTATGATGGTAGCCTGAGCCACTGTTAGTGCTCACTCACTAACATGCCCAGGCGAGTGTCAGAGCCTGAGAGCCAGACGGTGTTAAAATATATAATCAATCAGCTTAAGGCCTCTGTTGTTACTCTTTCTTTTAAGCCCCTTTTTCTCTTCATTTTCCGTCGGCTCCACCACGCCTACATCTTCTCATGTAACCATCAAGCATGTTTCTCTTGATTGTACCTGGACTGGGTTGTAGTACGCCTACTTGTTCACCCCCCCCCCTACACCTTTATTAGTTGGCAGGCATTTTTGCCAGCCACACACAAAGAGGAAATTGGGAAAGTGCTCCTAGTGACATTTGAACCTTGTGGCAGTGGGAGGTCAAGGTAAGAGGCACTGGACATTCAACTCCCCAAGACCAGCGACCCAGAGGTCAGAGCCACAGCCTTCTGGTAGAAGAGAGATACATACATTTATTTATATCAATTAGCTTCA
This sequence comes from Ammodytes dubius, assembly GCA_026122265.1. Lineage (NCBI taxonomy): Eukaryota > Metazoa > Chordata > Actinopteri > Uranoscopiformes > Ammodytidae > Ammodytes > Ammodytes dubius. Next base: position 28,957,936 of record CM047513.1, on the reverse strand, counting down.
TCTGGAAGTTCTTTTGACTCAACCCAAACCCAAAACAGGAACGGAGCACGCTGGTGGCCTTGGGTTTGTTATTGTTTTTCTTCTCATTTCCCTTCCAAGGTACACTATTCCAAAGCTCTGTGCTTATACTTGAACTCTGTGAGTATAATTTGTCTTTCTTCACGGACCCGGTGTTGTGAATGAGACTGAGGGTGTGTGTGTTTCTGTTTCTGTGTGCGTGTGTGCTGTGTGTGTCGTGTGTGTGTGTGTGTGTGTGTGTGTGTGTGTGTGTGTGTGTGTGTGTGTGTGTGTGTGTGTGTGTGTGTGTGTGTGTGTGTGTGTGTGTGTGTGTGTGCGTGATTGGGTGTGAATATGTGGGTGTGAGGGAAGCGGTTAAAAAGAATGAAAGATGCAGAGATGAAAAGGTTCGGAGGAAGAAAGAGACAAACTCCATCTGCACAGCCGTCTCAGCATGTTCCAATTACAGCCGCTTTGAAGCACAGTCCAGCAAGACGGTGCTTTTTGGCCCATCCAGGAGGGGACCAGAGAGACAGAGATTTGAAAGAGGAAATAAGGGTCTTCTGGGAGAGGAGCGTCAAGTAGAAGGAGGAAGCAGTGCGAGAGAGGGCGAAAGGGCAAACTAATTCATATACAGAGGGGAAGAGAGAGAACGAGAGAGAGAGAGAGAGGGAGAGGGAAAGAGAGAGAATAAGAAGAAGGCCACCGAGGGCATACACCAGTTAGAAAGTGAGAACCTTGAAGCATGAGAGGTTTGCACGCTACACTGAGCCCTTGTTAGAGATGATCAATCAGTTACACTGAGCTGAGCAGGGGCCCGGTCTGCAAGTTCACTTCCTGCCCTAATAATACCAACACACCAACACACACACACACCACACACACAACACACACACACACCACACACACACACACACACACACACACACACACACACACACACACACACACACACACACACACACACACACACACACACACACACACACACACACAAAAAGTTGTACATCCAGTGTGCCCTTCAATTACTCATACGGAAACTTGAAAATCAGTGACTTATTCCAACCTGTCGCACACTCCACTCTCTGCTCCTCATCAAAATTGGAAAAAACTCTCCCTTCCACGTTGCTTTGTCATGTTTGGCAATCAAAGCGGGACAGCTGTCAAACTTTTCTTTTTTCCAGTGTTGGAAGAAACGTACAATAACCAAAGCAGTAAGACCAAGTTAAAGTCCTGCATTCCCAATTTTTTGAGATTTATTTATTTGAAATAGGGACAGTGCATATTGATGAACAGTTGTGAAAATATGCAAAATTGTAGCCGGTGGCTAATTTACATATTTAGTCCCTTCTATATAAAAGTACAGAAGAATATCAGTAAAATGTCAAAGCACTCAGCAGAATATCCGTTTGAAAGTGCCACAGTATAATATTATTGCTCTATTCATTGGGATGAATTAACGTGTGATCAGCATTTTTATGTTGTATGGATTGAACTGAAGCTAATTTTGATGACTTTATATACTTTTAGTAGTCTGCATAACAAGGCATCCTACAGGATGAGGTGGTCATAGGTTTTGTTTGTAAAACTTCAATTTGCAAACTAACTAATAATCAAAGCTGTCAAACTAGTGGAATAAGAAGTATTTATTTTTTGTGTCTCTTAAGTAGTTGTAAAAGTGTAAGTTCATACGAATCACACTTAATACCTTTATGATAATGAGGCTACAGCTGGTAGCCCTTAAGCTTAGTTCAGCACAAATACCAAAACAATGCTGCTTAAATAAGCTATACAAACACCAAAGGGCACAAAAACTGAAGAAAAAAAAAGTTGCAAGCCTGGGTAGTATTTACATTGCATGGCAGTGCTCATGGCCAAGAAATAGTCTGGAACAAAAAAAAACTTTTAAGACCTCAACATTTTGTCATTACCTATATATAAATGTCCATTATTGAGCCAATACTGATTGGTGGATAATATACCAACAGCTAGGTTGGCTCTGTCCCAAGCTGCTGCCTTATTAAACTATTCCTTTAAGCACAGTACTTTGGTAAATGTTTCTTATTCATTCCATTCATTACAGGATTAGCTCCTCATAGCAGGTCAACCTGGCCACCTCTCACCTCAGCCACAAAACTACTCTCCCTGTGTGAAACCAGCCTCTGTGGAACAGAGCCCGTATTGTACAATAACTGCTGCTGTTAGCTTTCACCTACCCTTACTTTGGAGGATATTGTAAACACCTAAACTATATATCGACATCAAGATAGGAAGGAAATTCACTCTCATATACAGTACATGCACATGATTAAAAGTCAAATAAGAGGTTAGCAGCCCTACCTTTTGGTTGAGTCCTCTTTTCCTGATTCGTCTGGCATGACTTCCTGTGGACAGGACCAACAGGGACAGCAGCAGCAGCAGCAGCCCCACAGAGCCCGGCATGGTCTGTGTATGTGCAACCCCAAACTCCAAACTCTTCCTTCAGCCTCTCTCTCTCTCTCTCTCTCTCTCTCTCTCTCTCTCTCTCTCTCTCTCTCTCTCTCTCTCTCTCTCTCTCTCTCTCCTTCTCCTCCCTTTCTGTCTGAGAAGTATTCCTTTTTTTCCCCCCACCTTCTCCTTATTCCAAAAGTTTGTCCTTTTGCGCGTCTGTTACGTTGCCTGTCCAGCTAAGGCAATAACTCCTCTCTCTCTCTCTCTCTCTCTCTCTCTCTCTCGGTGCTCATGTGCACTTTAGCCAGGGGATTACACAAGCCGCCCTCTCTCCCTCCAACTAGGACCTGTCCTTTTTAGATCTGCCTGAGGAAAAGTGCAGGGCAGTGACAAAGTATAGAGGGAAGGAAGGGGAAAGTACAGAGGGGATGAATGGAGGTAGTGTAGGGAGAAGAAAAACTTAAAGAGGAGAATAGTTGAGGAGGGAAAAGGGAGAAACCGGCAGCTGTCTGTGCATCAGTTTGCTGAGAGCTGGAACTGTCTGCTGGCCCAGCGTGTGCACATGTCTCTCTCTCTCTCTCTGGGAGAAGGGGAGGGGAGAGTGTTAGAGAGGGCAGTGTGTGCGAGAGAGAGAGAGACCTCCCCCTTACCCCCTCGTTACAACTCGCTACTACACATCTGGTGATCTTTTTTGTGTGAGTTTGACAATGAGTTGTGTCAATGTGCATCTGTGACACATCTCATGTTCTGTGTGGCTTTGCTGCACATGTTTTATTCGTTGTATACTTTGTTGTTGACTGATATAGCCTAGAGTGTCTGAGCATGCATTGTGACTATTAAACATCCGTGTTTACATTCCAGATTTTTTTAGGGACAGCGTGTGTGTGGTTTATCTGACCATGTGGCAGCTGGGGAACACACTGCATGTGTGGGAATGTGTGTCTGCCTTCCTGTGTGTGTGTGTGTGGTGTGTGTGTGTGTGTTGTGTGTTGCAACTTGTTCGGGGAGGCTACAGTGTGATTTCAGTGACATTCATTCACCCATAAAGAATGAAGGCATGTGGTGGAAAGGGGGCCTCTCTTTCTCTCTCCATCTTGTGCTTCCCTTCCTCTCTTCCACGTATCTGCCCTGTTGCACCCTGTCAAACTAGGACACCCCCCCCCACCCCCTGACCCCACACTACCCCCCTACCTTACCGCCAGACCTTTCTCCCCTTTCCCTGTCCCCTCCCCTCACGCCATTCTTGGTGTTTTACACTGAAAGGGAGAAAGAATGCCAAGCTCGCACAAACCTCAGTCATTATTAGTTTTACAGGAGCACTAGGGCTTCTGTCACAGGGAGGCCCCGGCCTGGATTCACTTATACAAAAGACAGAGTAAAGAGTAAGAGGGAAAAAGGAGACAACATAAGGGGGGGTTGGAGGGTTATGGAGGTTGTGGAAGAGGTCATTGGAAGAGACCATACCAATGTATATATTGGGAAAGACTGGCCGGCAGAGGAGCCTGTCCCTTACTGAAAGCTTTGGTTTAGCAGTAAAGCTGTAGTGTGTAACTTTTTCTAATAAATGAGTGTCAGTTACATTCAACTTGCAGCACCATGTTTATTGCACACAGATAAGAAAGTGCCTATTACAGTGGCTAGACAGACTGAGTACTAAAGGAGGAGTCTTCTAGCAAAAGGCAGACAGTGGCAGTATTGATTTAGACAAATTATTTATGTGACCAGCTTTTCTCTACTGTCATCACTTTTTGTATTTCTCCATACACCTGTGCAATGACACTGACAACAGCAAAAGAAACAATTATCAATGGTTACATATAATCTGTGCAACCTCTGTGTAATGACTTATTTATCAGTTATCAAAGTTGGAAGTTTGGAACTATCTGTTGAAGGAATAATCAATTAGTAGACATTAAAAAAGCAGATGACAGATCTCTGTTCATACTAAACATTTGATGGGAAAATGTTACTCCATTATATGTAGGCCTATCTGTGTGTTTGTGTGTGTGTGTGTGTGTGTGTGTGTGTGTGTGTGTGTGTGTGTGTGTGTGTGTGTGTGTGTGTGTGTGTGCGCAGGCCCGGTCCAGGCGATATGGTGGATGATGCCTGGAGAGAGTGTGAAGAAGAAGGTAAGTACATTCATTTTAATACTTTAATTGGAGATCACAGAATTTGTAGTTGCAACTTTCTTCCAGGGTTATGTGGTGGCAAACACAAAAACACTCACATCTCACATTTTCAGAATATCATAAAAAAGAAAAAAAAATCTGTAATTGAATTAAAAAAGTTTAAATTCCATATTCTCTTGATTCATAAGACATAGACAAGTCATAAGACAAGTGAAATATCTCAGGCCCAAAAATCCAGTATCTCAAAACATTAGGCTGTGGCACTGCTGAGGTGTTATGAGACCCCAAATCATCACTGATCAAGGTCCTAGAGCAGGGGTGGCCAACCAGTCAGAGACAAAGAGCTACATTTTTTACTGTGTTACTGCAAAGAGCCACATCGTACACACGGGTACACACAGTGGCGATTCCAGGAAATTTTGACTGGGGGTGGCCAAGGTGGGCCACAGAGTTAGAGTGGGGTGGCCATCGCACCCCTGAATGAATAGCATGTGATATGCTGTACAACCAATTCAAAGATGATTTATAATCCCAAATGCCCAAATCATGTTAGTATCCATTGTAATGTTTGTCAGAAAACTAAACCCCTGAAGGGGGGTCTGGGGGCATCCCCCCAGAAGATTTTTTTGTGTTTTTAACATGTAATCTAAGCATTCTGGTGCATTCTGGTGAAGATAATAAAGGAAAAAGTCAATATTTATTTCAGCTCAGATGAATAGTAAAATTAGCAAGACAACATAACTTGCTAGCAGCCAGATGCCTAACAACTGGACAGAGGGATGACCACTAGCTTCTGACCAAATATCTTGCTAAAAAAATAAACCTTTATTTATGAATGTCTGCCCTTGCTAAGAACATGTTACACTCGCTAACTACAAACTTTATTTTTTTTATTCAGATTTCAAAAATCTGCTGGGACACGTGCCTATACACATGCATGGGTGGCACGCATGTCACAAGCACACTTAAGCTGTTTTCAAGACCTTTGCTGACCAGAGACCAGTTCTAGTGGCCACAGTCCTACCATTAATTTAGTAATTGAAAATTGCAAACTGATCTCATATCAGTGGATTGGAGTGTTTGTGTGATGAACTTGGCAACTACCTATCAAAAAAAGTTAAGAAAAAAAAATACATATCATCTCTGAACTAGGATACATATCAGGAAAAAAATGTAATTAAAAAAAAATTAAATTAAAATAAAAAATAACATTTGAACTGGGGGGGGGGGGGGGTCACTGGGGTGGCCAGTAAGATTTCAGGGGGGGGGGGGGCGTTTTTATTTTCACGGGGAGCTTGCACATGCATGCACAAGCATTATTTATTAAAAAAACAAAACAAAAAAAAACAGGGGGCCCCACACTAGGACTTGAAACGGGCCCCCAGATCGTTAAGGCCGCCCCGGTGATAATGACAGGACTGGACTAAAGACGACAGGGCAGTCATTTTCAACAATGAACATTGTGTGCACTGCCTCACACACAAACTCTCAGTTCAACCAAGTCCACAAACAAAAATATAACAATTTAAAATAGCGTTTTTCTCTTACTATGCATGTTGCTTTGTGGGACTTACTTTTAGCATGGAGAGAGCTGAAGTGGCGCTGAAGATTTGAAGCCTTGAAATGCGCAAATGACACCTGGCATATAAGGCAGAATGGCTTGGTATAACGTTCAACAAAAAATATAAACTCTGCCACTCTGTTTCGGAGCGAACTTGACACAAATAGTTTACTCACGGAAAACCTCCCTCCAAGCTGAGCGGGCAGTTTTATGTTGCGTCCGCACCAAACGTTTGCGAACGTTATGTTGCGTCCTCAATTAAACATTTGCGAACAGGCATACACATAGGGCCTACACATTAATAAAATAAAAAATGAAATAATAGACAACATGTAAAACGAACGTAAGAGCCGCATGAATTGTTTGCGAACATGCACACACATAGGCCCACACAAAAAAAAAGTATAAAAAAAAAAAAAAAAATTATAATCACATAATTTGATATGAACTGAAGAGCCGCACGAAGCTGGGCAAAGAGCCGCATGCGGCTCGCGAGCCGCGGGTTGGCCACCCCTGTCCTAGAGTATGGAGGAAGAGTGGTGAGCCTCGCCCCATTATTGCTTGTGAATACTGAACCTTTAGGGAATGCCACTTTATATCCATTCATGATAATATCAGCTGTTAGTTAACATGTTTATGTGAGTAATGTTCCCAACAGGTATTTCCCACAGCTTTCCCAATCTTTTAATTCCCCTGTCCCGACTTTTTTGAAATGTGTTGCTGGCATCAAATTCAGAATAAGCATATATTTACGAAAAACAATTAAATAGATAGCGTAACACATAAAATAGTTTTCAACTTGATTGTGTATGTGAAAAAGGATTAACAAATGATCACAGTCTGTTCTATATACGTTTTATATAAAGTCCCAATTTTTTTGCAGAATTGGGGTTGTATTTGTATCAAAGGAATTCATTAGGAAACATTTCTGACATTTACACATTTGTCTGTGACAGGGCCAGACATTTTAGGGAGTGAAATGCGTATAAAAATATGTTTTACTCAGGCATAAAAACATGCTGAGATGGCACAATAAGTGTTTCTCATAGTTAAAGGTGAAGTAAGCGGTTTATTTATGTTAATATAAGTGTTAAATCGCTCTTTATTCATACAGTGATCACTTACATAATGTGCGCGTTTCATAAAGCCGATCTCTCAGTCAGCTGCTCTGCATGTAATCGGCAAACAAACTCATTGGAGGATCCCGAAATTTTTATCCATCACAAGAGAGAACGCTACAAACCGACACCCGTCTCACTCATGGTCTCACTGCCGGTGCACGCCAGAGCAACAGATGTGTGAATGTATATGCGCCTACAATGGCGGAGCAGGTAAAAATCCTTCCCAATGTCTGTTTTGATGGTTTTCTATGATGTTTTATCACACTTATGGATCTGAGATGATGCTAGATAACTCTCTGCAGACTGAGCATTAATGTGGTGACGTAGGGACGAGCGAGGGGACTGCTAACTGCAGTAACTGACAGGAAGTTAGCTAAAAGAACCATTCCGCTTCCAGCACCTTTAATATGTCCTCCATATGGCTCAATGTTCAGATTTTTTTTTTTAAGATATTCTTTTGGCATTTTTATGCTTTATTGATAGTGTAGAGACAGAGTTGAAATGGGGCAAAGAGGGGAGTGACATGCAGAGAACGACCGCGGGCTGGAATCGAACCCGGGTCCGCTGCTGGCCGAGGCCCATGGGGGGACGCCCTACCAACTGAGCTAAGGGCGCCCCCAGATTTTTTTTTAAACGATCATTTTTCCTCCAATAATTTTAGAAGTGGAAATGTACATTTCTGGTATATCAATAGAATGTGAATTAAAGGAATCCACTGAAACAAAATCAATTCAGATCTGTGTTGCATTATCTTGTCATCATTTCTAAAACTACACCACACCCTTATCTCCACTTCTTCCACGACTAATGGGGGAAACACTGCAAGCTGCACAGTCTCCAGCTGTAGACAGTGTGTGATAATAGACTATTCCCCAGACATTCATCATCCATATCCTGCCTCCGTTCCAAATCTGGAATGTATACATGAATATTAAATAAACTGCAGAGCTGAATTTGTGAACAGGGTTTAGGGGGGCGAAACATTCACACATTCCAGCCTACGGATACTGCAACTTTTTTCAGTCAAAAGTCAGAAATTCCTTTCATCTGAGAGGCTTTATCTGCAGGCAAAAGCTGGTTCTTGCAGGGTGGAGTGTCTTGCAGGTCTCAAGGGGCTTCATGTAACATGCTGAGATTAATTCCAGACTGATTCATGGGGCGTAATACTTGGTAGCTGTCCAGAGAGGGAACAGGTTCAGATGGTCAGCACAGTTCCTGGGGCCACACGTGACAATTATACGAAAACAAGCATTGATTGAGTGAGCATTGATTTTTTTTTCAAGCCAAATGGGAATTTGCCGGGCATATGGTTCTTGATGAGGTCCAGCTTGTGTTGATGCAGACTGAGTATGTGATTTGCAGACCAGCAAAGGGTTCATGCAAATGTATTGACATTGTGTGTGGTTTCTGTGCCCGAGGACGCAGACACACAAAGCAAATTAACTAGGTGTTAATTTATATACAGAATGCATTTATTGCTTCTCTGTCTGAGTGTCAGTTGGACTGTTTGTGTCTTTACATTTATTTCAAACACATTTTCTTTGTATAGGACAAGGAAGCAGAGAGCACACAACTTGAGTTTTGCAGCAGCTGTGTCAAAACTTAAAAATGCAAAGTTGTACAGAACCTCATAGTTTTGTCTGGCAACATTTCGGTCAGAACTAAGGTGAAAGACCGAATGACTGGTCAAAAGACGATCCCCATCCAAACACAGCTAACCCAAAAGATAAAAAGGCTTTATTGTTTTGGCGTTTTCAAGGCGGTCTATGCAACTGAACAAGCTAACAATGTGGACAGAGCGTTTGTCATTACTTTGTCACAATATTTATTAGCACGCTTCTCTGGTTGGGCTGCTCTTGTGTCAGTATGGTAGACCCTGAAGCAGAAGCCTGTTGAAGCCATTCATTGTTAGGCGTGGTCTGAGGTCAGCCTGGGGGGAATCAGAGGTTAGCTGTGATTGGTTGGTATTACTATGTTGCAGAGATGTAGAGCGGGACGAAAGTTGTACTTACAGACTGTGACCTCTCAACACCAATAAAGTAGGCCAATAATCCACTTAAAATCCTTATAATATACGGAATACTGATGCCTGCAGAAATAGTTTACATTTGTGTTTTTTATGCCTTAGCGCCAGTGATAGCTCAAGGCCAAGGCATTATGTTTTCAGGTTGTCCATCGATGCACGTCTGTACGTGCGTCCAGGATGAATGCTTTGAGGGTTTTTAATCAAACTTTGCAGAAATGTCAACTCTGACTGAAGGGTGACGTATTTAGATTGTTGGAAGCCGTAGGTTAAAGGTCAAGGTTGCTGTGACCTCATGCCTCATGAATGCAATATCTCAGAACACTTTGAAGGAATGTTGTCAAATTTGGCAGAAACCTTCTCTTTGACTCAAGACTGGACTCTCCAATGTCAGAGAGTTTGCACCAAATGTCAACTCTGGATCAAGGGTGAACTGATTAGATTTAGGGTTAAAGGTTATGGCAACCTTAAATATTCTAAGGTCACAGTGACCTTGTGACCGTATTGTAGATTCTTACCGTATTTAAAGCATTGCCTCCCACCACTGTACGTTTACCATTCTTAATTCTGTACTGCTGTGCTAAGTGAGGAAAGAGACACATCTCCATAGTTCTTGTCACACTTGTACTGAGCAAAGAACTTTGTGTCACTTTGACTAACACAGTTTATTTAAAACTAATGTAATCCCTTCGGTGTGCTGTATATTATCTTCAGTAATAAAAGTCTACTTTGCTCTGTTTTACTGTCTCACATTTAAAGAGTTCAGCGAGCATTAGCTGCCACCCAGCATTTGGTTTTAATGTGCGTCTGATAGAATATAAACCCAGAGCGGCTGAAGAGGGCTGATAAATCCTTGACTTAACGACTGTTTATGTCAGTGATGGGATGTGTGTTTGTCTTGTTTGTACCGTTTGACTTTGAGCAACGAGATAAAATGGAAAACATGGACACACACACACACACACACACAACGCGCGCACACACACGCACGCACACACACACTGTATGAATTCAGGGAAAGAACAAGTTTGTGTTGTGAATTTATTTGACCATGAATAGACAAGCAGAGTATTACTGTCTGGCGCCATCCGCTCAACTTTACTGTCTATCGACACGATGCATCAACACAGAAATGGGAAAAGGTTTCTACACTGGTAATACAATCTGATACTACACGTTTGCATAACAACTCTTTTCAAACACATAGTAAGGATGTCTAAAATATGATTCATTGTTTTGTCTATAGCTACTTCTATATAATGCCCCTTTTTTATTTTTGGCAACACAATGATGTTGATGATTTAAAGTGGGACAGCTTAGCGATGCGGGCTGGCACATGGTGGATGGAAACACAAGAGAAAGACAAGGAAGAACACAGGGGAAAAGGAAGAAATCAAGAAGAGATGCAAATGGGCTGATAAAGGGTGATAGAGAGGGTTGTGAGGGATGACTGACAACTATGGGGGCTCACGTAGACCAAATATCTGCCCGACTTCTGCATCATCTCTCTGCTTCTCACGTTTGTAATCTTTTCAACCATCTTTTTCAAAGATCAGAGAAAATGAGTGGGTTATCCTGAAGAGCCAACACCAGCCAACCTGGTGTCATTTTGCAAAATGTCATCATTTTGGAGAGGGACTCAATAATGAAAACCCTGGGAAAGATGAATCTCTGCACATACTCTAGATTGTTCACAGACAGTGTGTTGGATGCTGTAGCTATTGCCTATAAACTCTCCTAAGAAGAAGAAGAACAATTCAGAGTGAGTTTACTTCAGGCTTCTCAGAGATTAGAGATGAAATATTCACACAAGACGGTCCAGGTGTTATGGGGTGACCTGCATGCCTTCGCTTAAGGTGATGTGCAGGTCTAGTTTGCTTGTAATGCTCATTAAGTAAACCCTCCTGCAGAGCCGGCCCAAGCCTTCAGGGGGCCCTAAGCGAAATATGATTAGGGGGCCCCTCTCAAATGTTAGCGCTGCTGAAACTATAGATCTTTGTTAAATATCATTCACGCACTCAGTGTTTTCCGCTAGTGCCTCCACTGTGCGGCTGTGCGAAAATATTATACAGCCGAGATTCAGACCCTCCTTGGGGGATCCGGGGGTATGCCCCCCCGGGAGATTTTTTTAACCTTTTTAAAGTGAAATGCATGAATCTTGTGCACTTTGAGAGGAAAATTAAGAGGCTAAATCTGAGGAATTTTGTGTGAACAAATTATTTGGAGACACTGGGTCAGATGAATTAGAAGCTATTGAAGAAGGACACATGGATTTTCCATAAAAATATTCATATAAAATAAAATATTATGGAGGGTCCTCTGGGTTGGGCTTGGAGCTCTTTTTCTTTTATGGGACATATTTCTCTGTAACATAGTGAATGCATTTAAATGCAGTGTGAGGAACTAAGCAGAAGAACTCTGTTGTCCAGCTACTGTATCTTTTTTTTCCACAGACAAGGCTGAAATAGGCTATAGACTATACACAGTGCATGGGCAACTGAGGGCAGCCCCATTTCCAATTGTTTTTAAATAAACTCAATACACACTGTGCATGGATGTGAACGTGACATGATCAGATAATTTCGGATTTCCTCCCAGATGAACTGATTACATTTTTAGGCTATTAATTATCTAGACCAAAACATTTTATTATTGTTTTTGTATAACTCACATTTGCATAATATGATGTTAATATCAAACACACAAACTAAAAAAATAAAAAAAAAATAAAAAAATCTTTTTTTTTTTTTTGGAGGGGGCCCCCCAGGCATTCGGGAGCCCTAAGCGGCCGCTTAGTTCGCTTATGCCTCGGGCCGGCTCTGCCCTCCTGTAGTAGCTACACTAATCATCTCTCATTACCACCACCATGTCTGTTTTTCTTCTAATCAGTGAGGAGCCATGCCCCAGCTCAACTGATTCCCCTTCAAGACTGTTCCATTCCATTCCCGTATCATTATCCTTTATCTTCTAATGGCTGTCAGCAGCACATAGTCTGACTGCACTCAGCCAGCTTCAAAAAAAGTACGGTAATTGCTTCTTTTCTGTCATTCTCCTTCTCTCTTCTGCAACATTCCTCCATTTTTTTCTCCCACTACTGTTCCTGTCCCCCTCTTGTGCTCCTCCTCAGTTTGAAGTTTTTACCTCCTTATGATTTCCTTCCCCCTAACTTTCTCGCAGCCAGTTCCTCTGATTACATATGCACTTACAATCAACTGTTATCCCCTCCCTTGCCTCCGTCTATTTCTTTCTTTTTCTTTTCCTTCACTTTTCAACTCTCTGCTCCCTTTCTCTCCCATTGAACTCAGGTAGCCGTGCGGCATTCCTCAACATGACCCCCGGGGGCAAGGTCAGCTGAAAAAAGAAAAAGTAGGGAGAAAAAAGAAATGAAAGAGAAAAGACTAGTGCAAAACTATTTCAGCTGTTTCTACAGTTACAATGTGGGCTCACTGTGTGTTGACTTCAAAGCTCTTTCTTTGCATCATGCTTTGTCGGGGTTTGAAGTTGGAAAGGTGAAATGAAGACCAAGTACCAAGTCAATGATTCTTCTCTCTCTCCAAACACACACACACACACACACACACACACACACACACACACACACACACACACACACACACACACACACACACACACACACACACACACACACACACACACACACACACACACACACACACACACACACACACACACACACACACACACACACACACACACACACACACACACACACACACACACACACACACACACACACACACACAGTCCCTCCGTTAGCCTTCTCTTAGGATCTTGTCTGCAGACATCAACAAGCACTCCTGCTGAACACAACTTTTATGACTAAGCAAAATCCTACAAAATCCTACATTTCCAATAATGCAACTCAATACCATCTTTCATTTGACCCTGCCTAACTCCTAAACGGTAAGATTTCCACTTTACGACTCAGGCTTATGTTAAAAGAGTTAAGTCTCAAGCCCAAGTCTCAAGCCCAGGCTGATAAAAGACATAAATACATCACAATGGTGTGAACAGATTTTTTTTACTTTGAAGAGCTTCCTTAAGGCCACAGAGAACATCAAACAACTGCTTACAAGTTGATATACTGTGACAAGTGAACTGAACTTCTTGTGCAAAATTGGTGCGGTGTCAGTTTTAGGATTACATTCTACGTACTGCAAGTTGGAGAAGGATCATCAATGAGCTAATCCTAGTTATCCTATTTATCAATTCAGCTTATAATGCATTAAAACGTTTTATCTCAAAGCAAATAGTGTGTACGGTAACTCCACATTTGTTATTTTTTTTGTATACAGTATTTCTCAGTCCAACATCGTACTCCGTTTATGTGCAGTACAGTGCATGAGTGTTTAGGGATTCCAAGCGGGCTGGTATGCAATTAAAAGACCAAAGTTTCTGCTGTATCAAGTAACAGTAGATGTTAGGTTCACTGGTTTGGAAATCCTCTGATAATCTTTGAAGCGGCAGTCATCCTCCTTTCCCAGATAATAGTTGGCCTCTTCTCTCTCTTGGCAGTCAACCATGGCATACACATGGTGTGTGTGTGTGTGTGTGTGTGTGTGTGTGTGTGTGTGTGTGTGTGTGTGTGTGTGTGTGTGTGTGTGTCTGTGTGTGTGTGGTTTTCTTATTGAGCTTGTATGAAACATGGATTATGTCTTTGTTCCTGTCTGGCAGATCAAAGGCTGGTGGTATTTTGTTACCGGCTCTCTTTTTGTGGCAAGTTTTCTTTTCTGCCGTCCATGCCCTTTGCTTTTGTGTCTGTGTGTCTATGTTTGTGTGCAAGCTTTCCAGTGTGGGCCAACTATTTGTAAACCTCGGTTTGGAGTTTGTTATTGGAGGTTTTATGCGGAGTGACATGTTTGTTTATCTCTTTGCATTATACCAGTTAGAAGATGTTTATCTTTTTGGTTCGAAGTTATGAAAGGTATTTTTCTTCTTGGCTGCACATACCAAACATTTTGCAACAGAGCGAGAAAATGAAGAAAAACTCTTGGTTTCCGACTGAACCTTTAGGATAATGTTATCAAGACTTCAGCCTTAACATCAGTTAACATCTGCTTGTTGCGTTAATGGTAGCATGCGTTATTTCCTTGCAGCAGCAAAATATACTGCATTCATTTTGAGCACTGAACCCGAAACTGATGCAAATTACTGTTATCTGGGACTACATCTGTAAACCCACCAAAAGTCCCTGTGTTGTGATATGTGCATTTTTCAGCTCAGTCCTACGGTTGTGAAAGCTGCAAATGCAATATCAATAGCTCCTCACTGGAGGGAGCCATAGTCACATTTTCCCTTTTTGCAAAAAAGGACAAAAACATATTCAATGACAGTGACTTTAATACAACATACTGTATGTCAAACAGATTTATAATGGGGTGGCCCAAACCTCAAGTATGGCAACCACTCATACAGCCATGGCATGGATTGAACATTTCTGTCTCCTTTTTGTAATGTCTAACATTACAGAATTGCACAGTTTCTTACATCGTTTTGTTTAAATTTTTTGTTTAACTGGTAAAACAGTTGGTTCAAAGTCCTATACTCCTCTGACCGGGCAGAAAGCCAATCATAGTTTAGGATAATGGGGTGGCTGATCAGATTTCAGGGGTAGCCTGTGCCACCCCCTGGCCCCTCTCTGGATAAATATGATATAATTAAATTAAAATTCATAAGGTTCCTGACTGTCACACAGTATTGAGTGCCAGCATCTGCACAGTATCACTAGTGTCTTTGCATTGAAGTGATTGTATGTTTAATATGAATACATTAAGGCACGAAAATGACTTTTGAAGGAAGGCTGCACTATATGTTATGTATTAAAAGACATTGCCCTGGATTGTTATTTGTTCCTTGACTTAAACAAAACCCCCAGCTAAAACAAATAATAAAGTATAATACAACAGAAACCCCCTTTAGCGATGTATACATTTAAAAGAGAAATTAAGTAAAGCTCATTTGAAAACTCTTCATCATTTACCAAACTGCAACAGGACACTCAAATCTTTCTTTATTTCTCTTTACTGCACTGCAGTGGCGGCTGGTGAATTTTTTTTTAGGTGGGGCTGAAATGTTATAAACCAAACCCATGTAGGGGGGTCTGGGGGGATCCTCCCCCCAAAGATTTTTTTGTGATTTTCACATACAAATGAAGCATTCTGGTGCATTCTGACAAAATAATAAAGACAAAATAGAACATTTCCTTACAAAGACAAATGGGGCAGGGGAACTAGGTTTTAACTTAATTTATTTGCCTTGTAGAATTCAGCAAGATTAAAAGTGCAAATACATCAATAACAATTGAGAATTATACACAAGTTCACATTCTCTCTCTCTCTGGCGTTAATCGGTATCACACCCAGAAGTACAAGCCTTCGAAGACTGAATAAGAGATAATAAAAGTTTTAATAAATCATCAGCAAGTGCTGGGAAACAAGTGATTATGATCACTGATAAAATTAATACATAAACACAAATTGTGACCATATGTCTTGTGTGCGTCACACCACCATAGGTTTGCAGAGAATTATACAATAATAGCCTATGCACACTAAAAGCATGATGCCAACATAGGTTTGCAGATAATTATTTACAATATGCACACTAAAGGCATGATGCCAACATAGGCAATAGGTGAGGTTCTAGTGTTATGAACGTGTCAATCGCATAAACAAGCAACGTGATAATGGTAAGTCTAGCAGTAATCATACATGCTCAAAGTTTAAAAAAGCACTGCCTAATATTTTGAGTTGCACTACTCGTAGACTGTAGAAGAGGGGGGGAAAGCTGCTACTACAACTGCTAATAGGGATGCTAACGGACCACGAGCAGAGAGGTGTGTATCTCCTGCTCTGACCGCAGCTGGGAGGGACTGCTGCGCGAGGAGCAGGCCGCCTGTCAGTGCTCTCTTACGGGAGAGGGGCCGGGGAGTCTCCTGCTGCTCGTTGAGAAGAGTTAAAAGTGATACTTGCCTTGGCGAAAAAGTCACCAATAACACCAGAAAAAAGCTAGAGTTGTCGCTTGTCGCTGTTTTGAAAAAAAAGTCGCCAGGGGGGTTGAAAATTCGCTAAATATAGCGACAACATCGCTAAGTTGGCAACACTGCACGCGACTCCGCGAGCAATAGTAGATCCGTCCGAACGTTGTTGTTATTGTTGCCAGGTAACCAGTTACTGGGCCCACGTCCCAGCGCCCCAAACCCTCCGTTAAAAGTGAATGGCAATAGAAATTGATAGGGCCACTCTGAGTGAACGAGGGTTTGGGGCGCCGTGAGCTGGCGCCCATAGAAGCTAAATGAGTCAGTTTAGAGCTTGAATTTCGCCATGAAATGTAAATACAGTGCCAGAATATAAATTCAGTGTGCATTCTTAAGTAAAATTAAATAGTTTAGTTGCCTCAAATTAACACACACAAAAAAAACGTAAAAATTATTATTTTTTGTTGGGGGGGAGGAGGGGTGGGGCGGCGCCCTAGCGCCCTCTATGGGCCAGCCGCGGCTGCTGCACTGTCAGTTGGTTGTTTGTAAATGTATGTAGGCCATTTAAGAGAATGTTTGAGTTGAGGTAGTACAGTACATCTCAGATGCTCGACTTGACTTTGCTTGACTTTGGCACCACTTTCTGGCAGGGGTTGCATTGCCTGGGTGCCAAATTCATAAGAAATTGAAATACAGCTTTTAAGATGAACTATACCTCCATTCAAACTGTCTTTTCAATGGAAGGCCTACATTCATTTTCAAACGACTGTCCTCCTGGTTGCAGTTTGCTTAATGGTGAACAGTTTTCAAATGATAAATGCAGTGAAAATCTATCTGCAGGACTCATCGTATTAGGAAGATTAAAAAGAAAAACAGTAAAGAGCCTTGCCTGCTCTGCTTCTCTGCTTCATTCTTCACTTAAATGTTCCATTTCTGTAATTAAGATCCAGATTTTCTTTTCCTTCAAACTAATTGTCCATTAGCAACGAACAATTTGTCCTTGACTTATGTTATGTCCAGTCCTTTGGCTTCAGTTCTGACGATTATGTCCGTATGCATATCTTGGTTCTTAGTGAGTGACCCATGACTTTGATGAAGAAGTAGCAGGAACCGAGCAAATGCAACAAGGTGCCACTCCTGCCATGAGGAAACCCCTTCCATAATCACTCTTCTTGTCTATGAAGAATCCTGAAGGGGAAGGTGCGTGTGAAGACCTGCAGCTATATTTTAATGTTGTGCTTTTAGCCAAAGTGCCTTACAAGTTTTTTTCCTCCCCAAATTCAAACCATTCATGCACACACACACACACACACACACACACCACGCACACACACACACACACACACACACACACACACACACACACACACACACACACACACACACACACACACACACACACACACACACACACACACACACACACACACACACACACACACACACACACACACACACACACACACACACACACACACACACACACACACGCCTTGCCTAAGGACACTTCAACAAATGAAAAGGAAGGGGCAGGGATCAGACTGCCAACCCAATCTCTAAATCTTAGTCTAACATCTATTCCTGAGTGGAATGCCCCAATGCCGGCCAAAACACAGCAAAACACAATTATGGGATCATTTTATCTTCATTCGATGATGGAAAACAGGGCCAAACACTGTGGCAGCGATGAGAGAATCCTTTATCCTAAGGGCTGCAATGCCAGTGGCGTCCTCTTGTGAAATAGAACACTTTGAAGAATCCAACTTCTATCACCTCTCTGGTCTTCAAAGTGTGCATGCATAGTACTGAAGGGGACAGTACATAAGATAAGCCTATGTGTCAGAGAGACCATGTTAAAACAGCTTCACTTTAACTAGCTCTTTACTTTATTTTAGGCCAGATTCAGCCTTCAGCGATATCTTGAATTCTAAAATAATATACATGTTTACTCTAGTATTCTGTGTAAGGAGGTTTTCAGAAAGTTGTTAAACAGAAACTGATGGAGATATTAGAAGGACGATATTACACCTGATTTGTAAATATAAAACATATTCTCATTAAAAGGGTCCTAAGTCCAAGTGCAAGGTAGCATCCTGTCACACGTTTAATACCACACACCTGTTTTTGCTACAACTTACAGCCTTCTTGGAGTCCCGCAAATACCTCCAAATAAATCCAAGCTACATTTATGTGAGGGTGTTATTTTTCCACTCCGTTGGAGAGCGTCCCCTCCAGCTGATATACCGCTGGCTGTGCTCAGTATAGTAGGACACTTTCTGGCAAGGGGTTGCATTGCCTGGGTGCCAAAGTCAAGATGGGTGTTTTTCAAGGCTGAACTTATACTGCCATTATTTTGAGTTGTGTGTGAAAATGGATCGTATAACCTCAGTAATGTGCTGGTTTGTACACTTTGCAAGTAATTACTCAGATGGATGTAGACTTCTGGATATGACCCGCAAACATGGTTGGTGACAGAAGGAAAGTCACTCTCCTATTTGCACTAATGCATTTTTCTTACTTAATCTATGCTAATCACAAAAAAGGTATGTAAATAATTTCCTCCAGCTCTATTGCTCATTTTCTTAGCTTCTTTCAGCTACGTGTTTTGATTAAAACGACCTAAACTTCCCTGTTACCATTTTGTTTTGATAAACCTACTGTATGCTACCCCTGCCACCACCAAAAGGCATAAAGTGAAATTCAGCACTACATTGTGAAGCATGTAGTAGCTGAAGAGAAGGATATTTCCATAAAGAGTTGGTGAAAACAAAACCTCGCTTAATGCCCAGTAATTATTGGTCTTGCATTTGTCAGGTGGCAGAAACACCACTCCAATGGCTGCTCTGTTGCTCTGTTAACTGTTGGATGTGCAAACCACTGATCGACTTAGAAGTTCCTCAAGTCAACTCAGTAAAAAAGGTCAATGTTGTGTTCACAGCTTGTTTTTGCTGGCCCCAAGTGGCCAACGCTTCCGAAACGGCTTTGCCCACAGCTTTGAACAAAGAAATTAGATCTGGTATTCACAAGATGTACCGGTTTTCTCTTCTCCCTTTGTTATGCCTTTTGCCATATTACATTGTTTCTCGTGTTCCAGTAGGACAGGGTGAATGGATTCGGCTGGACGTCACCAGAAACAGAATGGAAAGTCACTGGGGAAGAAACTCAATTTAAAAAGGGAACAAAAAGAATCTTACAGAAGCAACCAGCCATGAAATTAACACAACCAAAACGTATCATATTATAATTTTTGCACTGCTGCTCTCTGAATGTAAAACCCCGCCGATCCTGTGGGACGGACCATCAACAAAATTATTAATAATTGAAGGATTGAGGAGTGGTGCTGCAATGTCATGAAGGTATACATATCTCATTGTGGTTGAATAGGCTCACTGGGCTGTGGTTACAAAGTAGAACAGTGTCTAATAAGCACATCACCGGTGTGACATTTAATGTGTTGGAATAATAGGTCCAGTAAAATGACACTGTAACCTTGAATTAATGTTTCAGTTGCAGATTCTTGTTTATTTGTAGCTTGCAGCTGAAAGGCTGAATTAGATCAGAGGGAGTTTTACAGCAACAACTCAAATCTGAAATCCATTACTTTTTGATATGCAAAGTAGATACATTGTGCACTTGCATTTTATTATTATCAAAGCATCCTCCTCACCCCAGCAATGTTGAGCTCATCAGCTGTTGCATCTACAACCATTGACACTTTAAATGAAGGCAGTAAGTTTCTTCTGTGTATGAATATGTTACTATGTGAAAACACACTGATTGGCTTTCTTGCTGAGAGTTAGATGAGGTCCATATGAAGCTGCTGCCAAAAGTTGATAAGCTTTTGGGTCTGGAAGAAAGCCTGAATCTCTTAACTGTGAGGTTGCCAGATCACCAGCTGAGTCTGCAGGAAGATTCGGCTCTTGGCCAGGGATTAGTCCTTTTTACATGTTTATCGGATTAAACAAACATCATACAGTATACATTGTTAATTATTGAGCTGGAAAGTGATTTTAATAAAAAGAAAGAAAAGAAAAAAATATTTTTTGACTTTTGCTCATAGACAGGCTAGCTCTTTTCCCTGGCTTCCTCTTCATGCTAAGCTAAGCTAATTGGCTGGTGCCTGACGCCTCATATATCCTGTACAGACATGATAGTGGTTAACCTCTCATCTAACTCACAGATAGAAAGTAAAAAAAGCTCATTTGCTTTCAATATGATCTTGTGGACTCCCATCTACTTAAAGTTAGACCATCGAATATGAATAAAGGTTAAATGAAATGCATGAAAATGAAAACCTTTGCTTTCCGAAATGTTATTGCCCTGTTTAACTATAAAACTGAACTTACCAGCTCACCAGTCTCAGGTTTGCAACCAAGCCAACAAACACCCTTCCAAATACTGTATGTCAGTCAGACACTGCAGAGATGGTTATGAGTGCAGCCGCCTGCTTCTCCCTAATGCCTTAACCCCGAGGATATGGTATGGAACCAGGGACTACCAAAGCACCCCTCCAGGAGTAGCTGTCTTTTAACAGCTGGAACATGGGTTGCTGGCTAAAGCAGTTGCCACCGGGCACCTCTTCTCAAAGTACAAACCCAGCTTGATCACTGTGGGGTCCAACCATGCTATGATGAGCCCAAACCTGCAGCAAAAACAAACAGTGAATAGCATTTTGGATTTGTGTTTTATGTGTGTGTTTGGTTCACACCACCTACCATTTACGAACGCCACTGTTCCATCAGGTTACGAGAAAACGCCCTAAACACAACTCATAAGCTGCATATCATCCCTCCCCTTATCACTATAGAGGGTGGGCTGTAACTAGCACAGATGCTACAGGACCTGCAGACAGACAGGACATCCATATATAATCCTTTTATACAGTATACACATACAGTTTTATTTTGGGCAACAAAATTGCAGTTTACTGTTTTTGCAAAAAGGTCCTATTTAATTTGTAGATGTAGAATTGAAGATGTTCTCTGGGAGAATAATCCTGTTAGACTAATATTCTCAGTGGAACTCGACATTAGATTTAACTACAGTAGACAGTATATTTAAGAGCTTTTTAAATGAATCCCAGTGCCTCTTACTGCCTGGCTAGTCCTCCTTTTGCAGGATATCAAAATTGACTTTACACAAACACTTCATTGATTCTTTCAACTCAAGAATGGACAGGGAATTTAATGATGAAGTGCAATGTAGTGAAGGGCCTTTTACATATGTAGGAGAGAGCCACCTGGTCAGCACCTCAAGCAGGTAGTGCACAGCCATCTAAAGGATTTGACATCTAGGTCAAGTAGAGTGGAGGGATTTTGTAAAGATAAAAAATACGATTTATTTTTCAAGAAATATGTACTTGTATTAGAAAATGATTGAGTTAATTACCCACAAGGTGAACAGTAGCCACGGTAGAGGTAATCCAAGATGTGTCTGTTGCTGTGGTTTCAAAGAATCGTTGTACAGTATATCAACATTGGAGACACCAAAGACCTCAATGACCCCAAACGTTAGGCCGAAGACCAGGAAGCAGGAGAGCAGGATGAACCAGGCATGGGCAGCGGCTAGTGCCACATCTACCCTCACCCTGTGAGCTGTCACTGGAGAGTCCATCTGCTGGTTTCTGCAATACTCAATTGTCTATGGACAAACACACGTTTGTTATTTGATAAAAAGGCATTAAAGATTCACAGACGGAAGTCATCCAACAGCAGTAGTAAGTGATATAAGCCCCTTTTACACAGCCAGTGAAAGCCGGGAATATGCCGGAATTTCGCCCCTCCGCCCTGCTGTATAAATGCGACCGTTGAGGAACAAGGGAAGAAAGGTGCGAGAGATTGTTCCGGCACATCACAGGGACAGTAAAACACGGCCCTCTTACTGCAAGCTCCAGCACTTCTGCTCTCAATTCACCGGCCAGTGTTGTTGTTGTAAAGCAGCTGACCGGCGCGGCGCTAAATGTTTACGTCACACCTGACGCTATTTACAAGCACCTCTTTCTCCGGAACGCTGTGTAAAAGGGGCTACTGATGCGCCAGCAGGCCGGCGTTGCTTGGTTCTGTGTAAATAACACAGAAGCAAGCAAAGCCGGCATTTTGGAGTGATGTTGTTCCGTCAATATACCGCAATCTCTGTGTAAAAGGGGTTATTGACTAATCATTATGCTACACTAAGTAGAGCCACTCCTTGTTTCTGCTCCATGACTCTTTTGACTTATAACTCCATGCTTAAGAAATACATTGATCATAAAGCATTGTCTTTTTAATTTTTTTTCACCACTTCTCATTATTTGTGGATGAGAATACTAGACTGCAAGTGTGGCCAAAGACATTTCCACTGTGTGTGTGTGTGTGTGTGTGTCAATTTTTTTTTATGAGCACCATGCATGCGTGACCCTTATGTATAATCTCTGAACTGGCATTTCCAGGCATGTCATGTTTATGCATGACATTTTCAGGTATTTGGTATGACATTCAACAAACCATCTCTATAGATTACACCATTTATGACAGGAGGCCATGCTTGGACATATTGGACAAGCTGTGAAATTCAAACGGTGTTTACAGCTGTCCAGACACAGAAATTAAAAGACATAATTCGCTATTGCAAGCTGCTCGTCATCTCTCGTCACCACAGTCACTGCAAGCAGATTAAATTCATCGTGCTTGATAGGATTTACCTCAATACCTTTTTTCTGTTGATTAAAAAATACATCATAACAATGGAACTTCGTGGACTGCATGATGTTTCCAATCATTTGGAGGAAACAATGAGATGCATTTGGTATATTTTCATATGTTTGTGAATTTGTATGCTTGAATTCATTCACTCTTTCACTGAGACTTTTCTCAAGGGAAAGGCGGACAATATCTGAAAATGTTTTTTGTTTTTTTTACTGTCAAGACTGTCATTTTACACAGAACAGCTTGGACAAATCTTTCATAAATAACCTGAAACGGCCTTTCAGTGGTAAAGCCTACCAATAAACTTTTGCAAACTATAGTCATTCTGCCAGCTGCTTCTTTTATGAGATTTACAGTTCAATATAGGGTACACACAGGCTTTGGGGTGTGCCAGCTCTAGTAAGCCAAGTGCACAGAGATTGGGCCAAGATTCTTTGCGCTCCTGAGTCAGCAGACAGCAGCAAAAGACAGTTTGTAGTATAATAAATTCATCAATCGTTCTTTCGGTTCACCTGTCCAACACCCAGACAATGTGATAGAAGGGTCTAGAATATCCACTATGATATATTCTGTGTTACATAAGGAGAATTGTCCCTGCATTCTTCGGTAATTTCGCTTTCATGGGAGAAACTTGCTCTCGCTACACAGGACATTGCATTATACATCCCCGACGGCTGTTCTAAAGACAATTAAAGATTTATAGGCTCGGGACATACATTATAAATCTATGGCGGGGATGACTGGTAAGGGTCGAGCAGTGAAATGAGACGGAGAGGAAGACCTTCTGAATAATGAATAGGTGCTGGTGAGGACGCCTGACACAGTGGGCACATGGGGCCGACGTTATTAGCCATGTTTCTATCTGATGTCGGCATTTTTGTCTATCTTCACTGTATCTGTATTTGCGCCTGAATTGTTGCAGCACGGGACTTGTTTATCCATCCAAAGGGGGGTCCCTCATGTCACCAAACAACTCCCGAAGACACAATGTTTTTTAATTGGAGTGAAAGATAAAAAAAAGGAGAATTTCAGCATACTGACTGTGTTGACGTAACAGTACTGACTAGACCTTGGTTGTTGTCCTCTTCATCTATTTTTTATATTTTTATAGTTAGTGATGCAATGACTCTGAAATATAGTTAAACTCCATGCCTTTGAAGGACAACTTTTGGAGTTGGTTGACAGCTAGCTTCCTCTCTATACATACTGTACTTGTGTGTGGATAGAACAGGTCTTTTTAGTTGCATTATTCAACTAAACTGCCTGTGTTTTAGCCAGAGGTATTGCTAGCAGTGTGAGTAGCAGCTGTGACTCTAGGGACAGCAATATGGGTCGGTTTTGTGCAAAACTGGAATTTCTGTTGTACGGATTGTCATTCAATTCTGTACAGACGTGTATGGCATGACTTAAGTGATCCTGTCGTTTTGTCTGTCGCCATCAGAAAGACAAAGTTGTCACTTATTCAGTGGCTTTCCTGTTCCCCAGAGGATGAATGGCTTTAGTGATCCTTTGGCTTGTCCTCTATTTCGCCACTGTGAGCAGTAGCAATGATAGCCGTTTGATAACAAAATACCACTCCTAATCATCAGGTCAAAGTTTACATTTATTTTATGACTAAACATGTACTCACTTATTGAGATACTCATCAGCCTCTGCTTAATTTCTATGTTTAGTGCTCATTATCAAATGTTAGCATGCTAATGCCCTGGATAACTATGTTTAATATGGTAAACATTATACCAGATAAACATGAGCATATCAGCCTTCCCACTGTGAGCATATTATAATGCCAGCGTTAACATTTCACTGTGCCTGAGAACAGCTTTGCTGAGTTGCAAGCATGACTGTTTGTTCTGAGTGTGCAAGTGCTGATTAAGTTCAAATTATTCACCTTATAAGTTAGTCATAGGCTCAAAATGGGATGTGAAGCCTTGCTTGACCAATGAGAGAACATCTAAATAAATGGCTTTCATTCACAACAACAAATAACCATTCTGTTGAAGAAAACACTGGCCTCAAGTCGTGAAACTTGAGCCTGTGGGGTGGCGCATTTCTATTTACAACAAAACAGATTTGTGGATGAAACCAGCTCAAAGAAAAAGTAAATGTCACCCAAGACTGAACTTCTCTGAATACTGATGCGCTCCCTAACAGCCACTCACTCACACATGCCCCACAGTAATTGCTGCAAAAGCTTAACAAGCCAGTCTGGGTTTGAGTGTGACGCAATCAGACACTTGATTGTGTGATGAGCCAAGGTCATTGTACAAGAACAATGAGGCGCTAGTCATTCAGGAAGAGAGGTCCACTGGCATCGACTCTTCCGCCCCACAGTCTGGACTTCCTTTCTTTTCTCTGACCAGTGGTGAAGCCAAAGTCTGGCAAATCACTCTTGTATTAGCTGAATTACTTACTACTCGTCTCTCTCTCTCTCTCTCTCTCCTCCTCTCTCTCTCTCTCTCTCTCTCTGTCTTTTTGTTTTCATATTTGTTTGTTTTGTTTGTCTGTGATAATGGACAAGTCTTGAACACACCTCATCAAGGATTATAATCTTGAATCTTATTTGGTTGCAAATAGGTACAATGATTCTGTAGCTAAGCCATAATACATATTCATAAATGAAACATAAATTAACTTAGTCGGCCTACGATGATTTATTTAGAAGAACTGTGAGGTTTTAAACTCTGCACAACTGCTTACCTGGGGCGAGAAAAGTTTTTGTTTTGTGAACCGATTTTTTAGGCCAGTCAGGTTCTTTAGAACTGGCCCTGGGCAGCTTCCCTACTCTGTCTTCTGTGAAAAAAGGGCTTAGTCAATGATCACACGTACGCGCACACGCACATACACGCAAACGCACTAAACACACACACATACACAAACGCACCTCCCATAGCTTGCAGATATCTTTTCATCCATCTCCACTCTATTCCCAGCCCCAAACAATGTTGTGTTGTCGGTTTTGTTTTTAGCTGACTGTGAATTATTCTGGTGAGTGGATAGAAGAGCAGAGCAGTGGGGTGTGCTGACATCCTTGTCAGAAATTCTGCAGACACAGGCAAACTCAGCCAAAACGTGGTGCAAGCCCGAGGGGAAATAGATTTGACCTTTTTGACATGGATAACCATCAATCCATGGATCAGGTCGCACTGTACCACAGGAATTGGTGGGTCACTAACCTTTCTTTTTCACAAAGCTACTTCTCTAAGAATAACGCAGACAGAATTAAGCGATGTCTGACATCACTATCCCCTGTAACAATCAGCATGTTTTCTCTCCTGAAAGGTAGACTCACTGTTTCTGGAGAATGCTTCTTTTCCATGTCAAAATCAGTGAATATCTTCTCCAATACACTATCTGTCCGTACTGTGTGTCGTCTGAAAATAAATCTGTGTTAATACACAGCCTAGGCTCTGTAATCAAGCATGTTACCGTGCGGCCCCTTTGTTTACATAACCTTTGTTTACATCTATTTTCAGAGGCTGTGTATTAACACCAGATTTTTTTCAGCGACCACACAGTACGGACAGGTAGCGGATCGTTAGGAGATATTAACTGATTTTGACAAAAAGTAATTTTGACAACAAGCATTCTCCAGAATCGCTGACTCCACCTTTAATCAACCTACCCAAGGGAATAATGTGACAGGTGTTTTAATCATGTGTTTTGAACTACATGAGGACAACTTGAAGCATAGCCTCTCATAGTCTGACTTCCAGACCTGTCTCCTGTTTCCATCCTTCCACCTCTGCTTCAGTGCACCAGCCTTTAGCTGGGCTCTCAGTGGCACACTCCCAAAAAGAACAGGTGTGTGTGTGCGCATAGCCAGATGGCAGCCTGTTGTTGTTGATGCTGAGGCCGGCAAATAGCCCAACGCACACAGGGTCATCAACTGCCCATGCAAACCTTTTTATAACGCTAGCTTAGAAAATAATGTTTGAGCTTGTGTTTTCCACAAATATAAAACCATCAAAAATCTGGTGCGTACCCCACAGAGAATAATCCCATTACCATATCTGTAAATTAGGTATGAAGCTGGTGGCACGGGGTAATTAACTCACTCAGCTTAGCATAAAGACCTACTTCTGACAAAACCACAAATTGCAATTTCTTCTCTTATTGAACAAATGAGATACAAGTGTTCATTGGTCAAATATGTATATTAGCCATCTTGCCGAGAAGATTGATACCTGTACAGTAAATATGAAGCTGTAGCCTGTAGACGGTTACAGTAACTTGGATTAATATCAAGACTGAAAATAAGGAAAAACAGCAAGCCCAGTCCTGTCATAGACAAAATCACATAACACATATATGACTAAATTACTTGAAAAGTGTATAAATAAGTGACAATCAGTGGTGGTTATGAATGTTTTACATGTTATTTTCATCTGCATCAGCAATAAGTACATGCATCTACATCTGCTGATATTGCTGGATGTCTTGAGCCCTTCTTACACACTGACGGACATAATATCGGTTCAAGGTCAATGGCTGCCAAATTGAGATACATCCCTGCTTGGCCTCCAGTCACCATGACACTACAGCAGACGTGTCTTTTGCAGGGAAACATAGTATGAAGGTAAGCTCAAACAGAACATGTGGCTTATCTTACCTGCTGATGCTGAGGTTGTGTCTCCAGGGGAAAAAGGTTTAGTTGATTCCTGAGTTTATTTTTCCAGGAATTGAAACAGTGTTTACAGGTGGATACAAGAAGAAGGGCGGGCTGGGGCTTTTATGAGCAGGATCAGCTGCTGTGGGCCATGTGTGTGTGTGTGTGTGTGTGTGTGTGTGTGTGGTGTGTGTGTGTGTGTGTGTGTGTGTGTGTGTGTATGTTTGGTTTTAGAAAAATTTAAGATTTCATAAGGGAATAACTCCCCTAGGTAAGTAAGCATACTTTAGGTAAAAAGTATCTTCGATGGTTCAACAAACTTTTGGAAAAAATAAATCTTGTGTGGTGGAGGTATTTGTCTTTATCGATTCTAAAGCTGCCTTGAACCATCCTCCTGGTGAGCTTCAGGTCGTTTTTGATAGCTTCTGTATGTGTGTGTGTGTGTGTGTGTGTGTGTCCATCTCTTGTTTTTGCTGTGTCGTGTCCTGAGCTTATTTTGAGGCTTTAATGTTTTTCTGTTGGAGGGAGTGGGCTAATTCTGAGTCCGAGCACATAGTTCAGCTAATTATGAGAAATAATGGGTGCACGGCTCGGATAAGAGGACAGATAAAGAGACTCTCTCTCTCTCTCTCTCTCTCTCTCTCTCTGTCCACCCCCTTCCTCTCTTTGATATCTATACCCCTCGCTGCCTCTCTGTCTCTCCGCATTTCTGTCACCAAAAAAGGCTTCTGTTTCCCTGTAGCTTTTACATTTGCATCAAAACCCAACACTTCTGTTTGGCATTCTGCTGAAACAACGCTCACATTTCAACTCAGAAGGACTTCCAACAAAATAACTTTTCTATTCCCTTCTCAATGACAGACACGCCTCATGCTATTCAGTACAATTGAAGATTATGTGTCCCTACAGTGAGGCATTTTTGGCAGATTTTTCTTCACTTTTTATAATTCATTCCTGGTTGTTGGCGGAAGAAGACACTCCTCGAAGGCTCCTTCAGCAGATTAAATCCTACATTTGCAGTCTAAGCCCGTGGTCTAGCCATCTTGACGGTGGGCTGAGGTCCCTATAGGGTCTTCTATCCTGATACACCGTGTCTGGGTAGTTTAATTGATTCAAGTCTTATCTGAATCTTGTGGAATGGATTAACCGTGACGTAAACAGCAGGGAACAAACATACTGTTCAAAACTAGAAGGAATTCAAAAAGACATGTGTAACAACAAAGGGGAAATGGAATTGGTTATGTATAGCAACTGGCATGCAAGCAAATGTGACTGTGCATAGGTACTCTGAAATATGTTTTGCAAGCAAACATGCATATCACCAATCTGTTGACGATCATTACGACAAAACCGCAGCACTGATGGTGACAGACAGATGAGAACTCCATCTATATGAAAGTGTCCATCAACATGAGGTCAAATGGATTTGTCCAGCACAACCACAACATTTCTTATTGTGATCGTATCACAGTATTGAGTAGCTGGGACAGAACAACACACTGCAGAAAAGACTGGAAAAAAGAGAGGAAATCATTCACCAGACAGTGGGCTGCGTTTTGAATGACTGTGAATTTACAGGAAACAGAAGCAAATACAGTATCGAAAATCAAAGAAATAAAGATGGTGCAACATTTTAGTTCCCCAATAGTAATGACAGTGATACAGAAACAGGTAAACAGGGATATGTACTCACTGGTTAAAGGTGTTCTGCAGGGCCAATCATAGGCCAAGGTCAATTGTACCTCTTAACCACACGCACACACACGCACACACACACACACACACACACACACACACGCACACACACACGCACACACACACGCACGCGCACACACACACACACATACACACACACACACACACACACGCTCTCAGTGAAGAACACTGAAAGTCAAGTGATGGCTTTACTTCACTATGAAGCTCTCGGAACTTCCCCTCAAGACTTTACTTTAGCCTCACCAGTAAATATACGTACTGGATGAAAGTAAAGCTGGCTATGAATTATAAATAGATTTCCTACACTCCTTCCTTCCAGATCCTTCTCCTGTCCTTGGAACTCCACAGGGTAAAATAAGACATCAAATAAATAAATAAAAATAATAATAAAATAAATAAATACATCTGACCTGGCTCTACAAGATCATTAAGTTCACTAACTGAGTTTGAACTAAGTTCTATTGATCTTCTAAACTACCGTAACTCTAAGAAAGAAAGCAAAAAGTTACGCATTTCTCAAAATGTTGTTTCATTTCTGTAACCTTCTCTGCGTAACTTCAAAAAGCTTTTTTTATGTATGCCTGATGGAAAAACGTTTCACCAGAAGTCGGCACATTTCTTTTTAAAAGGCCACATTTCACAGTGCAATTTTAAGGTATGCATGAACTACAGTAAATTCCCTCTGACTCACATGCTTCTCTGTCTTTCTGTGGCCCCAGGAATCCTCAAACTTGGCTATTTCATCAATATTTAAATGATTTTTTTTTTTAAAACAAGTTACACTCCAGAGCTGAGTCCATCGTATTTATAAACCTTCCCCCAAGCTGGAGTATTTACAGTGGAAGCAGGGAGGCGTGGAGTGCGAGAGAGAATAAGAATTTCAGTATAACATTAAACTTTCATTTCCTTGTCTCCCCCTCAACTGTTAAAAAGAGCTTGCCAGGATTGCCTTAGTATAGAGGGAGCCAAATGACACAAACGTCAGTGGATCCATCTGGCGTAGTCTGCTGGGTGTCTGTCATCACCTCACTCCCTCTCCTCCATCCATCCTCACCAGCAGCAAGAAATGCACATCTTGGGAGTTACAGTTCATTTGTCTCAAAGGGTTTCCCAAACCCCCACACTATGGGAACAATGAATGCATGTAACCAATCCCCTTCAACCTTCAGATTCTTAATGAGCAAAAAAAAAAAAACTCCCACAGAAACCTGGGTCTCCTGTGTGTGTAGGTGTGTGTGTGACAGAGAGAGAGAATTGGTTTAAGTGTATGGGAGATTGAGAGAGAGAGAGAGATTGAGAGAGAGAGAGAGAGAGAGAGAGAGAGAGGAGAGAGAGAGAGAGAGAGAGAGAGAGAGAGAGAGAGATGCCAGCCATGCCATTACACACTTTTGATGGATTTGTTTACATGTCTTAACTTTTGGAATAAATTAAATATGGCCAAATCCATTATGTGCAGTGCTGTGGCACGGTGGGGTTTGAATTTCTGAATAATCGTTTGGTCGTACTGTTTCAGCCGATCAGTCATGTCAGCAATTGATTTGAGAAAGAAGAGAAAAAAGACAATGAGGAAAATAAATACGGTGCTACTAGGAAGGGAGCCTTGTTTTTTTTGTGCCAAAGAGTGAAACCGTGAGAGCCGTAACATTTGTGTTCAGCAGGGGTGTTTATACATAGATGTCTGTAGGCTGTAAACTGAAGGAGGGAGCAGACAGGAGATCCATCCCAATGAGATTCCAAGTAATGGCCTCTGCTTCTCTTAGCACTGTGCGTGTGTGTGTGTGCGTGTGTGTGTGTGTGTGTGTGTCTGTGTGTGTGTGTGTGTGTGTGTGTGTATGTGTTTCTGTGTCTGCTTGTGCAAGACAGTCAGCGCGAGTCTTGTATATGGGTCCAAATCTGAAATGTGTGCAAATGACCATACATCTTCATTAAAACACACACAAATGATCTCCATTTCATTGAAAAGTGTAAAAAATGTACATACTCTTCCTGGTGGTCTTTACGTTGTTTTGTTTTTCTGCATCTGGGAAGCAGATGCTCAATTTTTGGCCTCTTAAATCCAGTAATGTGGCTCAATCGCCTCAACAACACTGTTATCACCCACAATTGTTTGGAGAAGAGCAACTAGAGACTGAACAAGTGCATAAACAACCCAATTTCAATGTATTTGCAGTGGCTGCGGTTCTAGGATAGTCCATTAACAGACGTAATGCGAGTCATCTATAAAGAGCAAGTAGCCTATAATGTGAGGCTTGTGTTGAAACCGTTCAACTGTTAAAGTTATAGTCCACCCTTCCACTTACACTGCAATGACCTTTGTTGTCCTTTGATGTGTTGCATGTAGGAGATAGATTTTTAATTTTGCTAATAGAAAAGTAAGTGTCTGTGGAACAGTTTAAAAACGTTACATCAGCTTGTGACTGACCATTTGTTTCATGTGGAGATTCATCAATAAACAAAGTGAGCCACATCCAAGCATATGAACAGCTCAGAGAATATTTATTATGTGATGTGTCTTTATTTCTCTCATGATTATCCCCGTAAGCGTTTTTAGAATCACTATCAATGTGAGCTATACGATCAGTCCTGTGATGTACTATATCATCCACATAGTCATGCTTATTATATCAATGTCTCTTGAAGTTTAAAGTATACAGAGGGATAATAGCCATAATCCATCATACTTCATAATGCAAAACTGCAATGCCTATTTAGATTGACATCCATTGGGCCATATGTTACTGCAGGAGCTCCTATTACAAATGCCACTGTCCCTATAAATCTCACCAGAGCTATAATAACCATTGAAATTGGATGCCATATGGCCAATACGTGACATACCACGATATCGGCTAAACCAAAAACGGATTGCATTGGGAATCGCTGAGATTCTGGAAAGAGAGTGAAAAGGTTAAATTCTATTTCAAGCAACTGAATGAAGTTGAGTTTCAGACTGTGACTCATTTGCCGGTAGGGCTGTTAATCCCAACTTTAATCTAGATTACATTCACATCTGGCATAGCCCTGCATGCCTCGCCATGGTTTGGCTGAGCACTCATTCTTAGAAAAAGGATCATGGCCTGTTTCGGGAGGACAACCGCAAGTGTCGACAAGGTTGCTAGAGGATTGGTTAAAGCCAGGCCTGAAGATATTATGCACTAAGCAGCTGCCATTACCGAGTTGACAAACAGCAGGGACCCTTGCGGAGTGGTGTACTGTCACCGTGCACATGCAAACAAGGAGCCGATGTAAGAAGGGGATTGTCACAGAATTGTTGTTCAGATGAATACTTATCCGTGTGTTTGGCTCACACAGCTGTTTATGTTCCTTCTTATCTCACAAATGTTGAGCGTCATTGGTGAAGAGATTACAACATCATACCCAGAACAAACCCCCCAAAAAATAATGCCCAGAAAATGGATTTCTCTCAGATTACTAGAAGAGCTTTTATTTGGAGTGATGCAAAGTACACGTCAAGGTTTTTAGCGTTCATTCTTTCTCACACACACACCCTCTCTCTCCCACACAAACACTCCTTCTTTCTCTCCATCCTTTCATTTCCTTATTAGCTGATTAAAAAAAACATTTTAGATGATAACATCTGTGATATCTTCACACAGTTTACTTGGAGATCACAGTAGAGAATGGAGAACCCTTTGATTCCATGAGTCCAAGTCTTCACGAGAGAGAGAGATAAAGAGAGAGAGAGAGAGAGAGAGAGATAAAGTGAGAGAGAGAGAGATGGCTATACATCACATATGGGCCAAACTATTAGTTTGTTTATATTTCTTCTCAGAACATGGCTTCAAGCTTCTCAAAAACAAAGCAAGAGGAGCACTTGTTTAAATTCATGACAGACAAGTAGAGTATGAAACATTTTTTAGGTCATACTGGAGGCAAGATAATAAAAAGTAATAATAATAGAACGAAAAGTTGCAGTTGGGCTTCTAAGTATTTTCACAGTGGAAGGAAAAGCAACTTTGGATTGAATATTGCATGTTAATGGAAGCAGCGGTTACTAATATTGCTGCGGAGGCATTCCAGTCGGAAAAACCGGGCCGACCAATTTTAAAGGGTTTGAAGTCTTTTTAAGTTCACTGTGCGTTCTACAGTGTGCACACTTGTAGTCTTTATCAACAGAGCAAAGAGCAAAATGCATGCTCTCCTTTCATCCGACACATACATACAACTTCACAAACTAAAAGGAAGTGAAGCCTTCTCTGAGCAATAGTCATTCGCAGTACTTTTTATTGTATGCAACATAGAGACTCTTCTTGGAAGTTTTAGGATTGAGTCATAGAATCAGTGCGTGAGCTGTTCAGAAAGCAGCTGGTGGCAGGCTGTGGTTATTATTTCCTGCCACTTCACCACCTTTCCCTAACAGAGACTCCTGCGAGTGCACACTGTCCTTGTCCAGACGTAATACCAGTGGGGGACCTAAGCTTCCTCCAACCTCTCCTCCACCACCTGCCTCCGGTAGCTCCCCGCTGACGGCAGCAAGAGCCGCGGCCGCCGCCACCTCCTCCTTGAACAGTCGGTCGTGCTCCTGCTTAAGCTCTTGGTAGGAGCGCGAGAACATGTGGAAGATGGAGGTGGCGGGGAAGGCCATGATGAGGATCCCGCTGAGGATGCTGCTCAGGGCCACCACCTGTCCGGGGATGGACCTGGGCACCATGTCGCCGTAGCCCACTGTGGTCATTGAGATGATGGCCCACCAGTAGGAGGCCGGGATGCTGCTGAAGTCT
This sequence comes from Ammodytes dubius, assembly GCA_026122265.1. NCBI lineage: Eukaryota > Metazoa > Chordata > Actinopteri > Uranoscopiformes > Ammodytidae > Ammodytes > Ammodytes dubius. Next base: position 28,923,928 of record CM047513.1, on the reverse strand, counting down.
GCGGTGCCCGTCAGCTCGCTCTCGGCCAGGTGGACCAGCGGGGAGAAGAGGGTGACGGCCACGCACAGGAACAGCAGCAGGAGGCCGAACTCCCGGGTGCTGCGCCGCACCGTCAGCCCCAGCGTCTGCAGGCCCAGGGAGTGACGGGCCAGGCGCATGACGTAGAGGATCCGCAGCGCCCGCAGGATCCTCAGCACCAGGCCCAGCTTGTCCAGGTAGCCCCTGCCCCCGGGCCTCTCGTGGTCCGTGTTGGGGTCCTCCTCAGCCACCACCAGGGACACGTAGTAGGGGAGGATGGCCATAGCGTCGATGATGTTGAGCGGCCCGCGGAGGAAGGTGAGCTTGCTGGGCGCCTGGAGGAAGCGCAGGACGAACTCCAGGGAGAACCAGGCCACACACACCGTCTCTATGATGAACATGTTCTGGCACTTAGTGGAGCACTCCCCCTGATGTGGAAAAAAAGAGAAAGGGGAAGGTTGGAAGGGGAGAGTGATTGAGGATGAGATGAGCAGGAGTTTGACAGGGAAGAAGAGGATGGGGGTGGAAGGCAGGGTGAGATGGGGGAAAAGACAAAAATCCTGAGGTCAGATAATCACCCTCTGTAGTCATTAATACATCATTAGCTACATTCAACCAGATTTGCCAAAGCTACACTTCAGCAACTCTGATAGATAGTACAGCAACACAATCGATCAATTATAGTACGAGAGACCGATTTGACACAGTGGTGATGGAGAGCAATCATGTTCATGTTTGCATGCCCTCTAACTAAAGTAACAAAGGAGTACTAATCCGATAACAAAAAAACTATGTGTGACATACAGAGGACACTTTGGAGTACAGGACCCTGCCGTCCCAATCACTTAATGTTGAGCCTTTTCCGTAGTTAAGAAAAAAGAGCTTACAAAAACTGAATGTTTATTTTACAATATTGTTGCTGAATTTAGATGCATCTAAAGGCAAAACTCATTATTGCTGTTCCCAATGGCCTCGCTGAGCAAAAAGTGCCATCATAGAGAGGGGTGAGACGAAATGAATCCTACAAATGGGGAAAATGGTGCACATTTTCAGACAGTTACTTCTCAAAGGCATTTACAGTTTGTGCACATAGCTGTACAAGAATAAACAAAAGCTTTAGAAAAAAGTTCCAATTCTGCTTACTGTGTTGTCTCCACACAGAGCCGCCCAAGCCTTCAGGGGGCCCTAAGCGAAATATGATTAGGGGGCCCCTCTCCAATGTTAGCGCTGCCGAAACTATAGATCTTTGTTAAATATCATTCACACACTCAGTGTTTTCCGCTAGTGCCTCCACTGTGCAGCTATGCGAAAATATTATACAACCGAGATTCAGACCCTCCTAGGGGGGTCCGGGGGTATGCCCCCCCGGGAGATTTTTCTAACCTTTTTAAAGTGAAATGCATGAATCTGGTGCACTTTGAGTGGAAAATTAAGAGGCTAATCTGAGGAATTTTGTGTGAACAAATTATTTGGAGACACTGGGTCAGATGAATTAGAAGCTATTGAAGAAGGACACATGGATTTTCCATAAATATATTAATATAAAATAAAATATTATGGAGGGTCCTCTGGGTTGGGCTTGGAGCTCTTTTTCTTTTATGGGACATATTTCTCTGTACATGTGAATGCATTTAAATGCAGTGTGAGGAACTAAGCAGAAGAACTCTGTTGTCCAGCTACTGTATCTTTTTTTCCACAGACAAGGCTGAAATAGGCTATAGACCAGGGGTCACCAACACAGTGCCCACGGGCACCAGGTAGCCCGCAAGGACCATATGAGGCGCCCGCATGCCTGTTCTAAAAATAGCATAATAATCTGTTTCCACCTTTTCTAAGTCATTGTTGATCATTATTGTGATAAATCATTAACATGATCAGTGTCTTCACATAGATGAGTATCATTAATCATTAATAATAATATATAGCTAAAGGCAAATGTGTTATTTCAGAAGAGTGTATCAAACTGGGTGCCCTTCGTATGACTCAGTACCCATGAAGTAGCCCTCAGGTTTAAAAAGGTTGGTGACCCCTGCTATAGACTATACACAGTGCATGGGCAACTGAGGGCAGCCCCATTTCCAATTGTTTTTAAATAAACTCAATACACACTGTGCATGGATGTGAACGTGACATGATCAGATAATTTCGGATTTCCTCCCAGATGAACTGATTACATTTTTAGGCTATTAATTATCTAGACCAAAACATTTTATTTCTTTTTTTGTATAACTCACATTTGCATAATATGATGTTAATATCAAACACACAAACTAAAAAAAAAAAAAAAAAAAATTTTTTAGAGGGGGCCCCCCAGGCATTCGGGGGCCCTAAGCGGCCGCTTAGTTCGCTTATGCCTCGGGCCGGCTCTGTCTCCACACAACTGGCCAATTAACTTGAATGATGGACTGGATTAAAATAATGCTACAAATGGAGGTGATTATTTTGTATGTGGATTGATAAAAGCAGTGCTAAATTCAGTTTGGAAGCCTCCTTGTGTTGTATTGCAGTTGCAAGATTTTAAAAGCTACATAAGTAACATACAGTACATCAATTTGGGCAACTAAGGGATTACAAATCAACATGCTTAGATAACACTTATGGAGTCCCACAGGGGTCAGTTTTGGGTCCCAAATTATATGTATGGTGTCTCTTAAAATGTGTGTTATTTGCGGATGACACTCATATTTCCTGTGCTGGGGAAAATAGGCAGCAGCTTTTGAGGTGTCACAGCAGAAATGAGTAAACTAAAAACATGGTTTGATTTGAGTAATTATCATTAAATTTAAACAAAACCAAACGTATGCACTTTGGAAAACAAAATCAATACACAAGTAAAATAGATACACTTTAGAAATAGTGTATGAAAATACATTTCTGGTTGTGATTCTTGATCACAAAATCCGCTGGAAAACCCCATATCAATTTTTTGTCTCTTTTTTTTTCTTAATAGCTTGATTACAGTATTTTTTTGTATTAATTAAAATTGTCTATATAGTTTACTTTACTGGAATTTGCACATGTTTATGGTGAATAATTGGGGTATGATAGTATGTATTATGTTGAAATAAGCGTTTGATTGTTTTATTCACATTGTTTTTCCTTTTGTTATTCTTTGATTCATTTGTTTAATGGTAAAGATTGCCATCATTCATTCATTAAAATACAGCTTACAAGAAGAGAGGATTCGTGCTCTAGGATAAATGGGTGGAAGTAATACAAATTCTGTGATGTAAATGCTTAATGTCAGTTGAATTGATTAAATTAAAAATGGTGTTTATCGCTTCCCATTATCATTTAACACTCAATTATTCACTTCACATATGGCTTCATCACATCCACCGTTACCTGATCTTTTATTAATCGATTTTTCATTTCACATCCACCTTTACCACTCTGTCAATTAAAATGCAATTGTAACACCTTCAAACCCTTATATCCAACAGGCACTTTGAAACATACTGAAACATAATTAAACCTCACACACTTAGCCATAGTGGTGGCCACTTCTTGTCCTGTCTGAAGGACCCTCAACAAGTCCTCTCAATGAAATGACAATGAGCAATCGCTTTTCTAATTCAAAGTCCAACATTTTGTTGACCCATCTATCTATCTGCCATTATTCTCTAGAGGACAATCTCAGCAGGCAACACCCTGTTGTCCATCTTTGTATAATCTGCCAGCAGTAAATTACATATAGGCCTAGTACACATTTTTGAACAATATGCATGATTCTCAAATCGATCAAGAATGTTCCTACCTATTTTTTGTGTGTGATGAATTGTTCTGCTTTGTACAAGTAAAACTGCAACAGGATTCTTTACCTGCTATCACAAAAATAAATAACATTAGAACACTGTGAGAGGTGTGAGACCACCTGCCTTGATATACAGTATATCATTACACCGGACATTATTTGTGTGCTCTCTCACCCGTTACATCATCGCTCAGTGCCTTCATTTATCCCCCTGCTACTGTGTGTCTCATCTATTTTTCTCCCCCTTCATCCTTCTCTTCTCTCCCTGCAACGCTCTCTTTCCTCTCCCTGCCTCTGTCTCCACCTTCTCATCACTCATTCTGTTTCCTCCTCCATCACTCTCTCCACGGACACCCCCTCCCTCTAATCTTTTATTCTCTGTTTGCCCCCTCACACTGTCTCTGTCTCTCTGCTTCGGAGCCCTCGTTCATTCAGTGGTCCTTTAAGTGAAACACAGCCTCCCTCCACTGTTTCTCTATGCATGGAACATCCTTGGCACGTTCCCCATTCCTCCCGCCCTCATTCATCACACGTATTCCGTCTTGCGTGAGTCTTATTAGCCTTTCACTTTGTTCCTACAGGGTCACATTAACCTGAATTATTTGTACTGTAGTCTACAGCAGTACTTTTTTTAACTTTTAAACATTAACCCTTAAAAGGTGGATTCAGCGATTCTGGAGAATGCTTGTTGGTAACATCACTTTTTGTCAAAATCGATGAATATCTCCTAACGATCCACTACCTTCCCTTGCGTGTGTCCATGCACTGAAAAATAATCCAGTGTTAATGGAAAGCCTTGGCTCGGTAAACGGGCATGTTGCTAGCTATATACGGAGGGCCCCTTTTATTAACATACCCTTTGTTTACATACCAGTAGAGCCTATGCTGTGTATTTCATACCAGATTTTTTTTTCAGCACACAAACAGTTTGGACAGGTAACAGATTGTGAGGAGCATTCTCCAGAAACGCTGACTCCACCTTTAATGTATTCATTCTGAAACAACTTGCCTTATGTCACACTGTGCCAAGTTACCTGGATACTAGAGAAAGTGAGTTTAGCAGAAATCCTGGTTTGTATGTATTATATATTCTGCTTCCATTTTTTATTCTAACTGCAGTGGCAATAGCTTGTGTCCTTTTAGCACATTAACAAACATCCCTCCCTGTTCCCTTTTCATAGTGTATTGAGCAGCACACCATATAAAGCTGATATGACGAACTTGCTATAGCAAACCGTGGCTAGTTGCTAGTTTTCAGACTGATCCTTGTGCTTTACAGCTGCTTTATCAGGATGTTTTGCTAAAAACAGCAACAGTGCTGCATCTGGAAAAGTGACAGGCTGAAAAAAATCAAGCTCAAAGATGCCAAAATGCGTGTAGAGCTGAAGGTAACTGCATTCAGGTGAAAATACATGATGTTTCTTCACTAGTATTTCCAGTTCTGCAAGTAGGAACAATGTTTGACTTTGTATTAACTGGCACACCAGTGGGATGCCATTTCAATACTGTTATCATGAAGTACAAAGTGTCCTGTCTCTAAAGTGGCTAAATGCTTGTTCAAAAATAAGTGCCCCTTCGTGACTTCAAGCTGTAAAAAATAAAAGCTTAGGGTAATACTGGCAAGCATTTCAAGTATAGGCTGTAGATTAATATTTAAAGACTGGAATATAAAGCAGATTTCAGTCAGCTGTTCCATCATTCTAATTACCAAAAGGACGTTCTACATTTAAGTCATTTTTGTGCTGCTTTACTTACGGGAATACATAATCCTTCAAGAATGAGCAACAACATATTTACTGCATATTCATTTGAAAATACACATTTGATAAGCTGTACTTTCCGTATCTAAATGTTAAAATTCAGCAGACACGAAGCGACATTAGCATTCACGGAGAGAATGTGGGCCAGAAAACCCAAACGATTGGCTGAAAAAAGGCCTCTGTGGGCTGCTAGTAACAGCTTTGACCTTGTACATCCTCATCTCCATTGGTTATTTAAATAAACATTGATTTGCGACTTCCAAAAAATGAATCCACTCCTAAAACCATACCACATTCGGTCCCACAATTGAATTAAATATTGGATATCCGGTTTGCTGAATTCATCATCCACTCCTTGTTTGTGACAGCCTATTAAATGAAATATTGAATGTGAGCAGCCGGGCAGCAGTTGTCAATGCATCAGCCCACACAGTAAGAAGTGGGTTCTGCTTCAACATTCAATGATTTCTCCGGAGGTCTGAAGGAGCGACTGGGGGATATGTGTTCATCAAGCAGAGGACATTTACAAAAAGGCAAAGGCTCATTTCTGCAGTTTAGACCGAGAGAGAGATAACCCTTCATTACATCGCCAAAGGAAAATATAAGTTTTAAACTTCTCCTCTTTAATGTTCCCAGCATACCTTGTGGTTTCTCGGCCTGATCCAAAGTCCTGATGAGAGTTCTGGTTGGCTGTTTGTCCTGAATACATTTTTCAGACAATCTATCTCCTTATATCTCATCATTATATTTCTCTCAGGTGCACTCTCTACCTCTCATTTATTCCCTTCATCACTGCTCTATGTACCCGCCCCCCCCCTCACCCCCCTTGCTGACATTGGGCCCAATTTTGCAATACTGTTAAATGATAGGCCATTTGTTTCAGCTAGCAGCTTTCCACCTTTCCTCACTTCAAAACGCACACAAAGTACAGAAACAAAACACACACACACACACACACACACACACACACACACACACACACAAACAAATACCTAACACGCTTCCCACTATCTCCCTGACCTTATCTCCTCGGTACGACTCTCTCTGGAAATAGTGACAGCTCATTTCAACACTGTTTCAACACAGCAGCTGTCTCGCACTGTATTTCACATTATCGTACACATTAACGCGTCGCAGTGTCAAATCAAGTCAAAGGCGGCAGCTAGGGAGGATCGTCAACACCGTACAAGGCATTCTACGGACAGGGACATTTGAAGTGACCCCACGTGAAACCAACACATTATAATCATACAGTAGATGTCCAAATATTGGGGGCGCCTTTAGCTCAGTCGGTAAGGCGTCCCCCTCCCGGGCCGGGCCCAGCAACAGACCCGGGTTCAATACCCGCCCGCGGTCGTTCTCTGCATGTCACTCCCCTCTCTGCCCCATTTCACCCCTGTCTCTCTGCACTATCAATAAAGCATAAAAATGCCCAAAAAATATCTTAAAAAAAAAAAAAAAAAAAAAGATGTCCAAATATTGTTCTGTTAAAATTGAAAATCCTAGGAAAAACATATTCTAGTTGCCATATAATCCCTCAGTAAGTAGTCTGTCTGCAAAAAAACTGAATGATAAGCCTAATTAACAGAGCCCCCGAATAATTAAAACACTCTCAAAACTAATAGAAAAGGTAACCAAGGCAGACCAGAAAGAACACACACACACACACACACACACACACACACACACACACACATACATACAAAAATAGATCTCAGTGACCTTTTAAAACTTTCTGCCAGAAGAGAAGAACTTTACTATGTTGATACTCTCTGTTAAAGTTGTCATCAAAATCTTGATAGCCTTTAAGAAGGCCTCCTTAACTCTTTTGCACAAAACCTTGCCTGGTGTAGATAGACATACTGTATTACACATATAATTTTAAAGGAAAAAGCTGATAATATTTGATTAAAGTTATCCCCGTTACTGTATGAGGCGATTTAAAGAGATTTATCATGGTTGGGAAATGTCACGCACAAAGCGTAGCTAACCAATAGTTGCCTGTAGCTAATCTATTTTGCTCGCTTCATTCAAAGTGTTTGCCCAATCATTCTTCCAATATGACATCTAATAATATCAAATACTACTGGCTTTGTGTGTTTGTGTACGCACATGTGTAGTTTTTGAGTGCAACTGCCTATTGTCTCAATTGTGATACTGTGTGTCTCGTCATTGACAATAAAGCCCCTGAAACTTCATCTTAACTTGTAGGTTTGTGTCTTAGGTGGTGGAACTTCTCAATGTAAAATATCTTGTCATTATGAATGTGTTTGAAACCTGCATGTAACTGCTCTGATTCTCTCATGAATGCCCTATCATTTAGAAATGAAGGAAACCGAGTCTGGCAAACATCACAAAACTATGTTTGAACTGATTCCAGATCTTTTATATGTCCTTGACATTTGAAATGTAAAGTGCACTATGAATATTGATATTGGTGTTGGCAGAAAAGGCCTCAATGGCTAATGAATAAATAACATGAAGACAGTTTGCCATATTGCAGACTACACTGAATTACCCTCATATTTGCAAGTTAATGTCTGGCTCTGACGCTGCAGTGTAATTGGTTGGTTTTCAGACATCTGTGTAATTAAACATCTGGCACTTATTGCATAATCATGATCATTTCCGGGGGTTTACATTGATGCCAGTGTTGGGCAGATGGTCAGAGAATTGAGATTGGTGCCATACAGTAAACTTCTCTTTCTGACTCATACAACTGACTTTCACTGCAGTTAAATCTGAATAAGCCCTGGCACATAAAACACACAAATACACACACGCACATACACATACACACACGCACACGCACACGCACACCACACACACACACACACACACACACACACACACACACACACACACACACACACACACACACACACACACACACACACACACACACACACACACACACACACAAACAAATACCTAACACGCTTCCCACTATCTCCCTGACCTTATCTCCTCGGTACGACTCTCTCTGGAAATAGTGACAGCTCATTTCAACACTGTTTCAACACAGCAGCTGTCTCGCACTGTATTTCACATTATCATACGCATTAACGCGTCGCAGTGTCAAATCAAGTCAAAGGCGGCAGCTAGGGAGGATCGTCAACACAGTACAAGGCATTCTACGGACAGGGACATTTGAAGTGACCCCACGTGAAACCAACACATTATAATCATACAGTAGATGTCCAACTATTGGGGGCGCCTTTAGCTCAGTCGGTAAGGCGTCCCCCTCCCGGGCCGGGCCCAGCAACAGACCCGGGTTCAATACCCGCCCGCGGTCGTTCTCTGCATGTCACTCCCCTCTCTGCCCCATTTCACCCCTGTCTCTCTGCACTATCAATAAAGCATAAAAATGCCCAAAAAATATCTTAAAAAAAAAAAAAAAAAAAAGATGTCCAAATATTGTTCTGTTAAAATTGAAAATCCTAGGAAAAACATATTCTAGTTGCCATATAATCCCTCAGTAAGTAGTCGGTCTGCAAAAAAACTGAATGATAAGCCTAATTAACAGAGCCCCCGAATAATTAAAACACTCTCAAAACTAATAGAAAAGGTAACCAAGGCAGACCAGAAAGAACCCACACACACACACACACACACACACACACACACCACACACACACACACACACACATACAAAAATAGATCTCAGTGACCTTTTAAAACTTTCTGCCAGAAGAGAAGAACTTTACTATGTTATACTCTCTGTTAAAGTTGTCATCAAAATCTTGATAGCCTTTAAGAAGGCCTCCTTAACTCTTTTGCACAAAACCTTGCCTGGTGTAGATAGACATACTGTATTACACATATAATTTTAAAGGAAAAAGCTGATAATATTTGATTAAAGTTATCCCCGTTACTGTATGAGGCGATTTAAAGAGATTTATCATGGTTGGGAAATGTCACGCACAAAACGTAGCTAACCAATAGTTGCCTGTAGCTAATCTGTTTTGCTCGCTTCATTCAAAGTGTTTGCCCAATCATTCTTCCAATATGACATCTAATAATATCAAATACTACTGGCTTTGTGTGTTTGTGTACGCACATGTGTAGTTTTTGAGTGCAACTGCCTATTGTCTCAATTGTGATACTGTGTGTCTCGTCATTGACAATAAAGCCCCTGAAACTTCATCTTAACTTGTAGGTTTTTGTCTTAGGTGGTGGAACTTCTCAATGTAAAAGATCTTGTCATTATGAATGTGTTTGAAACCTGCATGTAACTGCTCTGATTCTCTCATAAATGCCCTATCATTTAGAAATGAAGGAAACCGAGTCTGGCAAACATCACAAAACTATGTTTGAACTGATTCCAGATCTTTTATATGTCCTTGACATTTGAAATGTAAAGTGCACTATGAATATTGATATTGGTGTTGGCAGAAAAGGCCTCAATGGCTAATGAATAAATAACATGAAGACAGTTTGCCATATTGCAGACTACACTGAATTACCCTCATATTTGCAAGTTAATGTCTGGCTCTGACGCTGCAGTGTAATTGGTTGGTTTTCAGACATCTGTGTAATTAAACATCTGGCACTTATTGCATAATCATGATCATTTCCGGGGGTTTACATTGATGCCAGTGTTGGGCAGATGGTCAGAGAATTGAGATTGGTGCCATACAGTAAACTTCTCTTTCTGACTCATACAACTGACTTTCACTGCAGTTAAATCTGAATAAGCCCTGGCACATAAAACACACAAATACACACACGCACATACACACACACGCACACGCACACGCACACACACACACACACACACACACACACACACACACACACACACACACACACACACACACACCACACACACACACACACACACACACACACACACACACACACACACACACACACACACACACACACACACACACACACACAACACACACACACACACACACAACACACACACACACACACACACACACACACACACACACACACACACCAACACACACACACACTCTAACCCCTCACTTTTCATGAAGGTGGAAATTTGCAGTATATTTAATCACAATTAATTTGGTTTGAAGGTGAGTTGAGTGTGTTGAAAAGAACATTAGCATTCAAGCTCACCATGGCTGTACTACTGGCTGCATCTTGCTGTTTCGCCTGCACCAACTTCAGTTTTTTTACAGCCTCCTACCACCCTCTGCCAAAAAGTGGCTGTGCAGTGAGACAGCTGCTGGACGGCTCAACAGCAGGGCCTTTCTGTGTACCGAGAGTTTGAAGTGTAAATGTATCTCTTTATTGTTGGGACAAGAGAAAGCTTCTATGGCTCTGAATTATGAATGTGTTTTTTCTTCTGTGGATCAGATGAAGGTAATTAGGACGACTCCTCTTCTATGCATACTTAATCCTCTTCCATGTATGACACAGAGACACAGTGCTAGTGTGTGCTTTGCTAACCAGGGCGCGACCACAACTCCGAATACTCCCCGGGTGTTTTGCTCTGACTTTCAATTTTTATTAATGGTCTCTGTCACACTATGTTCCTGACCTTACAGCAAGTCTCTTCATCTATCATTTCACATGTTCTCTCTTTGGGGACTGTCTCCCAATCAGGAAAAAAGAAAGACCCACAATGCAAGGGGGTTTGGGGCAGAAAGGGGGAACAAATGAAAATCTTCTACCCTTCACTGCGCGTTACCTTGCAGCAGACCTTGAACGTACTTTGCACCACTAAACACTGTTTTCATAAAGTGCTGAAACGCCCTTACGATGACTTTAAAAACGTCACAAATGAAGACTAAAGGAGGAGAGAGGGCGGATGGACGACAATGAACTACTAGACGAATAGACAAAGAATAGGGGGGCGTAATAAATGGATTGTTATGCGACACCACCATCCACCAACAGGCTGTTCCCTGTTACCTGATATCTGGGCATTGGCACTATTGCGTACGTAAAAATGAGTTATGGTTACACTCTTTAAGGCTATACAGGGCAGACAAAAACATAGTTTTTTCAAGCACTGGTCAGTTTTAAGATTGTTGTCTATTTTGCTACCATAACATGTCTTATTTGATACTAACATAAATTAAAGTTCAAAATGTACATGTAGGTGTTTATTTGACTGAACCTTGTTTGTGTCTGTATATTTCTCCTATACAAATGGAGCATAGCGTTAGTTCAGGCAGGATATTTAAGCTGTTCATATGTAGTTTTGTCTGATTTATGCAACAAATTACTTCTTAAATACATGCCAAAAAATGAACTTTACGCATGATAAGTAAGACTGCCACATTCTCATATTTATTCCAAAATTCTGAAAATATCATAATAAAAAAAATATGGTTTTAAGTAATCAACTAGCAAAGTTGCATGATGATATCTATACGTTTTACCCTATTCACCTGCAATGCCTTAACTTCATTTACAAGAATCCTTGATATGTATTATGATAAAAGAGCAACAAACAGCCACCCAGTCTCCCAAGACAGTGTCCACAGAGCTGAACCATATTGGACGTGAGTGTGAAAGCCGAGAGGGAAAGCTTGGGTCTCCGCACGAAGCTGCTGCACAGGCTGCCAAGTGTCCTGACACTGACAAAGAGCAACAGCTTGTTAACACACAAAACAGCCTAATGGAGAAATATGAAAGAGTGAAGGTGTGGAGGATAGATAGATCGAAAGATGAGAATAGATGGAGAGAAACGGAGGAGAAAGGGATAACAAGAGTTGAGGGGACATCAGAAGCATGGGGTTCCCTAACGCCATAAGTCTCTACTCCCCACGTGTCAGGATACTGCACACGCATACATTGCACATGCTAATAGCTCCATGATTTGCTGCCAAATAGTGCCCGCATCTGCCCCGTTTTAGCACTGTATACACAAAGTAAATACTAATAATGATCTGCTGGCGCTAACACGCCCACAAAGTTGGGCAGCTGGGCGCAGTTTGCCCCCGTTTTGCGTTGACGTGAGTAAACTTTTCCCAGACGGGACCATTTCAGTCTGCACTGTGTGCTTTCACGTATTTGATGGTGATGCATGTTCTATAATCTGCTTCACATCCACACAGGTCGGCTGTTACACACGGATCATAGGTTTATACGGTGACATTGTTTGTAATAAAGCAGCCATTATGGAAGAATACTGAGCTCCATCATTTCTTTTCTTTTTCCTTTTTTGAAATCATATATAAGTGCACAAACTCACTTTCCAATATCCACTCTCAATAGTATTTAGCACTCACAAGCTTTGAAGAGATAGAGAGAGCAGGACAGAGACACAGAGAGAGAGAGAGGGATAAAAAGTGTCGCTCTACTACAAGCCTCTGAGACGCGGTAAATTGCACCTCTATAACTGCCTGTGGCAATTAGCGCTGGTCTTTGAGGATGAGGTGGTATTTGCAACAAGGTTTAATTGCATAAGAAGGGGACAATTTTGCGCTGGATTTAGAAAATTCTCTAATTTACATACATGCATGTTATGGTACAGGCCACCCATCCCGCTTTCTGTTTGGCAGTGCAGTTTGTGTGCATTTCACCCTTTGCATGTGCTCTGTGGATTGGATGCTAATTTTCTTTTAGCAAAAGCAGCACAACAATCCTTTAGTGGATCAGTCCCATAGACAGCAATTGAGGTTTTCCAGTTCTTTATGGTCTTCTCTTTTCCTTTCACTGAATATAGGGTGTGTGCATTGTTGAGAACATCACAAATGGGATAACATTAAACCACATCCTAGTAGTCACACAAACAAAATGCACACGCTTACTGTACGACTCAAATGAAACCTCCACTTTCCTCAAACTGCTATAGACAGCAATTCAGGGTGCTGTTAAAGTTTCTCATCCAATATTCTAAAGTGTCATCAAATTCCAAATGTAATATGTGCACTCACAAACACACACATGGCCTTGTGCTTTTACAGCCACTATTCTGTGCAAGCAATAAACACAGAGCAATTTCTCCCCCAATCTATTGCAACAAGTTGGAAGAGCCCCATCAATTTGTTGCATCAATAAGCGTCTCATAAAATTAGATTAAAAGACACACCCATCCGCTTCTGGGTCTGCAAACTGCATGTAGAAACGCAGAGGCAAGATGGACAGGGTGTGTTTGGCTTCAGTTATGAGGGGGGGAGTGCTTTTCACTCTGCTTGTTCAGTACTTCTTCTCATTCTCTGCCTGTGTCATTCCTCACCTGTCCAATAGGCGTCCTCAGTGCTCACCAATTGCGCACGGCCAATCATACTCTCACATTATGCATGGGCCAATCACTGTCTTCGGTCAAGAGTCATTTTGATTGGTGCAACTCGGTTTTCAGGGCTCTAGCCCACAAGTCCAGCGGCAGCGGCCATATTGCTGCGAAGCGAGGGCTTCTGGGAAATCAGAATTCCTCCACAGTAGTCTGGAGGGGAAACCTGGGCTGCTGGACAGAGCCAGTGAATATGAACAGTCCATCATGAAAAGGGGAATGTATTCCAATGCTACCTGTAAATAGTATCGTAGAAACATATGTCTGAACTATATTAAAAACCCAGGTAACACTTTAGCTAACACAGTTAGTTAATGCTTGGTTAATACTTGAGCATTAACTATCATTGATAACTGCTTATTTAATGTTTAATAAGCATACACTCAGCATTAACTAACTGGTTGCTTAGTTAATGTTTAACTAAGCTTTAGTTAACAAAGCATAGTTAATTGCTTGAACAAGCATAAACTTACTGTTACTAACTAAGCAATAACTGTTAGTTAATAAGAATTAACTAAGTATTAACTAACCGTTCATAGCATTTACTAAGCATTAATGTACCCTTATTGTAAAGTGTTACAAAAACCCATCTAGCCTGCAAATTGATTCCCTACAAAAGGAAATGGTAGAATCAGTAATGCAGTCTGCGGATGATGGCAAACAAGCCTAAGAGTATTCAGTTTTGGATGTCGGATTTAACACCGGATATATTGCTGCAAAGCAAGGGGCTTCATGGTACTCAGGTTACCTCCAGTTGCTCCTTGATGCTGTTTTGTGTGTTGGTTGCCAGATTGTCTGTTGCCGTGCTGCAGCTTTTCTTTCTGATCTTCAAAAGCTCTTGTCAGAATTTTAAAGCTGTGAAGTTTCGCGTTGAAAATTAATTGCAAAGGAACTGCAGCAATCAGTGTGTCTGCAAATACATGGGGGCGAACTAAACCCGCACAAACATTGGTCTACTTTGACACACACATTGGTGCTGTGGACCAATAGAGTGTGTTTGCAGACAGTAATGAGAGAGGAATCCATGGAACGGATAGAAAATACTTGAATAACTGTATCAACTTATTTTCCCCTAGCGCTGACCCACCTGGCTTGCGACCTGTCAGATACTGACACTGATTAGAGTGCTAGTGGTTAGCTCCCAGGCTACAGTAGTTCCCAGACTAGCCGTGTGAGTAGTCCTTTCATCATCTATACTAGTCTTCTAGCATTAGATATTGTGTGATGATGCACTGATAATACACTGATAAACGTGGGACCTGATTGTATAATTCATTCTGCTAACCTTGCCTCAAACTCCTGTCCAACCTGTCCTTCGGCTGCTGTATTTGTGTCTACATCTTGAACAACTTAATTGCACACATTTATGAAGTTCAATGTCTTATTGGAGATTTTTGATCATCAATGCATTTAAAACTGTCAAAAAGTTGTGAGCAAAAGTTCTGTTAGGCTTTCTAAAGGGGAGGCATCTTTGACATTATTTCCGTTGATTTGGCAAGAGGCACACAATCATCGCGCTGGCCTTCACGCCTTCCAAGGGCACACAACACGTCGATGAACATATTACTCTCTTTTTTTGGCAGGACTGCTTGACATTCATGGTACTTTGTGTCCTTGTTCAATATCTATCACCTTTAAAGACTGTAAATAGGTAAGAATCATGAACAAAATATGAAAATCACTTTGCAAAAATTGTGAATAGGTATGTGGATGTCATACAGAAAACAATTTGATTTTGATGTGATACAAAAATCTTCAATTTGACAAGCGAATAAAATCAAAGATCCCCCACTGTAAAACTGCTACTTTACTCTAACATTAAGTTTTTTTCTAAGAGGGCCCACTCATTTCATTGGGCTATTCCAGCCTGGCACTGAGAGAATAAACACCCCATACTTTGCTGCTCTCACCCATAATCCCCCTTGGCAGCCATGTAGCACATCACACACACACACACACACACACACACACACAACACACACACACACACACACACACACGACACACACGCACACACACACACACACACACACACACACACACACACACACACACACACACACACACACACACAACACACACACACACACACACAGAATGCAGCTCATGAGAAGATGGGCCACAATAGGCATGAATCTGCTCTGAACTGATACGGTCAAACAGAATACGTAACTAGCCCCCGGACTTCAACGCACAGGAAACAACATGTTTGCGACAATTATTGGTGCATGTACATTCACACACATCATTGTCGAGCTATGAGTCTGTAGTTAGCATACAAAACATTACAGATGGAGGCGGATAAGATTGAGAACATGGTATCTCTAAGCTTTGCAGTCTGAACTGGCAATCTGTCATAACAAGAAGTGAGCAGAATGTTGTTAACACACACACACACACACACACACACACACACACACATTGCTTTTTATGCTCCTTATCATCAAATCATCTATTCACATTATCCCAGTTGTGATGTTAAGTCACCTTGCTGCTGATGTAAGGTCACTCTCCTGACTTCTAACCGATGTGTCTGTGTGTGTGTGTGTGTGTGTGTGTGTTGTGTGATGTAGTGTGTGTGTGTGTGTGTTGTGAGAGAGTGTGTGTTGTGTGTGTGTGTGTGTGTGTGTGTGTGTGTGTGTGTGTGTGTGTGTGTGTGTGAGAGAGAGAGAGTGTGTGTGTGTGTGTGTGTGTGTGTGTGTGTGTGGTGTGGTGTGTGTGTGTGTGTGGGGGAGTGTGTGTGTGTGTGTTGTGTGTGTGTGTGTGTGTGTGTGTGTGTGTGTGTGTGTGTGTGTTGTGTTGTGTGTGTGTGTGTGTGTGTGTGTGTTGTGTGTGTGTGTGTGTGTGTGTGTGTGTGTGTGGTTGTGTGTGTGTGTGTGTGTGTGTGTGTGTTGTGTGTGTGTGTGTGTTGATGCATTATGAATACCCCAGTGGCATCCAATGGTTTTTCCACCACTTTCCACATTTCTGCATCTGCTTTATTCATGTTTCCTCTCCCTTTCTACCCTCCACCAGCGTGTCTAAAGTCCTATTTACTCTCCTTGACATATATAGTGGCTCTGACTGACCGCCAGACTCGGTCTCACCCCACTAAGCTTACAGTAACAAAGTTTACTTACTCGGACACGCTTTCGTTTTCCCTTCGTGTTTATTTAACAGGGGTTGAAATTATGAGGAGGGGAGGCTAAAAATGTGGACACATGAAGAATGCATTCTTAATTTGCCGGGCCTTGTTGTTGCACACTGAAACAAGGCCTGTGATTGATGATGGTGCTTTGTCTTCTTGGCCCACTGGATGCACAGTAGCAAGCTGACTCTTACGAAGCCTCACTGTTGGCTCTCTCCATTCTCCTTACAGCATGGCTTTTAGAGATAAAAACAAGGTACAAAAACGGAGCTTGTCAGGGGGGTTTGGGGTCAATGCCCCCCCTGGTCATTTGTTCCCCCTCGTATGCACTCAATATTTGCTTTTTTTCGGACATTTAGAGAGCAACAATTGGATATCAATAGCTTTCAAATGATGCCAGTCAGACTCTTTTCTGTGTATCTCTCTTTTCCATAATCTGCGCCCCCCCCTTCTTTCTCTCTACTCTCATCAGTCTGCCTGGAACACCACATTCTTCCTTTTCATTCCTCCCTCCGTCGTCTACTCTTTGTTCTCTGTAAACCCTTTTAATTTAATGGCTGTCCCTTTCTCTGTGACTTTTTACTAGTCTCTCATTACAAGTGTGCTAGAAAAAGAAATATAGCCTACCTTCTTTGGTTTATCTTTGCCTTTGTGTTTTTGCATCATTTGGGATATTATAAATTGTAGAATTGTGTCTCAAACAGTTTGTTATGTATATTAATACTTTGTTGATTCACAATCATTAGGTTAGGTGTTTGTTGTTAAATTGAGAGGAACAACACTTATTTCTGATTATGATTCATTTGACATAATGCTAATCCCATGGGCACAGTGAGCAGCACCTATATCCTCCTCTCTTTCTCCATCCCCTTCTCTTTCTTGTTTTCTCTCCCCAGCGAGACTGAGACGTTAGTTAGATGATGAATGAGGCTGAAGGTTATTGAACGAACAGCCACTTGAGAAGTCCCTGACAAGTTTTGATATATAAAAGAACCAACTTGTTGACTAACTTTATTTTCTTTTACAGCCAGATTGTCCAAAGCAAACACCCACACAAGGACAGTTACGAGAAATACTTTTTATCTTGGCATTGTAAGATTATTTTCTTTTGCTCAAAGGGCAATTATCTAAGGGCTTTTATTAAATACACCTCAGGAAAAATACCACGATGCTGGCATCTCTGACCTCAATGATGGGCTACGGCCCTGGTTACAATATGTGGTTCACAATCTTAGGTATAGAATTGATAGGTTGGGAAGAACGACAATTATATTACACCAAATGGTGAATGGACTCTACTTATATGGTGCTTGTCCCTGGTTTTTCAGACTCAAAGCGCTTTATATTGTTTTGTATACATTCACCCAATCACAGACATACATACACCGATATTAGCAGATACCACGCAGGGTGCAAGCTAACTATCGGGAGCAATTCAAAACCGAATTCACAATTATTTTTCTTCTCGTTGCAGATCAGACTGCTGGCTGTGTTGCTTAGAGCTGCAGGGGGAAATTCATTAATGCTTCCAACTACGGACAGCCAAAAAAAGAATTGGATAAAAAAATCCACTCTAAAAGGAACTAGAGATAATGAATGTGGAAATTGGCTCTATTGATTCACATAATGCAATTCTGCACACTTCAGAAGCAGGAGGAGACATACACGCATAACCAGAAATCCTATTGGGATTTTATCACAGCCAACACTTTGATCTTTTCCAAATGATTCACATGGGAGCTGGACACTAACGTTTAATGACAGATAAGAGAGTAGACTCTTGTTTTTTTTCGTTTCAGGCGGTTGGCGCTATGACGAGCAGATTTATCATTGGGAAAGATTAAGTCATCCCTGGTCATTCAATTTTCTTTTTTTTTTAAATATTGTATAAAGCCATTACAAATCTGCAAGTTACGATAATCCTTAAACCACTGTACAACCTTTGCGCAAGAGATGAGCATGTACTGGGAGTGACCAAACAAAGTTCACGCGTCCAGCTGAAAATAAGTGCAGTTCCAATTGGAAAGAGAAGCTCTGTAATCAAATGATTAATAATTAACCTTTAGTGTTGCATGAAATTTACACTCAGAACTGGATTCCCAACTCTGCTGAACTTGCCCATAATTGGATGGGCTTTAAACAGGACTCAACTTGATTAAACACAATTACTAAAAGTGATTTTATCTTATTGACATTAAAGTATCTAATGTAAAGTTCAGTATGCCACACTACAGGCAATCCATCTTTTTGAAAAAAAAAAACCTGACCTCTTCAGCCCCTGTAGCACTACCACAAATCACTTTTAACTTGCCTAAATGTTGGTGTCGTGCAAA
Organism: Ammodytes dubius; assembly: GCA_026122265.1. Classification (NCBI taxonomy): domain Eukaryota; kingdom Metazoa; phylum Chordata; class Actinopteri; order Uranoscopiformes; family Ammodytidae; genus Ammodytes; species Ammodytes dubius. The sequence goes on along the minus strand of CM047513.1, from coordinate 28,904,712 downwards.
CAGCCGCAGATGGCAGGCCTGTAGTTTTGCTTGCTTTGTTTGATCCTTGATTGTGAAAACATGATTCTGTTACATTGCTCCCGGTTTTGACTGCCATTAGTACAAGCGTTTAAGCGTCTTTGAGTGACCTCCAAAAAAGCGCTATATAAATCGTATCAATTATTATTATTATTAAGATGTAACACAAGGCTACATCTTGTGTTAAAGTAATGTCTAAAAACACAATATTGTTTAAAACGAGTCCTATGTAATCATTATGCAGTCGTTCCGTTTCTTGAGGGCACTCTTGAAAAAAATCAATGAGATAACCCATGAATGTGCATGCAAGTCTTGGGTGTGTGTGTGTGTGTTGTGTGTGTGTTTGTGTGTATGCCCATCTCAGACAGCCTTTAAAACCTTTCTCAGCTCCCCTGGGAAGAGGTTATGAGGGAGGGAAAGGAGGCTTCACGGCTGCTTTGCTGTTTACATCCTATACCTCGCTCATCTGTTCCCTTCTTATCTCCCACTCCCTCTCGCTGGCCCAGACTGCTCTATTAAATCGTTCCCCTCTCATGCAAAAAGAGTTACCTAATCTCGCCCTCTTCACAACACACATTCTCTCCATCTCACCCTCCCTCCTTTTCCATTCCTTTTTCGTCTCTTAATAGAAGAATAAGTCCCCCTCTCTCTATCATCTATAATCGCTTGCCCAGACTTGTCCGATGTCCCACTGGGGATTATTGACAGGTCCCTGCTTTGAGAACAAAGTGGATAGTCAATCAGGAAACGTGTCAAAACACACAGTTTGAAGCTCCAGTCATACAGTCTGTGCTACTCGGCTGTCTCTCCACCTCTCTCTTTGTGCTCTCTCTGTCCGTCTCTCTTCAGATACTTACAGTATGTCAGTATATCAAGTTTCCCCTGGAAAGACATTTTTGGACGGCAAAACCCACCCCAAATTGTTGCATTAAGGACATTAAAGCGATCCTGGAGAATGCTTCTTGTCAAAAGTTTAAATGTTTTGTCAAAATCAGTGAATATCGCATCATGATCGGCTACCTGTCTGTACAGTATTTGCTGAAAAATAATCTGGTGTCAATACATGTCATTAAACGGGTATATTACCAGCTATGGTGGGCCCCCTTTGCTTACATACCCTTTGTTGTTGTTTTTTTGTTTTTTTTCTAAGATATTTTTTGGCATTTTTCATGCTTTATTGATAGTTTTGAAGAGACAGAGGTGAAATGGGGCAGAGAGAGGAGTGACATGCAGAGAACGACCGCGGGCGGGAATCGAACCCGGGTCTGCTGCTGGGCCCGGCCCGGGGGGGGGGGGGGGGGCACGCTACCAACTTAGCTAAGGGCGCCCCACCCTTTGTTTACATATCCATTTGAACCTAGGCTGTGTATTAATACCAACAATTTCAGCGTGTACACAGTGTGGACAGATAGCGGATCTTATGGAGATATTTACTGATTTTGAGAAAAAGTGTTTTTGACAACTAGCATTCGGTTTAAAGCTTTACTTCAATTAAACCCCAGGCCAGAATACGATTGATTAAGGAAACGTAGAGCAAATCAGACAAAGCTCTCTGAAAACCCCCTCGCTGGGGGTGTAAGACACATGATACACATGTGGAACATGAATACAAATGAATGAACGCAGACCCAGCTGTTGCTGCTGCTTTGCTGAGGAGCTTCAGTCAGAAAGGTGTGCAATGAGAGTCAGTGTCTTTGGTGGATGTCTGACATTTGAACAGCAACAAGATATAAAAAGGTTATCAATGTGTGCTGAGGCCTGCCGCATTCCAGAGAGGGCTTGAAACTGCATAGACCCTGTTCTTTTCTGATACAAACACTGTCGCTATCCTGCCAGTGTTTACAGAGGACAGTGTCTGGTTAGGTCAGTAGTCATATTAGAAATGTAACTCATGGAATACTTAAGATGCCCATGGCAATGTCTGATGTTAATGGAAATAGCAATAAGAAAACAAAACATACAGTACAATAAAAGTAGAAAATAGTAAAATGAGATAATTGTTTCCACGGCAGTTGAAAGTTCCATATTACAAGTCAAAGATATTTTCCACAATATGTGAGTTTGTACTATTTTCAGGCAAAAATGAAAGATACTTTTCTGCAAATATTGCCAGATAGCTAACTAGCTACATAGCGAGACCTCTTACTCTTCTCTATTCAGGTGAAAACAGCTGCCCATGAACTCAGCATCAGCTCCCTCTAATTGATTTGGTGAACAAATCCAGGCAGAAATTCTCAAGTAAGGAATAAAGATACATCTTTGCACTACTGTAAACACAAACCTCCATACGAGGAACTTTTACATGTTTATGAAACAGTCTTGTTTTTCCATTTCAAAAAATCATAAATGACCTGAAAACACAAATGAGTTCATCAATGAAAAGAACGCAATTGAGTTTTTATTAATGCCTTTGCCTTTTGGTCCAATTTTTCTCAGGAACTTTTATGGGCAAGCAGAACGGAATATCCTGTGTAACTCGAACAGTACTAAATCAAATCTGCTTCAGCATCATCATAATACTATTTTTAATCGTACATATCCACATAATACAGTAAATACATTACTTCATCTATTAACTCGCTTTCTTAACAGATGCACACAACGCCAGCACACTCTTAGTAAAAACACAGAAGATGTTGTCCAAAGGTGCTGCTAGAATCAACAACTACTGAAAGTTCCTTGTAGCTACTATAAAGCAACCAAACCTATTGCATGACACAAAGTCCAACCCAACATATCCGAATCATGCTGCTTGCTTGCGCATTCAAATCCATGGCAGAAGAATTGAATGTGCACATAATCCCCCGCTGGACACTTTAACTGTGCTTACAAATAAGTATAGTTTGTACATTTCCAGATATTCAAGTCCTACAGTACAGTTCTTACTCATGAGGTAATCATGTTTTCCAAAATGCTCTCGCTGTCCACAACGATCAAAGACTAAATTCTAAATTCTGAAACCGACACAGCCCGACCGACTCCGTTGGGAGGTTAGCCTTTTCATCAGCTGGGTCTAGAAAATCTATTACTGCTTACCCCCGAGTTTAGATTAATATTTCATGCATGTATCTGCATTTCTGAAAACACACCAGGAGATGTTGTGCAAACTGTACACAGCCTAGAGGAATAAGAGTGGCTGCAGATGTATGACGGAGAATTTATACATAAAGGGCAGAGCAGCTCATACAGTGGACAGACACACACACACACACACACACACACACACACACACACACACACACACACACACACACACACACAGCAGGATAATGGAAGAATGAATGACAGAGTGGGATTCAAACTGAGCTGGGAGATAAAGGCCCCTCCCAAAGCATTTATAGTTTCTATGTGATATACTGTTTGATAGAGCAGATCAACTGAGGACAGGCAGGGGCACATTATACTCATATAGAGAGGGGAGCGGGAGGAGGAGGAGAAGGAGAAGGGGGGTGGCTGAAATGATGCAGTGTTTACCTCCACACCAGAATCTCATTTCATCCATTCTTCTTTCTGAATTCTCTCTCCAAAAGCACACTCCTTTCACTCCATGTCTCCCTCTTTCAGAGATATCCTCAATCCTCAATGTGTCCTCTTTCTCAATCTCCCACCTACTCCATCTCTCCTTTCACGCTCCCTCAGGCGAAAACATGGACGTGTGAATGTTGCCCCCCTTCTATACCAAGCAGACCTACCTAGTGCACATGATACATGTTAATAATGTAAGGCAATCCTCGGGCTGCTCCCATCCTTTCTATGTATGTATACAATACATTCACCACAAGACCGATGTCCCTTTATTCATTGGAATCAGAAACATGGACTCGCCACTGCTTTTAGCTATATCATTTCATTCAGACAACATATTGTGTATGTGTTTGTGTGTGTGCGATCACTCTGTAATGTATTGTGTCCTTTGTTGTCTGGAAATGGTTAAAAGCTGCTGCTGACTGTCTTGGTCAGGTCAGGTCTCCCTTGAAAAAGAGATTCTTAATGGAACTTGAATGGAACTTTGGAAAAAAAAACACACAAAAGCCTAACACACAAAACTAGCCTTAAACTCAAGTTAGTATGAACAGAGAAAAACGTGAAGGCAGAAGATGAACATTTTCCTTTTTGGGGCGTATTCAAAATCAATATAGGATGACAATAGTAAGTGTGTGCTTGTGTGTGTGTGTGTGTGTGTGTGTGTGTGTGTGTGTGTGTGTGTGTGTGTGTGTGTGTGTGTGTGTGTGTGTGTGTGTGTGTGTGTGTGTGTGTGCACTGGTTTCTGTGTTTCATGGGGACAAAAATCTGTATACACAGTCACGTCATGGGGACCAGTTGCGGTATGGGGACCAAAAAGCAGGTCCCCATAAGGGAAACAGTTGCAATGCAATCAGGAGGTGCTCTACATGTGTCTCTAAAGTTTTTAGCATCGGCCCAAAAGTCATGATTTTTGATCATTGTGTGTGTGTAAGTGGTGTTCACGAGTGCCACCTACATGGTTTTAGCTGCTATTGCATTCACTGCTTTACACACACATTAACATACACCACGCCCACTTCCTGGTCCCCAAATGGGAGGATGTTTTCATCAATAATGTGTAACATGTCGTAATCCACAATTTGAGAAGAACCATCAGAAGATGCCAGCAAGAGCTAGCAAGGATGCCAGGCAAAGAAAATGGAGCAAAAATAAAACACAGGGTAAGCTAATTTGTATGCATGAACAAAAAAGTTAGTTCTAATTACCTAATTATAGGTAATTAGATCTAATTGAGCTAAGTTATGATCTTAGTGTAGCCTTGTATTTTGTTGGGATTTCAGAATATAGTTTGATGTATCTCAGTTTGAGGGGGTTTTTGCATAGTAAAGGACTAAATCTCAAGCCTTAATACTTTTTGTAAGAATATCTGTAGGAGCCACGCTTAAATATTTGTTTTGACATTCGCTTTTTGTGTTGTTTAGTCATTTCATTTTTGGTAACTTCCAGTGTAATGGTAATTAAGGAATGGGAATGAGCTCATCAGGGAGGTAATCAGGTCCCCACATCATACTTTTACACAGAAATGTGTAAGTCTGTAAGAGTGGGGTACAACTGTGTGTGGAAAATCAGAGGGCTGGATGTTTGGTCCCCATGAGGAACTGAAACTTTGTGTAAAGAAATGTCCCCAAAACGCCTGTTTGATTTTAAGATGTGTGAGAACAGAGATTATACCCCATGGCCCCTCCCACTAGACAGGCCCAATCAACAGGGGATTATAATACTGTGGCATTTGCAAATAAACCATGAATAAACTCATCAAAAGTTCGGCATGCATGTTAAAGTTAACTTCATCTTGAAGATCAGTGATTTCCACTAGTACATTTAGGCCCTTTAATGTCCAATGTCAATGTCCAGTGTCCTTTGACACAAGGGAAAATGGTTTGGCCCAAACTGGGCCAATTAGTGGCAGCAGGCACCTCTTTTTGGATTTCTTATTATAAAATACCTCCTTTTGTTAACTGAGAATCAGGTGTGATGGAGCAGAGATAATCTGATACATGTAGGGCATGTGTTTGATGATGTGTGTAATATTTTAAGAATTCTGACTGATTATAATTAAGACTATTTTTCTTTCTCTTAAGTTTGAAATGCCACGAAGGGTCAGCCCCCTGCAGGATGCCATTTGTCATGTGAATTCAAAGACTGACAAAATACACAAATTGTGTGTGAAGTACATCAATGCAGTGAAAGGTAAGGGTGGTCTGATGTGATATGTTGTAATAATAATTACATGATACACAATATACTGTGCATAAAACAGTACAATTATTAAAAGATATGCATTGAATGCAATGCTAATGTTCATTGTCTATGTGGTGCCTATGGACTCTTGGCATTTTCCACGTAAGATTGCTGATTAGAGTTGCTGATGTTTCATGTCTGCAGTTTTTCGATAGAATGTCTTTTTTTAAGTGTCATCTATTTTCTGCAAGTTGAGTTTTACGTATTACATATTACGTATTACACTGGACCTAATGATAATGGCAGAATGGATGGTTTTACATGTTTTGTTGAAAATATTGTTGCTTCCTTCTGCAGGACGTGGTGTATTTGCAAAGGGTACAATCAGCAAAGGACTATTTGTTGCTGAGTACAGGGGGACTATGATAAATGATGTAGACTATGAGCGCAGAAGAAGAGTTTACCACCCATCATGTGCTGCGTTCATGTTTGTATTCAAGTGGAGAGGGAAAACATGGTGGTAAGTCATTTTCTGTCAGGAGCTTTCTCCCTCTGCCCTGTTTACAGCACTAATTGCTGCCGCTCCAGTCTGCTCAGCCACACCTGCATCCACTCCTGCACTAATTAACCTGCCAGCTGCACTGCATTCCCTGCTCAGCACCCTCTGTATATAAACCCTGGCTTTCAGTTACTCCTTGTCAGATCGTCTGCTAACCAGCACCAGTTACTCTGCCTGTTTCCTTACGCTTCTGACTCCTATCTGCAATACCGGACCTGCTCTACTCTGTCTCTGAACATGCCCATACACTCCCTTTCCCCCAATCCTTTAATAAACTGTTGAACGTGACGCTATTGTGGTCCTCGTCTTGTTTGGGTCTGACAGTACGATCTGACCAAACATGGACCCAGCGCACGTCTCACCCAGCATGGAACCCGACAACCCTGGACAACCCACCGCCATGCAGCGCCTGGAACATACAGAGAGTAAGGTTGACCGCATGACTGTCAGACCCAAACAAGACGAGGACCACAATAGCGTCACGTTCAACAGTTTATTAAAGGATTGGGGGAAAGGGAGTGTATGGGCATGTTCAGAGACAGAGTAGAGCAGGTCCGGTATTGCAGATAGGAGTCAGAAGCGTAAGGAAACAGGCAGAGTAACTGGTGCTGGTTAGCAGACGATCTGACAAGGAGTAACTGAAAGCCAGGGTTTATATACAGAGGGTGATGAGCAGGGAATGCAGTGCAGCTGGCAGGTTAATTAGTGCAGGTGTGGCTGAGCAGACTGGAGCGGCAGCAATTAGTGCTGTAAACAGGGCAGAGGGAGAAAGCTCCTGACATTTTCCAGCTATTCTTAAAAACAATAGATCAAATAAGAATATCATGAATGGTACTATGATCTGATGGTTTTCCTTTTCCCATCTTTTTTGAAGCATTGATGCCTCAAGAGAAGATGAGTCATTTGGGCGGCTAGTGAATGATGAACACAGGAGGCCAAATTGTAAGATGAAAAGGATTGATGTAGATGGAAAGCCACACCTCTGTTTGTTTGCTGTGGATGACATTCAAGAGGGAGAAGAAATAACCTATGATTATGGAAGTGAAGACTGTCCATGGAGAACACAAGTATGTTACCCACTACACTTTGTGGAAGTAACTTTCAATCAAATTGAATACAATCTCAATAGTGGAATCCTATTGGCAAAATATTACAAATCTAATTTATCGCATTTTTGTTATCATTGCATAGTATTTAAAAAAAAAAAAGATGTTGATGTTTTTCAGTATGTTTGTATGCATCTCATATGATTGATTTATTTTCAAAAACTTGACCTGTGAGCAGGTTTTAATTCATTCTCTAAAATGCTGTGAAAGTTACTGCAGACTGATGAATGGTTTATTGGTATCTAAAATACTGTCTAAAATAGTCATATTTATGTGTTTACAGATGACCAGCAATACAGCTAAAGAAATATGTTTGGATGACTCTCATCCCTCTTCTCCTCTGAGTCCTTCCCCGTCTGTGAGTCAGATGGAGGATGCTGCCGGTCCAAGTAACACCCAACAGGTATCTTCATGTCCACGACTTTTTAATTTTTCACTTATATCTGAGCATTTATGATGACAGACATCAATATTCATGATTAAGTATTGTGGTGATGAACAGCAGGCAATTTCACATCCTGCATTCAGATGCTTAATGTTAGCAGGATATTTCAGGCCGGTTTCATGTATCACAGGGATTATTATCTTGTTTAGTTATCACTCTATTCTGCACACTTACGGTGTCCCCACATCACACCTTTACACAGAAATGTGTAAGTGTGTAAGAGTGGGGTACAACTCTGTTTGGAAGATCAGAGGGCTGGATGTTTGGTCCCCATGAGGAACTGAAACTTTGTGTAAAGAAATGTCCCCAAAACGCCTGTTTGATTTTAAGATGTGTGAGAACAGAGATTGGCAAGATAGAAAATAATGTTTACGGTGGAGATGTTCTCTCTGATTATTGGTCCTTGAGATTGGCAAATTAATTCTTATATTCTGAATCATTTTACTGATTTTTTTCCAGATGACCACACTGAGAACAGTAACTTGGCTGTTGAGGACCCTTCCCTATCCCCGTCTGTGAGTCAGATGAGGATGCTGTCGGTCCAAGTAACACCCACAGGTATCTTCATGTCCACGACTTTTTAATTTTTCACTTATATCTGAGCATTTATGATGACAGACATCAATATTCATGTTAAGTATTGTGGTGATGAACAGCAGGCAATTTCACATCCTGCATTCAGATGCTTAATGTTAGCAGGATATTTCAGGCCGGTTTCATGTATCACAGGGATTATTATCTTGTTTAGTTATCACTATATTCTGCACACTTACGGTGTCCCCACATCACACCTTTACACAGAAATGTGTAAGTGTGTAAGAGTGGGGTACAACTCTGTTTGGAAGATCAGAGGGCTGGAGGTTTGGTCCCCATGAGGAACTGAAACTTTGTGTAAAGAAATGTCCCCAAAACGCCTGTTTGATTTTAAGATGTGTGAGAACAGAGATTGGCAAAATAGAAAGGACTGTTTATGATGAAGATGATCTCTCTCATGATTGGTTCATGATGGTTTGCCAATCTCAATTAATCTGTGAAGGAGATGCAAAGGTTCTTATATTCTGAAATGTTGTTTTACTAAATGTGTTCCAGATGACCACCATGCAGTACAGTGACTTGGCTTTGGAGAACCTTGTCCTTCCCCATCTGTGAGTCAGATGGAGGATGCTGCTGGTCCAAACAACACCCAACAGGTATCTTCATGTCCATGACTTTTTCATTTTTCACTTGTATCTGAGCATTTATGATGACAGACATCAATATTCATGATTAAGTATTGTGGTGATGAACAGCAGGCAATTTCACATCCTGCATTCAGATGCTTAATGTTAGCAGGATATTTCAGGCCGGTTTCATGTATCACAGGGATTATTATCTTGTTTAGTTATCACTCTATTCTGCACACTTACGGTGTCCCACATCACACTTTTACACAGAAATGTGTAAGTGTGTAAGAGTGGGGTACAACTCTGTTTGGAAGATCAGAGGGCTGGATGTTTGGTCCCTATGAGGAACTGAAACTTTGTGTAAAGAAATGTCCCCAAAATGCCTGTTTGATTTTAAGATGTGTGAGAACAGAGATTGGCAAGATAGAAAATAATGTTTACGGTGGAGATGTTCTCTCTGATTATTGGTGCTTGAGATTGGCAAATTAATTCTTATATTCTGAATCATTTTACTGATTTTTTTTCCAGATGACCACCACTGAGAACAGTAACTTGGCTGTTGAGGACCCTTCCCTATCCCGTCTGTGAGTCAGATGGAGGATGCTGCTGGTCCAAACAACACCCAACAGGTATCTTCATGTCCATGACTTTTTCATTTTTCACTTGTATCTGAGCATTTATGATGACAGACATCAATATTCATGATTAAGTATTGTGGTGATGAACAGCAGGCAATTTCACATCCTGCATTCAGATGCTTAATGTTAGCAGGATATTTCAGGCCGGTTTCATGTATCACAGGGATTATTATCTTGTTTAGTTATCACTATATTCTGCACACTTACGGTGTCCCCACATCACACTTTTACACAGAAATGTGTAAGTGTGTAAGAGTGGGGTACAACTCTGTTTGGAAGATCAGAGGGCTGGATGTTTGGTCCCCATGAGGAACTGAAACTTTGTGTAAAGAAATGTCCCCAAAACGCCTGTTTGATTTTAAGATGTGTGAGAACAGAGATTGGCAAGATAGAAAGGAATGTTTATGATGAAGATGATTCCTCTCATGATTGGTTCATGATGTTTGCCAATCTCAATTAATCTGTGAAGGAGATGCAAATGGATTCTTATATTCTGAAATGTTGTTTTACTAAATTGTTCCAGATGACCACCATGCAGTACAGTGACTTGGCTTTGGAGGAACCTTGTCCTTCCCCATCTGTGAGTCAGATGGAGGATGCTGCTGGTCCAAACAACACCCAACAGGTATCTTCATGTCCATGACTTTTTCATTTTTCACTTGTATCTGAGCATTTATGATGACAGACATCAATATTCATGATAAGTATTGTGGTGATGAACAGCAGGCAATTTCACATCCTGCATTCAGATGCTTAATGTTAGCAGGATATTTCAGGCCGGTTTCATGTATCACAGGGATTATTATCTTGTTTAGTTATCACTCTATTCTGCACACTTACGGTGTCCCCACATCACACCTTTACACAGAAATGTGTAAGTGTGTAAGAGTGGGGTACAACTCTGTTTGGAAGATCAGAGGGCTGGATGTTTGGTCCCCATGAGGAACTGGAACTTTGTGTAAAGAAATGTCCCCAAAACGCCTGTTTGATTTTAAGATGTGTGAGAACAGAGATTGGCAAGATAGAAAGGACTGTTTATGATGAAGATGATCTCTCTCATGATTGGTTCATGATGGTTTGCCAATCTCAATTAATCTGTGAAGGAGATGCAAAGGGATTCTTATATTCTGAAATGTTGTTTTACTAAATGTGTTCCAGATGACCACCATTCAGTACAGTGACTTGGCTTTGGAGGAACCTTGTCCTTCCCCATCTGTGAGTCAGATGGAGGATGCTGCTGGTCCAAACAACACCCAACAGGTATCTTCATGTCCATGACTTTTTCATTTTTCACTTGTATCTGAGCATTTATGATGACAGACATCAATATTCATGATTAAGTATTGTGGTGATGAACAGCAGGCAATTTCACATCCTGCATTCAGATGCTTAATGTTAGCAGGATATTTCAGGCCGGTTTCATGTATCACAGGGATTATTATCTTGTTATCACTCTATTCTGCACACTTACGGTGTCCCACATCACACTTTTACACAGAAATGTGTAAGTGTGTAAGAGTGGGGTACAACTCTGTTTGGAAGATCAGAGGGCTGGATGTTTGGTCCCCATGAGGAACTGAAACTTTGTGTAAAGAAATGTCCCCAAAATGCCTGTTTGATTTTAAGATGTGTGAGAACAGAGATTGGCAAGATAGAAAATAATGTTTACGGTGGAGATGTTCTCTCTGATTATTGGTGCTTGAGATTGGCAAATTAATTCTTATATTCTGAATCATTTTACTGATTTTTTTCCAGATGACCACCACTGAGAACAGTAACTTGGCTGTTGAGGACCCTTCCCTATCCCCGTCTGTGAGTCAGATGGAGGATGCTGCCGGTCCAAGTAACACCCAACAGGTATCTTCATGTCCACGACTTTTTAATTTTTCACTTATATCTGAGCATTTATGATGACAGACATCAATATTCATGATTAAGTATTGTGGTGATGAACAGCAGGCAATTTCACATCCTGCATTCAGATGCTTAATGTTAGCAGGATATTTCAGGCCGGTTTCATGTATCACAGGGATTATTATCTTGTTTAGTTATCACTCTATTCTGCACACTTACGGTGTCCCCACATCACACCTTTACACAGAAATGTGTAAGTGTGTAAGAGTGGGGTACAACTCTGTTTGGAAGATCAGAGGGCTGGATGTTTGGTCCCCATGAGGAACTGGAACTTTGTGTAAAGAAATGTCCCCAAAACGCCTGTTTGATTTTAAGATGTGTGAGAACAGAGATTGGCAAGATAGAAAGGACTGTTTATGATGAAGATGATCTCTCTCATGATTGGTTCATGATGGTTTGCCAATCTCAATTAATCTGTGAAGGAGATGCAAATGGATTCTTATATTCTGAAATGTTGTTTTACTAAATGTGTTCCAGATGACCACCATGCAGTACAGTGACTTGGCTTTGGAGGAACCTTGTCCTTCCCCATCTGTGAGTCAGATGGAGGATGCTGCTGGTCCAAACAACACCCAACAGGTATCTTCATGTCCATGACTTTTTCATTTTTCACTTGTATCTGAGCATTTATGATGGCAGACATCAATATTCATGATAAGTATTGTGGTGATGAACAGCAGGCAATTTCACATCCTGCATTCAGATGCTTAATGTTAGCAGGATATTTCAGGTCGGTTTCATGTATCACAGGGATTATTATCTTGTTTAGTTATCACTCTATTCTGCACACTTACGGTGTCCCCACATCACACTTTTACACAGAAATGTGTAAGTGTGTAAGAGTGGGGTACAACTCTGTTTGGAAGATCAGAGGGCTGGATGTTTGGTCCCCATGAGGAACTGAAACTTTGTCTAAAGAAATGTCCCCAAAATGCCTGTTTGATTTTAAGATGTGTGAGAACAGAGATTGGCAAGATAGAAAATAATGTTTACGGTGGAGATGTTCTCTCTGATTATTGGTGCTTGAGATTGGCAAATTAATTCTTATATTCTGAATCATTTTACTGATTTTTTTCCAGATGACCACCACTGAGAACAGTAACTTGGCTGTTGAGGACCCTTCCCTATCCCCGTCTGTGAGTCAGATGGAGGATGCTGCCGGTCCAAGTAACACCCAACAGGTATCTTCATGTCCACAACTTTTTAATTTTTCACTTACACTGGACATTGATTTTCATGATTAAGTATTGTGGTGATGAACAGCAGGCAATTTCACATCCTTCATTCAGAACCTTAATGTTAGCAGGATGTTTCAGGCTGGTTTCATGTATCACAGGGATTGTTATCTTGCTTTGCTATAACTCTATTCTGGACATTTATGATGTCCCCACATTACATTTTTTTTGCCACAAAGTGTGTTAAATATTGTTTGATGGTAAATGTTTACATAATATGTTTTACTTTCTATTTGTAGGCTATGACATTCTCAGACAGTGACAATGACACATTTGAGGTTGTCATACCAAGACTGAGGCGGACTAAAAGTGTCATTGTAAGTTTATTCATCATGCTGGGAAAAACTAAATATGTTAAAAATTAGTTGTTTTTTTACAGTTGTGTTGTTGACCCTAACCCAGGGTTTTGGTTTTTGCTCTTATCTCTGATTTTGTTTTTGCTCTGATCTATTTTTTCAGATGAAAGACATCGATCTTGACAATTCAGATGAACTTTATTATTCTACACCATCAAGTGGAGATGATTACATCCCTGATACCACCTCCAAAAGTGATACTGACAATGAGGCTAGAATCAAATGCAAATCAACCTCTCTGACAAAACATCTTTATTTTGATGACAAATCCGCAATGCCTATCTGTGACTCTACAACACCAGACAACATGAGATTTGACAGACAGAGCTGTACATCTAAAGCCAGAGCAGAAGAGGAACCCTGTTCCACTGAAGCAGAAGAACCCTGTTCCGATGGAGCAGAAGAACCCTGTTCCGATGGAGCAGAAGAACCCCGTGCCAGTGCAGCAGAAGAACCCCATTCCGGTGGAGCAGATGAAGAACCCAGTTCAAGTCAACGAGTAGGCACCATAATTGTTGGTCAATGCAAAAACATGGGTGAGAAAAGAGTGTATGACAAAAGACATTATTGCCTATATTGTTCTAAGCCTTACGCTAAGATGGCAAGGCATTTAGAACATGCACATGAAGACAAATCTGATGTGGCTCGTGCTCTCAGCTTTCCAAAGGGCTCAAAGTGCAGAAAAAGACACCTAGATTATATTAGGAACAAAGGAAACTATGCTTACAATGCATCTGTTATGCAGTCAGGAAAGGGAGAATTAGTGCCATTCAAGCGTCCTCCTAATGTGGCACAGGGAAAAGACTTCATGCACTGTGCATACTGTCAAGGACTTTATTTACGCAAAACTCTGTGGCGACACATGCGTAACTGCCGACTCAAACCTGGATCAGTTGCCCCCAAACCAGGACAAAACCGTGTTCAGTCCATGTGTGAATACACAGGGCCCGTACCGGCAGCCACAAGTCAACAGTTGTGGAGAATAATTACTTCAATGAATCCTGACCCGATCTCATGCATAATAAAAAATGACCCAGTCATTATTGATTTCGGGCAGCACTTGCTGAATAAAAGAGGAACATCAGCAAAGAATAAAGCTCACGTGCGAGAGAAGATGCGAGAATTGGGAAGGTTGCTTCAAGGTGCCAGGAGAGTGACCTCCTTGAAAAATATGGAAGAGCTCATTAATCCAGAAAAGTACATGGAGACTGTTAAAGCTGTCAAGTTCACATGCGGGTATGAGAGTGAATCTTGCAGGTTCTTGATTCCATCACTAGCAAATAAACTTGGGCACTCCTTAGTTAAAATAAGCAAACTCTTAAAAGCCAAGGCTTTAATCTCCAACAACGAAAAGCTTGCGAAGGATGCCAGCAACTTTGAAGCTGTCCATCAACAAAAGTGGCATGAGTTGATCTCAGCTGCAGCATTGAGGAACATCACGGAAGCAAAGTGGAATATGCCCAGTGTCATGCCCTTCACCAAAGATGTCCAAAAACTGCACGTATATCTCACTCATGAGCAAGACAAATGGTACAAATTCCTCTCTGAGAGTCCCTCTGCAAAAGTCTGGAAGGAGCTGACAAAGGTTTGTCTTGTCCAGCTCATCCTCTTTAATCGGCGTAGAGAGGGAGAGGTGGCATGCATGCCCATATCTTCTTTTCTTTCTCGGGACACTTCTGCTCCAAACGATGATCTAGACTGGGCACTCTCCGAAGTGGAGAAAAAACTCTGCAGACACTTCACTAGGATTGTTGTCAGGGGAAAACGTGGACGGCCAGTCCCCATTCTTCTCACTCCTAAAATGCTGAGTGCCATAGAACTCCTTGTGTCACAGAGAGAAGCTTGCGGGGTTCTGAAAGATAACAACTACATGTTTGCGCGACCAGGGGCCATGACACACTTCCGAGGGTCAGATTGCTTCCGTGCCTTTGCAAAGCAATGTGGTGCGGCGTGTCCCAGGACACTGACATCAACCAAGCTCCGAAAGCATGCAGCAACCTTGTCAACAGTACTAAACATGACAAATACAGAAATGGACCAGTTGGCCAATTTTCTCGGTCATGACATCAGAGTCCACAGAGAGTATTACCGGCTGCCTGAGAAGACCTTGCAGCTTGCTAAAATTAGCAAACTCCTGATGGCTCTTGAGCAGGGTAGAGTGGCTGAGTTTCATGGGAAAACTTTGGATGAAGTTGAGATTGACCCAGATGGTATGTCATTTTGTTTTTCTGTATTTGCCATCTATTCCTTTTTGTTTGAGTAAAAAAGTAAATTGAACTTTGTATAATTTCTACAGAAAAGCTTCTAGACAGTGAAGATGACGAGAACATGCACGAGGGAAACACTGCTGATGATGGTAAGTCTATGTATTGAATTGTAAGAAGGTGGGGGGGGGGGGGTTGACATGATGTAAAAGAAATGAAATCCACATAACTTTAATTCATGTGGTCTAACATCAAACATATTGTTACGCTTGTTTTTTTTCGTGTCAAGTGGATATCTAATGATATTGAATTGAGATATTGAGACCAAAATGATCATGTAATCCGTATTATTGATATATTGTTACAATATGCTCAAAATTTCAATGAGGCACTTTTACAGACATTGATATAATTTTGCCAGTCCTGTATTTCTCTTGGCCTAAAACATTTAAATGATGACATGCAGTACATGATGAAGTGGCATTCAAAGAAATGACATTAAGTGCACTGTGATAATGAAACCTCTATATCAACTTCAACGGAAAAAAATAAGACTGATACAAAATTGGAACAATTTCCTAAAATTACTTTGTTTACTCAAGATGCTATAAGACTCTGAAAAGTTTACTTTCCATTTGACGGCCAACAGAAGAGACACTTCCCCCTCCTGAGAGGAATGAAACGCCACTGGTACCACAAGAGGGACACACACTGCCCTCATCAGATGATGAGATACCATCAAGAGTGGGAGCTAAGAAGCCTTTTTCCAAAGGTTGGGTTTTTTTTACAACACACTTTGTGTTTGAAGTTGGACTAATAACAATAACTATTCTCATTAGGAATGAGAGAAGACAATATTTTATCATTACTTTTGATTAAAGTTTAATAAAGGAATGTAAGACTGTAAACATCACTTTATTTGACTGGGACACAGAAAATACATGTAGAAACACATTATAACTGTATGAGCTTTTTTAACCCTTTTCACAAATTGAAATTAAAATATAAGGACTGAAATACAAACAATAATAAAGCCTCTGTTCTCTTTGAGGGTAAACAAAATTTAAAAAAAAATCCTTTTCCATAGGAGCACACCTGGAAGAGACTGCGAGGGATGACATGCCACACAAGAAACGCAAGCCACACAAGAGGCGCAAACCACCATCATCATCAGATGATGATGAAATTCCATCAGGAGGTGATGCTAAGCAATCCTCCTCCAAAGGTATCTCGATAAAAGTTATTTTTATTATTTTTTTAGATGCAACTGTTGCTGCCCCAAGCCTACTTTGTTTACCGTGTTCTGTCTACATGAATCTCAATATCGAATGTACAGTGAGCAGAATAGACTTACCTGGTATTGTACACCATCCATCAGGAAATCAGCTCCTTTACTGTTTCAATCACAAAACTTTTTTTTCTCACCACTTCAAGGCAAAGCCCCAGTGAGGAAGAAATGTCTCTGGCAGAAAACAGAAGTGCAGGCAGTGGAAAGGCACATGATGAAGTTCATAAAATCATTCATTGTTCCTGGAAAAATGGACTGTGAAAAGTGTATAAGGGCTGAACCGGAAGCCCTTAAGAACCGGGACTGGCAGACTGTCAAATTTTATGTGTACAACCGCATTTCAGCCTCAAAAAGGAAATTGCAATGTAAGTAGCTTTTTTGCTACCAACTCCTGGTAAGGCATTTTGTTTGATTTTTTGTCATTTTAGTGTTGACTCACGATATTGTTTGTGCTGTTGATTGTGGTCAAACACTAGATTGGTGTTCATATAAAAAAAAAATCTAAGAGTTTTTGTTTGTGTTCCATTCAACCTCACCTGAGAAAATTTGCTTAATTGGACTCAATAAAATTGTTTTCATACCATTTATGTGAGTGTGCAATATCAATGTGCTGAGACTACATTTAGTAGGCAAAACTAAAATTAGATGGGTTCTATCAATATTCAAATTCATTGACCCTCATTTGATAATACAGATACTTGCCATTTATCATTAATAATACACATGGTGCAAGGACCCCATTGAACACATTTAATTCGTGGGGACCTTGTGTGAATCATGCAAATAAATTTGCATAATATTCAAATGTGGTCCCCATAAACCATGTAAAACCGTTTTTTCCCAAGTCCCCAGCAGACATGGTGTAGCTATTACTTCTTTATTTCTGATATTTGAAGTTGTGTATAAGCTAACAAAGCCATGGTGGTTATACTTGATTTTTTTCATAGCTGTACAACATTCAGAAAGGGTGGTCCCCACACATGATGAATAAAATGGTGGTCCCCATGAAACACAAAAACCGGTATGTGTGTGTGTGTGTGTGTGTGTGTGTGTGTGTGTGTGTGTGTGTGTGTGAGTGTGGCATGTGGCTGCCGGTGCAAGTACACAGTGGTTACAGTGGATGAGTTCAGTACTATTTTATGTGCATGTGAAAGTGTGTGTGTGTGTGTGTGTGTGTGTGTGTGTGTGTGTGTGTGTGTGTATGTGTAGGCATGTGCCTGCCAGTGCAAGTATCTGTGTATATGTTCTTTCTTGTGCAAATTTGGGCTTCTCCAAGTGTGTCTGTCTAGTGCGTGTGAGAGTACAGTAAGCCCATTTATTATTCCCCAGTGTTTACTGACAGATACTGGACATGCCTCAGTGAGCTGCTCTGGATTCATTATCCCACACTGCTATTGGTAGACAGAGATCACAGGACATACACCATTTGCACACACACTCTCTCACACACACAACACACACACACACACACACACACGCACACACACACACACACACACACACACACACACACGCACACACACCTACACACCTACACACACACACACACACACACAGACTGCAGCAGCATCCAAGCAGAGATATTAAGAGGCCGTACATGACGACACAAGAGTATTTATATATGAGAATTTTGAAGCCTGACTTTTTGCAGCATCACAGTGTCTGCCTCGATGTGAATTAAATGAAACAAGACTTTCACACTCCTGAGTCGCTCATAAAGACTGACATACGGTGGACACACACTGGTGATCAAATTTGAAGTTTTCATTTGAAGAGGTACAGTAGTGTTGGAGACAGTGATTGAATGAGCATCCCCGTTGGTCAGGGAGCAGCTCTGTTATTTCACGTTCACAGTGTCTTTGTGCAGAAAGCGGACAGCTGTAATCGCTCACACCATATGTGATAAATCTCACTGACAGACAGGGTCGCTTGAATTTATGGGCCCTATTCAAGCTTAAGTTTTATAATTGTTTAAATAGAACTGGGGTGTTTTTTACACATAAAGGTCTGTATCCACTGCATAGATTTGATCTGCTAGGTTTTGGTTTGACATTGCAGTTTTGCCAGTTTTGCGCTAAAGAACTTTCCATGACATACCCACGTCCTGTGGTCATCACCCACATGGGACTGCGTCTCTCGATGCTAGATATTGATTGGTTTGTTTTGGTCTGGACGGAGACCACCTATTTTTTGGTTCAGATCAAAAAAAACTCCAAACAACAATGTTTGACTCACCCTGCTCTCCTCCTCCCTCAGGTCGGGCATGGTGCTGATGCACAGGCTGACCACGGTCACCACCACCATGATGACGGACATGCAGGCGAAGATCTTCCCCGCTGGGCCTGACTGTGGGTTCTCCACCATGTCTCTGAGCCAGTTCATCACCTTCTTGTACCTGGTCTCCACCACGAGGACGCGCGGCATGGCATTCCTCTGCCTGCGCTCCTCCTCCTGCCTCTCGTGCTCGTTGTTCTCCTCGATGCGCGTGTACATCTTCCTCTTGCAGCAGCGCTCCATGTAGGTCATCTCCACGCCCCAGTAGGTCAGCTCGTCGTGCAGGGACAGGACGCACATCTCGCGCAGCAGCCGCAGCTTCCCCGCCGCCAGGAAGTTGAGGATGACCCTGAAGGCGGAGGGCGAGCGGTCGAAGAAGAACTCCCGCAGAGCCTCGTCGTAGTCGTCGCAGACCCGGGCGATGTCCTCCGGCGAGCGGCAGCCACACAGCCGGCCCAGGCGCGTCAGGGGGAACTGCTCCAGCGTGCTCCAGGGGAAGGTGTAGCGGTTCCCCCCAACGTTGATCACGGCCAGCAGGGCGTGGTCCACCGACACCAGCTCCTCCGGCCGACGGATGAACTGGGCCCTCTTGAAGTAAACGCCCTGTGAGAGAGGGAGCAGTGGAAAGCTTTAATGCATGAGCAGCTGCATCGGAAACCTGGGTAAGACTTTACTAATGAGGGTACAGTTAGTTAATGCTTAGTCTAAGTTATCAATCATACAGTTAATCAATGGGCCCTTTTCATAAACTGTTACCGTAACATTTGTGAGAACACATGTAGTTAATGATCACTTATTTACAACTCAGAGGTGGAATGTAAATATGGTGGAGTACATTTTCTTGAGTACTGTACTTAAGTAAAAGTTTGAGGCACTTTGAGGAACCTTCCTTGAATCTTTTCTTTTCATGCTACTTTTTACTTCTACTCCTATACAATTCAGTGGGAAATATTCTACTTTTTACTCCATTACATTTATCTGATAACTTACATTACTGGCTTCCGGTACTTTACTAAATAATAGTTTTGCACACAAAATATATAAAGAGTTTATAAAATATTGCAGGCTATACCCAACACTGACAAAATGTATTGCAAATATGCCAAACATGGGATGGCTTTTGATACTGTAAGTACACTTTCCTGATTATACTTACATACTTTACCTGTTCAATGTTTTCAATGCGGGACCTTTTTTCTTACCAGGGTTAGGGTTAGTATTTTTACAGTTTAGTGTTTGTACTTTTATTTATTATGTTTTAAAGGATGAGAATAAGTCCTCAACCACTTCTTAAGCACTACCTGGTGCATCTTTTAGCATACATTGCATACAGGCTAAACACTCTGGACACTTTAATACACTTGAAATCAGATAATGTTGTAGTTTACTCGTTTGTAAAGTTTTCTTGTAGTTACTAGAGGTACTCTTACTCAAGAATAGTTTTCAGGCACTCTTTACCCCAGTACTTTCCTTTCCTTTAGTGGAAAACCTTCATACCTTGATGGTCTCAGTCTCGGGGATCTCTGTGAAGCAGCGGTCCAGACTGCTGTCATCGCTGACGGACAGGTTGCTGAAGTCATGGTTGGCGTTGCTGATGATGGGCATGGCAGCATCTGGAAAGCACGCTGCTCCACACTGGGCAGCTTAAACAGCAGGTAATAATAAAACACGGTAAAAAGTATTTGGGGTCGCACCGGGCTCAACTTTTTCTTCTGCCTCCTGTTCTGCGGTCCTTTTCTTTATGGCTGCATCAAAAACAGTTTACGTTAAAACTTGCAAATGAGCCAAGCTGTCCTGCCACAGCCCCGGTCTGTTGCAGACAAGCTGAGCACAAAACGTCTGTAGCTTTCAGTGTCTTTGGTCTCAGGACCCCTCATAACAAGGAGTTGTTTTCCTCAGTGTCAGTCGATGCTATGGCTTCGGCTTCCAACGGCAAGGCGCCAAAAAAAAAGTAACTAAAGGAGTGTGCAGAGTCTCCTGGGAACCTGTTGTCACATCCGAATTGTGTGGAGTTTTGACATTGCCGTCAGGGCCACAATAGACTCAGTAGTTGGCTTGTCGGGCTTCAGGGTGAGATCAGTGGGTAATCCCCCTGTCTGGGAGAGGCAAGCCCGTGAGCGAGAGAGAGAGAGAGAGGGGAGAGGAGAGAGAGAGCAGGGTTAGGCTTGATCAGTCGGCTGATAGCAGCAGAGAATGAGCTAGCTAGAGTCAAGGAGCCAAATGTGTTGCAATGAGGTATCCGGGGACCGACGGGGGGCCGTAGCAGGATTAGGGAGGGCCTAGACACGTTAATGCATCAAACAGGCACTGGCAAAATAGACGGAGAGAAATGTCAGAATGGAGCAAGAATAGATGTGAGATTAATAATACATTGTGTCACAATATAGAGCAAGAATGGGCAAAGAGGAACCGACCGAGAGAGCACACCTAAATGAGACTGCAGTGCTGTACAATAGGCTCCACCCACCCACCCCTCTTTCACTTTCACAGTAAAAAAAGACACACATCGGGTCCGCTGCTATATATGGCAAGGCACTGTGGTCAGCGCATGACTTGAATGGACATCAAAAGGACTTAACAACCAATATCTAATAAGGAGACAGCCTGGCTGGAATCATTGAGTATGGATGTTAGAAAATCAGAAATGGGGTGTTATTCACATTACAGATAAAGTTATTTTCTGTTGTAGACATGCAGCAATCCCAGCAACAGACAGACAGTGAAATGCATGCAGGCTCCAAATTGCTTGTCTTGGCTATACAATTGCCCCCCGAAATGTATTGGCACGGTTAGTTGTTACAGTTGCCCAGAATGGTCCGCTGTATATCAAAGCCCTAAATAGTTATGGTTCATTTCAAACCAGGTCCATTAATAACCACTTGTCATTAATTCACTAGGAATTACTTACAGCTCATACTGCAGAGTTGCTCAAGTCCAATGAGTAAGAATGTGTCTACAGACCTTTTTCATAGTCGCCATTTTTTTGGATGTCGTGGCAGGAGATGTACAGGTGTCATAATGACCTTCATCATCATCATCATCAACCTTTATTTAAACAGGCAAAAATTGCTAAGAAACAATGTCTTATTCAAGCAATGGCCTGGTTAATAAAGACAGCATTCAGTTAGCCTACATGTATTCACTAACATATTGTTTACAATTGCATTTTCTAAAATTGTTAAGGTAGGCCTATGTTTTGATTTTATCAGTCACAAAACCTGTCCCACAACTTTCAGATAGAAAAGCCCCGCTGTAAAGGCAGAGGGGGTTCGATGGTATGGTGGCCAATGATGAGAGAGTAAGTCATAGAGGTTGAAACAGCTGAAGTGTTGCTCACTAAAGTCTGTACGAAAAAATAATTGTATCACCATCACTAATGAGATGAGTTTCGTGTGCCCGGTGTCTTTCTGCATGTAACCACAGGCTTATTGAACGTGTAAATTCGGACGGAGTCGACAGTTAGCAGCATTGGACCGCGCCAACACGCGTCACTAATTCAGATCTAGGAGGATAGGGATCCTTTACTGGAGGGGGGAAACCAATACATCACTTCTGTCACGATTGATGGTGTTTCATTTCCACCTCACAGGGCAAGCAGGGCCATGATAAACTATTTAATCATCGATTTGTATTCCCGGCGGATGGGTTCTGTCTTAGTGGGAAGTTAATTGAATGATGGTGTTTTTAGCAGAGGAAGAATTATGAGGTGCAAATGCAACACATGCAACTTGTTCATTCTTATTTAATCGCACATGCAAGGTTGAAGGATTGATTTACTGTAAAGAATATGCAAAGTGCTATTGAACTAAATGGTATATGAAAGTAGAGCATATGGGATACATAGGCCTACAAAAAATTAATAAAAAAACACTTGTTTATTTAATTTCGACTTATTTTGGCAGGTTTTTTTAACCCCTTGTGACTTTCAGTATGGTGGGGTTATGCTCAGTATGCAGTATCGAGTTAGAGAGCTTATACAGTATTATATTAATGAGCAAGTCAACACTGCGTTTGCGAGCTAGTGGAGGGACCAGTGTCTGATATGGATCGACTCTCCTCTCTCTCTCTCTCTCTCGTCTCTCTCTCTCTCTCTCCTCTCTCTCTCTCTCTCTCTCTCTCTCTCTCTCTCTCTCTAACTTGCAAAAGCGCGTGTGTCCGAACCATTTCGCGCCCTTATCAAGCGCAGTCCTTTGATTACGCTTGGTTGAATTGAGCGGTTAATTAAGATCCAAATACCAAATTGTGTTAAGATTATTTTGCGTAGAAAAAAAAAGCAAACAACACTAGTACCCCTTATGTCAAAGTGATATGTTGTTTCGAGTTCCGGGGGGGGACAATGTTACACCCCTTTCATATAGTTGATTGATTCTAAATTGCCAATCATTTTGCTTTCAAATTTGAGATACACCTAATTAACATAATCTGTGACGAGTGACAAGTGGTGTTGTGTCTAGATCATGCAGTACTGACGAGATGAAAAGAAGACAGCTCGGCATTTTCCATTGTGTAACTATTTTGAAAGCATTGCACAACTTCAGGCAAATATTCAGCCGCAAACCCAAACAGCTGCATAACTTAAGAAGTGCAGGCAGCTTACCCTCCTGAGCCCCGCGCGCTCATCTCCGGACGGCCAAATCCGACTCGCTGTGTTTAAAATACCCCTCTGCTGCCTCGCTTTCCCCGTCCGATACTTCAGCACCAAATCAGGGTGTCAGCGACCACTCCTGACCGCCTCATGGTATGGTATCAACAGGAATGCCTCCACGGCGTCCGCATCACCCATCAAGCCGGTGGAAGGGTAATGTCTGTGCACACTGGAGAAACAGACAGAGAGAGAAGCGGGCGAAGGTTTGGTGCGCTGAAAGTGTCCCGTTACAACTCTGTTAGTGGTGCTGCTGCAGGAGGAGTAGGAGGGGCGGGGAGGGGAGACGGAGCCGTGATGCGCAACAGAAGGCTAGTCCTGGTACCCAGGTTCAAGTTCGAGCGTAAAGGTAATAACAGTCGCAAGAGTGATCGAGATTATGTGAAATCCTCATTAGACATTTTTTGCATTTTACCAGAATTGTAGGGGCAGTGTGGCTCTCAGTACTCGCTTGACATCTCTCCCTTCTTTTAGTTCCTTATTAGATAATATGAAATTCAAGGACACTGAGGCGGAGGAGGAGGAGACGCTCTCATCCATGTTTCGTCACACAAATCGCTTCACGCGCAACAGGGGGCGCGCGCGGTTACCTCCCAAAATACCGGCTTTCACGAATTATGGGTTCTGCCGTGATTGAAGCACCAAGACAGTCAAAAGTGTCACATCTTGTAGTCTGATGTCATAACACTGCAATAATGCAGGATGGAACGATGACAATGATGTCATTTGAAACATTGAAATTTGCAAGTACATTTGAAAAAGGGAGAAACCATTATCAGGATAAACGTTACATGTAGCATTTTTAATGTAAATATGTTTT
The DNA here is from genome assembly GCA_026122265.1 of Ammodytes dubius. Classification (NCBI taxonomy): domain Eukaryota; kingdom Metazoa; phylum Chordata; class Actinopteri; order Uranoscopiformes; family Ammodytidae; genus Ammodytes; species Ammodytes dubius. The sequence continues at coordinate 28,880,344 of CM047513.1, read as the reverse complement.
TTAAGTATTCAATCAATCAAACAAAATGTATTATAGTCCAAATTCACAATAAATTGCATCTAAGGGCTTAACAACGACACAAGCACAATACAAATATCATGACAACAATACAACAAACCATATACTCACAAGATAAATGACTTCATATTAAGCGCCATGAACAAGCAATATGACTTCAATAGCGCTATATGATAGAATACATGCATGTGGTAATGTAAAATTAAATATGAACACAATATTCACAGTGACTGAGTTTATTTTGGGTAAACATAGTGTATTTAGGAGGCCAGAAATGTGAAAATTAGATTCAAAGAGTTGTGTTTAGATTTGCTTGTAAAATAATCGGATGAGCTATAGCTTTTTAGAGGAAAAGGCTGCCACCTATGATTTATTCATCCTTGGGTTGAAAGGAGACCAGCATAATAGGATTGTGCAGACTGGTTGATAGGTGGAGTTACTATGGATATTAATAATGATGCCAGTCGGGGGTGTTACGGTCAAAATGTATGTTTTTTTAATATCCTGGTAGTAGTATTTTGAACAAGTCGTTGTTTGCTTATAGTTAATTATAATTTTGTATTAGATTTTTGTTGTCCTATACTATGTTTAACTGAAAGCATGGTCCAGGTGTTTGGTATGAGACAGAAATAAACATCTATTGAATCCCACAGATACAGGAGAAAGCGCTCTTGCCCTACCGACGCGGGCAGGGCAGTGATATATCTTATAGTGACAGTGAACAGCTGGCCAAACCTTTGGCTTTGTCATAAGTAAATAGCTCTCAGTGTTCAGTATACTGACTTAAAAAAAAACCTCGCACTGACTGTTCCGGTTTCAAGCATGCTGTAACATGCCTACTTCTGCAACACTGGAACCACATTTGCACAAAGTGAAAGTTGCAAGAAAAAATATTGTTAGGCTGCTTGAAGATTTGCCTGCGTCGCCGGCCCCACACACCCATTTTGTCCTTGAGAGACAAGTCATTAGGATGCATGCGCCTGAGGGAACTTCTAAAACAAACACTTTGTCCAGGCCCTTATGACTGCTGCTAACGGAGCAGACAACACATTAGCGAGAGAAGAGATGGAAACTGAGGAGGTGGGGGTTCGTGCGTGCGTGTGTGTGTGAGTGTGTAGTGTGTGTGTGTGTGTGCGTGCGTGCGCGTGTGTGTGTGCGTAGCGTGCGTGTGCGTGTGTGTGTGCGTGCGTGCGTGCGTGTGGCATGTGTGTGTGTGTGCGTGCGTGCTTGTACGTGCTGAGAACATAGATGTAGCCTATTGAATCCCTCCATCACTATTCATTAACCTGCAGTGCAGCGTGTGCCCAGAGCTTGTTAGTGTGTGCAACATGAGACTGATCACACAGGCTGGGCTATGTCAGTCAGTTTTTTTTTTCTCTTTTTTCCCCCCTCACAAAGGAGACAATGTGTGATTTGCGGCTGAATGGATTAGGTGCCCTGCAATCTCCCTCATAGAGACAGTAATGCAATATGCCTCTTTAACCCTGTCTGTCATTTCCCTATGCTTTATCATAATATCATACGCATACAGACATTAGAAAAAAACACTCAAACACCCAGGGAGTTTTATTTTTTTTCGGGCTGGATTTTGCACAGGTGGTGGATTGGGAACGACCAAGACCTCCAATAATAATACGGCTAACGTATTTATGTGTGCACCAATCCCCCACCCCCCAACACACTCCTTATTGTGCTTTTTATTAATCACACACACACACACACACAACACAGACACACACAACACACACACACACACACACACACACACACACACACACACACACACACACCACACACACAAACACCACACACACACACACAACACACACACACACACACACACACACACACACACACACACACACACACACACACACACACACAACACACACAACACACACACAACACACACACCAACCACACACACACACACACACACACACACACACACACACAACACACCACACGCACACACACACACACACAGAGTATATCTGCAGCTGTAGAAGACGGTACACACACACACACACACACATGCAGCAGAAAACACAAATAGCCGCACCACCCTGTCAGTCTAATAGCAGAACCTCAGTCTGGCGGATTAGGAGTTTAATCCCTCACAGGCAAGAGGGTCTGAGATGAGAACGCAGCAGCCGGCATGCAGGGCGCTGAGGTGTGTGTAGCAGGAGAGTAATGAGTGCCACAAAACTTTAAAAAAAAAAAAAAAAAAAAAAACAGTTTGAGTCAAAATTTCGCACTGATGGACACTTGATGGTCCGGTCCCATCCCTGTTCCCTTTCTCCTCCAAGTTCTCTTTCATGCCTCTCTTAAGAATTATTTTGCGTTCTCTCTAGTCTCCCTGGGATTCTCTTAGCGCCCTCCCCACAGCTAGCTGAAATGTGTTTGATCTCAGCACAAGCCAGTTTTGATCAGGTTAATTGCTCTCTCAGCAGACAGTGTGAATAGACAGATTAACACCATGCGCCCGGGATGGCAATAAAGAGCAAAGGACAGGAGGAGCAGAGAGAATAGAGAGCAGAAAAGGGACGGATTCAGCATAATGGAATAAAGCAGGTGGTAGATAAGGGAAGCATTTGACAGGGTGAACGAGAGGGAAAAAGGTGCATATGAGGGGAAATGTATTTTTAAAGGGCAGGGGAATAGAGGGTATAGTGTTGAAGCAGGAACAGAGGAATGCAATTGAAGGTGGAGTCAGCTATTCTGGGGAACGATTGTTGTCAAAATCACTTTTTGTCAAAATCAGTGAATTCCTCCTCACGATGTCCTTTCCGTACTGTGTTTGAGCTGAAAAACAAATCTGGTGTTACAGTAATGCATAGCCTAGGTTCTGTAAACTGGTATGTAAACAAATGGTATGTCAACAAAGGGGGCCTACCATCTAGCGACATGATTTTGACAAAAAGTGATTTGACAAAAAGCATTCTCCAGAGTCGTTGACAAGTAGTGTCTCAGACAACAGGATTCATATGACCCTCTATTATAATATTGTAGTTTTCTTTCCGTATGAATTAAACATTCAAACACTGCTGTGATTAGCCTGGAACTCCAACTGTGGACCAGACATTTGATGACATTATCAAATCCCTTGTATTACATGAGACTCATCTTTTACACTGTGGGGCGAAACCAGAAACAAACACAACACATCATTGAGGATACCCAATGTTATCTCACAGCAACACACTATCCCAGTCTACTGTACACCAGCTGCAAGAAAATAATGCTTTTTGAAAGCTAAAGCAGACAACTTGGAGAACCGTTCACACAACTATTCAAACAACCGTTCACAACAGAGGGGGGAGACTTATCTTTTCTGTTTCAAGTGACTCAGGACAAGATGAGGTCATTGAATTATCAAGGAAACAAGACCAACTCATGTATACCTACGTAACAGGATTTTAATTTGAACCAATTCAGGCACTTAACTCACAAAAATTGCAACGTCACCAGTTAAATTGGTGACCTAAAGGCAAAAAAAATAAAAAAATAAGCACACCACATTCAAGGCAGTTAAATCGAAACTGTTACAAAAGTAACATCAGGCTTAAACCTTGTTTCCCAGTTGGATTTTGATTCCCTTTTCAGGGCAAAGAGAAGAAAGTTCAGATGTAGGAGAAGCGTCTTTCCTCAAGCTGTAAATATGCAAGACAACCCAGTGTAATGATTGTGCTTTTTTCTCTGTCTTAAAAAAATGCTGACGTATGTTCCATGTTCTTCGTGACACACTGACATCAAACCAAACAGTTCTCTTTATCGATCCTGGATTACAAAGTAGCTTGTAATATGAGGCATTTCTTGTTTCATCAAACATACCCATGCTGTACATTAAGTCCTTGCTTTATTTTTAATCAGTGTGTATCTATGCATTCTTAGCTCAGTTATCTTTTTTATGTAAGTATTTAAAAGTCTGTGCAACCCATAGAAAAAACACTAAGTTACTGAAGTATCATACTTCCATAAAGTTTGGAGCTAATAAGAGACAGATATTTCTTTTTTGAATGGCCACAAACGAAGCAGAAGATTGAAAAAATATCTCTGTTCCCATGATGGCTCAAGTTCCAATCATACTAAAAATCACATTTATCATAATCCAACTCAATCTTGTTTTCCTTTTTGAGATCCACTCTGCCTCTCACCAAACCATGGAACAGTAAGCCTATTCTACACAATGTTACTGCTTAGGTCATAACATTTCACATGAGAGGTTAAGAAGTCCGGTTTTATTCTTAAAAGTGGTGTAAAGGTGTAAAATCTACCTTTGGTTGACTGCAAAGTGCTCAGGCTAACCTGAAAGAAAAGGTTACTTAAAGGTTCAGCAAGCGGAATGGTCAGTTTAGCTCACTTCCTGTCACTGACTGCAGTTAGCAGTACCCTCCCTCGTCCCCACGTCAGCACATTAATGCACTGCGGTCTTCAAGCAGCGAGCTATCTAGGATCATCTTAGATAAGTAAGTGTGATAAAACATGATAAAAACCATCAAAACAGACATTGGGAAGGATTTTCACCTGCTCCGCCATTGTAAGCACATACACATTCACCCATCTGTTTCTCTGCGCGTGCACTGGCAGTGAGACGGGTGCCGGTTTGTAGCGTTCTCTCTTCTGATTGGATATCAGTTTTGGGATCCCCGAAAAATTTATTTGACGATTACATGCAGAGCAGGTGACTGAGAGATCGGCTTTATGAAACGCGCACACTATGTAAGTGATGACTGTGTGAATATAGAGCGATTGAACACTCATAGGGTCAAGTTATTCAAATTTAAAGCAGGTTAGCAGCTTATGTGGCAGCCCTCAATGCTGTCTCAGTCCATATTTTTGAAATTAGAATTTCTTCTTTTCATCGTTGTTTGATCCTACTTATCTCAATATTCATATTCCCCATCGTCTAGATTTTTTAATGTATATCACGCACAAATACTTAAACTTTGTTAAAAAAAACTGTGTGAAAGGATTCAAACCACTGCAGATCTTAAGTGCAGAATGGTGCTGACTGGCCTTGTTCATGAATTGAAATAACATAAGCGACCCATCACAAGCCTCCCCCTCTTCCCTCTCAGAGGCCAGCTATCTGAAGGGAGACTGGTTCAAAACTATCAAGTAACCACTGGAAACACTCTCAAGACTCAATTTGTGTCTCAGGGTTTTGGCTGAAAGCTTTGCTGCTGCATTTTATACAAAGCCAAAGATGTGTGGAGCTCTTTACTGTGGCAGGGGAAAAAAAGGCAGCCGCAGCTACCCCAAAGGTGAAAGTGTAGAGTTTCAGCACTGCGCCCAAGTGAGACGAATGATCTCATTCCACAGAGGTATCTCATCTAAAGAATGGCAAGGCTGATAACATACTCTTGACCTGTTCATCAAGTCTTTCATCTGTATGACATACAGTGTTGCTGTGAAAATCCAGGCTGCTTGTATGACAACATGAGAGGACTTCTTTTTTTTTGTTCATTTGGGGAAAGCGGAGCAAATGTGATTACTATACAGCAGCATTTCTCCACACCTGAGATATCACAAACGATTGTCCATCAGTGCTTTAAATTCAGACACCTTTGGGTTGATGGGACCATTTATCGAAGCCCCCTATGGATGATGTGCACCTTATTGCACATTTGATCAGAGTTTACCAGGAGTGTTTTTCCTCCCCACTGCCTTGACTTGACCGTGGATGTTTTCCTTCCTATAAAGACACAAACGAAACAGTAGCCGCAAAGAAGCTAGAAACACGAACCAAGCTGCCTCTAATTACACGCTCAGGTTCTTACTTAGGTATGCGTCTCCATCTCATCACAGGTAACAGGATACCCAGTATGGCTTTGTGAGATCATAGGGCACTTGATAGTGTGTCTATAGATAGATAGAGTGCCTATATTGCTGGCGACAAGAAGAAAAAGAACCCAATCTAGCCAGGTGATCAGCAGTGGCAACCGTTTCATCTGCATTATGTTAATTAGATGGGTATAGATTGTCTTGGGCCGAGTCGGCTGCATTTATGCATTTAGTCGGTCTTACAACTCTGGAGAACGTCTTAAGAGACATTCCCATGTATGTGATTTTCACGTGAGAGAGTGTGTGCTCGGGTAATTGTATATGATGTTATGTGTTTTTGTACTGTATGTATGTAGGTATTTTCTACACCAGGTTCTACGTCAAAATTTGGTATTTTCAACAAAACTGTATGGACACTACACATAAAGCACATGGCTTTAGTAAAACCAACATTTTAATTAATTTGTTTCCACTTACAGACTGCACCACTGTGGAAGATTCGAGATTCTGAACTTCTATTTGAGATGGAGATTGATCATCAATGGTGTAAGCCGGCAGCCATGAAAGACAGCCTTTTACTTAAAAAGAAAATTGTGTAGGTTATCCAACGCAACTGCAGGGATACTTGTTACCTGCATATAGTAATTGAGAATTCCTAATTTAAACTGCACTATAATGAATGTTTTATCAACAGTCCGGTCAGCTATACCCTAAGGACAATGTAAATGCAAACATAAAATGAAAACCCATAACAATGTTTGATGTATTGTACTTTATTTCATATTATATTTAAATGTCTTCCTTGTCCCTAGAATTGTAATGTAAATTCGCAGCGCAGGAGGAAGCAGTATCAAACACAGTATGTTTGCTCTGTGTAGACATCTGTTGGATTATAGCTATATATACTTTTGGATTATTTAATTCACTGTTAAACGTATTTGTGTGTGGGGGAACGTACAGAGTAGCAGTGTTACAGATATTTCTTTCTAAATTCCATGCAGTACTTGAGAGAATCGTTGCAAAATCGTCGTCACATCTTTGCAGCATTCTTTCGCTACGTATCAGTGGATCTTCACACCCCAAGCCTGATATTCACAACTGATTTGTATGAAGTTGTATATTTTTTCACCATGGACGTTCAATGCAAAAAATGTCCATGCATAAACATTGTGCTAATTTTGCGAGCATGTTGTCCAGTGGCGATGATGTGTGTTGCTGTGTCTTGCCAGTGGTTTGTTTGCACTCCGTCCAGTGTAAAATAGCCCGGCGTGTGAGGGTCCGTTACCCGCGTTGTTAATCAGAGCATCTTTTCTCTACTTGTCAGCATGTTATAATGCATGTAGAGTGATTACACTCTGGTGTGAGTCATTTTTTTGTATTACCTTAGATGCCCCTGGGTCTCTGCGTGGGTGGTGATGGAATGCAGAAATGCTTTCACTGGAGGTGGTTCGCAGGCCATCAGTCTCTATGACAGAGAGGGAAACAGAGAAGAAGGAGAATGAGTGAGGGTGCTGAGAATGTGCTAAGCGGAAGTGAGGAAAGAGACAGTTTTGCCTTATTGAATCCCTTCATCACTACGC